>CM038674.1:494217324-494817324 GCA_021605145.1 Aegilops bicornis
TGGCGGAGCCAAGGTATATTGGTTGAGCCAAGATTGTGTAGGATCAAAAGTATGTCTAGAGAGGGTGATTAGACTACTTGACCAAATAAAAATCTAACCTTTTCCCGTTTTAGTTGTGGGCAAATTTTAGCAATTAGCACAAGTCAAGCAATCTCTACACATGCAATTCTAAGAGTGTAGCAGCAGAAAGTAAAACATTGCATATGAAGGTAAAGGGAAGGGTTTGGAGAGTGCAAACGCAATGAAGACACGGAGATTTTTGGCGTGTCTCTGATAGGTGGTGCTATCGTACATCCACGTTGATAGATACTTCAACCCACAAAGGGTAACAGTTGCGCGAGTCCATGGAGGGCTCCACCCAAGAAGGGTCCACGAAGAAGCAACCTTGTCTATCCCACCATGGTCATCGCCCATGAAGGACTTGCCTCACTCGGGTAGATCTTCATGAAGTAGGAGATCTCCTTGCCCTTACAAAGTTCTTGGTTAAACTCCACAACTTGACGGTGAATCCCAAGCGACACCTAACCAATCTAGGAGACACCACTCTCCAAAAGTTAATAGATGCTGTGTTGATGATGAACTCCTTGATCTTGTGCTTCAAATGATAGTCTCCCAAATGGAGAAGGGGTGGAGGGGTATATATAGCCTCCACACAAAATCCAACCGTTACACACATTTGACCCAGCTCGGTGAGATCGAATAGATGAACTCGGTGAGACCGATTAGTTCAAAATGTGAACGTTAGGAATCTCAGTGGTACCGACTGGAACAACTCGGTGGGACCGATGTGCTAGGGCTTGGGGCAAACCTCATCTCAGTGGAGATGATTGCAGCAACTCGGTGAGACCGAAGCGAAGTAATAGGGCAACAAAGAATTGGTCAAGCCATCTCGGTGAGATCGATCGCAATTTCGGTGAGACCAAAATAATTGCAACTGATAATAGTGAGTTGGCAAGGCCATCTTAGTGAGACCGAGATCCGTATCGGTGTGACCGAACGGTTAGGGTTCCTGGCTGTGGCTATGTCATATGAACTCGGTGGCGCAGGTTAGAAAGAATCAGTGGGGCCGAGTTGGAGTTTGGGATTTTGACATATTTGGATGGAGAAAGTGGTTGAGGGTATTTGGAACAATATCACTAACCATTAAGCAACACCTCATCCCCTTTTAATAGTATTTGCTTTCCTATGGACTCAATGTGATCTTGGATCACTAAAATAGAAATGAAGAGTCTTGAGCTTTTGCCAATATGTGTCCTTAGCATTTTGAGGGGTCAACATTTCTGGCCCATGCCATGCCAATCATTGAACTTCCTAAAATATTAATCTTGAATGGATATTAGTTCAATAAGCTATATGTTGGTATGAATTACCAAAACCACCCGGGGATTAGTTGCACTTTCAATCTCCCCCTTTTTGGTAATTGATGACAACATATAGATCAAAGCTTCGACAAATGTAAAATGAATGAAATACATCATCGCTTTGAGAAGTATGTGATAAGCAAGAGCTCCCCCTAAATTTGTGCATTATTTAAAATTTGCGTTTGAATGCAAATGCACAAGCGGTTAGGATCATGGGTCACTCTTTATAGTGACCCGACCTGATATCAGTCAAGTCTCTGTGTATCTATACCGTTCCAAGATCATGCTGGCACACACAGTACATTGATGAAAAATTTCAAAGTTCAACACACCTGTTTATTACATGATCCTCATATAGAGTCTTTATTACAATAGAATAAATTCGCCCGAAGGCCAACTCATGAGAAAAACTAAATGTTGCGGAAGCGTAGACGTTAAGTGAGTCCATCCGATTCCATAGGGCAATCACCGAGCATAGATCGTAACCTCACTCCTGGTCAGAAAACTCCTCTGCAACATGAGACATTGCAGCCGTGTAGGTCAGCATTTTGAGTATGCCGGCAACTCATAGAGAGAAAGACAATAAAAGACTAACATTGCATGCAATTTGGTTGTGGGGCTCTAAGTTTAAGTTTTTGCGAAAAATCCAACTTTTCCCTACAACAAAAGGACTTTCTTGCAATTACTACAAAATGTTTCTTGTTATTGAGATGGTTCCGCCAACGAGTGTCTCATACCCGAAATCATTATAACCCATCAATTTATTATGTTTGGTGTTGAGATTTCCAAAATACTCAAATTCCAGAGGCTTAGTTGTCCGTAACCAGGGACACGGCTAATCGATTATGTTTCCACTCTTCGTGGCTGGGTGAAGCTTTCCGCAAGATGTCATGGTACTTCTTCATGCATCCCGGCCATCCGCTGGTTGCTCCAGGGTGCCCATCAATCCCTCCTCCACTCAGTAGTGAATTTGAAGTCCATCTTGAGCATCTTGAAGTCATGGTGTTGTCATCCTCTTGACTCTCACATCTCCCATATGAATCACTCAACCAACCCCGTCTATGAGCATAGAAAAATAAACTACAACATCCCGGGAAAGGGTAACATAGGGATTTGGGTCAACCTACCACATGACACTACTCAAGACTTGATTAAATTTCTTCTACTGCATGCATGGTGGGAGGAAATTCTACTAATGCAATAAAACATATAGGTAAATAAATTCATGATCAAGACTTGCCTTGCCGACGATCTTCCAAAGCTAGCGACCAGTAGTAACAAGCCTTGCACTCCATGAATTCTATCAAACAAACAAAGCATAATTAGCATACATCATACAATATACTAACATAACAACAAGTAACTTAGTAAATGACAAACAACATAACACACAATGAAATTCAAAGAGAAAACAGAAGACATTTATAAAAGCAATACCAAGTTTTTACTATAAGTGAAACCAACTATAAGAATATTTTTCTACCATTAAAACTTTCTTTAACAGAACTAAAATAAGGTTTTTGTTAAACAACATAAAGGAAAACAACAAACTATTTTTATGCAAAAAGAATCGCATTAAAAGCTATTATAAAACTCCCTTTATGCCTAAAATAAGTTTCTAGTAAGAACAAGAAATAAACAACTAAAACATATTTTTTTCTACAAATCAAAGTTCCACTGTTAATTCTACAAAAACTAATCTGAACAAAAAAAACTAGTTTAAAACAATTTCAAACAGAAGAAATAGTGGAAAAGTCAATAAATAATGAAACAGTATTGTTTTCGTGCTAAACTAATTTTAAATTAATTCTAAAATTCCCAAACTAAATCTACTAATAGCTAAGGTCACAAGAAAACAGTAGCAAAAAGAATCGCCTAAAAATATTAATTCTATCTCTAGTTATTGCAATTTTGGTGAGCTGAACAAAATTCATACAATTTTTTTTTAACTTCAAACATGAAAAAAAATTATATCTACAGAAACTTTAGGAAATTTCCAAACTATAGCAAAAAGAATCACTAGAAAATATTAAATAACCTAAGAGAAATAAAAATTTCAAAATTGAAACTTTTCTGTTTTAAAAACAGAAACGAAAATACTAAAAAAACAAAAAACAAACGACGCTATTGGGCCTGGGGGGTGCAATCTGGAGCTATCTAATGCTCGGTCATAAATTAACAGAAACGCGTACGGGCTATTAAAAGAAAAAGCGAACCATTCTATCTAAACCAAATAAAAACCATTACTATACCGAAACTAACCAAGCTAATAAAAAACCATACCGCTTGGCTAGATCTAATCTGGAGCATTGGATGTTGATCTAACGGACAAAGGGGGAGGTGGCTTACAGCGACGTTGACGACATAAAGAGGAGACGGAGTAGCGGTCGGCGTCGAGCGGGGCGTCGATTCCGGGGGTCGCGGGCATCGGCGGAGGGCTCGGTGAGATGCGGTGGTGCAAGGGGGGCGTCGGGGTGGTGTTGGAGAGTGTTGGTGGCGGCTACCGCGACCGCAACAAGCTCGAGAACCTCTGGTAATCTCCCCGTGCTCCGGCGAGGCGGACGAGTTTGTTGACGAAGCTGGAGCAAACAAACGAGGACGGAACCTTGTCAAAACGATGGGCCATGGCGAGGGCAAGCGATTTGATGAAAGAAGAAGTCCCGGAGGAGCTCACCGGTGAAGAAAACGACGGTGAACTGCGGTGGCTGCGGCGAGATCGGAACGGAGATGGCAGCGGACGTGGGAGGTTTTTGCGAGGGATTTTGAAGGGGGTCGCGAGAGGAGGGGAGAGGGATTACATAGGACATGTTTTCTGGGGGAAAAGGTTGCTCCTGCAAGGGTTTCGCGATAGTGCGGACACGGCCGTGCGTGAGGCGGCAAGCAAGATACGCGGCGCAGGTTGTTCGGGATGAAGGAGATAATGCGGTGGGATCCAGAGATCAGAGGGAAAAAAGAGACAGAGAGGGTTACGTGAGGGAGTTCTCGAGCGAGAGGAATGAGGATGGTGGGGTGCGCCGCTGGTGGTGGCCTACACGGGTGGGGTCTGCTGAGCTGCTAGCACCTGCTGGTGGCTGGGCCGGCTGGGCTGCATCTGGCCTGGCCAGGCGCTGAGGTTTTTTTTAAGACAGAAAATAAAATAAAATATAAAGGAAAAATGAAAATACTTTTATATAGGATATATATATATATATATCAAAATTCTCAGAAAAACAAATCCTAAATAGTGAACTATTTTTTAGAGGCAAAGTCCAAACTTAAAAAAACATTTTTCTGAAAATCCAAATGAAACTCAAATTTGAATTCTAAACTTTTAGCATTATTTTCTTCTGACCTTTTTGGAGTGTCATTTTAGCTGCTCTCATACTGTTGCACAAGTATTTGTGAGGGATATTTGAATTGAATTTTCAAATGCCAAATGAATCGAAATTCAAATAAACCACAAATGCCTCTGAAATTTCCAAATGCCACTCAATTCACACAAAATGCATAGATGCTTAGCTAACAATTGTAAAACATTCCAAATTGAAAATTTGGGATGTTACACTCTTCCATGTCACATACATCTTGGTGGAGCGCACAAAATGATAAGAGTAAAATAACATGCACTCATCACCAAGGATACAAGTGGTTGATCATACGCAAGTAATCATAGAGATAGACATGCAAGCACACATTAAGCATAGTATGATCAAACACATGATCACACAAGGTATCTCACGAGAATAACACAAATGTGGCATCAAGTAGCAATAACCAACCAAAGTAGCAAGGCGAATAAAAACCAACAAATAAGCAAAAGAATCTCTCTCTCAAAGCCTATGATCTATACACTTTCTTCCCCTTTGGCAACAAGTTGCCAAAAAGTTTGAAAATGTATAGTGCTAGATGACACTCTAGGCACGATCTCCGGGAACTCCTGAAGGGGTCTTCTGGCTTGTAGCTCCGGTGTGCGTAGACGACGTTGAGAGGAGTCCATCTGCAAATGCTTCAGCTGATGTCTGTGGAGCTGGTGGAGTTGACACTGGTGGTGGCACTGTGGCAGTGGTAGCTGGAGCAGAGTGAGTAGGCCTAGTATCTGCAACTGTCTCAGTAGCAGACCTCTGTGCCCTTGGCACAAACTGGAATATATCTTTAGTAGGTATGTCATCTCTGTCCTCAGCATCATCTCTCAGCTTCTCAACAATAGTCTGAATCTCAGTGACCTTCACATCAAGGTTGTACATCTTGTCTTCAACAATCCTCTCTAAGCTCTCCTGATTCTTAGTCAAGTTGGCCAAACTCTTCTCAATCCTCAAGGTAGCTTCTAGCAGAGATGTGAGCTGATCTTGTTTAGTCTTGAGATTCACGATAGATGCTTCTAGAGCACTTGCTGCCTTTGCTGCTTTAGCAGCCTTTGCCTTCTCAGCTTTCTCCTAGGCCTCAACAGAAGTAGGATGTGTAGCATCCATGAAAACTTCATTGTCCTCAAAATCTGGCCTAAAAGGTAAATGCTCTTTGTCAAGTAGATGTGTTCCAGTTCCAACCTTGGAATTGATCAACATCTGAATATGTGGAGCATATCCACATGATCTCTTCTAGTCAGCAGCTATCCTCCTGACTGTCTCAACTATCAAACTCATGACCTTGAACTTTTGGGGAACATCAAAAAGATGTAGCAAGTTGATGGAGTGACCACGTACCATCCTATGATCTCCAGACTTAGGCAATAGGGTATGCCTTAGTATGGTCTTTGTGGTAGTCAGTCCAGCCAGCAGATAGTATATGGAGCCAAACTTGTGAGTATCCAATGCATCTTCAGGAATGGGCTTGTACATGTGAGCCATAGTTGTGATCCTTCCTGGGTTTGCCATATACATCAATATCGTCTTCTTCTTCTTTTGGAGCATTGATGAGCTCAACCCACTCAGAGATTGATGACTAGAACCTGGTGCCCTCAGTCATCCACACTATCTTCCCATCTAGATAGAAGTGTGCAGTGGAGTAAAACTACATTATCATCTCATCATTCCATTTGGTGAGCTCTTGTCCAACAAAACCATCAACTCCATTCAGCCTGAAGCACTCATGAACACGAGAAAGTAATCCTCATTGGCATCAATATACTTCCAGTCAACCCACTTCATGTCACACACAATGGGCTTCTTGTCAACCAATACTGTCTCATAGAAGTCATGTTGTTCTCTAGTGTGGAAACGGTAATCAGCAGCAGTCCTCCTCCTTGTGGCATATGGATCAGTCTTCCTCCATAATCTTAGACCTGCATCCTTTCTCATTTTCATGTTCTCAGCCACTGGATGATCATCATTGTGGTCTGGAATCTTTGGCTTCAATTTCCTGAGCACTAGTGGCTCATCATCTTCTTGAACCTCTGGCACTGGGGCCTTGTTCTTTCTACAGCAGGAATGTTCCTGCTGGATCTCTTGGGAGCTGAAGTCTTGGGTGCAGCAGGTGGAGATTTTGACTTGGGCTTGGAGGGAGCGCTAGTCTTAATGGCACCAACCATTAACTTCTGATACTTGGTTGGTGGTGCAACAGGTTCCTCATCATCATCATCATCATCGTCACCCCTCATTATGGATGGCCTGGCAATGACTCTGGCAAAAGTCTTCTTGACTCTCCCTTCCTCTTTTTCTTCCCATCAGCAGCTTCACCTTCCTCTCTTGGCTCGAGTGTGAACTCCATGGTCTCATGTGCAGCAGTAGACTTTCTGACTTTGGACATGGGAGCTCTCTTGGCATGAGCTTTCTTCTGAAGGCCAGGCTTGGTGGTAGCAGCTGCAACATATTCCTTCTTAAGCACTCTCTTCTTTGAGGTCACTTCTTCCTCAACAACAAAGTCATCATGCTCATTGTCAGAATTTCTCTTCTTCCTCGGTCCGGTAGCAGCTTTAGGCAAGTTGCTAGGGGTGCTTCTATTGTCATCATCATAGCTGCTGCTTGGACTAGTGCCCTCACTTAGGTTGACATGTTCCCCTGATCTGTTCTGACTGTCACTAGCTTCAGACATCTCTGCAAACTGACCCTATGAATAGATGGATATGGGTAGAGAGGATGAGCATCACAAAACACAGCTTGTTTTTGCAAGAATTGAGACAAAATCTTATTTTAGTTTTCTGCAGAAAGCATTTCTGAGCTACCGATAAGATAATCTCAGTGACACCGAAGCACTTAACAGAGTCTAAACATGCAATATCGGCCAGACCGAGTTGCAGTTTGGTGACTCCGAGATGCTAGGGTTTCATAGAGAAATTGCTTTCGGTCTCATCGATCAGCACGCTTCGGTCAGACCGAGTCGTACTTAGTGCTATGGCCAGGGCCAATCGGTGGGACCAAAAACTTCATTTCGGTCAGTCCAAGATGAGCTCGGTGGAAACCTAACCCTAAGATTTTGCATCAAATCTAATCTAAAGGAATTCTTTGCTGGATAGAATGATTTCATACATGGAGAGAAACTAGGCAAAAACTTTGTGCATTGAATCGGATAAAGGAATTGGCCCAAAGCAGTCGAACCGTACCCTAACTTGGTGATGGCTCGCTACGGCAGCAACGGTGGAGTGGATTCCCATTGAAGGCGGCGGAGACCTGCGACGATGATGCACAGGCGGAGACGACGACTATCCGGAGACCAAGGGGTGGCAGCAATGGAGGCGCGGGCTCGAGTGTTTGAAGAAATTTTGAATCGAACGGGCCGCAATATATATACCCATACGTTGTCGGTGGCACCGAATGGATCTAATCGGTGGCACTGATATGCGAAACTGCAGGCAATTACAGCAACTCGGTGAGACCGAGGGGATCTAATTGGTAGCACCGAGATAAAAAAACCTAGATCCTTCTATTGCATTTGTTGAGGCCGAGTTTGAATGATTTGTCAGGCCAAAATGCATTAGAAGGTTTTGGAAGGCAGCCCTTGACGGATCAGTGGCTCCGAGCGCCCCTCATCTGGAGGGTCCGAAAAATACTTGTTCAATTTTGTGATGTAGATGAATAGAATTTGAGAAGAGAAAAAGCATAGATAGCTAGAGAAGGTTCTTAGGCATTCTTCTCCATCCATTTGGCCAATAAAAACCAAACAATCAAAACTACAAATGGATGTCCTTGAATGGAGAAATTATGCAATCAACATGCTCACACAATAAGATAGCAAATGAAATATGTGGCAAAGCATGCACAAACACTCTAGCATCTATCAAGCAATTGGCGATGACTAGGTCATCTATATATGAGTATATTGACTGAGGAGTCAAATGAGAACATTTGATCGTAGGCCATACTTATCGTTTGAGCACAAGTGGGGTTACCACTTTTACATAAATCATTGATGTGCTCACACCATTAGAGTTGCTTTAGCTCAATTCTTAGAGCAAAGCTCCCCCTAGATGTGATAAACCCCCTAAGAGGGATGAACTAACCTTGGGTTTTGTCGATGATAACTTCATGTAAATGTTGAAGATATGGATGCTCAATGTTGATGTAGATCTTTTGGAGCAATACATTGGAGTGTTGCGCTTTCAATACCTACATGGGTTAGTTCCACAAGGAACATACAAGGATATCCATAGACATAGAGTGAAACACACATATGATGATGTCCATGAAAGCATTAGGTTACCTTGTACCTTGTCTTACCAACAAGAGGGTTTGTGACTCCATGAACTAGTGCAATATATAAATGTTGATTGCACATGTCCTCGCCAAAATGAATGTGAGTGAAGTATATTGGCGGAGTCACCCTCAAGAACACTCTAGTTCTTCTTATTTGGGATCCACATCAACTTGATGTGAATCCTTGGAGTTGTAGTCATACTTGATGAAGTAGAACTTGACGTAGTCTTGGGAACCCACTTGACCATGGCCTTAGGAGCTTCTTCAAATGAATCAATCTCTTCTTGAAGCTTATCCTTGCCTTTTAGCTTGTGGTCTTGTGCTGGAAGATCATCTTGAGCTTGTGTTCTCTTGAAAGAAGTGGGGTCATACTTCTCTTGTTGAGGAACAGACTTAGTCTTGGGGTATTGATCTTGTTCCCACTCAACTCCATTGGCATTGAACTTTCGTTCAAAACCAACACCTTGATTCTTCCGGTGCCTTTCTTGCTTGTGTACAATTTCCTCAAATTGCTTACTTTCGGCAAGGCTCTTGTAAACACCTTTCTGTATAATTCCCTTCAGTAAGCTATTTTCTTTCTCAAGTGTAACTTGGCTAAGAGAATCATTAGTGGAATCAAGATAACTACTAGAAGCAACAATATTGGATTTAACATGATTATTGTTACCACTAGAGGAAGAATATTTTTTGTTCTTGTTGCTAGATTTTACTTGTGGCATATATGTAAACAATAGGAGATGTTTGGGAAGATAAGAAGAACTCTTATTTCGAAGATCATCATTGATAGCTTTTAGGAACTCATGCTCTTGTTCTAAATTTAGCTTCTCGAAGCGTAGCTTTGCATGAGTCCTTAGGAGCTCTCTATGATCCTCTAGAGTTGTTTCATGAGCTAACTTAAAAGTGTTTCGTTCTTTAGTTAGACGCTCAATCTCCTTCTTATCATTGTCATTCATTTCATCTTGATTAGCATGATAACTAGCAAGTTCGTCATAGTTTCCATCACTAGTGTTGTCAACAAGTAAATCATCATCATCTAGCAAATCATCTTCATCACTATTAAAAACAACATACTCGGGGTGTGATACCTTAGGGCCTTTAGCCATAAAGCATCTTCCAATTCCTTCATTTGGTGAGTCAAATATGTCCTAGGAGGTTGATGACACAAGTGCAAGACCGGCAACACCTTCATCTTGAGTATATTCGGAGTCGGGGTGATAACTTCTCTCGGAGCAGTTGTCGGAGTCAGAATCGGACACCCATTCACCAACGTGAGCTTGATGTCTTCTTCTTGTGTAGCTCTTTGATGATTTGTCCTTCCTTTCCGAATCCTTGCTTCTATGAGAGGGTGTTCATTCATAACGATCATCTCTATTCCTTCTCTCTCTTGGAGGTGATTCATCTCTTCTACTCCTCCTTTTTGGTGAATCTTCTCTTTTCTGGAACGGAGCCGTACACTCATTTGAGTAGTGTCCAGGTCTTCCCCAATTGTAGCAATTATGATCACGACTAGAAGATCTTTTGTCATTGTAGGACCTTGACTTGGAGCTTCTCTCTTTGCTTCTATTCTTGTAGAACTTGTTGAAGTTCTTCACCATTAAGCTCAATTCTTCATTGGAGACTTGCTTCTCACTTGATGTTGTAGGAGCATCACTTGAAACTTTGTAAGCACCACTCACTGGTACAGCGAGGTGCTATGCAAACGGTTTTTAACCCCTTTCCGCGACGACATTTTGAACCGTCGCCAAGTGAGTGACTGCGATAGGGGGGTCCTTCCCACGACCCGAACCGTCGGGATAGGCCCTCCGGTCACACATGCTCGACAAAGTGAAATTAAATGGGCGTAGGCGAGCGATCAAATACGGTCATACGTAAAGTTGTGCTAAAAATACAATTATATAGGCCAAATTGTTTACGGTCGTAAGTACATCCCACACAGTCAGTCCCGGCAAAACATTTCCGTTTGTATGTACATTCCACATAGTCAATCCAAGGAATACATTTCCGTTAGTATGTACATCCCACACAGTTAATCCAAGAAGTACGTTTCCGTTCGTATATACATCCCACACGGTCACTCCAAGGAAAACGTTTCCGTTCGTAGGTGCATCACACACAATTTTCCCCACTAAATCGTTTGTGATTGTAGTGACCCGACCTCAGATGGTCAAGTCTCTGTGTTTCAGTGTCATCCCTGGATCGGTAATGCTTACACACACAGTACTCGAAGGATTTATAACAGAGTAGCAATCACACACTTATTACAACGAATGTCTCAAAAGAGAACTTATTACAATAATATGGCTTAAGGCCATCTAATGCGATAACAGCGGAAGGCTTGGAAGATAAAGTGAGTCCATCAACTCCAACAGCATAGCTGAGCTGCACGGCAACGACCTAACGATCCTTACTCCTCGTCTGAAAAGTCTGCAGCATAATACGTTGCAGCCCGAGAAGGGTCAGCACATGGAATATGCTGGCATAACACAGTAGAACAAGAACAGAATAATGCTATCACTACATGCAATATTTGGCTTGTGGAAAGCTCTACGATTATAGTTTTGCGAAAAACCAATTTTTCCCTACAACAAAGGAATAGATTTTACTTTAACTATCATGGTGGTTGAAACATCATTGAGAAGGCATAACCCCAGCTCAATCCCAAATTAAAGTAGTTAACATCCCAGCAATATTAATTTAGAGTGATGAGATACATGTGAATACTCAAGTACTAGATACTCAAATTGTCCATAACCGGGACACGGCTAACCATGATTAGATTGTACACTCTGCGAGAGGTTTAGCATTTTTCCCCACAAGACTCGATCGCCTCCGTTGATTTCTCGCACTGCATGGTGTTTGAGAAGCGGATGACCGAGACATAGTCTTTCAGAAACATTAACTCCCTACTCCGGGTAGACCATACCAAACCTACAAAACCCACTACATGTTGATCTACCTCTTCAAGAGCTTCACGTAACTTACTCAACTATGCTAGAGCCCATAATAGCTTGTGGCTGCACACGGAAGTTTCTAGCATGAATAATCTCAGTTCCCTTTGAGCCTAGGTGGTGGTCCATAGGAAGATCACTGCAGGTACCCCGGGATTTCAAAAAATACAGGCAACACTTTGGGTTCCCCAGGTGCCTCAATCCACCCAGATGTGTATTTAAGTTGCCACCTTAAGTTGAACCATTAATTAAGAATCTCACATCTGTCGTGGAATACACTCAAACCCAATCCACATCTACGAGCATAGCATAGCAATTATAAGAAAGCATAGAAGTAACTCCCAAGGGTTTGATAGTAACAGGGCAATAGGTTCTACCTCAACTACTACTTCCCAACCCACAAGTTAATAACAAATGTTTGAGGATTGGAACTAATGCATAAAAAACTGGGTATGAAAAGATTATGATCAAAGTGTTACTTGCCTTGCTGACGATCCGTGAATCCTAGGGACTCGTAGTAACACGCTTCAAGACCGGGAATTCTATCGCAAGCAAACAATAACATACATAAGCAACAAGCAATGATGCACAAGCAAAACTCAACTCAAAGAGGTTGACCGGAGAGTTCAACTTAATAACTCCGGTTCGCAAAAGAATCAAACCAAACCGGCCAACGAAACTCAAACGGCGAAAGAAATAAGATCCGTTTACTAATCTGTTATAGGGTCAATTTTTACTGAGACAAAATCTGGTTTGAGTTGGTTTTTCGGAAAGTGGCTTTTGAGATGAAACTCCAGGCGCTTGAATCGCCTGATTTCGATAAACGAGCGAAAAGTTATACTAGATCGAAAATCGGATCAGAAATCGCGATCAGGAAAACCGCGGAATAAATCCGATAAAAGAAAAGCGACGAACAGTTTAACGAACGAACGCTCTTTAACTGAAACTAAACAAAGAACGCTGTTCGTTGGAACGAAAGAACGAGCGAACGCTCGCTACATAAATAAACCGGAGAGTAAAACCGATCTATAAACAAAATGGAACTAGGGTTTTTTTTTAAAGCCGAAGTGGTTTTTTTCTTAAAAAAACAGCGACTCGGGCGGTACCTCCGGCGAGGTCCTCCGGCGGGGCGGGGCGGCTCGTGAGGCTAGCGGGTGGGGGCTCCCGGCGGGGTGGCGCGTGAGGCGTGGCGGCTAAAAAGGCGGGTGCGCCCGGCTCGGCAGGCGCGGGCGGCTCGGCTCGACTCGGGGCGCCAAGGGAGGCGGTGGTGGTGGTGGTTGGCGTCAGGCGGGTGGTATTTAAGGAGGAGGGCGTGATGGCTTGGGAAAGGCGCCGAGGAGGTCAGCTCGGGCTCCCTTGGCGTCCGTCTTGGCGCAAGTGTGTGAGGAAAAGCGGCGGTGAGGCGGGCCCGGCTGGTGGGCCTTGGGCACAGTCGAGGCCAGTATGAGTTTTTAAATAAATTCCACCGGAACTTAGAAAAATCCTAGAAAAATAAATAAAAATCTAAAAATACCAAAATAAATTTTCACGATCTAAATGAAATTATTAGGATGAGGTGAACATTTTCTTGGCCCCTAAAATGCAATTTTTAAAACGTGCAAATTTTTCTAGGGCAAATAAAATTCCAAATAAAATCCAAATAATGATTTTAACATTTTTCCTCCAATATTTCAATTGTTTTGGAGAAGTCATATTATCTCCTCTCATTTATTTTAATAAGAAATATTTTCTGGAGAGAAAAATAATTAAAATCAAAAATCCTTGTTTTCATTATTTGATAAAATCAAATACGAAAATTTGGAAAATCCCCAACTCTCTCTGAGGGTACTTGAGTTGCTTAGGATTTCGGGGTTTTCGAAACGAAGATGCAATAAAATATGATATGCATAGATGACCTATGGATAACATTCCAAATTGGAAATTTGGGATGTTACAAACCTACCCCCCTTAAGATGAATCTCGCCCTCGAGATTCGGGTTGGCTAGAAAATAGGTGCGGGTGGTCCTTGCGAATATCATCTTCTCGTTCCTGTGTGGCTTCTTCCTCAAGATGGTGGCTCCAATTGAACTTTGCAAAACTTGATAACCTTCTTTGCGAGTGACTCATTTGTCAAAGTCAAGAATCTTCACCGGCTTTTCCTCATAGGTCAAATTATTGTCTAACCGAATTGCCTCCGAGAACCTTTGTGTCTCTCAACGGTATATCAGCCATCTCAGGATGGCACTTCTGCAGTTGTGATACGTGGAACACATCGTGAACTCCTGACAATCCTTCAGGTAATTCCAGCTTGTAAGCCACTTCTCCCATCCGTTCCAAAACACGGTACGGTCCTACAAACCTTGGGGCTAGTTTTCCTTTAACTCCAAAGCGTTTCACTCGCAAGGGTGATACTCGCAGATAGGCTCATCTCCAATTACATAGGTTACTTCCTTGCGTTTTGAATCTGCATAACTCTTACATGCGGACCGAGCAATCTTTAATCATCTCGGATTAGTTTAACCTTCTCTTGGACTCTTTGATCAAATCTGGCCCAAACAACTGACGGTCTCCTACCTCATCCCACATCAGAGGTGTTCTACATCTGCGTCCATACAGAGCTTCAAACAGTGCCATCTTCAAACTGGCTTGGTAGCTATTGTTGTACGAGAACTCTACGTAAGGCAAATTGTCATCCCAACTAGATCCATAATCTAGCGCACAGGCTCTTAACATGTCCTCCAGAACCTGATTGACTCTCTCTGTCCGTCCATCCGTCTGTGGGTGGAATGCGATCTTGAACTCCAACACAGTACCCAAGGTCCGTGTAGCCGATGCCAAAATTTGGAAGTAAATTGGGTTCCTCTATACGATACAATGGTCCTCGAACTCCATGCAAACATACGATCCTGGACATATATATCTTGGCCAACTTTGCACTTGTATAAGTTGTTTTCACCGGGATGAAGTGAGCTACTTTGGTCAAACGATCCACTACTACCCATATGGAGTCATATCCTGCTTTGGTTCTGGGTAGTCCGGTAATAAATTCCATGCCAAGTTTATCCCACTTCCATTCGGGTATCGGCATAGGCTGTAACAGTCCTGCTGGCTTTTGATGTTCTGCCTTCACTCTCTGACATACATCACACACGGCTACATACTCGGCAATGTCCTTCTTCATACCAGTCCACCAGAAACGTTCCTTCAAATCCAAATACATCTTGGTGTTTCCGGGGTGTATCGAGTATGGTGAGTCATGGGCCTCCTGAAGTATTAATTTCCTGACCTCTGAGTTATTAGGTACATAAACTCGGTCCTCAAACCGCAAGGTATCGTGCTCATCCTCGCGAAAACCTTTGGCTTTTCCTTCGCTCATCTTCTCCTTTATCTCAGCAATCTCTTTGTCTTCCTTCTGAGCTTTCCGAATCTTATCCAACAATGTAGATTGAACCTCCATCGTTGCAATGAAACCTCTTGGAACAATTTCCAACCGAAGTTCCATAATATCCTCAGCTAACTCCTTTGGCAGTCCTTTACTTTCAAGGATATTAGCGTAACTCTTTCGGCTCAAAGCGTCTGCTACGACATTGGCCTTTCCTGGATGATAGTGCAGCTTCATGTCGTAATCCTTTATAAGTTCCAATCATCTCCTCTGCCTAAGGTTTAACTCCTTTTGAGTGAAAATGTACTTCAAACTCTTATGATCCGTGTACATATCACAACGGTTTCCAATAAGATAATGTCTCCAAGTCTTCAAAGGCGTGCACTACATTGCTAGCTCCAAAGCATGCGTGGCATAATTCAACTCATGAGGCTTCAGCTGTCGTGAGGCATACGAAACAACCTTTCCGTCCTGCATATGCACACATCCCAGTCCCAAGCGTGAAGCGTCGCAATACACTTGAAACTCCTTATGTATATCTGGCAATGTCAGCACTGGGGTTGTAGTCAACCGTTTCTTCAACTCCTGAAAACTGGCCTCGCAATCTTCTGCCTATTTAAACTTAGTATCCTTCTTTAGCAATTCAGTCATTGGCTTGGCAAGTTTGGAAAAATTCTCAATGAATCTCCGGTAATATCCTGCGAGTCCAAGAAAACTGCGGATCTCGCCAATCAAGTGGGTGCCAACCATTCAAGATGGCCAGCGGAACCTTCTTGGGATCTCTTGCTATACCCTCTCACGATATAACATGCCCAAGAAATCCAACTTCCTTCAACCAAAACTCGCACTTGCTGAATTTGGCGTATAACCGGTGTTCCACAGGCTTCTCGAGAACCAAACACAAATGCTCCTTGTGCTCCTCTTCGTTCTTCGAGTATACCATAATGTCATCAATAAACACCACAACAAACTTGTCCAAATACTCCATGAACACCTTGTTCATCATACTCATGAAATAGGCAGGGGCGTTAGTCAGTCCAAACGACATGACAGTATACTCATATAATCCATATCGCGTGGTGAACGTTGTCTTGGGTATATCCTTCTCTCGAATCTTCAACTAATGGTATCCCGATCGTAGATCAATCTTCGAGAACACCTTAGCTCCTTGCAACTGATCAAACAGATCATTGATCATTGGTAATGGATACTTGTTCTTTATCGTTACTTCGTTTAAGGCTCGGTAATCAACGACCATCCTTAGGGATTTGTCCTTCTTCTCGACCAGAAGTACTGGTGCTCCCCAAGGTGATGAACTCCTTCGAATATAACCTTTCTTCAATAACTCCTTGATCTGCTTCTTAATTTCCTCCAGATCATTTGCATGCATCCGATAGAGTCTCTTGGATATTGGCCCTGTACCTGGCAATAGTTCTATCAAGAACTCAATGTCTCGATCCGGTGGCATGCCTGGTAACTCCTCTGGGAAAACATCCGGAAAATCTTTTACTACAGGCACCTCCTCCTGTACAACTCCCATGAGGGCATTCACTTGGCTCCTCCTAGGCACATGCCTGGATACATACTTAATCCTTTTTCCCTCCAGGGTGGTAAGATATATTGATTTTCTAGCACATTCAATACTTCCTCCATACTTTGACATCCAGTCCATACCTAATATCACATCCAATCCTTGTGACCCCAAGATAATTAGGTGAGGCGGAAAAACATGCGCTCCAATGGTTAGTGGTATCTGGGTGCACCATCTGCTAGCCATGTACTCTGCTCCAGGCGAGCTCACTAAAAGAGGGGTCCTAAGGGTTTGGGTTGGTAACTTAAACTTATCCACAAATCCCCTTGATATGTATGAATGCGATGCACCAGTATAGAAAAGAACAATAGCGGTAAATGACTTAACCAAAACTTACCTATTACCGCGTCCGGCTGCTCTTCAACTTCCTCCATGTTAACGTGGTTCACTTGGCCTTTGTTGAATGGATTGGGCTTCTTACCGGTGCTCCCATTTCCGTTTCCATTCCTTCCTTCAGGGCAGTCATTGGCATCGTGCCCCGTCTTCCCGCACTTAAAGCAAATAACTTGGCTTAGGTCCCTCTTGGCGGGGGTAGATGGGTTTGGGCGGTTCTGATTGTTATTAACTCCGTTCTCATTCCCATTCTTCGCACCATTGTGGTTATGCTATCCTCCTCCAGTATGGTTATGGCCTCCATGGTTATGAACAAGTCCTCCCAAGTTCAGGGTTAAGCGAGGCTTCTGGTAAGCTCCTGAGTTGTACTTCCCTTGTCCATACTTCCTCTTACGACTCTCAATTTGTTGCTGCTTTCCTTCAATCATGAGGGCCTTGTCTACCAACTCCTGGTAGTTGTTGAAAGTTACCACCATCAACTACATGCTCATCTCATCATTCAGCCCTTCCATAAACTTCTCACCTTGTGGCATCGTGGCCACGTCATCAGGGCATAGCGTGATAACTTGCTAAACTCATCCACGTACTGGGCCACAGTACGATTTCCCTGGCGTAAGTTGCGAAACTCACGCTTCTTCATTTGCATGGCTCCAGTTGAGACATGGGCCGTGCGAAAGGCTTGCTGAAACTGGTCCCAAGTGACATTGGGTATAGGAAAAGTAGTTGTGTAATTCTCCCACCATGCGGTTGCTGGTCCATCCAATTGATGTGCGGCAAAGCGCACCTTCTCAGCATCCGTGCATCCTGTGGTGGTTAACTCCCTTCCAATACGGAGTAGCCAATCATCAACAACTATTGGCTCGGTGCTACTGGAAAACACCGGCAGTTGTAACATCAGAAAACGGGCTAAATTGTCCACTGGCGGCGGGTTGTTATTGTTGTTGCTGTTGTTGTTGCCCTGGTTCTGAACTAGCAATTGCATCAAGGCATTCTGCTGCTGGATCAACTGGGTGAGCTCCGGTGGGAAAACAAAACCGGGGTCACGTCTCGGAGGCATCTGATGGGTTTAGATGGAAGAGATTAGAATAGAAAAAGGTCTAGTGAGAAAACACTACCCATATGCACATGAGGCAAACACAATCATTTCACTCAATCAATCAAGCAAGGGCATACAATGGTCTAGGACTATCGCAAAAGTGCTCAGCTACTACTGGTTACATGGGGGAATTCTACTAATATATGGTGGTCACCTAAAAATTTGATCGGTGGAAGACTCCATGATGTATGCTCCAGCTTCATCTTTGTAGTCATCATCACTTGGATCGGAATCGGTGTCGTCGATGATGATGTAGTTATCCGGGCAAGTGGGATCTTCTTCCTCTTCTTCCGGTGCGGATCCTCCCATGAATACTCCGATCTTCTTGACTAGATCGTCGTTCTTCTCCAGTAGTATCTTGATTTCCTCCTCATATCCATCGCATGTAAACTTGAGTTCTCCATCCAGCTCGATAATCTTGGTTTTCGCCTTCTTCAAATCCATCATGTCTGCGCACGTCTGATTCTCCTGACGTCGAATGTGCTTGTTTAACTCCTGGATAAAAGCTGCAATGGATCTATCCTTCTTGGTGCTGATTACTTCCCATTGCTCATCTCGGCGTCCACATATTTGGTAGATGGTGTCTTTAAGCTCCCTGTTGTAGACTTCTCCAATGCGTTCCATGGTAATGTGAGCTGCCATACTCTTGCCAAGACTCCAGGTGGGTGCTTCGAAAGAAAACTCTATGGGCTTAGAAGTTGGCGAGAACGTCCTTCCTGGTACTTGTACTTGAATCATCCAGCTCCTCTTACGGTAGAGTGGCGTTATGCGTCCCGGTGAAGCTTGGTATTCCAATGTTCAAGTACCTAGTGACTTCCTTCAAGTGGCGTCCAAAAGGTGTGTCTTCATCCGGTTGTGCAAACTTGTTCTTCATCTCTGTCATCCTAAAGAGTGGAAAAATGGAGAGGAGTCAGAAATGAGTAGAGAAGAGTGTCCTATGGTTTATCTTAGTGGTCGTGTCCTACACTCAACGTGTGCTCTGATACCATCTTGTAGCGACCCGACCTCAGATGGTCAAGTCTACGTGTTTCGATGTCATCCACGGATCGGTAATCTTTGACACACAGTACTCGAAGGATTTATAACAGAGTAGCAATCACACACTTATTACAACGAATGTCTCAAAAGAGAACTTATTACAATAATATGGCTTAAGGCCATCTAATGCGATAACAGCGGAAGGCTTGGAAGATAAAGTGAGTCCATCAACTCCAACGGCATAGCTGAAAGCTGCAAACGACTTAACGATCCTTACTCCTCGTCTGAAAAGTCCGCAACATAATACGTTGCAGCCCGAGAACGGGTCAGCACATGGAATATGCTGGCAATAACACAGTAGAACAAGAACAGAATAATGCTATCACTACATGCAATATTTGGCTTGTGGCAAGCTCTACGATTATAGTTTTGCGAAAAGCCAATTTTTCCCTACAACAAAGGAATAGATTTTACTTTAACTATCATGGTGGTTGAAACATCATTGAGAAGGTATAACCCAACTCAATCCCAAATTAAAGTAGTTAACATCCCAGCAATATTAATTTGGAGTGATGAGATACATGTGAATACTCAAGTACTAGATACTCAGAATTGTCCATAACCGGGGACACAGCTAACCATGATTAGATTGTACACTCTGCAGAGGTTTGCGCACTTTTCCCCACAAGACTTGATCGCCTCCGTTGATTTCTCGCACTGCATGGTGTTTTAGAAGCGGATGACCGAGACATAGTCTTTCAGAAACATTAACTCCCTACTCCGGGTAGACCATACCAAACCTACAAAACCCACTACCTGCTGATCTACCTCTTCAAGAGCTTCACGTAACTTACTCAACTATGCTAGAGCCCATAATAGCTTGTGGCTGCACGGAAGTTTCTAGTATGAATAATCTCGGTTCCCTTTGAGCACAGGTGGCGGTCCATAGGAAGATCACTGCACGGTGTAGGATTTCAAAAAAAATACAGGCAACACTGGGTTCCCCAGGTGCCTCAATCCACCCAGATGTGTATTTATGTTGCCACCTTAAGTTGAACCATTAATTCACAATCTCACATCTGTCATGGAATACACTCAAACCCAATCCACGTCTACGAGCATAGCATAGCAATTATAAGCAAGCGTAGAAGTAACTCCCAAGGGTTTGATAGTAACAGGGCAATAGGTTCTACCTCAACTACTACTTCCCAACCCACAAGTTAATGACATCCTAATCATGCAATGTTTGAGTATTGGAACTAATGCATAAAAAAGCGGGGTATGAAAAGATTATGATCAAAGTGTTACTTTCCTTGCTTACGATCCGTGAATCCTAGGGACTCGTAGTAACACGCTTTGCACTCCGGGAATTCTATCGCAAGCAAACAATAACATACATAAGCAACAAGCAATGATGCACAAGCAAAACTCAACTCAAAGAGGTTGACCGGAGAGTTCAACTTAATAACTCCGGTTCGCAAAAGAATCAAACCAAACCGGGCAACGAAACTCGAACGGCGAATGAAATAAGAACCGTTTACTAATCTGAACTAGGGTCAAATTTTACAGAGACAAAAGCTGGTTTGAGTTGGTTATTCGGAAAGAGGGTTTCGAGATGAAACTCCTGGCGCTTGAATCGCCTGATTCCGATAAACGAGCGAAAAGTTATACTAGATCGAAAATCAGATCAGAAATCGCGATCAGGAAAACCACGGAATAAATCTGATAAAAGAAAAGCGACAAACAGTTTAACGAACGAACGTTCGTTAACTGAAACTAAACAAAGAACGCGTTCGTTGGAATGAACGAACGAGCGAACGCTCGCTACATAAATAAACCGGAGAATAAAACCGATCTATAAACAAAATGG
Organism: Aegilops bicornis; assembly: GCA_021605145.1. NCBI lineage: Eukaryota > Viridiplantae > Streptophyta > Magnoliopsida > Poales > Poaceae > Aegilops > Aegilops bicornis. Next base: position 494,238,467 of record CM038674.1, read on the forward strand.
AACTAGGGTTTTTTTTAAACCTAAGTGGTTTTTCATTTTTTAAAAACCAGCGACTCGGGTGGTACCTCCCGTGAGGTGGGGCAGCTCCGTGAGGCTAGCGGGTGGGGCGGGGCTCGGCGAGGGGCGGTGGCGCGGGAGGCGGCGGCGGCTAAAAGCGGCGGCGGCGGCTTGGCGGCGCGGCTCGGCTCGGCTCAGGCGTGGCGGAGGCGGCGGTGGTGGTGGTTGGCGGCAGAGAGGCGGTGATAAGGAGGAGGCGGCGGTGGCTTGGGGAAGAGGCGCCCGGGGAGGTCCGCTCGAGGCTCCCCTCGGCGTCCGTCTTGACCTGCAATGACCCGGCCTGTGAGGGAAGAAGCGGTGAGGCGGGCCGGCCTGGCTGGGCCTTGGGCCTGGTCGGGCGCGGGTGCAAGTTTTTTTTAAATAAAATCCGCCGGAACTTAGAAAAATCCTAGAAAATAAATAAAAATCTAAAAATACCAAAATAAATTTTCACCGTCTAAATGAAATATTTTGGACGAGGTGAACATTTTCTTGGCCCCTAAAATGCAATTTTTAAAACGTGCAAATTTTTCTAGGGCAAATAAAATTCCAAATAAAATCAAATAAAATCCAAATAATAATTTTAACATTTTTCCTCCAATATTTCAATTGCTTTGGAGAAGTCATATTATCTCCTCTCATTTATTTTAATAAGAAATATTTTCCGGAGAGAAAAACAATTAAAATCAAAAATCCTTGTTTTCATTATTTGATAAAATCAAATACGAAAATTCGGAAAATCCCCAACTCTCTCCGAGGGTCCTTGAGTTGCTTAGGATTTCGGGGTTTTCGGAACGAAGATGCAATAAAATATGATATGCATAGATGACCTATGTATAACATTCCAAATTGGAAATTTGGGATGTTACAGTGATAGCGTTGCCATTGCACACGATATTAACAATTTTATCATTTGTGTTATTGAATGCATCACACACGGTGCGTAGAAGAAACTGTGTGGCAAAGGTTGTAATCACACACAATTTTTATGTGGTAAACGTTTGCGCAAGATGGCCTAACGCAAACAATTTTCAAGAGGATGGTGTCGGTGTCAAAACCAGCAGATCTCGGGTAGGGGGGCCAAGTTGTGCATCTAGGGATTGATGGTAACAGGGGACCAAGGGACACAATGTTTACCCAGGTTCGGGCCCTCTTAAAGGAGGCAAAACCGTACTCTTGCTTGATTATATTCGAAGAGTATAGCAATTACAAGAGTTGATCTACCTCGAGATCGTGGCGGCTAAACCCTAGATGTCTAGCCTATGAATATTCCGATCATGGTAAAGAGGATAGCCTCTACGGACTAACCCCTCCGGTTTATATACACACCGGAGGGGCCTAGGGTTTGTACAAGGTCAGTTCATCAGGGAAGGAAACGATACACCCAGACTCTAATCTCGATGTTCATGTATGGAGAATTCCCACCCGGACACGTTGGACGGTCCTCAGCTTGATCTTGTAGGGCCCATACTCCTGGGCCGGACACCTGAGGACCCCTGAATCCAGGACTCCCTTAGTAGCCCCCGAACTTGCCTTCAATGATGATGTTGTATGCGGATATAAGTCTTCGGCTTTGCAAGGCGGGTTCTCCACCATACTCCAGATTGACGATAGTCCGGCATCGGATTATGTGTCCAGTCTTTATGATTCCCTCCTGTCGTCGCCTCAATTTCTGTCTAAGCGAATGCGAACGGTCCATTATCTTTTACCTTTTAACCCTTTTAATAGGTACGAGCGGCATATATATGACGAGGTTAGATCCCCGAACGCCATCTCACATCGCCCAAAGAGCAACAGAGCAAACCACGGAAAACTCAAACCATGGCTAGCGCCCCTGGCTGCTCCTCACGTCCTCATGGCCCTCAAGAGGGGGATTGGCTAAGCTGTTCTGTATCCCATCTTTAGCTCAATCGTCTACAGACACAAGGATATCTTCCCCCACGGATCTAGTCTCCATATGGGCAGGATTAGCTTCTACGGGCGATGGTATATTGGTAGAGAATTTGCCAAACCCCAGCCAAGGGGAGAGGGTGTGCTTCATCTTGTTCCTTCTTAGGGGCGTAGGCCCGATCCACCCCTTCCTCAGGGTCTATTGGAATATTACGGGATCCAGCTGCATAACCTCACACCAGGTTCCATTCTGCATATTTCTGGTTTTGTCGCCCTCTGTGAATTATTTTTAGGCTGCGAGGCTCATTCTGAACTATGGAAAAAGTTCTTTTGCCTCGTCCCCCATCACCAAGGCGGAGGGCCTATATTTGAAGTGGGCGGCGCCGAAGTATGGTGCATAGCCGGGTCCGGTTACCCAGTCGGGACTCCGAAGAGGGGGTCCGAAAAATGGTCTTCAGAATGGTTTTACATTGATGATGTTCCTCTCCCGGACCCTGTCCGGCGTGGACTTCCCGAATTCTCTAGCGCTCCCGTGAAGAAGCTATTCAGCTAGCGCCCCAAGTCCTCCGTACAAGAAGATAGTGTGGAGGTGATGAGGTTTGTTAGCAAGGTCAGATTGCTGACCCATTCTGGACTCTCCATCATTGAAGTCATGGCCATAGCAATAAAGCGATGCATCCAGCCTCTTCAATCTAGAGTGGCTCCTTTATGGAACTACAACGGGGAGGACGACGCATCGCGCTATAGCGAGAGGGTCCGGATAACCAAGCCGCATTGGCTGCCATGCTAGTAGACCTTTATAAGGGGGGAGAAGAGGACTTCGCCCGTTTAAATTGCCGGGAAGGTTTCTCCATGTAAAACCCCATTGAATGGGTAAGTTCAGCCATTCATTACTTTCTTTATTATTGGGATGCATTAACTGAATGCTCTGGTTGCTTCAAAATAGTCATGGAGGAAGGTAGTTGAGGACATCTATTGCCCCTCCTCAACCAGAGGACCATGCTCGCCATGAAGACCCCGGATTCCATGAGGATCCGGATATATTTATAGAATTCGAAGACAGAGTTTATTATCAGGCGAGCCTTGACGGCTCGGAGGTAGCCATTATGGCCGATTACCCTGATCTCTATCCCTTCGCTAAGGTAAGTGTTCAGAAATCATTTAAAAAGGGAAACACTTCTACTCACAACTTACCCTCCGCACTGGACCGTGCTGCATAGGATCGGTGCTCAGCGAGCCGTACCCAAGCACGGGCAGTCAAAAGGAAAACGGCTCCTTCGAGGGGTGAGCACGCGAAACAAAAGGGGACCGAGAGTGCCGCTGAGCCTGCTCCATCACCAAAGAGGAATATTTGTTACTTCATGTCTGAGCATAAAGCCGAATCGTCATTTTCCTCCTTCTTCTATCATCTCAGGAGAGGTATACGACGAACTGTACCAAAGATTCTAGCAAGCCGAGCCGTAGCCCATGCGATGCCGAACTCATAAACTAGGACGAGGGCGCATACAGGGGTGGCGCCGTCTCATCCACCTCATGAAGATCCGGATGAGGTGTCCGTCACTAACTCCGAGGTGGAGAGCGCGATGAATCACCGTCGCCTAAAAGAGGCCCTGCGTGCCCCGACCTTTTCGGAGCAAGAGTTTACCGCTCTCGGCACCGTGGACGCGTATATCCGAGCTGCCCGGGATGGACTTACTGGAGTTGCTCGCCTGTTCTCAAAGGATATACAGGTGATAATTTACGCAATTTTTAATATATAGATATCAGTAGCCCCCGAGACTTAAAGCGGTAGGAACCAACCGATTTGAGGATCCTTTATGACCGCAGGTCCTTAAGGAGAAGAACAGTGCATTGTCCCAGGAGCTCGAGGCAATCCGGACACACCTAAATGCCGCTTTCACAGAGCTTGAAGAAATGAAGAGTGCCTCGATGACCGGGGGAAAAGATGAAAAAACTGGAAGAGGAACTGAAGAAGCAGGCCGAAGAGATACGGAGCTTAAAGGCTCAATTCTCTGGATGCGCAACGGGAGAACCAAAATCTGAAGCGCGACATATTCGGTATGACTCTTGAACCATCCGAAGTACTGATATAATCATATAATACGGAATATTATAATGTGGTTCATATAGTTCTGTTAACCGGCCGTCAGGGAGAGGAAGTGTTCGGGCTTCAAAGAGACATTCTAAAAGAACTGCCAAAGCTGCACGAGCGTCCCCAGAAAGCCATGAAGAATATGGCCAAAGCCTTATGGCCATCCGATGTCCCTCCAGAGAGTATGGAAGGGTTGTCGGACCTGTTTAAGGGTTCTCGGCGTCGCTTCGAGCTATGGAAGACGTCCGCATGCCGGGAAGGTGCGCGAGAGGCATGGGCCATGGTGAAGACATGCTACACCGGACACAATCCGAATCACATGGCCCGAGTTGGACCTCAGGGACCGGATGGCAAGGAAATTCCTGTGAACTTGGTATATGACCAAGTAATGATAGCAGTGAAATATTCACAAGAAGATTGTAAGCTGGACAGCATTATAGATGGCCTAGAAAGAGAGTAGGCGTTCGATTCTAGGTATCAATATACTTTATGATCGAACTTATCTCCTGCCGAACTTGTAAAAAATTTGTCATTGCAGACCTTCGTCTTCCACCTCCGAACCAAGAAGTTGGAGTGTTTCCATATACTATGTTTAACTAAGAAATGTTTAGTATCTTCGGAAACCTGGCAATCCGGTCATATTGCTCGAACAGACAAAAATTTGTTTGGGGAGTTATGTTATATTACTATTTAACATAAGAAACATCTTCCAAGGAAAATAGTTCCGTTAGGGGTTCCTTTCCTTGGGTTGGCATACTAAATTATGCATGCCTAGGCTTTTACAGGCACCCAATTCCATATTTGTTCCAGAAAATAGTCTGTCGCTTATTTTCCGACCAATTATTCCCTTAAGAACGCTAGCCTTCGGCTTCACCCGTCTGAGGTACAAATCCGGGTAACCCGGTTGTAACAATCGCACAGGTACTCCCTTTACACCCTAGCCGAACAATCGGGAACGTAGGGTATAAACACATGAGTGAGGCAACCTAGCTTGGCAAAAACTTAAGTCATGGCGGTGCATAAAATGGCAAAAGTTGTATAGCAACAACCGACATGGACAAGGAAGCTTATAAGCTTTTAATAATATGCTTCATTAGAGAAGCCCCCATGTATGGTGGGGAGTATACATTTAAAGATGTGTACCCTCAATAATACGGTTGATCTGAACATACATTGAGAAGGAAAAGGAAAAACAAAAAACGAGAGAAAAAAGGAAAAAACCTAGTCAAAGTGAAACCTAAGAAGGCCGAACTATGCGTAGAATCTTCGGAGCCAGGAAGCGTTCCATGGGTTCAGCTCAAGGCGATTATCCGCTGAATTTTGAAGGCGATAGGCTCCTCCAGTAAGGACTTCATCTATGATGAAGGGGCCCTCCCATTTAGGTTTGAGCTTGTCTTTTTCTTTTCCGGGAGGCGTAAAACAAGCTCTCCGACATTGTATGTCTTAGCCCGCACTTTTCTGCTTTGGTAGCGCCTGGCCTGTTGTTGATAAAATGCAGAACAAGCTTTAGCAACATCGCGCTCCTCTTCGAGTCCATCTAGGTCATCCTGCCGATCTAATTCTGCTTCCCTCTCTTCGAACATGCGCACTCTAGGTGAGTCATGAATAATGTTGCAGGGCAATACGGCCTCTGCGCCATACACCATAAAGAAGGGTGTGTATCCGGTCGTTCGATTGGGCGTGGTCCAGAGTCGCCAGAGTATGGAATCGAGTTCCTCAACCCAATGCTTGTCTACTTATCGTAAAGAGCGCACTAGTCTGGGCTTAATGCCACTCATGATCAGACATTGGCCCTTTCGACTTGGCCGTTTGTTTGAGGGTGGTATACGGATGCGTAGTCGAGTTTAATGCCCAACTTAGCGCACCAGGTTTTCACCTCTTTGGCTGTAAAATTGGAGCCATTATCAGTGATGATACTGTGCGGGACACCATAACGATGGACTACACCAGATATAATGTCAATTCCTGGCCCTGCCTCAGCTGTTTTTATTGGTTTTGGCCTCTATCCATTTAGTGAATTTATCTACCATTACCAGGAAATATTTCTTTTGGTGGCTTCCCCTTTAAGGGGACCAACCATATCAAGCCCCCAGACCGCAAAGGGCCAAGTAATGCGGATTTTTTTAATGCAGTGGGAGGCATGTGACTTTGATTGGCGAAAAGCTGATAGCCCACACAACGTTGACAAGGGCTTGAGCGTCTGCCCGAGCCGTGGGCCAGAAAAAACCTATCTAGAACGCCTTGCTTACGAGGGCTCGAGCTGCAGCGTGATGACCGCCCAGGCCAGCATGTATTTATGCCAAGAGTTGCCTTCCCTCCTCTTCGGAGATACACCTTTGGAGGACTTCGGTGGTGCTCTTTTTATACAGTTCACCCTCATGCACTTTGAAGGCTTTAGAGCGCCGAACTATGCACCGAGCTTCATTTTGATCATCGGGAAGCTGCTGCCTATTAAGGTAGGCCAGGACTGGTTCGGTCCAGGGAGTGATAATGGCCATGATCTCGTGAGCAGAGGGTGTTATCTCGATATCCGGACCCCCAACAGTGTCTGCATTGTGTTCGGCAGCTGGGGGTGTGACCAGGTCCGCACTATCACCTCTACTCTCACCCTGCCATATTACGGATGGCTTAAAGAGCCTTTCCACGAAAGTGTTAGGTGGCACAGGGTCGCTCTTAGAGTCGAGCGAGGATGTCAGCTGCCTGATTACTGTCTCGATCGACATGATGAAACTCAAGTCCCTCGAACCGAGCTGATATTTTTAATATGGCGTTTCGATATGCCGGCATTTTTGGGTCCTTTGCATCGAACTCTCCATTGACCTGGGATATTGCGAGGTTGGAATCATCACACACCTCCAGCCGTCGTATACCCATGGAGACAGCCATGCGAAGACCATGCAGAAGCGCCTCATATTCGGCTGCATTATTGGAGTCTATATACATAATTTGTAATACATAGCGGACTATATCCCCGGTAGGAGATGTTAGGATGATACCAGCCCCCTGACCGGCCAGCATTTTGGAGCCGTCGAAGTACATAATCCAATAGGAGTATGAACTATACTCATCAGGGAGTTCGGCTTCCGTCCATTCAGCGACAAAGTCGGCCAACACCTAGGATTTAATAGCCCGGCGTGGCTTGTATATTATTTCAAACGGTAAAAGCTCAATGGCCCATTTAGCTATTTGGCCAGTGGCGTCCCTGTTATTGATAATGTCATTACGTGGTACTTCTGATGCCACTGTGATCGAACACTCTTGAAAGTAGTGTCGCAGTTTACGGATGCCATGAAGATTGTATAGGCTATCTTCTGATATTGGGGGTATCGGGATTTGCAAGGTGTAAGGACCTCCGATACATAATAGACTGGTTTTTGGGCGGGGAATTTTTGTCCCTCCTCCCCTCGTTCGATGACGAGTACGGCACTAACTACTTGGTTAGTTTCCAAAATGTATAATAACATAGGCTCGCCAACACCTGGGGCAGCTAGGATTGGGTTGCTTGCAAGTAGAGCTTTGATTTCTTCCAATCTGGCTATTGCAGCCTTCGTCCATTCAAAAGTTATCAGTACGTCGTAATAGCTTGTAGAGTGGTAACGCTTTTTCTCCCAATTTGGAGATAAAACGGCTTAATGCAGCAACACACCCTACTAGTTTTTGAACTTGCTTTAGGTCTGTTGGTATAGCCAATTGTGACAAGGCTCGGATCTTGGCTAGGTTTGCTTCAATTCCTCTACAGTAAACAATAAACACTAGCAATTTTCCGGCTGGGACTCCAAAGACACATATTTGCGGATTAAGCCGTATGTCGTATGCCCGGAGGTTACCAAAGGTGAGGCAAAGATCGTCCACCAGTGTTTCGATGTGCTTTGTTTTGATGACCACGTCTTCTATGTATGCTTCAGCTGTTTTGCCGACTTGTTTTTCCAGACATGTTTGGATCATACGCTGGTAGGTAGCCCCTACATTTTTTAGTCCGAAGGGCATAGTATTGAAGCAGAAAGGACCGTAAGGGGTGATAAACGCTGTTGCGGCCTGATCCAATTACTTCATCTTAATTTGATGTTATCCGGAATAGGCGTCAAGGAAACACAAAGAATCATGTCCTGTAGTCGCGTCAATGATTTGGTCGATGCGGGGTAGTGGGAAAGGGTCTTTAGGGCAAGCTTTGTTGAGGCCTTTGAAATCGGCATTTATCGCCCATGATTTGTCCTTCTTTGGTACCATGACCAAGTTGGCTAACCAATCCGGATGTTTGATTTCACTAATAAACCCGGCCTCTAGCAACTTGGCTAGCTCTTCTCCCATGGCTTGACGCTTGGGTTCGGAGAATCGCCGCTGTGTCTGCTTCACGGGTTTGAATCCCTTGATTATATTGAGACTGTGTTCAGCCAGCTTGCGTGGGATGTCGGGCATGTCTGAAGGGTGCCAGGCGAAAATATCCCAATTCTCTCGCAAGAATTTGCGTAGGGCGGCGTCCACTGCTAGATCCACCTGTGCTCCGATAGATGTTGTCTTGTGAGGGTCCATCGGGTGCACTTGAAATTTAACTATTTCCTCAGCTGTCTTAAAAGAGGTGGATTTAGATCTCTTATCGAGGATCACATCGTCCTTATCCACCGCGGATGGTAAATTTGTTAATTCTTCGGCCGCTAGGGCTTCAGATAATGCCTCGAGGGCCAGGGATGCGGTTTTGTTTTCGGCACGGAGGGCTTTGTCCGGGTCGCTCGAAATTGTTATGATTCCGTTGGGTCCGGGCATTTTAAGCTTCATCTACCCGTAATCGGGTATACCTTGGAAGAGTGAGAAAGCGTCCTGTCTGGGGATATGTGATACCCACTGTTGAAGGGGACCACATGAAAGAGCAACTCTTCGGATCTGTAGTTTTCGGGTGTGTCGAATACCACATCCAGTTTAATTCTCCCAGAGCATTGTGCTTCTCAACTGGGGATAATGCCTCGAAAGGTGGTATTGCTTTGCTCGATGCGTGATCTATCCATATGCATTTTAACGAGCGTGTCTTCGTAAATGAGGTTAAGCCCACTGCCGCCGTCCATGAGCACTTTAGTAAGCCGAAAACCATCCATAATGGGGTTTAGTACTAGGGCGGCGAGTGCTCGGACTGACCGAGCCTTTGGTTCATCTTCGGCTGTAAAGGTTATTGCCGTGTCGTTCCATGGGCTTAGTGCGGTAACTTGGTGGACTTCGGCGAGGTCGCGGAGTGCCCTTTTGTGCTGATTATTCGAGGAAAAGGTCTCGAAGACCGTGAGGACATTAAAGTTGTCCCTGTCCGCTGATTATTCGAAGAAAAGGTGTCAAGGAGTTTGTAAAAAACGGACCTATGCCCCGTGAAAGGTTTATTTTTCCTGCCCATCAACTGGTGGTCGGGTGACCCGCCAGGATGTATCCGTTTAGTCCAGGCCACACATTGCTTAAAGGCAGCAGGCTCCAGTTGAGTTTTTTGGGCCCTCCGTGTGCTTTCCATTGCACAGTACTTTTGCACTACCTGTGATAGTTCCGTAAAGCTCTGTATGCGGTGACGATCAAGGGCATTCAATATTCCCTCATCGGTGCAATTACAATGGAAGACCGAAACTACGTCGTCGTCAGGGCAGTCTTTGATCCTATTTTTAACAACCAGGAATCTGGCTCAAAAGTGGTGGACCGTTTCCTAAGGTTGCTGCCGCACATACATCAGGTCGTATATATCCGGAGAACCTGAGTTGCTTGGCGAATATTGATTGTGGTAGGTGGGTGGTTTAAAATTTAGATCCAGTCCCACATCTGCATTTCGAACTTGAAAGATCTCCGAGGCGACCAGTTCGGGTACGGGGCGGCCCAAGGGCTTCCGCGATCCTATTCTTGAGCCAGAGTCCAGAGGACGTGAAGTCCCGTCCGAAGGAAGAGTATCCGGCTCAGGGGATTCGAAGACCCGAACATACTTGGTCTTCAATATAGGGAGAGAAGTGTCCTCGGCCGGTTCCTCAACGACCGCTACGAGGTGGGTGATCCGCGGGTGATTAATTTCTCTCTGGTCAGGCTTGAGGCCGATCCGATCATAGTCCATTGAGACCCCCAGGGCGGCGATGTGGTCCAGCAGTTCGTTTAAAGATGAGACATCTGCCGGATCCATCTTTTTGGAGTACTCGAGGCCGATGAGAAGACGATGTTCGGCGGCCGTAAGGGGTGTTGCGGGCTTGACGGTCGTACAAGCTCCTACGATGAAACTGCTGAGCTGGAGGGTCTGCCCAGAGGCCAGGCTCCTTCCGGAAGTGATATTGTTGTTGATTACTAGGCGAGCCATAGATCGCTTTTGTAGACAGCACGACCGAGCTCTCAATCAAAGCACCAATGTCGGTGTCAAAACTGGCAGTTCTCGGGTAGGGGGCCCAAGCTGTGCATCTAGGGATCGATGGTAACAGGGGACCAAGGGACACAATGTTTACCTAAGTTCAGGCCCTCTTAAAGGAGGTAAAACCCTACTCCTTCTTAATTATATTCGAAGAGTATAGCGATTACAAGAGTTGATCTACCTTATATACACACTAGAGGGGCCTAGGGTTTCTACAAGGTCAGTTCATCAAGGAAGGAAACGATATACCCGGACTCTAATCTCGCCGTTCACGTATGGAGAAGTCCCACCCGGACACGTTGGACGGTCTTCAGCTTGATCTTGTACGGCCCATCCAACCCGGCCCATACTCCTGGGCCGGACACCTGTGGGCCCCTGAATCCAGGACTCCCTCAGATGTCATGTGTGATTGTTCATTGATCCAACACGGTTTATTCCTACAAACTATGTGCATTGTCTGAGGTCATCGCCCACGGTGTTTTCTCAATAACCGTTTGCAATTGAAAAACCCAATTAGCAGGCTAATTGGCCATTAGCAGGCTAATTGACATTTATTAATCTAATTGACATTTCATATTGAGCACACAATATATTACATTTTTATATTAAGGAAGCAGGATTTCATAATTGAAATACATCATAGTACAACATCATATAGCTTCAGCACCTAGCTACCCCATTACACAACTGCACCAGCACCAAGTTTCACATGCAACATCTATAACCTTTGAAATTAGCATCATAGATGGTACATAGATAGATGAATCTCATCTGGGAAACTGCTGAAGCGGAAGGTGAATATTGAGCCTTCATTGATGTTGAAGGTCTTTGCAACTTTATGCCAGTGCCTGTGGATGATTGACCGTCCATCCTTCATCCTCTTCAGGAACATTTCAATATTGAACTGTAGGTGTTGTATGAATACCTTCCTCCCCTCCCGACCATACAGGTGGTTCTAGAGGTAATCATCAGTGAACCGCTTTGGAAAGGCCTAAAAACAAGGATGTGCATAAATATCTTCTCTATATTGGAAATGGGGCAAAGGAATAAAAAGGCAAGGTATAATAGTTAGTACCATCCTGTAGTGAACTGATGTCTTCTTCATTGTGCAGACAAAGATTTTGTTGTTTTTTGTCACTAATATCTTTGTCCTAACAATCTTTCTGAGTTTCTGGACTTGACTGATATTCATGGACAACTCATTTCCCCATATGCAAAAAGGGTCGAACAGTGGGTCAAAACCTCTGACAACAGGACCTACATGTGCAAGACCAAATTGTTAAAAACATAAATATTAGAATGTTTCCTGCAATTGCAAAATAATGTGCTATTAGACAAAGGACCATGCATGTGCAAACGTCGATTTTAAACCTCAGCGCTTCCCATTGTTTCCCTGCAACACATATAAGGTAGTTAGTGATCAGGTTAAGTGAGGGTTCACATGCTATCAGTAAAATATGTTGATGAAAAATAAGCACATTGCAGATTCATCAGATTAATTCAAGCCACATGGGAAACCCATTTATCCAAACCAAGCATGATTAAGAACTAGGACATATAGCAATTTTATATGTTTCTCATGTATTAAGTGCAACCAAATTCGGTTTATTCCTCACATGCACAACAATACAAAATTCTACCCACGACAATTGGACATCGCATTGAAGAATTGAACCAAGCAGTTAACTAAACACCACAACAAATGAACCAAACATTAACTGACCACCACATTGCACGATATAACATACTCCTAATGGAAGATCAGATAGTTAACCAAACCAAACATGCTTAACAACTTGGAAATATAGCAATTATATTTGTTTCTCATATATTTAGTACAGCAAATTCCTATTTATTTATACAATAACAGAATGCACCCACAACAATTGGCATCACATTGCAGAATTGAACCAAACAGTTAACTAAACACCACAACAAATGAACCAAACGTTAACTGAGCACCACATTGCACAATGTATAACATACTAGAAGATCAAACAGCTAACCAAACCAAGCTTGCTTGACAACTTAGAAATATACCAATTGTATTTGTTTCTCATGTATTTTGCAAAGATAAATTCGATTTATTTCACACATGGAAGGCAATACAAAATTGCACCCTGAAGAATTGAACATCACATTTGTATAATTGAACCAAACAGTTAACTGAACACGACAACTAATTAACCAAATAATTAATAAGTGAGCACCACATTTGAAAGTGTGTTATATCGACTAGAGGGGGGGTGAATAGGCGATTTTTATGAATTCTTCACTGAGGAATTTGCTGGTGAGGAAATTCCTTAGCGAAGAAATACTTGCAATGAATAAGTACTCGAGAGGTAAGCATAACAGATTACAAGCATAGTCATCATGATGAAATGAAGACAATCACAGTACGAGAAAAGCGTAATCACAGGATAACACAAGATGAAGACAAAGCAGTGAAGAAATTGAACTGAGGAAATTGAGAAAGTCTTGATCGAAGTCTTCAAACACAGATATGAACAAACACTCAACACAAGAATGAGGAAATGAAAGGGTTGAGGAAATAGAACCAGTTAGGTTGGTGAAGACAATGATTTGGTAGACCAGTTCCAAGCTTCTTTGTCTCGGTTATGCGTCTGGTTGGAGCGGCCGAGTATTTAAACTCGAGGACACAGTCCGGACACCCGATCCGAGCACGCAACTCGGGACACCAAGTCCTCACCGTATTCTCCTTGAACTAAGGTCACATGACCTCGTCCAATCACTCGTGGTAAGTCTTGAGCGACTTCCAAACCTTCACATACTTGGTCACCCGGCAATCCACAATTCCTCTTGGATGCTCTAGACCATGACGCCTAACCGTCTGGAAGAAGCACAGTCTTCAAAGGTAACAAGCGTCGGATCCACGCAGGATCAATTTCTTGATGATGCTCAATCACGTTGGGTGTGGTGGGGTTTGGTTGTTGGGGTTTTTCCTCACTTTTGGGTTTTTCCTCACTTGATGATTTTCTCTCAAAGTCTTCAGAGGATGGGTTGCTCTCAAATGACAAGTGTCAAGATCTCTCGGAGCAGCCAACCAACTAGTGGTTGTAGAAGTGACTATTTATAGCCTAGGGAGCAGCCGACATGATAAGACATAAATGCCCTTCAATGATATGACCGTTAGGTGGATAAGATATTTTGGGACAGGTGGCGCGCAAAGACGACAGCAGTCGGAAATTTGACTCTCAAATTCCTCGGGGCTATCATGTTCCTCACGGTGTAGGCAATTCGATGGCGAATTCCTAACTCCTCGGTCAGAACAAATTCCTCGGTGATCGAGAAGAGCTTCGTCTACATCAAGAAATTGATCGAATCAGTATGAGATTTCCAAAAGCTTCACTCGAAGGGTTTGGTAGGTGTAGGATTTTGAGTTGAGCATCAAATGGAAATTTTCCCTTAGTATTTCCTCGACCCCCTTTAACAAAGACGGTGTTTCCTATGACTCAAGAAAGAGAAAATGAAACTACGAAAACAAAAGTCTTCACGCTTCATGTTCCTCAAGCGAATACCAAGTCTTCGTGATCACACCGATTTCTTCACTTTCAAAGTCTTCAGAAAGTCTTCAGAATATCAAAGTCTTCAGTTGAAGAACTTCATTTTTAGGGGTCGACTTTCACTGTAAATATCAAACTCCTCATAGACTTATAGACCTGTGTACACTCACAAACGCATTAGTTGCTTAACCTATAAGTCTTAAATACACCAAAATCACTAAGGGGCACTAGATGCACTTACAACATTGCACGACATATAGAACATATACACTAGAGCAACGAATTGCATGGTAAAAGTAGGTAGGACAATTCACTGGAATTTGAAAAGGAAAGGCGGGAGCAGACATGCAGCGGGTAAACCGAGCATGCTTAATCGGGCGTAGCTTGCAAACTAAACATAGGTCCTTATAGTGAGCTAATAAGACAAGCTACTCCTCATCGTCGGACATGGAAGAGGGTGAGGCCTCCACAACATGGGCCCTCGTCATAGTGGTGAGTTGCACGAGATGCTCCGCACACCAATCTGCTGGCTCTCGAGTTGTGGTAAGCACGGGCACACTGAGAAAACACCTCGTAGTCTTCGTCGAAGGCACCGACGGTGGCCTCGAGAAAATACCACAAACTATCGTTTATAGTAGACAACCATGTCGTAGCATCGGCGTGCGAGGCATCGATGGTGGCCTCGACGGCGAGGTGCTCCTCAAAGATCAGGGGGTTGGCACGAATGGCAGCCATCGTGACCTCGTCCACGCATGCGGCCGCGATTTGCTTCTCCGCTGCCAAATGGTCCTTGAGCTCATGGCTATACTGCATGCACCATGACTTAGGGCGGCACATAATTGGGGGAGGGTCGGTGATTTGGCTGGAAGGTGTCACACCGGCGGTCGGGGCATGTGGGATGTGGAAGGAGGAGGATGGGGGTCGGGTGTGGATTACCTGCCTGGATCGACAAGGTCGGGCAGCGTGAAGGAGGGTCACCGGCGAGGAGGCGGCGCTGGAAACAAGGAGTGAAGGTTTCAACTTGGAAAGGAAGGCGTAAATAGGGGAAATGTGCCTTTTGGTAAGGGGGAGGGGGCAGGGAGGTAGATATTTCCGCGGAAGCCGAAAATTTTGGGTTGTTGCAGCGAAAGGCGCGCAAAGTGTCATCAGATACGGTCCCTTATTCAGCACTGTGTATGATATGTGAACATCACAAACGATTCATATCGCTTAACTCGTGTATGATGAGTTTGAACGTGCAAATTTTGGTTTGAATTTCCCTCACATGCTGGTCATCCACGTCATTACATATTTGGGTACACAAAGGAGACTACAAGACACCCACACTTCTTAATCGAAAGGTGTTCAAGAATTAAACAGAGCTAGCTGACCTAAACATTACTCTAACAAATTAAAGACCGGCGCTCTTAATTAAACAAAACAAAAAGTACTACTACGGTTGGTTCTCGTCGATCTCCGCCGCATCCTCCATGTCCAGCTCACGCCCGACGATCTCCTGGGGAAGGGGCTCCATGGCATCAATCGCACCATACTCGGCAAGCATCTCGCCATCCGCATCCGCCATATCTTTGGAATAGGCCGCCACGAGCTGGGCGTGGGTGGCCGCAATCTGTGCTTGGGCGGGCTCCGTCGTGGCAAGGTATGCCCCGCAGGAACGGATGGCTGCTCAAACGCTCTCGGCGATTGTCAACTCTTCGGCCGTGGGTTGCCGACCATTGTCGGAGAAGCTTCGTTCGATTTGTGGGGTGACCGCCATGAGCTAGGCATGGGAGGCCTCGACATGGTCATGGGCGGGCTCCATCGGGGCTAAGGTCGCCGCTGCGGAACGGACAGCTGTTGTGTCGCTCTTGCCAGTTTCTATCCCCGAGGCAGATGTTGTTGCCGCCACCTGAGAAGCAACATCGTCCGTTTGGGCTGCCTTGGCCGCCCGGTCACAGCTTGCGTCCGCACTCACGAAGCTTGTTAGCACCCGCCTAGCGGCTGCAGCCACGCTCTCCCTAGAGTGGGTCCACGTCCCTATCTTTCACCGACGACGATTGAACAGTGAATTGATATTTGGGGAGCAAGCTAGTGTGATTGACACACCGGCTATCGACTGTAGCCGACGCACCTTCTCATGTAAGCCGTATGCGTACTGTACTCCGGCAGTGCTCCAAGATATTTTGTGCTGCATCTCACACGGTTGGTGATAATAAACTGTGTGCGATCTACTTGATTTTTTGTCTTGATTTGAATTACATAATGGGGTCGCAGCTGCAAAGGATGGTGTTTGAATTGCTAGAACTTTTATCTGCAGTGTGAACATGCAGCTATAGGTGTGTCATCAAAAAATTGGAATTATTCAGGTTCATTTGGACATATTTATACATTAACTTGGTTTTCTAGGCATTCCAGGCGCACAATTCAAAATTAAACTAAATGCACATGCTCCGGTGCACCAAAATGGGTTGTAAAATGATATATGTGTCCATGGGTTGATGCTTATGTCCCATGCAAGAAATGGGATGAATTTTAAACACCACGGCGCCGTGGCTCTCTGACAAACGTTGAGGTGCTTGCTTTTGTAATTCTAGTAAATCCAAAACTCGTCTGAAATTCATGAACCTTGGCATGCTATCATGGAATGGCATAAACATCCTAGGGTAAAAAACATTGTCCCATTTGGGGTAGGTTATGGTATAAGCTTCTCACAGACCAGAGCTTCTCACGCCCTCGATTCAATCGTACACTAATCATACACGCAAATGTGTACGATCAAGATCAAGGACTCACGGGAAGATATCACAACACAACTCTAGACACAAGTTAAAATACAAGCTTTATATTACAAGCCAGGGGCCTCGAGGGCTCGAATACATAAGCTCGAATACACAAGAGTCAGCGGAAGCAACAATATCTGAGTACAGACATAGGTTAGACAAGTGTGCCTTAAGAAGGCTAGCACAAAAGCAACATCTATCGAAAAGGCAAGGCCTCCTGCCTGGGAGCCTCCTAACTACTCCTAGTCCTCGGCGGTCTCCACGTGGTAGTGGGCACCCTCGGGGTAGTAGCAGTCGTCGTTGAAGCTGGCGTCTGGATCTTGGGCTCCACCATCTGGTTGTGACAACCGGAAAGAAGTAGAAAGGGGGAAAAGGGGGAGCAAAGCAACCATGAGTGCTCATTCAAAGTACTCGCAAGCAAGGATCTACACTACATATGCATCGGTATCAATGAAATGAGCTATATAGGTGGACTGGGCTGCAGAAATGTCGGAATAGAGGCGAGAACCTAGTCCTATCAAAGACTAGCATCTTCTGGAAACCACCAACTTGCAGCAACAGGAGGGAGTAGAGTAGTATAACATAAGTCATATTTATGTTGTTGTCAATGCTCCGGGACCCTTTCTTGACTTCCTGCGAGAAAGCAATCCCAGAGCCATACTATCCAAGTGTCATCACAATCCAATTCTCATCACCATCCAGTTCTCATCACAAGTCTCCAGTTCTAGTTGTATCGATCGGGATACAACTCCAAGTGTCCGTTACCATAGGACAGGCTATCGATAGATGTTTTCTTCCCTGCAGGGGTGCACCAACTTACCCACCACGCTCGATTAACTCCGGCCGGACACACTTTCCTGGGTCATGCCCGGCCTCGGCCAAACAATACGCCACAACCCGACCTAGGCTTAATAGAGAGGTCAGCACGCCGGACTAAACCTATGCCCCCAGGGGTCATGGGCCATCGCCCCGGGAACTCCTGCATGTTGCGTACGCGGCCGGTGAGCAGACCTAGCTACCTCCCTAAAAAGGCAGGAGCTTACCAATCCAACCCGGCGCGCGCCGCTCAGTCGCTGACGTCTATTAAGATTCGGCTGATGCATATGACACAGAACGCCCATACTATGCCCACATGATGGTTAGTGCTATCAGGCCAGAGGCCCCTCGGATCAAATATCCAAATCGTAGTGGATTAGGAACGCGCAGTAACAAGCAGAGACTCACGAAAGATGTGACCCCATTGCCCCGTCTCGAGGACTTGAGGCAAGGGCTAGGAATGCCCGGCCACGCTTCGTAATTATCTCGCGGGTGCCCTCCAGGTCAACCCGTCTCCACATGACTCACAATTAAGCTCGCGGGTACCCCTTAAATCTGCCGTCTTTAGTAACATGGTTTAGTGTAAAGTCATAGTAACCATAGTAACTGTGTGTCCAAACATCAAGGGGAAACCCGAGGAATCACCCCCGGCGGATTCTACTCGATGTAATCATCAAGGTGAACGTAAGAGGAACCACCCCTGAGGTTCACACTTGAGGGGTTGCACGACAGAGTCGTATCGGAAGTGGTTAAGGCGGAATCACCCTCGATGACCACGACCGAATAGCTACACTACAGGGTTAACAGAGGTCTCACCCTCGGCACTCGATAGTAACCCAGTAGTGTCGAGCAACTAAGGGGAAAGTGATGTGCGGTCTTGCGGGGCACAGTCTCCGATCCCGTTGATCGGGTCTTCAATGATGAAGCAGGGGCAACAAGGACAAGGTGGGGGTCACTGATGGATCACTAACCAACCTATACTAAGCAGTTTAGGATAAGCAGTTAAGGTACACCAGTAGATACAAAAGCAGGCTATGCATCAGAAAAGGAGCAAACAGTAACAGTGGCAAAATCTAATGCAAGCATGAGAGAATGGAATGGACGATATCGGGATGATCAAAGGGGGGCTTGCCTGGTTGCTCAGATGAGAAGGAGGGGTCGTCGGTGACGTAGTCGATCACATCGGCATCGACAGCCGTCACGGGGTCTAACGAAGAGAAGAGGGGGGAGAAACAGTAAATACATAGCAAGCAAGTGCATAAACAGGAGAACAGGCAGAGCTAGACGTGTTCTAACGTGGGGCTACACGTTACCGGCGAAGGGGACAACATCCGGGAATGCTTTCCCGAAGTTTGGAATTTTCGGACTAACGAACCGGAGGGGTAAGGTTTGATGTTCGCCATGAGGAATTTGAAATGCATGATGAAATATGGTGCTTGATGAAATTCACCATGAGGAATCATAGCACATAAAGTATCAGAGCACAAGTAGATTTGCTATGAAGCATAGTGCAAAATCATAATGTATCAAAAGTATCAAAGCACCATAGGGTTTAAGATTACAACTCGATCCAATAAAGGGTTTCGTGAAGAACGAGAGTTGTAACTTAATAAAATACTGTATATAGACAAAAACTAGACCCGCTTGAAGACTAACTCAAATTTCTCCCCTTTGTCATCGAATGACCAAAAGGATCGAACCGAGGACTAACGCTCTTGAGGAATATCAAGTTGAAGACGGAGCGCCACGTTGTCGGGGTTGTTTGTTGAAGTAGGACCAGCAGTTGTCTTCCAAATCTTCATTTTCATCGGTGTCGCGAGATGAAGCATAGGAGCTGGCCACCAAGGAAGGAACTTTGACCTTCTTGAATTTCTTCTGAGGAGGTGCAGACCGGTCAAAATCTTCCTTGAGACCCATTGATGTCGGGTTCTTCTTCATTATAGACATGTGAAAGAATAGCCCAAAAGCGCTTGAAGGTTTCATGAAGGTAGTAGTGGTTTTTCTTCACCGCATTGTGAGTAGACGTCATATTGTAAAGAAGAGTACCAAAGCGACGTTTGACCCACTTATGATTGCGATCAACCTTCCGATGAAGACCGAGGAGTAATTCACGATCGGTCATCACCACAGGTGCGATTCCTTGAGGATTTTGCTTTACCGAGGTATTTGCTGCCGAGTCATGTGTGGCGAGTCATCATTGGTGGAGTAAGATGTCGCTTTGCTTTAAACTGGCTCCATCCAATGGACGAATACCTTCATCTATCACAGCAGTAGCCTTGCCCTTTTCATCACCGAGGCAATTGGCCGTTTGAGGACTTCAATCGGGGCAGGTAGCTGCAGTGGTTCAAAGTATCAGCTTTGTAATTGAGTGAAGACCTTGTCCTGATGAATCTCATAATCCAAGGCGCATAAGGCTTCAGCTCAAATGGTGACATGGAATGTTAGCCAGAGTCCTCATGAAGAAATCATGGAAATTGACGGGAACGCCATGGATGATATTGAAAAGCATATTCTTCATGATGCCAACGACTTCTTCATCGTTCAAGTCGTGGCCTTTGATAGGACTCATAGTCTTCGTCAAGATTCGATAGACGGTCCGAGGCACATATAATAATTCCTTGACGAGGAATTTGGTTCTTGGTGCCTGCCTTGGCTTCAATGGCTTCATCAGCACTTGCATATAGTGATTTGAAAGTTCCTTTTCTTCATAGATCCGACGTGCACCATCAAGCGGAGGATCGAGTGGTAGAGCACGAAGCAATTCAATTGCAGGTGCCTTGTAGTGAATGTTTTCGATCATCCAATCTAAGACCCATGAATTGACGTCTTGACGTCTCCGGTGATATCTTGAGGTTGCATAGAACTCAAGAATTAGCTCTTCGCTCCAAATCACAAATATCGGTCACGAAGTTTAGAAGTCCTGCGTCGTGAAGAACACAGAGGACTGGCTCAAAGCTCGGCGGTCTCCATATCCACATGAGGAATATGAGCATGATCAAGATTTTATCCTTGTTGAAAAGCACCGAGGAATAGAAGTTGGCTTGACCGGCAGTCCGAGCGCCTCTTCCTAATTCGAAGCGTAATCATAAGGATTATATTCGATGAAGAACACGTGCTCGCAAAAGAAATCTTCAGCCTTGAACTTTTGCTTGGTTGAGAACGGATTCTTCCGCTGGGCGAGGGGTGTCGATGATTTGCATCACCACCTCGGGAATCACAAGTTCGGTTTCTTCAGCCCGAGGAATTACTTGCTCCTCAACTTGTGCGATCGAGGAATAGCAGCAAGAAGCAGTTTCATCGAGCACTAGTGGCTGGAATTTCTTCATGCACGTAACCAGTTGGTTGATTTTCTCGAGTCTATTTGGACAGTTTGTGCAGGGAGTGAGGAACTTGTTGGAGCGGAGTGAAGAGAGGAGTATTGGGATGCTGATTTTCCCAAAATCATCATTGAACACAGTGTGGTGCATCCAATATCCACATCTTCATCTTCAATTTCCTCAAAGACCACTGAGGAATTTCATAGTCCGATGAGGGAATAATCGGGTTGAAGGGATGGCATCCACTTCAATTTCTTCATCCATTTTCTCTCGATGAAGCAGCCGATTGATGTTCTTCATCAGATCCGGTTGAGATCTCGTATTCTTCTCCAAAAGGAACAACTTCCTTTGATGGTATGGAGGAAATTGGAACAGCATCAATTGGTTTTTCGAATGAGCTGGTCATTGGCTTCATTTTCTTCACAAATTAAGAATCACGGTGATGCTTTCCTTTTCTTCACAAAGCAGCTGCTCTGCCTTGGTTTTCTTCACATCAAAAGCAGATGGAAGAATTGGAGTTGGAGTTAGGCGCGAGGAGCCGAGGAAATTGGTTCATTTTCTTCAGAGCAACTGATGCAGTTCCCTTGTCTTGAGCAATTTCTTGGTATGGCGATGCGGTTACTTACGACTTGAGTTCTTGGTGCACCACTAGTGGGTGCCACTGGCAATTTCTTCGGTAATTTGGAATGGGATCATCAGCCACGGAATCGATGTTGTCATCGGTGAAATTTGAGCGTCATCAGCGATCTTGGCATTTTCTTCAAGAGGGTCGAGCTGAGGCTACAACTGAGGAATTTCATGTTGCATTGGGACAGCAACATTTGTGAGATTCTTCGTCGAGGTTGGCGAATCTGTCCTTGGCTCCTTGCCAATCAGCATTGAATGAATCGAAGTTTTTGCTGAGGTTTTGAATTTGATCTGGACTTGGAGAAGCTCCTCGGTGTCATCTTGACAATGTTTTTCTTGAGGAACTTCTCCTTCTGTATTGAGCCTTTTGATTTCCCTCGCCTTTTCATACTTCCATTTTTCTTCAGCTATGAAGTGAGTCAACATATGACTTTGACCAGGTGTCAAGTGAAGATCAAAGTGAGGGGTATTGGGATCATTGTGCCGGAGATCAATAAAGTCGAGGACTATCTTGGGTCCAATAGCGATGGGTACGGATGTACCTTTGGCTCTAGCGGCCCTTGCTTGACGGTCTCGATGATTTCTGCGAAGTTCTTCATCGGATGCCTCATCCTCGGATGGCACATGGAATGCAACCATTTTCTTCGTCGGGCTAGGCCGAGGACCTCGACCAGTTGTTGCTTTGGTCTTCAAATTGAGTCGGACCAGTTGAAGAAATGGGAGGCGGTGAGGAACTTGCGAGAGATGCTGAGGCAATTGAAAATCCAAAGCGATCCGTTGACATGTAGCTAGGTGCACAGGAACTCAAGGTTTTGACGGAGCTGTTGAGGACTTTGGTGGAGCAGCAGCAGTTTGAGGAATTTGCTTGGAAGGTGCTTCTTTGAGGAACTTGGCCGTGAGGGTGCAGATGATGAAGCACTTGGCTTATGAGCAGGCTTCTTTTGCATTGATTTCCTCGGTTTGATCGAGACCTCTGTGGCGATGGCAATGGCGAGAATCCTCATTGAATTTCTTCACTGCTTCCTTTGCTTGCTTTGCCAATTTTGCTTGGCGTTTAGCCCATTCCTTAGGAAGGTCCTCACCGCGTTTGACGCTAGTGGGATCAGCTATTTGGCCAGGTGCCAAAGGAGCTCTTGGGCATGGAGGGTTAAGAGCGAATTTCTTCATGTACTTAGGAGTTACATATCTATATTCCCTCCATTCCCGTGCCCATCTTCGTTCAATCTTCTGAATACGCACCATGCGTTGATTTTTGTTTTCTTCATCTGGTGTGCAGTAGTCAGCATAGATTTCCTCAGGGATTTCAAATGCTGTCATAACCTCCGGGTTTCTTTCCTCCCTTCAAGGCTTCTTAGCGTCGCCATTTTCTTGATTGAGGAAATTGAACAATTGAGTTCTCTCAAGAAGTGTGCAGTTTTTTCTTCGAGGAACGCTGCAAATGAGTTAAGTTGATGAGAACCTAGGGATTCAAAGCGGACATTTGTACTGTGAGCGGAGTATAGGTGCGAGGAATTTGGAGAGGTCATATGCGTTCTCGGAAGGTTTTTTAAAAAACAAGTTTTGAGGATTTTGACCAGATGAACCTTGAAGAATTTCAATAAGCGTTCTTTGTCTTAGGTTCGAGTTGTATAGATCGAAGATCCACACAATTGAGGAATCTTGAAGAAAATCATAGCTTAGAGAACGAAGTCAAGAGATTTGAGGTGTTCATATGTGTGAAGATTTGAGGAATAAACACCTTTGAAGATTTTGAAGAAAATTTCAGAATCAAAGCGAGTAATAAAAGTACTCTTAATTACCCGAAGTGAAGAACACGACGAACTGAGATGAACAGTTTGGAAGTTCGTCCGTTCAGATCTTCCACGCCCTAACTTGGCAGAGGAAATCAGCTACGGCAACGGCGGAGTGAAGATATTCCACGGTCGGCGCGAGTACGTCGGCGAAGAGGTCAAGGCAATGAAGCTTTTCCTCACCGGCGACGATGGAGTAGCGGCGGCGCTAGGGTTTGAGGAACTCGGCGGAGAGAGAGGTCGGCGGAGTAAAAAGAGTGAGGAAGGGAGAGAGGGTATTTATAGGCCACGGTGAAAAGCGGATCGTCCAAGATTTAGGACGAACATGCCCCTGACCACTTCCCTTCTCACGACATGTGTCACCCACGTCTTTGTGTAGTGGAGATCGTGTACGATCGTGGGTGAATATAATAATGCATCGTGGGATGCGGAACGGTTTGAGCGTAAAGCGAAGGTTTGAAAAAGATTCGTTTTAAAGTTCCGTTCATAATTTCTTCGGTTGTCGAGGACACGGTGAAGATTTTGAACGAGTTTCAAAGTAGAACGCACATGAAGAATTTGTGAATGGATTGGGTTGAGTATAGCATAGAGGGGGAAGGGTCCGATCACATTCACTTAGCAGAAAACGCGATTTGAGGAAATAGCCATAAGTGAATGCTGTAGAGGACATAAACCCATATATATAGCCAATGAAGAAAGACGGCGGAAATAGTGAAGATTTTGCAAAGTTGAAGAATTTGAAAAACTGAAGAATTTCAAAAATTGAGAAAAAACTCAAATTGAAGATTTTCAACTTTGGTGGTGGCGTGACCCAATCAGATAAGAATGATGATTTCGCACACCGCGTACAATTGTCGTAGGGTTCTCGAGAATCAAAATCTTCATTAATTTCTTCACACTTAGAGTGTTATTCTTCATTGATTGAAGAAAACGTTTCTTCATGTGTTGCACATCTAAGTCATCAAATTTGCATAAGTGTTAGGATGTGTGTCCTTTTCAAAGAACATTCAAGATTCTAAGATATTTAGCTCACACATAACTTGCTAAATATCTTCTCATCCAAGGGCTTAGTGAAGATATCAGCTAGTTGTTCTTGATCTTCACGTGCTCGATGGAGATGTCGCCCTTCAACACATGATCACGAAGAAAATGATGACGAATTTGAATGTGCTTTGTCTTCGAGTGCTGAATCGGGTTGCGAGCAATTTTGATGGCACTCTCATTGTCACGATGAGAGAGGCACATTCTTCACGTTGATGCCATAGTCCTTGAGGGTTTGCTTCATCCATAGTAATTGAGCACAACACGAGCCAGCAGCAATGTATTCAGCTTGAAGTGGATAGTGATACGCAGTTACTGTTTCTTCGAGGACCAACGGACCAAAAGATCGTCAGGAAATGACAAGTACCATATGTTGACTTGCGGTCCACACGATCACCGGCATAGTCGAGTCGAATATCCAATGAGATCAAAGGTAGAACCCTTGGGGTACCATAATCCTAGTGTTGGTGTGTGAGCTAGATATCGAAGAATATGCTTCACAGACCTTATGGTGTGATTCCTTCTTGTAGCTTGAAATCGGGCACACATGCAAACACTAAGCATTATATCTGGCCTAGATGCACATAAGTACAATAAGGAACCAATCATGGGCGGTATACCTTGTGATCAAGTCAATACCATTTTCATCGATTGCATAGATGGCCATTTGTGGGCATAGGAATTTTGACACCTTTGCGGTCTTGCATGCGAATTTCTTCAGGACATCTTTGAGGTATTTCTCCTGAGATATGAATATGCCATTGTGTTGTTGTGAATTTGAAGACCTAAGAAGAATTTCAACTCTCCCATCATAGACATTTGATATTCTTCACTCATCATATAGGCAAATTCATCACTATAACGTTGGTCAAGACAAAGCCAAAGATAATATCATCAACATATATTTGGCACACAAAAAGTTCACCATCATAAGATTTAGTAAAGAGAGTAGGATCGAGTGAACCGGTGTGAAGCCATTCTTCACGAAGAATTCCTTCAATGTATCATACCACGCTTGAGGGGCTTGCTTGAGGCCATAGAGAGCCTTATTTAGTCTGAAGACTTTGTCGAGGATTCTTTGGATCTTCAAAACCTGGTGGTTGAGCAACATATACTTCTTCCTCAAGCTTACCATTGAGGAATGCACTTTTCACATCCATTTGATATAAAGTGATATTGTGATGGTTAGCATAGGCGAGTAATATGCGAATAGACTCAAGTCTAGCGACAGTGCAAAAGTTTCATCGAAGTCAATTCCTTCAACTGCGTGTAGCCTTGAGCTACTAGTCGTGCCTTATTCCTCACCACAAGACCATTTTCATCTTGCTTGTTGCGATAGATCCACTTTGTGCCAATGATATTATGCTTGCGAGGATCTCGGACGTTTGACGGTTCCCTAGACATTGTTGAGCTCGAATCGATGTAATTCTTCTTGCATGGCCTGAATCCACTCCGGCTCGTAAATGCTTCATCTACCTTAGTGGGCTCTGTGATAGAGACAAAAGCATAGTGCCCACAAAAGTTAGATAAATGTGAAGCTTTTGAGCGAGTGAGAGGACTGGCGCTTCAATGTCATCGATGATCTTGTCAACTTGCACTTCTTTTTGCAACGCGAGGATGAGCTGGTTGTCTTGAGGAATTTGACCATTTTCCTCAAAGCACCATTTTCTTGACATTATCTTGGTGCATCACCGGCGTTCTTCGCGTCTGACAGAATGAATTCTTCAGCTTTCTTGATGGGAATGACATCCTCGGTTGCCTTGAACCTGATAGAATCCTCGGTGCTGGTTTGTCTAACACTGAAGGTAGGTGCTCTCTTTGCGAGCCATTAGTTTCATCGAACCGCACATCTACAGCTTTCAACAACCTTGTGAAGGGCGATGTTGAAGACTTTGTAGGTGTCTTGAGTCCTTTCCGTAACCAAGCATAAAACCTTCATGTGCTTTTGGTGCAAATTTAGAGGTGTGGTGAGGATCTCTAATCCAGCATTTAGCACGAAGACTTTGAAATAACTTACATTAGGTTTCTTGTCGTTGAGGAGTTCATAGGCGCCTTCTTGAAGAATTTGTGAAGATATACTCTGTTGATGATGTGGCAGCAGGTGTCAATTGCTTCAATCCGAAGCGACTAGGCGTTTTGTATTCATCAAGCATAGTGCGAGCCATCTCAACAAGAGTTACGTTCTTGCGCTCCACGACGCCATTTTGTCATGAGTGTAGGGAGCAGATAACTCATGAGTAATACCAAGTTCATCAAGATAGTCATTAAGACCGAATTCTTGAAGTCGGTTCCATTGTCACTCTGATGTGCTTGATCTTGACACCAAAGTTGGTTGAAGCCCTCGAGGAAAATCGTTTGAAGATTTCACGCACTTGATTTTTGTAAGTAACAATGTGTACCCAAGTGTAACGAGAGTAATCATCAACAATAACAAAGCCATATAGTGATGCTTCATTAACGATAGCTGAATAATGATTGGGACCAAAGAGGTCCATGTGAAGCAATTGAAGGCGAGTAGAGGTCATGATAGTCTTATTTGGATGCTTGGCCTTGGTCATTTTCCGACTTCACGGGCTCCGCATAAGTGATCCTTGAGGAATTTGACATTCTCAATGCCAATGACATGCTTCTTCTTCGCATGGCGTGTGCAAATTCCTCATGCCTGCGTGACCAAGTCGTCGATGCCATAGCCAGCCTTACGAAGCTTTTGCAAGTAGACACCACGGCTGGTTGTGGTCCTGTGGAAAAATCAACAATATACAAGTCTCCTCTCCTAAAGCCTTCGAAGACTTTGGAATTGTCAGCTTCCATAATCACAACACACCGATACTTGCCAAAGATAACAACCATATCGAGATCACAAAGCATTGAGACTGACATGAGGTTATATCCTAAAGACTCAACAAGCATGACTTTGTCCATGTGCATGTCCTTAGAGATAGCAACCTTACCAAGTCCCAATACGACTTTTGCCTTTGTCGGCAAAGATGATATGCTTGAGATGTGACGGTGATAAGGTAGCATCCATCAATAGATTCTTGTCACCACCATGTGATTTGTACATCCACTATCGAGAACCCACTCTGTGGCTTTGGGTTGATCATCCTGCGGATGAATTAGTACAACTTAAGATCTCATATACTTCATCGGTGAAGAATATGATATCAAGTTCATCGATGAATTTCATCGGTCGATTATCTGAGATAAGCGGTATGAGGGCGTGTGAAATGAAAGTTCATTTCATCATGATTAGCTGCGTCCTTTCGTGCA
Source organism: Aegilops bicornis (assembly GCA_021605145.1). Taxonomy (NCBI): domain Eukaryota; kingdom Viridiplantae; phylum Streptophyta; class Magnoliopsida; order Poales; family Poaceae; genus Aegilops; species Aegilops bicornis. The sequence goes on from CM038674.1 coordinate 494,265,981, forward strand.
ATTTGTCGGGCCCCCAAATTCTTGGGAGCGTTAAGGCACGCGTCTGGAGACTGACCCTGCGAGAAGAGATTAGTTCTTTTCTTTACCACCCACATCTGAAGGGGTGGCAAAGAGTTCATCATTCTGCGAGCACCATATGAGAATGGTGGCATAGAGGCCAAACCATTTCGTTTCACATAAGAGGGGTTAGGGTAAGTATATGAATAAGCGAGAGAAATTCTTCGAGGACTTATGAACATATTGGTTTGAAGAATAATGCACATATTCATAGCCCTTAGCTCTACCTGCGAAGCGAGTTATTAGCACGATGATAATCATATGAGGACTTTGATCCTTTTGAGGAATTTGATCCACGTGAGGAATTTGGTCCGTATGAGGACTTGGATCCATATGAAGAATTTTGTCCATATGAAGAATTTGATCTGGGGTTCCTTTTCTCCACAGGTGGTGTCATGAGGACATTCACCTGAAGACTTTCAAGGCACTTCTTGGGAACCCAGATTTTCTTCATAGAACCGTTCCTGCAGTTAGTGCCAACATATCTAGCAAATACTTCACCATTCTGATTTTTGAACATTTTATAGTTTGAGTCGAATGACTCATCAACAGAATGAGGAAATTCACATGTAAAACCAGATAAGGTAGATGGATCAACTGGAGGTCCCTTTGCGACAACCCATGAGGTTTTGGGGTCTTGCTTTCGGGCTTCGATATGTTCCATCGGCATTTAATTTCCTCTCAAATGCGATACCCTCTTTCCTAGGGTTTCATTGAGGATCTGCTTTTTAAGCACATCACAAAGAGTCGATGCCCTTTGAGGCTTTTGTACATGCCTGTTATGTACAATTCCTTCAATCTGCATCGTCGGTGATACTAGCAATGTCCTCGGATGAGGAATTAGTGATAGCGAGGCAGGTGAAGAATTTGTAATGATTGAAGCATTTGAACATTCAGGTGAAGAATTAGCGATTCACGTTCAATGCACTTTAAGCATGGAGGAACAAATTCTTCTTGAGAAGCGCTGATTTGTTGAGCAAGTAATGAATCGCGCTCCTTCAAGATCTTCATAACTCGCTCTTAGCTTCTCAAGATCTTGCTTTCTTTGAAGAAATTCATAAGAAAGTTTCTCATGATCGAGATAAGAGAGTGTTATGATGACCTTGAAAGGTTATCAAGCTTAGGCGAAGTTTACAAGATTTTCGATTCGAGGGCTTGAGTGCGATCCATTTCTTCACCTAACATATCATCACTCTTATCTAGCATGTTTTGAACCTTTTCAAAAGCCCTTTGTTGTTTTATAGCAATCTTAGCAAGTTTAGAGTAGCTGGGCTTGAGATCCTCATCGATTCATTTTCACTTTGGATTCGAGAGGAGGTGAAATTGAGTACCTTGGCACCTTTTGCCATGAAGCAATAGGTGGGGCGTAGTCATGGTTTTCCTCATCGGGTTTGTCGGTGGAGTCGGTTTCTTGATGTTGAAGATGGACTTGCTAACATAAGCGAGCAAGAGCCGGACTAGCCACACCAGTTCGGATTCTTGAGACTCCTCCTCTTCCTCATTTTCCTCAGATTCAGCTTCGTAGTCCATTTCCTTGCCAATGAATGCCCAAGCCCTTTTGGAGCTGCTCTTCTTGTGAGAAGAAGGTTTTGAGGATTTTGATGATGAAGATTTTGATGATTTCTTCTTCTTCTTCACGTCCATCGAGGCTGTAATCCTTGTGTTTCTTCTTTCTTAATTCCTTTTCCCATCGAGGACAATCTTGGATATAGTGACCAGGTTTCTTGCATTTGTGGCAAAGTCTTCGCTTATAGTCACTAGATGAGGAATCAACGCTTCTTGAGGATTTTCCAAAGCGACCACGTCTTGAGAATTTACGGAATTTCTTCACGGCGGTGCTAGCTCTGGCCAAATTCTTGAGGATCTCCAAGGCTACTACCAGAGTCTTCACTCTCGATTCAGATTCAGCCTTGGCCTTGAGGCACGTGTTTTCCATAGCCGAACCATAGAGATCTCTCTTTTCACAAAATTTGGAACTCGTGAGTATTTAGCCTTTCGAGGATATCGGCGGGATCAAGAGACTTGTAGTCAGCTCGTTCTTGTATCATCGGTGCGAGTGTCAAATGAGGAATCAAGCGATCTTAGCAATTTCTTCACCACCTCATGGTCGGTGATGTCAGTGGCACCCAGTGCTTGAAGCTCATTTGAGATGTCAGTGAGGCGATCGAAGGTTTGTTGAACATTTTCATGATCGAGTCTTTTGAAGCGGTTGAAGAGATTCCGAAGAACATCAACTCGAGAGTCACGGCGAGTTGAAACACCTTCATTTACTTTGGACAACTGTCCCGGATGAGTTTAGCGATTCCAAAGCACTCACTCTTCCATATTGACCTTTGCTCGGATGGCCACATATGATATTCTTCGCTTGAGAATCGAGTTGCTTGAATCTCTTCACATCAGCATCATTCGGAGAAGGTGTGGTGAGGAAACACCTTTTGTCACAACATACCGGAGATCGTTGTCAATTGCTTCAAGATGCATTCGCATTTTGTTCTTCCGATGAGGGGTAGTCCGTCCCGCCGAAGGTAGGACACCTGGAGACCTTGATCATACCTGCGGTCGACATAACTAAAACTCCGGTGGTTAAACCAAAATCACAGAACAAGGGAGTACCTCGCTCACGATACCAATTGAAAGTGCGTTATATCGACTAGAGGGGGTGAATAGGCGATTTTATGAATTCTTCACTAAGGAATTTCTTTGGTGAGGAAATTCCTTAGCGAAGAAATACTTGCAGCGGAATAAGTACTCGGAGGTAAGCATAACAGATTACAAGCATAGTCATCATGATGAAATGAAGACAATCACAGTACTGAAAAGCGTAATCACAGGATAACACAAGATGAAGCAAACAGACTGAAGAAATTGGGCGAGGAAATTGAGAAAGTCTTGATCGAAGTCTTCAAACACGAGATATGAACAAACACTCAACACGATAATGAGGAAATGAAAGGGTTGAGGAAATAGAACCAATTAGGTTGGTGAAGACAATGATTTGGTAGACCAGTTCAAGCTGCTGTCTCGGTTATGCGTCTGGTTGGAAGCGGTGAGTATTTAAACTCGAGGACACACGATCCGGACACCCGATCCTTGAGCACGCAGCTCGGGACACCAAGTCCTCACCGTATTCTCCTTGAACTAAGGTCACACAGACCTCGTCCAATCACTCGTGGTAAGTCTTCAGGCGACTTCCAAACCTTCACATACTTGGTCACCCGGCAATCCACAATTCCTCTTGGATGCTCTAGACCATGACGCCTAACCGTCTGGAAGAAGCACAATCTTCAAAGATAACAAGCGTCGGATCCATGCAGGATCAATTTCTTCAGTGATGCTCAATCACTTTGGGTTTGTTGGGGTTTGGTTTTTGGGGTTTTTCCTCACTTTTGGGTTTTTCCTCACTTGATGATTTTCTCTCAAAGTCTTCAGAGGATGGGTTGCTCTCAAATGACAAGTGTCAAGATCTCTCGGAGCAGCCAACCAACTAGTGGTTGTAGAGGCGGCTATTTATAGCCTAGGGAGCAGCCCGACATGATAAGACATAAATGCCCTTCAATGATATGACCGTTAGGTGGATAAGATATTTTGGGACAGGTGGCCTTGACACGAGCGATCGGAAATTTGACTCTCAAATTCCTCGGGGCTATCATGTTCCTCACGGTGTAGGCAATTCGCCTGGCGAATTCCTAACTCCTCGATCGAGAACAAATTCCTCGGTGATCGGAAGAGCTTCGTCTACATCCTTTGAAGAAATTGACCGAAGCAGTATGAGATTTCCAAAAGCTTCACTCGAAGGGTTTGGTAGGTGTAGGATTTTGAGTTGAGCATCAAATGGAAATTTTCTCTTAGTATTTCCTTGACCCCCTTTAACAGTACGGTGTTTCCTATGACTCAAGAAAGAGAAAATGAAACTACGAAAACAAAAGTCTTCACGCTTCATGTTCCTCAAGCGAATACCAAGTCTTCAGGATCACACCAATTTCTTCACTTTCAAAGTCTTGAGAAAGTCTTCGAATATCAAAGTCTTGATTGAAGAACTTCATTTTTAGAATTCGACTTTCACTTTGTAAATATCAAACTCCTCATAGACTTATAGACCTGTGTACACTCACAAACGCATTAGTTGCTTAACCTATAAGTCTTCAATACACCAAAATCACTAAGGGGCACTAGATGCACTTACAACATTGCACGACATATAGAACATATACACTAGAGCAACGAATTGCATGGTAAAAGTAGGTAGGACAATTCACTGGAATTTGAAAAGGAAAGGCAGGAGCAGCACATGCAACGGGTAAACCGAGCATGCTTAATCGGCGTAGCTTGCAAACTAAACATAGGTCCTTATAGTGAGCTAATAAGACAAGCTACTCCTCATCGTCGGACATGGAAGAGGGTGAGGCCTCCACAACATGGGCGCCCTCGTCATAGTGGTGAGTTGCCTGAGATGCTCCAGACACCAATCTGCTGGCTCTCGAGTTGTGGTAAGCACGGGCACACTGAGAAAACACCTCGTAGTCTTCGTCGAAGGCACCGACGGTGGCCTCGAGAAAATACCACAAACTGTCGTTTATAGTAGACAACCATGTCGCGGCGTCGGCGTGCGAGGCATCGATGGTGGCCTCGGCAATGCGAGTGCTCCTCAAAGATCGGGTTGGCACGAATGGCAGCCATCGTGACCTCGTCCACGCATGCGCCGCGATTTGCTTCTCCGCTGCCAAATGGTCCTTGAGCTCATGGCTATCTTGCATGCACCATGACTTAGGGCGGCACATAATTGGGGAGGTCGGTGATTTGGTGGAAGGTGTCACACCGCGGTCGGGGCATGTGGGATGTGGAAGGAGGAGGATGGGGTCGGTGTGGATTACTGCACTGGATCGACAAGGTCAGGCGGCGTGAAGGAGGGTCACCGGCGAGGAGGCGCTGAAACAAGGAGTGAAGGTTTCAACTTGGAAAGGAAGGCGTAAATAGGGGAAATGTGCCTTTTGGTAAGGGGGAGGGGGCAGGGAGGTAGATATTTCCGCGGAAGCCGAAAATTTTGGGTTGTTGCAGCGAAAGGCGCGCAAAGTGTCATCAGATACGGTCCCTTATTCAGCACTGTGTATGATATGTGAACATCACAAACGATTCATATAGCTTAACACGTGTGTGATGAGTTTGAACGTGCAAATTTTGGTTTGAATTTCCCTCGTTACAGTGGTCATCCACGTCATTACATATTTGGGTACACAAAGGAGACTACAGCACACCCACACTTCTTAATCGAGCAGGTTCAGTAATTAAACAGAGCTAGCTGACCTAAACATTACTCTAACAAATTAAAGACCGGCGCTCTTAATTAAACAAAACAAAGAGTACTACTACGGTTGGTTCTCGTCGATCTCCGCCGCATCCTCCATGTCCAGCTCACGCCCGACGATCTCCTAGGGAAGGGGCTCCATGGCATCAATCGCACCATACTCGGCAAGCATCTCGCCATCCGCATCCGCCATATCTTTGGAATAGGCCGCCCACGAGCTGGGCGTGGGTGGCCGCAATCTGTCTTAGGCGGGCTCCGTCGTGGCAAGGTATGCCCGCAGAACGGATGGCTGCTCAAACGCTCTCGGCGATTGTCAACTCTTCGGCCGTGGGTTGCCGACCATTGTCGGAGAAGCTTCGTTCGATTTGTGGGGTGACCGCCATGAGCTAGGCATGGGAGGCCTCGACATGGTCATGGGCGGGCTCCATCGGGGCTAAGGTCGCCGCTCTTGAGCAGACGTTGTTGTGTCGCTCTTGCCAGTTGCTATCCCCGAGGCAGATGTTGTTGCCGCCACCTGAGAAGCAAAATCGTCCGTTTGGGCTGCCTTGGCTGCCCGGTCACAGCTTGCGTCCGCGCTCACGAAGCTTGTTAGCACCCGCCTAGCGGCTGCAGCCACGCTCTCGCGGGAGTGGGTCCACGTCCCCATCTTTCACCGGACGATTGAGCAGTGAATTGATATTTGGGGAGCAAGCTAGTGTGCTTGACACACCGGCTATCGTATGTAGCGCACCTTCTCATGTAAGCCGTGTCGTCTTGTACTCGGCGGTGCTCCAAGATATTTTGTCTTTGCATCTCACACGGTTCGTGATAATAAAGCGTGTCGCGATCTACTTGATTTTTGTCTTGATTTGAATTACATAATGGGGTCGCAGCTGCAAAGGATGGTGTTTGAATTGCTAGAACTTTTATCTGCAGTGTGAACATGCAGCTATAGGTGTGTCATCAAAAAATTGGAATTATTCAGGGTTCATTTGGACATATTTATACATTAACTTGGTTTTCTAGGCATTCCAGGCGCACAATTCAAAATTAAACTAAATGCACATGCTCCGGTGCACCAAAATGGGTTGTAAAATGATATATGTGTCCATGGGTTGATGCTTATGTCCCATGCAAGAAATGGGATGAATTTTAAACACCACGGCGCCCGTGGCTCTCGACAAACGTTGAGGTGCTTGCTTTTGTAATTCTAGTAAATCCAAAACTAATGCGAAATTCATGAACCTTGGCATGCTATCATGGAATGGCATAAACATCCTAGGGTAAAAACATTGTCCCATTTGGGGTAGGTTATGGTATAAGCTTCTCACGGACCCGAGCTTCTCACGCCCTCGATTCAATCGTACACTAATCATACTGCCAAATGTGTACGATCAAGATCAAGGACTCACGGGAAGATATCACAACACAACTCTAGACACAAGTTAAAATACAAGCTTTATATTACAAGCCAGGGGCCTCGAGGGCTCGAATACATAAGCTCGAATACACAAGAGTCATTGAAGCAACAATATCCGAATCTGAGACATAGGTTAGACAAGTGTGCCTTAAGAAGGCTAGCACAAAAGCAACATCTATCGAAAAGGCAAGGCCTCCTGCACAGGAGCCTCCTAACTACTCCTAGTCCTCGGCGGTCTCCACGTGGTAGTGGGCACCCTCGGGTAGTAGCGATCGTCGTTGAAGTCAGGCGTCTGGATCTTGGGCTCCACCATCTGGTTGTGACAACCGGAAAGAAGTAGAAAGGGGAAAGGGGGAGCAAAGCAACCATGAGTGCTCATTCAAAGTACTCGCAAGCAAGGATCTACACTACATATGCATCGGTATCAATGAAATGAGCTATATAGGTGGACTGGGCTGCAGAAATGCCAGAATAGAGGCGAGAACCTAGTCCAATCAAAGACTAGCATCTTCTGGAAACCACCATCTTGCAGCAACAGGAGGGAGTAGAGTAGTATAACATAAGTCATATTTATGTTGTTGTCAATGCTCCGGGACCCTTTCTTGACTTCCTGCGAGAAAGCAATCCCAGAGCCATACTATCCAAGTGTCATCACAATCCAATTCTCATCACCATCCAGTTCTCATCACAAGTCTCCAGTTCTAGTTGTATCGATCGGGATACAACTCCAAGTGTCCGTTACCATAGGACAAAGCTATCGATAGATGTTTTCTTCCACAAGGGTGCACCAACTTACCCACCACGCTCGATTAACTCCGGCGGACACACTTTCACAGGTCATGCCCGGCCTCGGCCAAACAATACGCCACAACCCGACCTAGGCTTAATAGAGAGGTCAAGACGCCGGACTAAACCTATGCCCCAGGGTCATGGGCCATCGCCAGGAACTCCTGCATGTTGCGTCTGTGACGGTGAGCAGACCTAGCTACCTCCCTAAAAAGGCGAGAGCTTACCAATCCAACCCGTAGCCAGCGCCCGCCGTGACGTCTATTAAGATTCGGTGATGCATATGACCTGAGCATACATACTATGCCCACATGATGGTTAGTGCTATCGGGCCAGAGGCCCTCGGATCAAATATCCAAATCGTAGTGGATTAGGAGCAGCGATAACAAGCAGAGACTCACGAAAGATGTGACCCCATTGCCCCGTCTCGAGGACTTGAGGCAAGGGCTAGGAATGCCCGGCCACGCTTCGTAATTATCTCGCGGGTGCCCTCCAGGTCAACCCGTCTCCACATGACTCACAATTAAGCTCGCGCGGGTACCCCTTAGGGTCGACCCGTCTTTAGTAACATGGTTTAGTGTAAAGTCATAGTAACCATAGTAACTGTGTGTCCAAACATCAAGGGGAAACCCGAGGAATCACCCCCGGCGGATTCTACTCGATGTAATCATCAAGGTGAACGTAAGAGGAACCACCCCTGAGGTTCACACTTGAGGGGTTGCACGCAGTCGTGTCGGAAGTGGTTAAAGGCGGAATCACCCTCGATGACCACGACCGAATAGCTACACTCTGAGTTAACATCGGAAGTCTTTGTAGAGGTCTCACCCTCGGCACTCGATAGTAACCCAAAGAGTGTCGAGCAACAAGGGGAAAGTGATGTGCGGTGCGGGGCTGGTCTCCGATCCCGTTGATCGGGTCTTCAATGATGAAGCGAGGCAACAAGGACAAGGTGGGGGTCACTGATGGATCACTAACCAACCTATACTAAGCAGTTTAGGATAAGCAGTTAAGGTACACCAGTAGATACAAAAGCAGGCTATGCATCAGAATAGGAGCAAACAATAACAGTGGCAAAATCTAATGCAAGCATGAGAGAATGGAATGGACGATATCGGGATGATCAAAGGGGGGCTTGCCTGGTTGCTCAGATGAGAAGGAGAATTAAATCGGTGGCGTAGTCGATCACATCGGCATCGGACAAATCCACGGGTCTAACGAAGAGAAGAGGGGAAAGCGATAAATACATAGCAAGCAAGTGCATAAGCAGGAGAAACGGCGAGCTAGACGTGTTCTAGCATTGGGGCTACGTTCTGGCCGAAGGGACAACATCCGGGAATGCTTTCCCGAAGTTTGGAATTTTCGGACTAACGAACCGGAGGGGTAAGGTTTGATGTTCGCTATTCTAGGGATGTGTGGCGGACGAACGGGCCCCGTACTCGGATTCGTTGGATTTTTCTGAGCAACTTCCATGTATAAAGTTTTTCGATCCGAGCTACGGTTTATTTTCTACGAATTTTCAAAGTATTAAACATTTTCTAAAATTATTTAAATTAACAGAAATAACAGGAAAGGATTATGACGTCAACATTGCGTGGGGATGATGTCAGTAGTCAACAGACTCGCTGACTAGGTCAAAACTGACCTGTGGGTCCAGTGAGACCCACATGTCAGCCTCTTTTAGTAAAACAGTGGATTAAACTAATCTAGCAGGTTAATTAGGGGTGTGGGCCCCGGGTGTCAGTGAGTGTTTATGTTAATCTAATTACTTTATTTATAAAACATTTATTAGACTAATTAATAGAGGGGCCCACATGTCAGTGGCTAGGGGCCGCCCAGTCAGCACGTCGACCGCGGTCAACAAGTCAAGGGGGGCCACTGGTCAGTGACCCACGTGTTGGCCCCAGGCTGGCCACGTCGACTGGCGATGGTTGCGCGCCGGCGGGGACCATTCAGACGGCGGCGCGATGCGGACATGGCCGGAAAACGGCCACCGAGGGACGTTTAGACCGCTGCGAGCATCTACAGCGCAGGACGGCAGCGCTCGAACTACTGGCTGCGAGGCGAGGCGGCCGGGCGGCGCCAATGCAAGCGTGGCGGCGGTTAACCGAGCCTCATCGGGGCGAACGGGCGCTCAATAGGAGCGTGGGGTAGTGCGTTCAAAAGCAGGGGGTCAGGCGCACCCATTCGAGGTGTCGGCCGAAATTTGGATGGACGGTGTCGACGGTGGCGTCATTACGCGGACGCCGAACTCGAAGCGAGCTTCGAGCTTCGTCGAAATAGAACACGAGAGCAAGCGGCATGTGTGTCAAGCTGCTCGGGCGTCTTTGGGCACAACCTGGATGCTTTCGGTTGAGCTTCGGCGGCGGCGTGGCCACGACGATTTGTGGATCTAGGCGGCGGTGAGCTCTGCAGTGCTGGCCGAGTGAGCTAGGCGGCGGCCTATAGTGGAGGCAGGGGAGAGAGGAAGAGGGAGGGCTCCACAATGAGCCTTGAGGGGTGGCAGCCGGACTCGAGGGTCTCTTTGGGCTGGAAGTAGTTAGCCGAGTCCCATGAGGCAGAGGAGGAAGAAGACGGCGATGCGGGCGCTTCGATGCTCGATGACGAGGTGCAGTCGAGGCAGACGAGCGAGGCGGAGCGGTAGGGCATGTCGGCGAGGTGAACGGAAGGCGGTGGCTACAGCCACAGACGCCATGGCGGGCAAGGCGTCGGATCTGAGTGAGGAAAGAGAGAGGAGGCGGGGGCAGGCGAGTGGGGAGCGGCAGGGGCAAGGCAGAGGCGCCAGAGGGGAGGTGGAGGCCTTATCCACACCTAGGCGCCGACCGTGAGGTGGGTTCGGCGGGGCCTTGGCTCGAACGCCTTGGGTCGGGTGAGCAGAGGAGGGAGGCGGCAAGGGAGGTGGGTTGCTGGGTTGGGCCGCCCAGGTGACTAAGGCCCAGGGGCAGTGGGACTTTTCTCATATTTTTTGTTTTTGGCTTTCTTTTAAAACTTCTCTGCTTTCTTTTATTTTCAAAAAGCAAAACAGTTTTATAATTTATAAAACTTACACTTAGCATAATAGTATAACTTAGGCTACTGCCACATTAAGCTTAACATCATAATACATTAGCTTGGCATTTTTTAACTTAAAAACATTTAATTTAATTGCTTTAGCCACTGTGTTAACTAGTTTAGGGCACTTAGACATTTTGGAAAAAAGTTAGTTCACTGCCAATATTATCAAAAGAATAATTGCCACATGATGAACATTTTAGATTTCATGTCTGAAAAATATGAAAATTTGACTTCAGATTAGATTTGAATTTGAATTGTGATTTGGATCAAGTGAAGATTAGCAACAGTAACATGATGGCATGGCACCATTAACAGGGGATTACTTTAGCATGACACTGGGGGTGTTACATTGAGATACATGGTTTTAAAATTCTAGTAAATCAAAAACTCATCTAAAATTCGTGAAACTTGACATGCTATCATGGAACGGCATCAACATGTTGTGGTAAAAATATTGTCCCATTTGGGGCAAGTTGGGTATAAGCTTCTCACCAATGAGAGCTTCTCGCAACAAGCCTCATGGTTACGTTAGGGAACGCTTCACCTTTCTGGACGAAACGATACCCATTGCCTCTTCTTGATTTTAATTTCTTCTCTAGTGTCAACATAGAACAACAGGAGTGTTGTGTTAAATTTTGGAATTTTTTGGGGTTCGTTTGGACATTTTTATACATTAATTGAGTTTCCAATGCATTTATGAGCATAATTTAAATTTTAACTACAGGCACATGCTCTAATGCATATAAATTGGTTGTAAAATCAAATATGTGTCCTTGGTTGCATGCTTAGGTCCCATGAAAGAAATGGGAATGAATGTCAAACACCCTGCCACCGTTGCTCGGCCACAAACATTGAGATACATGGTTTTTAAATTCTAGTAAATCCAAAACTCGTCTGAAATTCATGAAACTTGGAACACAGTCATGGAGCGACGTCAACATGCCATGGTAAAAAATTTGTCCCATTTAGGGCAGGTTTGGGTATAAGCTTCTCACAAACCAGAGCTTCTCACAAAAAGCCTGATGGTTTCGGTAGGGAACGTGCCATCTTTGGAGACGAATTGATATCCGTTGCCACTTATTGCTTTCAAAAAAATTCTAGTGTCAACATAGAACAACAGGAGTGTTGTGTTAAATTTTGGAATTTTTCGGGGTTCTATTGGACATTTTTATACATTAAGTGGGTTTTCTAGGCATTTTATGTGCATAATTCAAATTTGAACTACACGCACATGCTCCAGTGCATATAAATTGGTTGAAAAATCAAATCTATGTCCTTGGGTGTAACGCCCACGATGCGGCTATATCTCCCACGTGTCGAGGCACTGTCACATCCCTAGCCTTACCTTGCACTAGGCTAGCACTTGTCTGTTGCATCATGTTTAAATTATTTTGAAACTTGAAATGGGGATTGATCAAACCCTAGCACCATATCAAATCAAATAGGTTCAACATAAAAACATTTTCAATTAAACTGAAATTCCCTTCTAATATTTTCATCACTTCTGCCTTGTTCTTAAACCAACTGTCAAAAGTGATGCACAAATTTCTAGGTCACTCTAAGGTCACTGGATTAAATCTTTAGTTATTTGAGTTTGGGCATTTAAATTATATAAAATATTTCAAATTCTCAAATAACCCAAGACTAAAATGTTCCATGCTAGATATATTCCAAGTAGTGGCCATGTGCAGTTTGGTGATTTTTGGAGTTGCCTAAGTATTTTTAGAAATGCAACAAACCCTCTGTAAATAAAAATAAAAGCGAAACAAATGAAAAATCCTCTTACAGCCAAACCCATGCCCCGGCCCACTGGCGGCCTTGTCTTTGGCCCGTGCGACCAGTATTCGTCCCCACCAGCAGTGAGGCTGACGTCGACAATGGCGAGCTATCTGACTCAGTGCTTACCACGCCTGGACACACAGGCGAGCTCGATCATGACCCGACCCGTGGACATCTCGCATTCCCCACCTCTCTCTCGCTCTCCCTCCGCCATGGCCGCCGCTGCTTGCGCCCGTGAAACCGCGTCCACCGTTGTCCCCATAGCGAGCCACCGTGTCCAACAACTCCGAGTCTTCGACTCGTCGAGCAGCCCAAGCCCGGCGCTCATGAGCTCGCTTCGTCTTCTTGAGCTCATCTTCACCGAAACACCGCCAGATCCCCTTCGCCGTCGCCGCCGCCTCAGCTCGTCCCCGACCGTGCCGTCTGCTCCTACATGACCGCCGTGAGCTCAGCTATCTCCTCCCCCTTCTCGTTCTCGCTCTCGAGCACCGCAGAGACCCCATGGAGCTTCACCGCACGCGCCACCGCCGAGCTCATCGCCGACGTGTCTCCGGCCACCCACAGGCCTCACCACCTTGTCCACTAATTCCACCGCACCCCCACGAGTCCAACGCACCACTTCCTGTGCCTCGCCGTGCCCCGCAGCCTCGGGTTCGAACTCACCCAACTCCGGCGACCATCAAGGTCGTCGCCGGCGACGTTTCCGGCCACCCCGAGCTCCTCCACCGCCACCAAACGCTGCGGCCTGCTCCCAGCTACGCGTAGATGCCCTCCGCCGCACTTTTGGTCGCCGGAACGTGTTAACGCACTCTCACCGCCGCGTCTGGCCTCGCCGGCGGCTAAACGCCGGCGAGTTTGACCCGTTGACCTTGACTGGGTGGGCCCAGGTTGACCCCCTGAGTCTATGACAAGTGGGGCCCCTCTGCTAATTAACTCATATTAGAACTAACTAAATTTAGTTAGTTTAATTAATCGGCTAACCCGACACACAGGACCCCTTTGGTCGGGAGGTTGACTGGGCGATCCCCTTGACCAGCAGCGTCACTTCGACGCCTTGCTAACGCAGAATAACTAATTTCTGGATTTATTTTTATATAGAAAATTCCAGAAATTGTTGCAAACTTCAAAAATTAATCTGTAACTCCAAATGAAATAATTTATATATGAAAAATGATCAGAAAAATCCAATCTATCCATCTGTACCACTTTCATGCATGTTAGAACAACTTATGGCTGTTGTTTAGGCCAAATCATACAAATGGCATTTAAACTCTCACATATGGAGTTTGAATTTGAACCTAGGGTTCAAACCAACTCCATTTAACATGTTGCTAGTTGCATTAGCTCAAAACACAGCATATTTCCATGTCATGATCATGCATCATATTGTTGCATTGCATTGATTGTGTTCTTCCTTGTTTGCCTAAGATTTGTCCCCTCTCGGCAGGGCGTGGTTTCGACGATGAGTTCGATGACACCGATGAAGAGCTATACTATCTTCGTAAGTGCCGAACAAGCAAAAACCCCTTGTTCATTCGATACAAACCCACTCTCTCGCTCCTGCTCTCTTTTTCTTTGCATTAGGACAACATCGATTCAACTGTTACTTGCTGCGGTAGTTGAACCCTTATCCTCTGCATGACTGTCATTGCCATAGTAAATAGATGAAACCCACTAGCATGAGTAGGAGTTGTTTGAGCCACGATGTGCCTACTCATTCATGCTTGTTTGTCGTGCTGCTATTGCTTAGAGTTATGTCGTCCGATTCATCGGGGATGAATCGGAGGTGTGTGAACATGTCCCTCTGCTGAGAGCTAAGTGTGTGAACACGATTTGGTAAAGAGTAGCGGTGAGAGGCCATGTAGGAGTACATGGTGGGTTGTCTCATTGCGGTAGATCCTCGAGGCCCGAAGTTACGTGTTTGTGATCCATGAGCAGTTACTACCACACATTGGGTTCCGTGCTTTCGACCCTCTCGGCTTTTTAATCGCCTCGATCTCATCCGGGAGTAGCAACTAGTTTACGGTGTTTGTAGGATATGTGTTGGAGGCCGTGCGTGGCGGCCCGACCCTAGGGGTGAGCTATGATCACGGTAGATACAAGTGGCGATGTCTGCGCGCCGCTGGTGTCTCGGGAACCTGCACACATCGTTTGGGGCGTGGCGAAGCCCGGCCGGATCTCCTCGCGGATGGAACCCGAATAGGCGATAAACCTGGACTAGAGACTTGTGTGGTCAGTCAGGTTGTGGCCGACTCCCTCGCCAGGCTTTCGCTTGAAGGTTGCCGAGATACACGACGTGAACATGGTGGTAAGTGGCGAGAGCGTGTGTGAAGAAGTACACCCTTGCAGGGTTATAAATGATCTAGTCGAATAGCCGCGTCCTCGGTAAAGGACTTACGGGTTGCTGTGCAGGTTCATAGACAAGTGAAAGTGGATACTCTAAAATGCGCAAGATAAGCGTGAGTGCTATGGATGGCTTTCTCGTAGGGAGATGGGAGCGGATCCATAGTGGTGTATTGATATGGTGAATATGTGGACTCGTGTGCGCCACCTCAAAAAAGTTACTTGCGATTAAATGAGTTCGGGATAGCCACTAAGAGTCAAAGCTCGCTTTGCGGATCAAACTCCACCACCCCTTTGTTGATACCAATGCATATGTAGTTAGTTACGATGTAAGTCTTGCTTGGTACATTTGTACTCACGTTTGCTTAATTTACATTTTGCGAGAGAGACTTGATCTCGCTAGGGAGTTCAGCGTGGACTTGACGTTTAGCTTGTTACCTCGGCTACGATCTTGTGCCCATGGGAGGATCTAGTAGATAGTCGGGCTTCTCGGCCTTTTCATTTATAGTTATGCGTACTCGGACATGTTAAGCTTCCACATGTGTTTGACTTGTATGCTTTGAATGTTGGGTCATGAGACCCATTTTGTAATATCTTGGCTCCTCGGGCCTAATGAATAAATACTTGAGTCGTGAGAGTTATGTTGTGATGCCATGTTGTATTTACACATATCGAGCATATTGTGTGTATGATTGAAATGCTTGGTATGTGTGGGATCCGAGCAATCTAGTTGTTTATCCTTGGCGGCCTCTCTTATGGGGAAATGTAGTTTAGTGCTTCCATGAGCCATAGTAGTCACTTCTGACCGGTTCACCGAGTCCTACTAGCCCAAAGACTATCGCCAGACACTCTGGACCGGGTTTAAGCATGTGTTTCACTGCCTCAGGTTCCGTCTCCTTCTGGGAAATGTCACGCGTGACATCCGAGTCCCGCCTAACTGCTCTGACCGGGTTCCCGAGTCCTGTTAGCCAGTGCTACTGATCCGGATTCTGCAGCTGGCCAAACATGCTCGATGTGATTCATGTATACTGTCCCCATGGGTTATCGCTTTGGGTTCACGACTAGCCATGTCGGCCGGGTTCTCTGTCATATGGATGCTAGAGACACTATCATATCGTGAGCCAAAAGGCACAAACGGTCCCGAGCCATGGTAGGCGACACCAGTAGAATACCTGATGCGTGAGGCCGCAAAGTGATATGAGGTGTTACCAGCTAGATCGATGTGACTTGGAATCGGGGTCCTGACACGACTTGGAGGCATAACCGCATGGTGGTTTAGTCGCAAGAAGGGTCATCTTCACACAATCCCATGTAATGAACGAGAATGGGATAAAGAGTTGGCTTACAATCGCCACTTCACACAAATACATTAATTAAACATACATCATTCAGAGTACACACATAGTCCGACTACTAACAAATACAAATGAAAAGAAGATAAACCAAAATGCTAGATCCCCGATCGTCCCAACTGGGCTCCACTACTGATCATTAGGTAACGAAACATAGTAACGACCAAGTTCCTCGTTCAACTCCCACTTGAGCTCGGTTGCGTCACCTGCACTGGTATCGTCGGCACTGCAGAACTGTTTAGAGTAGAATCATGAGTCCACAAGGACTCAGCAATCTCACACCCGCGAGATCAAGACTATTTAAGCTTATAGGTAGGATGGGGTAATGAGGTGGAGCTGCAGCAAACACTACGCAAATATGGTGGCTAACATACGCAAACTTGAGCGAGAAGAGAAGCAACGCACAGCCGAGAAGCTAGAAATGATCAAGAAGTGATCCTGAAGCTACTTACGTTCAAGCATAACACAATACCGTGTGCTCTTCCCGGACTCGGCCGAAAAGAGACCATCACGGCTACACACGCTGTTGACGCGTTTTAGTTAAGTCAAGTGTCAAGTTCTCTAAAACCGGACATTAACAAATTCCCATTTGCAGCATAACCGCGGGCACGGCTTTCGAAAGATAATACCCTGCAGGGGTGTCCCAACTTAGCCCATCACAAGCTCTCACGGTCAACGAAGGATATTCCTTCTCCCGGGAAGACACGTCGATCTCGAAATCCGGTTACAAGACATTTCGACAATGGTAAAACAAGACCGGCAAGACCACCCGACCGTGTGTAATAAATCCCAATAGGAGATGCACATATCTCGTTCTCGAGGCACACCGGATGAGACAGACTCTGAGTAAAACCGGACTTGAGTTTCCCGAGGTGGCCCATGAAGCGGCTCGGTTCGGACCAACGCTCAGAGGAGCACTGGCCCCGGGGGCTAAAATAAAGATGACCCTCGGGCTCGTGAAACCCAAGGGAAAATTATAGGTGGTCGGTAGTCAAATGGTAAAACCAAGGTTGTGCCTTGCTGGAGGAGTTTTATTCAAAGCGAACCGTCAAGGGGGTCCCATAAATCCCCAACCGCGTAAGGAACGCAAAATCAAGGAACGTAACACCGATATGACGGAAACTAGGGCGGCAAGAGTGGAACAAAGCACCAGGCATAAGGCCGAGCCTTCCACCCTTTACCAAGTATATAAATGCATTAATTAAATAAGAGATATTGTGTTATCCCAAAATATCCATGTTCCAACATGGAACCACCTTCAACTTCACCTGCAACTAACGATGATATAAGAGGGGCTGAGCAAAAGCGATAACTTAGCCAAATAACGGTTTGCAAGGAAAGGATGGTTAGAGGCTTGACATGGCAATATGGGAGGCATGATATAGCAAGTGGTAGGTAGCGCGGCATAGCAATAGAGCGAACAACTAGCAAGCAAAAATAAAAGTGATTTCGAGGGTATGGTCATCTTGCCTGAGATCCCGCAAGGAACAAGAACGAGTCCATGAAGAAGACAAACGGACGTAGTCGAATGAATCCTCACAAGTCCGGAACGAAACCGAAGCTAACAAGAGGAGAAACCCGGAAAGAAGCAAACAACATGGTAAACAACCATCACATAAACATGGCATGATGCACAATCAAGGAAGATGCATGTCCAGTTTAAATATGCATGGCATGACAAAGTGCAACAAACAATACTAAAAGTTAAGTGGAGCTCAATATGCACCGAGATGCATATTGAAAAAAAGACACCACATCAATCATATAGTTCTCTCGGTGATGTACCCAACAATGTTAAATGTCATTAAACATGGCAAGGATTGACGCATAAGTAAACTAACTATTTAGGCAAGTTTAAATAAGGCCGGAAATAACAAACAACAATTTCGAAAAATCCTAATGTCCATATTTTAGATTTGGTACTGTTCTGTCCTAAAGCATATTTTATTGTTGTTAAACATGCAAGATAGGTGCACCATGTTAAACTAGGCATTTTTCTAACCCATTTACATATGAAGAACATTTAATTTGGAGCTACGGTTAATTAGTTATGAAATAATTCATTTTAACATGCTATTTATGCAAATTAAAGCAAACATCAAGTTAAACATTTTAAACATGGATGAAAGTAGCATATTATGAAACTAGATGAAATTCTAAGCATTTTTCATATATAAGTTATTTACATATGATGCACGGTTCTGGAGTTATTAAATGCATGATCTAGAGGGGCTATTCTGCAAAACTGGCAGTCTCAGGATTAATAGGCAAATTCGTCCAGAGCAGGAAAAAAACATGGCAGGCCGAATCTGATGGAACTGGGCTGCTCACCACGGGCTGAGGCCCAGGTCGGTGGAGGCCCGGCTGGGCTGAGGAAGAAGGGGCGCTAGGCTGGGCCTTGACTGCTGGCGAATGGGACCCACACAGACAGAGTCAACGCGGGCTCGCGCGTGGCTTCCAGCGGGGCTTGGCGAGCGATGCAGAAGAGCCGTCGCCCGTCTCCAGGCGCGCGGGATGAGCAGAGCTCCTGCTCGATGGAGGGGAAGCAGAGGCCGCGGGAAGCTGGACTTGGCGAGGATGCTGGCGGAGGTGAGCTTGCGGGCACGCAGAGGGAGGTCGAAGACGGCGGGCCAGTGCCGGATCTGGACGGACGCGAAGCAGGGCGGGGCCGTCCTGCTCGTGTAGGGGCGAAGCACAGGAGGCGAGGAGGGTGCCGGTGGCCGGGAGCAGAGCGAAGTGGTGGTGAGGTCTTGGGCATGGGGAAACTCGGATCGACCGGATCCGGGGCGCGGGACGAGGGGAATGGGCGGATCCGGTGAGGGAGGGCATCCATGGCGCAGACGGGGCTCCTTCTGTGAAAACGACTCGAGAGGGAGGTTACACAGAGAGGCAGGGTCAACGAGAAGAACCAAGGGAAGAAGGGAATAGCAGCGACGGGACCTGGCTTCGGTTGTCGAGGGTGGCAAGACTCACCAGAGCAGACGATAGTGGAGAGGCCGAGCAACTGCTGCGGGGACGACGAAGAGGAGCTCCTCTTCTTGTGGAGCTCATGGACGAGGGGGCTGCAGGACGAGGCTTGGCACGGGTGCTGCTGCCGGCAGCGGAGCTGATGAGGCAGCGACGCGAGGTGGTTGAGGAGGCGGAGCGCGGCTGAGGAGGTTGTGCCAGTGGTCGCCGGCGCGGCAAACGGCAACGCAAGGAGACGGGGCCGAGCTCTCCTGCTCGGGCATGAGCGAGGAGGGGGCCGCGGGCAGAGGAGCTCGGGCTCCTGCAGGTTTTGGGCGGCGGCGGTGGTTGGACAAGAGGGGAAACCGAGAAGGTGGAGGCTGCGATTGGTCTCGGGTGGAACTAGATCGGGAGGATCCCGAGGGGGGATTCGGTGGAGTGGCGGCGGCGGCGAAGGGTGGATGGGATAAGGTCCCTAGGTTTTATGGTTGGTCTTTATATAGCAAGTAGATTAGTTTAGGGGCTACTCGGGCCCTCCGATCATAATCGGACGATCCAAGATAAATAGGTTAGGAGAGTCACAGAAGAAACCGAAGATGTTTTAAAGATGTTTGGGGATGATCCGGACCTAATCATGACTATCGCCGGGTCGGGTTCGGATGACTTCAGACGCGAGAGGTTTGAAACCTTGTATAGAGATACTCCGGTTTAGGCAAGAGGGAAAACGAAGAACAAGGTTGGCCTCGGAAGAGTCAACAAAAGCAAGGGGGACGCGGCAACTACGAGCGGATGCAATTTTTATGAAAACATGACGGCAACAGAGTGCCGATGCAATGCAAATGATGACATGATGAATGCAACAAACAAATAAATCACACAGCGACAACGAAATACATGGAAGTCTTCTGGAGCGTCGGTCTCGGGGCGTCACATTGGGTGCATGCTTAGGTCCCATGCAAGAAATGGGAATGAATGTCAAGCACCTTGCCACCATTGCTCGGCCGCAAACATTGAGATACTTGGTTTGTAAATTCTAGTAATCCAAAACTCGTCTCTCAAGAAACTTGGCATGCTATCATGGAGCGGCACCAACATGTTGTGGCAAAAAATTTGTCCCATTTGGGGCAGGTTTGGGTATAATTAAGCTTCTCGCAAACTAGAGCTTCTCACAACAAGCTTGGTTTCGGTAGGGAACGTGCCACTTTGGGGACGAAACTATATCCGTTGCCTCTTCTTGCTTTAATTTTTTTCTAGTGTTAACATAGAACAACATGAGTGTTGTGTCAATTTCTGGGATTTTTCGGGGTTCACTATGACATTTTTATACATTAACTAGGTTTTCTAGGCATTTTATGTGCATAATTCATATTTGAACTACATGCACATGCTCTAGTGCAGAAAAATGGGTTGACATATCAAATGTGTGTCCTTGGGTGCATGCTTAGGTCCCATCCAAGAAATGGGAACGAATTTCAAACATGTCGGGGATATACCCCGCGGTATGACCCGGCGGAAATATGACCCGGCCGGACATGGCGACTCACCAGAGACCCGACTGACACTTGGCGACTCATTGGAGACCCGCCCGAGCCTCGGCGACCTATTAGTGACCCGGCGGGTGGGTCAGACGATCGACAAGACCCAACGGCCCAGAAGGCCGACTTATGTTCTAGTGGGTCGGCTTAAGAGGAAAGGCATGAGGAATATTTTCCTTACAAGGAAGCAAGACCCGGACTTGTATCCGGCTTATAATAGAAGATAGACTAGTCCTAATCCTACTAGGACTCCACATGTAACCCGCCCCTCCAACAATTATAAGGAGGGACAAGGCACCCCAAGAAGGGGGGAGGGAATCTCGAGGGCTAGATACAACTAGAGGAGAGTTGGCTTATACAACAACTCCCCCATGAGCATATTGAATAAGACCTAGCCACAAACAGCATGTAGGGTTATTACCGGATGATGTTTCCCGGGGCCCAAGCTGTCTAAATCTTGTCTTGTGTGCTAATCAGCTTCGACGAACCCCTCTCAAGCTACTACCTAGTTGCGTTGGGGTCATGACAAGTCCTCACACTAGGACATCTGCCGTGACAAATCCAAGACAGTTGGCGCCCACCGTGGGGCATGCGAACGGTGGTGTTGAGTTCTTGGAGGGATCTCTTTCAGAAGTCGAGAAGTTCGCAATTTTCCGGATGAAGAAGAACTGGTTTGGAAGGATTTACATCCGTTTTTGAGTTCATCAGTCCAGATTTATAGTCTGAGATTCAAGAAAAGTAAGGCTGCGACATGTTCATTTTCCGCAGTCATTGGTGAATTTTGCTATGGATTCGATAGCCAGGTCTGATTACTTTAAGGCGGTTGCCACCAAAATTAGTCTCGCCGGGTCATCGTGATGGAGGTCAGCCTTAACTCAATTTCCTATGCAATCAATCCGCCAAAAGCTACCGGCACGTCTACATCAAGCGATCAAGTTGCAGTTATTTTTTGTCTGATCCGCCGAGTTGTCGCCGCCGCAAGATTAATTTGAGGATTAAAAGAAGAAAAAGCTACCATGTGGGATTAGCACGTGAATACCAAAGAAATCAGATCAGAGGCAGGCTATCAGCGTAAGCCCTGCAAGCCTTGATCAATACAGATCCAGTAACCACGACCCACACATGGATGGTCCACGGGCTTGGTCTTCTCCTGTGACTCGCTCATTGAACCACCGCGCCTTCGTCGTGGCCAGTTCGCATCTGCAAGTCGCCTGAGACCCCGCACGACCTCGTCGTTGAGTCGTTGGGCTTCGCTATGGCCCGCCTTGCGTCACCTCCAGTGGTCCGCCGTGGCAGCCCGTCCCCGCCGCCGAGGTGGAGAACTGCCTTTGCCACACCGCCGGAGAGCCGCCCTTGCACCGCCTTGAGCGCCAAGGCCATGAAAGTGCTCGCTCTCCTTGCTCAACCGGACGCCGAAGACGCCCTCGAGCACCTCCTCTGCCACAGAGCCGCCTTGTCGGTGGCCTCCTTGACAGTTGATGTTGAGCCGCCATAGCCTCGCATCACTCTTACGTTCAGCTTCCCGTTGGCTTCGTCCTATTGCGATGCCCCCACCGAGTTTCGTTGACGCGGCCGCCTCAGCTGCCGCACGCTGAGTCGACCGGACGCCCCCGACCGCCTCCGCACCAAGATGCTACTTCGCCTCGAGCGGGCTGGACTAATACTGAAATCGCTTTGTCGCCATACATTAACCGCCGTGGAGCACTCGACTTCATTGTTGCCGTGGCCTCGTCTGCGCTGGCAAGATGCTTTTGCTACCGCCAAAGTAGCTGTCGCGGGCTCATTGTGAGCCACCAAAATGCCTCCACCTCC
This sequence comes from Aegilops bicornis, assembly GCA_021605145.1. Classification (NCBI taxonomy): domain Eukaryota; kingdom Viridiplantae; phylum Streptophyta; class Magnoliopsida; order Poales; family Poaceae; genus Aegilops; species Aegilops bicornis. The sequence continues at coordinate 494,288,343 of CM038674.1, forward strand.
AACGTGATTAGTTCTGGGATCCCACTAAACAAATGACCAGCAATCCTTTTCATCAGCTATTCATGGGATTACATTATTTAACACTACAAAAAAATACACTTCCGTGATGATATGTGTTTGTCACAGTAGGTCACGTTTTCTGTCATGCATGTACATCCATGACGATTTTATGACAGAACCAAGATAGTCATACATGTGCTGTCATAGAAGTGTCCCATGACATTACCAAAATTATCATCACGAAAGTGTCCACTTCAATGATGATAAATCGCGCGTCACAGAAGTTCTTTCGTCAAGGGTGACCGACACGTGGCATCCACCGTAACGGAATGCCGTTAAGCTATCGGGTCCGGTTTTGGATCCGATAACCCGTTAATGACCCGACCAATGGGGATTTTCCACGTGTAAAATCATCATTGGCTGGAGGAAACACGTGTCGGCTCACCGTTGGGACAGATGTCATCCACTCATTGGACCCAAAGCGCCTATGATACGTCAACACGTGGCATGGCCCAACAGAGGCCCATTCCTGTGAAAAGGTCGGCCCGTTTGACTTGGTCAAAAGGTGGCGGGCTGGCCCACGGCAAGCGTGTTAATGGCATGTTCGCATATAGCCCATTTACAGCCCACTAACCTAGGGCCTGTTTATGGCTGACGGTGTCCTGGACTAGGGGGTACCCACCACGTCGTCTCCCGACCAGCTGGATCGGGCCGAGGACCCCCATGATGATTCACTAATGGGCCAGTTCGGGCAGCCCATGCCGAATACAAGGAGGATTCCACAAGACTTGGCGCACAAGACAAGGACTCCTCTAAACCCTAGGCCTATAGTGCATATATAAACCGAGGCCAGGCTAGTCAATAGACAATCTGATATTCATTACTACTATCTCGTGGTAGAAACATGTACTCTGTACTACACCCATATGAAAACAATCAAAAGCAGCATGTAGGGTATTATCTCCTCGAGAGAGCCGGAAGCTGGGTAAAATCCCGTGTCCATGTTACCATCGCTCCAAGTCGCCTCGCTCAGGACCCCTACTACGAGATCTGCCGGTTTTGACATCGACATTGGTGCTTTCATTGAGAGCTTGCTAGGTGATCATCATGGCGCGATGGGATTCTTGATCAACGATCAGGTGATATTCTTCCAGTCGGATCTTTTGCATGTAAATTTCTCCCTTGCAAAGTCGTCGCTACCGTGTCATGCTATTTGTCTGCAGTCAGACCTGATCGAGAATTCTTTTAGCGGCCGCGACCGTATCCGCTGCCTGGTGGATCACCAGATTTCGAACTACCATGTGTACCATAAAGATCCTGGTGAATTGCGTTTGTAAAACGGCGACACAGTTATCAGACTTGCTACAGCGGCGACCAAGGCGAAGCGTGCAGCCCGTCTTGCCGTGGTGCGGCCTTTGGTGAGCATCTTTGGCGAAAGATCAAATCGGCAGCAACAGGGAGATTCTCTTCCCATTCCCTTTTTTAATCTAATCTACTAGTATCAACGCTGCCGCTCGTGGTCTACTACTTATTTGAGCATGGGTCAGACAAGTGCTAATGTACTAGTACTAATTGGAACGTGCTTTTCAAGGTTCGCTTGATCAAAAGTGCAGCTAGCTTTGCATGTACCACTTGAGGTTATGAAAACCACACGGCGGCGCCTGCGCCATCGCGTCGTCACTCCTCCGTCTTCATCGACCTTAGTGACAGGCTATATTTCTTAAAATTATTTATTTTATATAGATAAGATATACAAAAGGGTTTTTTCATCCTACACTGCTTTATGTATGCAGGAACATCGATAGTGGCACATTATGCCGTGCTGCCCGAAACAGGAACATCAGACTTTTATTGACCAGTCTAAAATTTGGTCCGTCGATGCGGTGGTCCGGCCGGTTCTTATCCGAACAGTTCCGGCTAGCCGGTCTGAACAGTTGCATCCGATAACAGAGCGCTAGCAGGGCGTAAAAATATCGGTCGTGCACACCCATCAAGGTTTGATCAATGGAACGTGCTAGCTAATTATATAGCACTTTGGGCAGTTCTTTTACTTCTATGGCTGCGGATCAGGTGCACCTTTTCCAGTTTGTTATGCTGTATAATTTAGTATATCCGAAATACTTTTTGCGTTCGATGTGCACTTTTGCGTATGCATGCCATCTGTCCGGATGTTGCCGTAAAAACATTGTTGCCCCGGATGGGCCGACGTCGGATCCAGACTCAATCCGACCAATAGGCGATCCGGCCGAAGAGATAGTCGCGAAGCGATACTCAATAGGGACTTGGCTCCATGGCAGCACACAAACAGCTAGCACTGCTTCTGGCAACGATCAAAGTTTGACCAGTGTCTCTTTATTTGCTTTGGTCCTCCATGATCATCACCGTCCAGGTTTTATCTTTCTTAGCTATTTGTCTAGAACATAAATTATTATACAGAGAATATTTTCTGTTCCTTTGTGCTGCATTATTTTTGCAAAGAATTTTTTTGCCGACCCTCGTACATGGCGTTGATCTAGCCAGTCTCTCGTTGTCACCTCGACATGTTGATCAATGTCGATACTGACTTCGCACCAGATAATCAACCTTGACTATGTCTCGCCACCACCTTGGCAATTCGACGTTGTCGTCCAGCCTGCGCTGATCACGCCAGACCAATCTCAGCACGGTCACAGGGAGATTTGATTTTTTTTGTTTCTTTATCATTTAATTATGTTTGGAAGCCGCCTACACTTTTACTAATGGTCTGACTTTCATGTGCTTCCCTGAAGCAATTAGCACTCTCAGTTGCTTCACGCCCATCGAGATTGGATCGATGCAACAAGCAGCTTACGTGGCTGACATCCACATCGCCGACCTGTTTGTGACACATCGACTGATGATGGGGCTTCGGGTGTCGCCCTGCCGACCTGCGCCCTATGAATTTAGGCTTCATCGTGCCCTCACTTTGGCATTAACGACCCGTGTCGACACCGTCCTTGGCACCCAGACTATATTCGTTGAATTATCAACCTCGCATAAATAAACTATGCAAATATTTTTTATTGTTATTATTTTTGGTTTGCACTATTTTATCTGTGCAGGCAATTTACTTAGACCGGGCCCCGCTGTCACCTCCGTCGACCAAATTGTGTTGTCACCTTGACACACTATCCGGTGTTGGCAACCCCGCCTCGTCGTTTCATCAACCCACTCGGTCGTAGACTCCAGTGTCACCCGCCGACCTGCTCCATCACCGCGTCTGGACTGGGGGTTTCACCTCTTTGGAATGCCGAGCTCTTCGCTCGGCCACCTCTGGCTTGGTGGCTGGGACCTCGGCCATGCCGAAGACTGCGAACCTTGTTGGATCAGTCACAGATAAATGGGCGTCTTCGTCCCGCCACAAGCCCGAATCACGTCATCAACACCGAGCACATTAACCAGCTAAGTCGCTTTCATGCTATAAAACTTCCAGTTTTAAATTTTGTTCGGTTCGACCAACATTATACTTTGTTAGGAAAAAAGTTTTATGTAAAACTTCATTGTCAAAATTTTGTTTGTGACACACAAATTCAAATACCCCGTTTACTTGGGGGCTTCCTTTATAAAGCCTTTCCTCTTGCATATGATTATACTTGTATGGCTTAGTTCCTTGTTCGTGTATTACTCCACAATATGCACCATGTTGACTTAAGTGTTCCGCAAGCTGGGTTGCCTTGCTCCTGTGTTTACCCCTACATTCCCGATTGCTCGGCAAGGGAGTAAAGGGAGCACCTCTGCGATTGTCACGATCGGGTCATCCGAGCTTGGACCTCGAGGTGGTGAAGCTAGCTAGCACTCTTATTGTTTTCAATCATGGTCGGCACACAACGGAACTCATGAATACAAAAAATCTATAGCACATGTCTCATAGTAGAGCAACCGAAGAAAGGTATCGGTGGAGGTACTATTTTCTTCGAAGATGCTTCTTACACCTCGTCAGTAATATAGCATAAGTTCCCTGAGCGCTTTATGCATTATGACCTTATGGCACGATTGCACGGTTATCGGAAACACCGTCGATATTCTCGACAGGTGGAGTACATAGCACTTTTTGGCCCTTGGACGAAGAGGGAGAAGCCGACGGTCGGTTAAGACGCGTTTAAAGTTCGAGTGAACACAGATAGGATATAAGTACTTCGATACGTACACCCATTATAGATGAAATTCTTTTAACCAAGTCACTTGGGGGATCTTAAATTAGTATGAACCGTTTTATAATAGATGTTTTGTTCTTAGTAGTTGCACCGTGTTTTTCTACCACTCCTTTATCGACTCAGGTGTATGATAAATAGCCGGGTAGCCTGGTTTCTCTCTAAAGCCGCTCGCGTTTAGTTTGCTAAACTGGCCTGAGAAACACTCCGCCTACGGAATAGGGAGGTTGAAGCCAAAGGCTGACCCACTTGAAGTCTAGAGATCGGATTTGTCATGTCAAAGCACGACGGAAGTACAATTTTAAGACCAATTTCTTATTGGCACCAAAACAGCTTCATTCAATCCAGACGTAAAGTTTTTTACGCATGTTTTTGGCCTTTGAGCTTATAACATCTTTTCACCTATTTTATGTTTTCCTTTCAAGAAGCAGGACATTCTCTTGGTTGAGGTGTTCGGCGTGAAACTCTTTTCTAAAACTACAGTTCGGCATCTTTTTTGCCGAACCCCACCTCGGTATTGTCAAAACATACATGACAGTTGAACTAGTTCCCGAGGAGGTACGATCCTAGGGTCGGCCATGTTGCCCAACCCAATTCTCGGGGGGCTAAATTTAAGTGCAATATAGTTTTCGAGGAGATTATGATCCTCAGGTTGGTCGGATGCACCCAACCTGAGTCTCAAGGACTTTGCACACCGCTTTTTGTGTCCCGAAGTATTCTGCCGAGCTAGGAGTTGATCCTCAGGCCGATTTTGTGAATCAACCTGAGTCTCAGGGGCTACTGGGATCAGCGATCTTATGACATCCTTCAAGTGCATCTCGGGCTTTAGACCGATACACACCTTGAAGTCTACTGGCTATATATCTCGGCAGAGAATAAATTGCAACAATCAAAAATATTGACAAAAAAATCGGCCCGTAGTCGGGGTGGTGCACCACCTCAGAAGCAGTCCGGCATAAAGCTCGGGTGCTAGTGGTTGGCTCCATATAGGGCATTTCCGGCTTTAAGCTCGGCTAAACTCCTTCAACTTTTTTGAACCAAGGTGATTTATGACACCTCGGATATAGTCCGCGTTCGAGCTCGGATACAGTCCGGCGTTGGAGCTTGGACATAGTCCGACGTTGGAGCTCCGATACAGTCCGGCGTTGAAGCTTGGACATAGTCCGGCGTTGGATCTCGGATACATTCCGGCGTTGGATCTCTGAAGCGGTCCGGCGTTGGTGCTCGGCTGCGAAAGATACATCGAATGCAATCCGGCGTTGGAGCTCAGACGCAAGAGGATACTGCCGCCCGGGAACAACTTCAAACCCGAGGTGTGGCACAAAAATTGTCACAGCCCTAGAATTGCTAGTAGTTAGTTGCATTTGTGAGCATACATGCATCATGTTAAATTCAAATTAATTTGAATTGAGGATGTTGAAACCCTAGCACCAAATGAATTCAGCTAGGGTCAAAATTAAATCTCTTCTATGAACCCAAAATGCCCTTTGAGGGAGTCCTGGATTAGGGGCTGTCCGGATAGCCAGACTATAACCTTCGGCTGGACTCCTGTACTATGAAGATACAAGATTGAAGACTTCGTCCCGTGTCCGGATGCGACTTTCCTAGGCGTGGAAGGCAAGCTTGGCGATACGGATATGTAGATCTCCTCCCATTGTAACCGACTCTGTGTAACCCTAGCCCTCTCCGATGTCTATATAAACCGGAGGGCTTTAGTCCGTAGGACGAACAACAATCATACCATAGGCTAGCTTCTAGGGTTTAGCCTCTCTGATCTCGTGGTAGATCTACTCTTGTACTACCCATATCATCAATATTAATCAAGCGGGAGTAGGGTTTTACCTCCATCGAGAGGGCCCGAACTTGGGTAAAACATTGTGTCCCTTGTCTCCTGTTACCATCCGCCGAGACGCATGATTCGGGACCCCCTACCGAGATCCGCCGGTTTGACACCGACATTGGTGCTTTCATTGAGAGTTCCTCTGTCTGCGTCGCCATCGGGAAGGATGCCTCATCCCTTCTTTAAAAAGCACTTTGTTGCTAAAGGAGCTTTGGCTATCGGCCAAACTCTCCGGCTAAGCGGTTTTCTTATGACCGCATGTTCGCCCGCGCCGATGATGACTTCTCGGGTCATCGAAAGCAATCTTCACGTCAACTCGGAACTCGCCGAAAGCGGTTAGATCCGATAGAGCTCTCTTCCTTAAACGAGCTCTTGGATCGCATCGCCGCCTCGAGTCGCTACAGACTACGATCGATTGGGCCTAAACCCGATCCGAGAGATTAACTCTCCCTGTGCCACCCATCATGTTGCGATGGTGGAGGAACAATGCGGCAAGCCTTCATCTATCTTAAGGACTAGTTATGTCCGGATTCCCGATCCCTCAAGCCGGATACCCATGGAGGGGAGGGCGTCACTCAAGCCACGAACCTAAAAGTCGAGGCGTGGGCTAGATTCATTGGACAACATCCAAGAACCCAAGCTTCCGAGTTCGAAACTCCTTGGCCCCTGAGTCTCAGATTGGGCGAGGTTAGGATTTAATTCCACCCGCCCACCCAAACATAAGCGATCTATCCCAAATTCGGCAAGAGCCCGCATGAACAAGTACACCATTCTTTGGGCGATTCCTCCTGGTCATGAACAGGATAAAGGATTGCGCGAGGAGGATGCAATTTCATTCTTCTGCAATAATTGCACGGACAACAGAATCCTCAACGCCATAAGTCGTCGTGAAATTACACGCTTCACTGACTTGGCGTCCATAGTACGAAAGTACTATGCGATGGAAAGCGCCTGGAAAACCGAAATAAAATTTTGGGACAATCCGGCCCTGAATATAACCCAAGTCCGAAATAAAAGGGTGCATTATCGCCAGGCACCTGGGTTAAACACCAAAAAGAAAAAACCCTCTATAGGGCATGGAACCGTACTGGAGGGATGGCTCAACGGACCCTATAAAATTCATAGTACAGAGGGCGCCACACCAACTCATAGCCTTAGAGCATGTTGGATACTCCGCAGGTGGCCGAAGTGGCGAAGAGCTTCTAACTCCGTAATCCACGAGCACCAGCCCATGGATACCGATGCGGTATTAACAGTGTTGAGACTTCCGCATCAAATAATATGCGAAGCGAACACTCTGCAACCTCACGAAGTCTACCAAGTAGCAACAATAAACCCATGGAGTAACCACGGCTATTACCTTTAATGCCGGTGATGAACCTAAATTCCAAATAGCCCGAGCACCGGCCGCATTGGTCCTCGGTCCAATAGTGGGCGGCTTCGCCTTACCAAGGTACTCATGGACGGTGGCAGCGGATTGAACCTCATTTACGAGGAAACCCTTGAAAAATGGAAATAGACTGGAGTCGCATTGGCGAAGCAAGACAATCTTTAGAGGAATAATCCCCGATCGGGAAGCATGCTGCACAGGAAAAATCACACCTTGGATGTGGTGTTCAAAGACGCCGGATAATTACAGGTCCGAGGAGGTCACGTTCCAAGTGGCCCCGTTCAGCAGCCGGATATCACGCTCTATTAGGCGAGAGGCATTCACAATTTTTCAAGCTATACCCCATTACGGGTACATGAAGCTCAAAATGCCCGGGCCCAACGGTATCATCACTCTTGCTAGAGACCCGGACATAGCACTCCGCGCCGAAAATAAGACAGCCACACTAGCCCTTGAGGCACTATCTGAAGCCCTAGCGACCGAGGAACTGACTGCGCTGCGCTCCACGGTGAACAGGGACGACGTGATACTCGATAAAAGATCCAAGTCCACCTCCTTTAAACCGGCGGACGAAATAGTCAAATTTCAAGTCCATCCAACGGACCCTACAAAAACGGCCTCCATCGGCGCAACTAAACCCTGATGTAGATGCCGCCTCACGAGAATTCTCTGCGAAAATTGGGACATTTTTGCACGGCACCCTTCGGACATGCCAGAATCCCACGCCGGTGGCGAGCACAGCCTAAACATCCTAAAAGGATTCAAGCTAGTCAAGCAGGCCCTTGATTGTTTCTCCGAACCTAAGAGACAAGCCATGGGAGAGGAGCTAGCCAAACTACTGGAGGACGGATTCATCAGAGATATAAAACATCCGGACTGGCTAGCAAACCTGGTGATGGTAACAAAGAAGGACAAATCCTGGCGCCTATGTGTCGATTTCAAGGACCTCAACAAGGCTTGCCCAAAGGATCCCTTCCCCTTCCCCGCATCGATCAAATTATCGATGCTACCGCAGGACACGATTCATTGTGTTTCCTCGACGCATACTCCGGCTACCATCAAATTAAGATGGCAGAGACAGACCAAGCATAGCGGCATTCATCACCCCATACGGCCCATTCTCGCTTCAACACAATGCCCTTCGGGCTCAAAAACGCCGGCGCAACATATCAACGCATGATTCGGACATGTCCGCAAAAGCGGTCGGCAAAACAATGGAGGCATACGTAGATGACGTGGTCGTCAAAACCAAGCATGTCGAAACTCTAGTAGACGACTTGAGGCTTACATTCGACAACCTCCGAACATATGACATCAAGCTTAACCCGGAAAAATGCGTTTTCGGCGTACCAGCCGGAAAGCTCTTGGGCTTCATAGTATCCGGTAGAGGAATAGAAGCAAACCCAGCGAAGATCCGAGCCCTGTCACAATTGGATATCCCAAAGGACCTCAAGCAAATACAAAAATTGACCGGATGCGTGGCGGCTCTAAGCCGCTTTATCTCCCGCTTGGGAGAAAAGGCATTACCTCTTTATCGCCTCCTCCGGCGCACCGAACACTTTGAGTGGACGGATGCCGCCACGGCCGGACTCGAAGAAATAAAGGCCATATTGGCAACAAACACGGTCCTGGCCGCGCCTAACATGGGTGAACCAATGCTATTATACATCACGGCAACTCATCAAGTTGTAAGCGCAGTGCTCGTTGTCGAACAAGAAACGGACGGACACAAATTCCCCCTTCAAAAACCAGTTTACTACGTGTCCACTGTCCTCACTCCATGCAAGTCGCGGTACCCGCATTATCAAAAGACAGCGTCTGTGTATTTATGGCATCTCGGAAGCTGCGACACTACTTTCAAGAGTGTTTGATAACGATAGCCTCTGAAGTACCTCTTAATGATATTATAAACAACCATAGCAACGACAGTAGGATTGCCAAATGGGCCATTGAGCTCCTCCCGTTCGACATAACCTATAAGCCACGGCGAGCTATTAAGTCGCAAGTTTTGGCCGGCTTCGTCACCGAATGGACTGAAGCAGAACTCCCTAAAGAGTACGACACATATTCCAACTGGATCATGCACTTCGACGGCTCCAAAATGTTGGTTGGTCTAGGGGCTGGCGTCGTTCTGACGTCCCCAACAGGAGATATAGTTCAATACGTACTCCAGATAATGTATATGGACTCCAACAACGCAGCCGAATACGAGGCCCTTCTACATGGTCTCCGGATGGTAGTCTCCATGGGCATTCAACGCCTACAGGTGCGAGGATTCGAACCTCGCGATATCCCAAATAAATGGAGACTTTGATGCCAAGGATCCGAAAATGGCAGCTTATCATAGCGCCGTCCTAAAAATGTCATTTCGGTTCAAGGGCTCGAATTTCACCATATAGCTTGGGAAAACAATCAGCAACAGACGTCTTGCGCATTGGCGCAAAGCGCGATGCCGTCCCCAATATCTTCTTGGAGGCTGTTCAAGCCATCAAGTATTATGGGAAGGGAAGTCCGAAAATAACAGCTCGGACCCAACCACCTTTGCCTCGACACGAACATTCCGACACAACGGAGGCTCACATCAGCAGCGTAACATCTTCAAATTTACGTAATAATGGCAGTCATTGCCACGTGGGCAGAACCATTCCTAGCCTACCTAACCGGGCAAGAACTTCCCGAGGACCAAAAGCGAGGCACGCTGCATAGTGCGGCGATCTAAAAGCCTATATAGTCCATGAGGGAGAGCTTTATAAGAAAAGCACCACCGAGTCCTTCAAAGGTGTATCTCCGAAGAGGAAGGCGGAATCTTCTGGCTGAAATTCATGCCGGACTCGGCAGCACCATGCCGCAGCCCGGCCCTTGTAAGCAAGGCCTTCCGTCTGAGATTTTATTGGCCGACGGCCCGGGCGGATGCTCGGGACTTTTAGTCCAACGATCGTCGGTTGCCGGCTCTTTGCTAACCAAAGCCATATGCCACCCACCGCCCTCAAACTATACCCATCACGGCCCTTTGCGGTGCAGGGCTTGACATGGTTGGACCTTTTAAAGGAGGAACCCACAAGCAAAAATACCCTCTGGTCATGGTGGATAAATTCACCAAATGGATAGAGGCCAAGCACTGTTAAGGCGGCGAATCCGGACGATGATAGACTTCATATCGAGGGGTCGACATTACGTTATTCTGGCGTCCCCCACGGCATCATCGCGATAACGGCACGAACTTTCACGGCCGACGAGGTCAAACTACGGTGCAAAAACATGGGCATCAAGCTCGACTATGCTTGATCTATCACCCACAAACTAACGGTCGGTCGGCGAGCAAATGGTCTAATTATGAGCGGCATCAAACCCAGATTAGTGCGTTCCCTCAAGGAATCCAACACGCACTGGGTAGAGGAGCTCGACTCCGTACTCTGGAGGCTGCGGACCACGCCGAATCGCACCACCAGATACACACCATTCTTTATGGTATCTGGCCTTGAGGCGGTTACGCCTGCGACATAATTCATGACTCACCTCGGCGTGCGCATATGCGAAGAAAGAGAAGCCGAACTTCGATCGGCAGGACAGTTTGGACGCCCTGGAGGAGGAGCGCGATGTGGCAAAAGCCCGTTCCGCATTCTATCAACAATAGGCTTGAAGATACCAAAGCAGAGAAGTATGGGCCAAAACTTATAATGTTGGCGAGTTAGTTCTCTCGCTGCCGGACAAGAAAAAGGACAAACTCAAGCCCAAATGGGAAGATCCCTTTATTATTGACCAAGTCTGGTGGTGGAAGCGTCTGCGTCTGCGAGATGCATCGGATAACCGACTCGAGCCGAACCCATGGAACACAGCCCGTCTCCGAAGATTCTACGCCTAGCGCCGGACTCTGTGTTCGTCTCCTTCCTCTATCTATTTTTTACACATTAGCTGTCTTATATTTCTCTCCTTCTCCCTCCCTTTCCCTTACAGCATTAAGGGCTCGTTCGCGCCTTGTTCGCACACAACTGATGCGCTATCCGCCCTCATTATACCTGGGGGCTTCTTTAACAGAAGCTTATTTATATGGGCTTCATGCCCAACACATGTGTCACACTTCCGCATGTACCTTTTATTCACCATTATATGCATCGATATGACTTAATTTTTTGGCCAAGCTGGCTTTTGGCTCTGTGCTTACCCCTCGTTCCGATTGTTCGGCTAGGCGGTAAAGGGAGCACCTCTGCGATTATTCTTGCCGGATCAGCGGATGTGTACCTCGAGATCGGGTGAAGCGAAAGCTAAGCGTTCTTAAGGGAATATTCGGTCGGTGAACTAAAGATGATTTCTCACTTGTTTATTTATCTGCCCCGGATGCTTTTACCTTTTTACATGATCAGGACATGCACTTTAGGGCATGCCTCCAAGAAAGGAACCCCTAATGGAACTATTCTCCCTGGAAGATGTTTCTTATTAACCATGTAATATAACATAACTAGTTGGGCACTTGTCTGTTCAAGCACTAATGACCCCTACGCGTGGTCTCCATGCATGCCCCGGTTCCTACATAACCGAGCGGGTATTCGGACACACTCCGGACTATCGGGTCCAGAGGTTGAAGCGAAAAGGTCCGCCATGACAAACGATCTACAATCCGGCTAGAAGGCATTTTACATGTCATCTTCAATTACATAGTCAATTTGACTGCGCATATTCCTCTTCAATACCATCCAACAAGCTGTCTAGTTTACAGTCCTGTTGGGAATATTTGGCGGCCAACTCTACTTGGCCATACACTAAGCTAACAGGGATCTCCTTCCCATCGGCCCCCACAGGTCCGACCTCGGCCATGTGGTTTGGGTCAACCGTGTACCGCGTCTTCACCATGGCCCGAGCCTCCTGGCGCCTTGTGACGAGCCGATATCTTCCATAATCGGAGCGCCGTCGCGCTCCCTTAAGCCTCTCTGCAAGCTCTCCAAGGCCTTGGGCATGGGGGCAGAGATAGCCACAAGGCACAGGCGATACCTTTCATCACTGCCGAACTTCGTTAAATGCGGTTGCAAACTTCGGGAAGAAGGTCACCCGTAGAACCAGGCATTTCCTCTGCAGGATGACTTGTGAGCATACCTACAGACATAACTCTGTTAGTCGACTTCCTCGTCGGACTCTTTTTCAAAGTTCATTCAAGCACTTACTAAACATGCCGCGCCGAAGCCGCTGATTCTCCTTCACGGAGTCCGACAGCTGGGCATGAACATCCTTTAGTTCCTCACCCAGCTGGGTGTTGGCATCTTGGAGATTATTCTTCTCCATCCTCACCTTCGTAAGCACGCTCTCGCCGGCCTTTAACCGGCGCAAGAGCTGTTGCTTGTCCGGATCTACTCCGGAGCCATCTGCAATGTTATTGTCAGATTTGCACACACGCCGCACTTCACAACATACTTATCTTTCGAAGCATATATTACTAGAGGGGGTCTCCTTGGCCTCCCCACAGCCAGCGGCTAGTGCTTGACCTCAAGTTGGGCTTTGCACTCTTCCGACTCACAGGACAATTGGGTATTCTTTTACGTAAGATCTGCATAACAAATGATCCTTAAATCAGTTATTCTAAGCATTTCAAGTTTGAGACTCTTGACATATATAACCATCAAATTTTCTTACCAGTATGTCTTTCACATACTGCTCATTAACTCTGGCTAGACCATTTTTAGCGGCACGGAGGTGCGCTTCTCCAATTGAAGGCGTCCAATGCCTCTTGGGAGAAACAAGCATTCTGAAGAACTGTTGGCGGCGCTTTGTGATTCATGGCACTCTCCACCTCGGAATTGGTGGCGGACGGTCTGTCGCATCCTCTGTCGGAGGCGTCAAGCCTTACGCCTCGTGTTCGCCTCTGCTTCTGGACCTGGCTTTGGAGCCTGGCTGGTGGAGGCGCGATTGGCAATCTCTCCGAATATAGTCCGGTGACCCCTCCTTTTCCTAACAAAAGGAGAGCACGGGCGTTAGTATGCATCGTAAGAATAATACCTTGGAATAAGGCAGCGCGCTTTACTGCTGCGCCGGTGCCTCGACCCGGACCGCGTGTCTCTATAGCCTACCCGCCCTCGCGGTCCCTTGTTGGCTAATCGCCGCAGGCTCGGCATTCCGCCTCGAGATCCTCCCTGCGAAACACCATTGGTTTACGATGATAAAAAATAAGCACGGATGGATCATCTTCGAAGTATTAGGACTTCGGTCTCGATTACTTGTGAGGCGGGGAGCAGTCCAGGATAATCGGCTGTAATAGACACCAAGGCATTGTCGATGCTCAGTTGGTAAAATACTCCATCGATCAGCTCCACGGATATGTCCGGATCCTCTTGGGAGGCCTGATCGTGGGATCGTTCCGGATCCTCGGGTTGTGGAGGAGGTCTGTTTATATCCTTTACGGCCCGGCGCAATTCCTGCGTCGAAATCACAAGGTAAGGTACTTGACTATGGGAATATGGAACGGATGGGCAAAAAGAAGTGTCCGCTTACCCAGCTTGGAGGATTGTACATAGAAAATTCGCCTACGAGAATTGTGGCGGAGAAATTCCTCCTCTTCTCCCTTGTACAATGCGGACAAGATCTTCGTCAGAGCGGCAACCGATTCCGGCCCCTTACGGCCGCAGCGGGTGGCATCATCCTCCTCGTTGAAATCCCACATGGGGTGGCCTCTATACTGAAGCGGCTGCACCCCCCGCATAATGCATGTGGCCATGACCTCGATCATGGTCACCCGAATGAGCTAACAGCCTTATCCGGCTCATCGGATAAAGAACGTCCTTGTCATTTTCCTTACGAGGTTCCATGGGCCTTGGTATGCGCTTCTTCAAGAGAACATTATCAAACTTCGGGAGGTCGATCCGAGCAGGATCCGGCGAGGACATCTTCTATATAAAACCATTACGAAGGCGGTCTTGGACGCCTTCTTTGGGGTTCCGGATAGATATCCGGTCCGGCGATCGCCATACTGCTCCGCCCACTTGATATATTGACCCCTTCGAGAAGCGGGGCACAAGGCGAACGGCTTCTTCCACAGCGTGAAATGATCCTCGATGCCCAAAAACAGCTACGCAAAGACTCTGAAGCCCGCAATATGCAATAAGGAGGCGATCGTGAGTTGTGCAAGCTGGAGGCCGTAGAACTCCGGAGCCCCGAGAAAGCGGATGAATTGGAAATCCGAGCCCTCTTATCAAATAAGGGACAGGGCATACCCGCTATCCTTTGGAGGGATTGGGGCGCCCTCACTTGGTCTCCACCATTATAGGTGGCAAGCCCGGCTCGAGCAGGACCATGTAGGCTGGGGAGAAACCCCTTGGCTTGGAGCGTCACTAGCTCATTTGTGCGGGACGGAGCATCTCTCCCAATCTCCGTGCCGAGGGCTGGGAGGGCGAGAGGAGGAGCTGCGTCGGCGCCATGATGGAATGGATCTCTGTCGAATGCGCTCTGATGAATGCTCGCGAAGGGAAGATGGTGTGATTTGGATCTAGATCCTCGTCTCTTTAAAAGGCAGCTCATTTACACATCTAGGGGGGTAAATGTAAAAACACCCTGGCTTTTCGCATTAAATGCGACACGTGGAAGATGGCCATTATTAGGCGTGGAAGACAAGGAGCGCAATATTCATGAGAAGCGGACACTATTCAACAGTACACGGAATTTGGAGAAGAACCCGCCTTGCAATGCGAAGACAATCATGTGCGGACTCATCGTCATTGAAGCCTGGTTCGGAGACTCTTGAGGAGTCCTGGATTAGGGGTGTCCGGATAAATTTGGACTCTGGACTATGAAGATACAAGATTGAAAACTTCATCCGTGTCCGGATGGGACTTTCCTTGGCGTGGAAGGCAAGCTTGGCGTCTGAGATATGTAGATCTCCTCCCATTGTAACCGACTCTGTGTAACCCTAGCCCTCTCCGGTGTCTATGTAAACCGGAGGGTTTTAGTCCGTAGGACGAACAACAATCATACCATAGGCTAGCTTCTAGGGTTTAGCCTCTCTGATCTCGTGGTAGATCTACTCTTGTACTACCCATATCATCAATATTAATCAAGCAGGAGTTGGGTTTTACCTCCATCGAGAGGGCCCGAAACTGGGTAAAAAATATCGTGTCCCTTGTCTCCTGTTACCATCCGCCTAGACGCACAGTTCGGGACCCCCTACCCGAGATCCGCCGGTTTTGACACCGACACTCTTCATTAATGTCCATCATTTTTTAATTGGTCTAGAACCTCTTCCAAAAATGGTGCACACTTCTCTAGGACACTCTAGATTTTTGAAATAAATCATAAGTATTTGAATTTGGACATTTAAATTCTATAAAATATTTTAAAATGTCCAAATAATCTTGAGATAAATGAGGGCCGTTGGAAATAATCCAAAAAGTTCCCACAAATATTTTGAGGATTTTTGAAAATGCTCTCGCAATTTTAATAAAGCAAAAACAACTGCAGAAAATTATAAAACATAAACTAGAATAAAGGAAAGAGAGAGAAAGAGTTTACCCGGGCTTCTTACCTGCAGCAGAGCCGGCCCAGCTCCTGTTCTGGCCCAGCCCACCAGGGGCTCCCCGGTCTTCTCCTCCTTTGTGAGGAGGGCCAGGCGCGTGCCGTCTGCGCGCGACCAGCGCGCGCCACCTCCCACTTCCCGCCGCTGCCCAGCCCAGCCTCTGGCGCCACGCACCCCCCTGGACCCTCTCGCTAACTCCCTCAATCTCATCTCCCTCCTCTGCTCTCTCTCTCTCTCTCTCTCTCTCTCTCTCTCTCTCTCTCTCTCTCTCGCCAACTCAACGCATGCCGGAGTGCGCCACAAGAAACAACGCGACCACCGCCATCCCCTTGCCCCGTGGCCGTGCCCCGAGCTCCGCCCAGGCTAAGTACCTCTCCGCCGACCCACGCAAGCTCGGACGACTCCAAGACGACGTGGTGACCTTCTTCACCGTCTACGGCCGCCGGATGCCGTCACACGATTCACCGGCCTCAAGTCCTCCCAGAGCCCACTGACCGCCTCTGCAGACTCTACGTGAGCTCCCACTCCACACCCCTCTCCTCTAACATCCACGCACGAGCTCTAACCAGCCCAGCCGCCCAGCCCATGAGCTTCAAGCCGCCGGCGAAGTTGTCACCGTGGCTAGAGCAAGCTCAGCTTTCCCCTGAGCACGTCATCGTGCTCGGGATGCTCCCAGGAGACCAACTCACCTGCTAGCTCCCTTCCCGTGCGCCGTAGCGAGTGGCTGCTCCTGTACGAGCTCCGGCCGCCGCTTCCGTTGTTGCTGCCGTCTCTGTAGGCCACCCCAGCTCCTCGCGTTTGCCCTAGAAGATGTGCTTCACTGCCAGTTCGCCGTAGCCGCAAACCACACATGAAATGGTGCTCTATATCACCGACCCGAGCAACTCCGGCGTGCCACCGCCGTGCTTTTGGTCGCCGGCAATAACCGTTGATGTGGTCGGGTTAATTATACGCTAATGACGCCACTAACTAACCCCCTAGCTCACTGATGGATGGACCCCACGCCTAATTAACCCTGGGTTTATTTCCTGCGTAGATTATTTTATAACCCAATGGGACCCACCCGTCAGCATTGACTCTGCTGACGTGGCCGTTGACCAGACTGTCACGCCCAAGATGCGACCCTATCCTAAAGGAACTCGAAGGTCCCACCAAGGATAGAAGCGCATCTTGAAGACGCTTTTGCAAGGTGGATATCATTACATCAACATTTCATAATAGTGGGGATACATACAAGGCATGCAAATGCCGCAAGAATACATCAATATCATACAAGAGATCAACATCCGACTACGGATGAAACATAAACAGAAGCTGAAACGACATCCACCCTACTAGCCCAGGCTGCCGACCTGGAACCTATCCCCTGAACGAAGAAGCAGAAGAAGAACTCCAAAACAAGTAAACATCGCTCTCACGTCAAGATCATCGCATAACCTGCACACTGGTTGGTGTAGTAATCTGTGAGCCACGAGGACTCAAAGAATCCCATTACCATGGGTATCAAGACTAGCAAAGCTTAATGGGTAAGGAAGGGGTAAGGTGGTGAGGTTGCAGCAGCGGCTAAGCATGTATGGTGGCTAACATACGCAAATAAGAGCGAGAAGAGAGGCAAAGCAAGCGGTCGCCATTTAGTAATGATCAAGAAGTGATCCTGAACTCCTACTTACGTCAGACATAACCCAGAAACCGTGTTCTCCTCCCGATCAACCCCGAAAAGAGACACTCACGTTTACGCACACGGTTGGTGTATTTTAGAAGAGTTTACTTCAAGTTTACTACAATCGGATATTAAAAAATTCCCATCTACCACATAACCGCAGGCACGGTGTTCGAAAGTTCAAACCCTGCAGAGGTGTCCCAACTTAGCCCATGATAAGCTCTCTCGATCAACGAAGGATATTCCTTCTCCCGGGAAGACCCAATCAGTCTCGAAATCCCGTTTACAAGACATTTCGACAATGGTAAAACAAGACCAGCAAAAGCACGCTGATGTCTTGAAACCAAATCCCGATAGAGTCGCATGACGTACCTCGTTCGAGGCACACCGGATAAGTCAAGCTATGAGTAAAACCAGGCCTCGAGTTTCCCCATGGTGGCCTGCAGATTTGCTCGGTTCGGACCAACACTCGAAGGAGCACCGCCCGGGGCTAAAATAAAGATGACCCTCGGGCTCCGGAAACCCAAGGGAAAAAAAGGTCATAGGTGAGGCAAATGGTAAATACAATGTTGGGCCTTGCTGGAAGAGTCTTATTCAAAGAGAACTGTCAAGGGGGTCCCATAAATCACCCAACCGCGTTAGGGACGCAAAATCCGGGAACATAATACCGATATGACGGAAACTAGGGCGGCAAGAGTGGAACAAAACACCAGGCATAAGGCCGAGCCTTCCACCCTTTACCAAGTATATAGATGCATTAATAATATAAGAGGTATTGTGTTAACCCAACATAAACATAATCCAACATGGAGCAATCTTCATCTTCACCTGCAACTAGCAACGCTATAAGAGGGGCTGAGCAAAAGCGGTAACATAGCCAAGCAACGGTTTGCTAGGAAGGGTGACAAAGGTTAGAGGTTCATGGCAATTTGGGAGGCTTGATAAGCAAGTGGTAGGTAACGCAGCATAGCGATAGAACGAAGCAACTAGCATGGCAATGATAGTAATGAGATCCCAGGTGATGGTCATCTTGCCTGAAATCCCGCTAGGAAGAAGAACGAATCCATGAAGAAGAACGAACGGGAGTAGTCGAACGAATCCTCACAATCGCAACATTGCCGGAACTAAGAAGCAAAACCGGAAAGAAACAAACAACATGGTAAATGCACAAGCATAAACATGGCATGATGCACAATCAAGTATGATGCATGTCCGGTTTAAAGAGGCATGTCATGGCAAAGTGCAACAAACAATGCTACAAGTTAATTGGAGCTCAATATGCAACGAGTTGCATATTGACAAAACACCACAACGGTTATTTAGTTCTCTCTCGGTTATGTACCCCACAATATTAAATGTTATTAAACATGGCAAGAGGTGAAGCATAGTAAAACTAGCTATTTAGGCAAGTTTAAATGAGGCCGGAACAACAAGCAACAATTCCGGAAAATCCTCATGTCCATAATTTGACTTAGCTACTGTTCTGCCCTAAACCATATTTTATTGTTGTTAAACAGGAAAATAAAGTGCACCAAGTTAAACTAGGCATTTTCCACCCCATTTACATATAAAGTTTATTTAAAACCGAGCTACGGTTATTTAGCTATGAAATAAATCATTTTAACATGGCATTTGAGAAAATTTAAACAAACAACATTTTAAACATCTCAAACATGGATGCAAGCAGCATATTATTAATATACACAAAATTCTAAGCATTTTACATGTTCAAATCATTTTAATCCGATGCACGGTTGTGGAGTTATTAAATGCATGAACATGAGGGGTTTTCTGAAAAACTGCAGAACACTGGATAAGAGAGAAAATTGCAGCGCAGGGGAAAAACAACACGGGCCGAATCTGGCTGGGCCAACAATGCACAGGAGGGGTTGGGGGTGGCCTCACCATGGGCTCTAGCCCAGTCGGTGTTGCGGTTCGGGGAGGCCGAGCTGGATCTGGCGAAGGGAAAGAGCTGCTGGGCCTCGGTCAACGCGAGGGAGGCAGGGGCGCGCTGAAGTAGGCGAGCAGAGGCGCGGCGAGGGACTTGGCGGGGCGACGAGGGTCGGGCGGAGGCGGTCGGATCCAAGGCGGGGGAGGCATGGGGATGGCGGATCCGACGGCGGCGAAGATCTCTCCCGTGAGGTGGACTTAAGCGGGCTCGGCGTCCTCAGCGTGTTCGCCGCGCTAGAAGCGAGGGCGCAATCATCTTTGGCTTCTTTGGGTTTGAGTGCAAGGAATGAAGGCAGCGAGTCTGTGGTGGCGTGCACAGCTGTGGTGGCGCTGAGGTGACTGGAGGAAGTGGATCCGTGGCGAGGTCCTCGGGGCCCATAGGAGCTCTTAAGCGCGAATCCATGGCGTTGTGGTACGCATCTGGTTCTGCGATAGGAAGCGAGAGGAGGGAGTTGAGAGACGAGGAAAAGGAGAAGACAGGAGGAAGAGGAGGGCCGGCGGTGCTCATCTGCTGCTGCTGCTTGGGTGGCGCGCGAGAAGCACGGGAGGAGGGCGATGGGGGTCGGTGTGGAGTGGATCGAGGAGCTGCTCTGGTTGGCTGGGCGAGCGAATCGGGGAGGAGCAGTGGGGAGCGCTGGTTGGTGGCTGGAGGAAAACGAGGAGAAGGGATCCCGAGGGGATTTGGTGGAGTGGCGGCGGCGATGAGATGGATGGGACAGGCTGCTTAAAATTTAGGGTTTGCCAAAAATGACTAGAGGTGGACTACATATATGAAAAGGAGGGAAGTTTAGATCTTTCGATCGAAATCCGATGGACAAGAATAAATATGCTAGGGAGTCCCAAATAAGAAAACGGAGATGTTTTAGGGATATTTGGGGATGATCTGAATCCAACGGTAACGACAGAACGGGTCAGGTTCGGGACAACTTTTGGATGCGCGAGGGGTCAAGAGAGGTCAAAGAGGACAAGGGCCTGACAAAATGACAATGGAGGCAAAGAGAGAAACGGGCAACTGCAAACGGCTACGAGGTTTTATGAAACCATGCGGATGCAATGCGGATGATGCGATGAGATGAGATGCATGGCATGAACAAAATGCAAAACAACAGACAAAACCCAACCACGAAGGAAATAACATATCACATCACCGGGAATGGCAAGAGTTGGAGTTACAATTAGGGAAAGTTGTATCCGGGGCGTTACAACACTCCACCACTACGAGAGGATCTCGTCCCGAGATCTTGGATGGTACCAGAGGGAAAAAGAAGAGGAAGATAAGAGGTAAACTAAGTTGCTTCTTTGTGAGCAGGTGAAACCACACGAACCTTGAGAGGTTGAGCAATTTAAAAGAAAGAGTACAACAGAGATGAACGAGATTGCAAACAATCTGGTATAAAAGAGGAACAAGGAGTATTACGAGAACTTGAAGGTTGAAAGACAAGGAAATAAGAGCTTGACAAACGAAAATAATATGACCACCTCGGAATAATGAGATAGCCAAGGAACAAGAATGACAGAATTTGGACAGCACTCCGGTAGAAAAGAGAAAAAAACTTGATGAGATGAAAAGATATTGAAGAGATGATACAACACTCCGGTTAAATGGATAAGTAAGAAAATAACATGATCTTGACAAAACGAGGTGATGGGTGAAGAGAGCAACATCAGAATGCCTCCGGAAGAAATAATAGAAGATAGATCATTGGAATAATAGAATGGAGAAGAAAATGCCAACTTTTGCCGCAAATTATCTTGGAAAGCACCCTTCCAAGAAGGTTAGAACGGAGTTGTTGGAAAACCAACAACGAAAGGATAAGATTGTAGTGGGCTTATGGAAAAGACCTCAAAATTTTGAGGTGAGCTTCTGGAACCAACGGAAACAAATGATTGGATTGATATCAACAAAGAAACGAGAAACTTATTTCACCGGGAGGACAAATGAAGAACTTGGGTCATTTATAAGCACCATAAATAGCAACAATCCTTAGGGAAAGCTTTAGGTGAAACATGACACAAGATGACTCCAACGAAGAGATTGGTGGATTTAAAATATCTCATTCTTGACAACATGTGAATCCTGAAACACGAAAACTCAAATTGTCAAGAATGAGATAACACCACCTCAAATGATAAGGTAGAATGAATTAAACTTAGAAATGCAAGAAGAAGAATACTTGAACTCCTCAAAACAAAACATGTGTTGAACACCATGTTTATTTTAGAGTATAGCTTGGCGGATCATAACTTCGAGAGAAATCTTGAAGAACAATTGAAGAATGAAAAGAATCCTTGACGAACCACCATGTAGAGCCTACATGAAGAACTCCGGTAATAAAAGGATGATAAAAAGAAAGAGAAGTTGAAAACACAGGGTGAAGCCTTGCGATGATTTAGAAGGAGCTTCGCGATGAGATAATGCCGAAAACTTCGAACTCCGGAAAATAAAGATGAATCAACTCGAACCGAGAATGTGACATGATGAACAACTCTGGAAAGAAGAAACTAGATCACTTGGATGAAACAATAATAAGAATTACGTTATGCGTATCCTTCACCAATTTAAATTGATGACAAGTAACAGATTTGGCATACTACTTATTCTTCTTGAGGGATTAAGGATAGAGATAGCGCAAACTTGAGAAGGTATTGATGGAACCACCGGTGGGATTTGGAAACAACAAATGAATTAATATGATAACGAAGGAAGTGAAATCTTGAACGAACCACCATAAGAACTGAAAATGAACGTAGCAAAGGCACAATTCACCGGGAAGAATTGGAAAACGAATGAAGATGCTTGAGAGAATTTAGATACAAGAGAATGAAGAGACCATGAACTGATTAGAGGATATTTGAGCGATTCACGGTAAGATTTGGAGAACGATAGCTACATCGAGAATGAAGAATTATGACATGATGGCCTTCGGAGGAAAAAAATGGAAACAACTCATGAAATGCTTCGGATGGGTGAAAAGAATTCCCACAATTTAAAACAATTATGAGAGGATGGCATCAAACTTGAACAATGCATCTTTGGAAGAACGGGTAAGTATTTAAGAGGAACTCTTCTTCGGTCTTCACATGCTGAGAATGACGAGGAGAAACACCACCAAATTGTTGAGAAACTCCGGAAGGATTAAAAGAGGAAACGTTGAGCCCGAGATGAAAAGAATTTGAAAGCAGCCTAGGAGAAGGCATGTGACTGATGAAAATTCATTCTTACGTCAAACTTTGAAATGAATTTGAGAATAGTTCCAGGAAAATTAGAAGAGTCGTAAGATCACAGGAAAAGACCACATGGGTTAGGGCCCACTCGAGGGAAACATCGTTCAAGGATTGCTTGAAATAAAGATTGCACCGGTAGAATTAAATGGCTTGAATGAGATAACAACCTCAAAATAACTTGAACGGATCTGGAATGAAAAGACGAGCCTTCTGAGATATCTTCAACACTCCAGAACAAATGAATAGCGAGAAGTGAATGATTAAGAGGTGCATCGGCAAGAGAAATCATTTGCAACAAGGAAAGAATATGATCAACACTAAAAGCTTGAGTTAAGTCCACCAGAAAAGAATACGAGAATGAGGAATGATGAACTTGGAGCTGTTGAGCATCTTCATGAGGGATCACTGGATCAGAACATTGATTGAAAAGAGTGAAGAGACTTCACATGAATAAATGGAAACTTGATTAAAATATATAAGTCCTTGCCGAAAAGGGTGGGAGGGCGGGAAAACAAAGAACTTGGGACGGATGAAACAAACACCGTTGAGAAAACTTAGAATTGATCTCGCAAATGTTGAAATGATCGGATCCACTTGAAAAGAAGCACGCCGGTTTGGAAAATTATTGACATGACAATCCCGATAAACAAGAAGGATTAGCACTCTCATAGAAATATGAGAACGCCGCTTGAAAGGTATGAATCAACACTTGACATTGAAGCAACTCGAATACCAAAACTCAAAACAAAACAAAGGATTGGCTTGCAGAAATAAGACGGAACAAATACATATGATAGAGATTTACCCAATCTCATATCATGCATCTGTCAGAAACATATTCTAGGAGCTACTTGAATTCCCACCTATAAACTCCGAAACTTTACGGTTATGCAATCTGGTGTTGGGGATACAGGGGACACAAAATATATCACCCAAACTAACAATACCTAGATCCAGCTGTATCCATCCGTCAACACATAACCAAGAAAACTCTGGAAATCGTGTACCTCAACCTTCGAAAAGCATCCGTTATATGAGCTATGGCAATACTCTCGAACTCCCCAGTACTGGGTGGCGTCGAGGTTATCTCACCAACAACTGCATAAAAGAGATTTTCGATGTCGGCAAAACTCAGGTATTCCAAAACTACAACGATAAAATTGTGACGACAACACCTCGGAGCTCAACTCCTCGGGACACTGCCACAACCCCTAAATGCCAGGAGGCACAAGGAACAATGTTCTCGTCACAAGAATATCGGAACGATCCCAAGATACCCACGTGATCCTAAAAAATTTCGTGAAATTTGAGGAGAGGAAAGACAAAACATCTACGTCAGGAGGCCTCACCAGAGCGACGAAGGGACTGAGGAGTAAAAACAATCCTACTCTCCGATATATATAATCCTAGGACTCAAAATAGTTTTCTTTTAGACTCAACAACGGCCAACAATCAAGGGGGCTCCTATGGTCGGTCGAGGCTCTGATACTAACTTGTCACGCCCAAGATGCGACCCTATTCTAAAGGAACTCGAAGGTCCCACCAAGGATAGAAGCGCATCTTGAAGACGCTTTTGCAAGGTGGATATCATTACATCAACATTTCATAATAGTGGGGATACATACAAGGCATGCAAATGCCGCAAGAATACATCAATATCATACAAGAGATCAACATCCGACTATGGATGAAACATAAACAGAAGCTCAAACGACATCCACCCTGCTAGCCTAGGCTGCCGACTTGGAACCTATCCCCTAAACGAAGAAGTAGAAGAAGAACTCCAAAACAAGTAAAAATCTGTGAGCCACGAGGACTCAGCAATCCCATTACCATGGGTATCAAGACTAGCAAATCTTAATGGGTAAGGAAGGGGTAAGGTGGTGAGGTTGCATCAGCGGCTGAGCATGTATGGTGGCTAACATACGCAAATAAGAGCGAGAAGAGAGGCAAAGCAAGCGGTCGCCATTTAGTAATGATCAAGAAGTGATCCTGAACTCCTACTTACGTCAGACATAACCCAGAAACCGTGTTCTGCTCTTGATCAACCCCGAAAAGAGACACTCACGATTACGCACACGGTTGGTGTATTTTAGAAGAGTTTACTTCAAGTTCACTACAACCGGATATTAACAAATCCCCATCTAGCACATAACTGCGGGCACGGCTTTCGAAAGTTCAAACCCTGCAGGGGTGTCCCAACTTAGCCCATGATAAGCTCTCGCGATCAACGAAGGATATTCCTTCTCTCGGGAAGACCCGATCAGTCTCGGAATCCCGTTTACAAGACATTTCGACAATGGTAAAACAAGACAAGCAAAGCCGCACGATGTGCCGACAAATCCCGATAGGAGTCGCACGTACCTCATACTCAGGGCACACCGGATAAGTCAAGCTACGAGTAAAACCAGGCCTCGAGTTTCCCCATGGTGGCCCCGCAGGTTGCTCGGTTCGGACCAACACTCGAAGGAGCACCGGCAGGGGGCTAAAATAAAGATGACCCTCGGGCTCCGAAACCCAAGGAAAAAAAAGGGCATAGGTGAGGCAAAAGGTAAAACCAATGTTGGGCCTTCTTTGGAAGAGTCTTATTCAAAGCGAACTGTCAAAGGGTCCCATAAATCACCCAACCGTTAGGGACGCAAAATCAAGGAACATAATACCGATATGACGGAAACTAGAGGCGGCAAGAGTGGAACAAAACACCGGGCATAAGGCCGAGCCTTCCACCATTTACCAAGTATATAGATGCATTAATAATATAAGAGGTATTGTGATAACCCAACATAAACATAATCCAACATGGAGCAATCTTCATCTTCACCTGCAACTAGCAACGCTATAAGAGGGGCTGAGCAAAAGCGGTAACATAGCCAAGCAACGGTTTGCTAGGAAGGGTGACAAAGGTTAGAGGTTCATGGCAATTTGGGAGGCTTGATAAGCAAGTGGTAGGTAACGCATGCATAGCGATAGAGCGAAGCAACTAGCATGGCAATGATACTAATGAGATCCAAGGTGACGGTCGACTTGCACGAAATCCCGCTAGGAAGAAGAACGAATCCATGAAGAAGAGCGAGCAGGAGTAGTCGAGCGAATCCTCACAATCGCGACATTACGTAACTAAGAAGCAACACCGGAAAGAAACAAACAACATGGTAAATGCACAAGCATAAACATGGCATGATGCACAATCAAGTATGATGCATGTCCGGTTTAATGAGGCATGGCATGGCACAGTGCAACAAACAATTCTACAATTAAGTGGAGCTCAATATGTAACGAGTTGCATATTGACAAAACACCACATCAGTTATTTAGTTCTCTCTCGGTTATGTACCCCACAATATTAAATGTTATTAAACATGGAAAGAGGTGAATCATAGTAAAACTAGCTATTTAGGCAAGTTTAAATGAGGCCGGAACAACAAGCAACAATTCCGGAAAATCCTCATGTCCATAATTTGAATTAGCTACTGTTATGCCCTAAACCATATTTTATTGTTGTTAAACAGGAAAATAAAGTGCACCAAGTTAAACTAGGCATTTTTCCACCCCATTTACATATAAAGTTTATTTAAAACCGAGCTACGGTTATTTAGTTATGAAATAAATCATTTTAACATGGCATTTGAACAATTTTAAACAAACAACATTTTAAACATCTCAAACATGGATGCAAGCAGCATATTATTAATCTACACAAAATTCTAAGCATTTTACATGTTCAAATCATTTTAATCCGATGCACGGTTGTGGAGTTATTAAATGCATGAACATGAGGGGTTTTCTGAAAAACTGCAGAACACTTGATGAGAGAGAAAATCGCAGCGCAGGAAAAAAACAACACGGCCGAATCTGGCTGGCCCAACAATGCACAGGAGGTGTAGTGACCCGGCCTCAGACGGTCAAGCCTCTGTGTATCTGTGCCATCCACAGATCGATATCTTTGGCACACAGACATCAATGTATATATCAAAGTGTAATCACATGTATAATTAACGTAAAACTGATATATACCTCATAATACTTAGCGGAAACAATCAAAGCAGATGTGGAGTCCCATCAACGCCATCGGCGGGTTGAGTGTAGACCGTAACCTGTCTGGTACTCTTACTGCGTCGGAGTAAAATATACGCAACATGAGACGTTGCGGTAGTGTAGTTCGATTACATTGAATGTACCGCAAGATCACAATAAGAGAAAAGCAGATGATAAACTATACTATATGCGGTATGGCTTTGTGGCTCAGTATCGAGTTTTGTTTGCGTAAAAGCTGGTTTTATTTTCCCTACATCAAAGGAATAAATGAAGTCTGTACTATAGAGTTTTCTATCATGACATGGTTCCGCCAACCGATGTCTCATAGCCCAAATTCATCATAAGTTGCCCACAATTAAGTTATCGATCCGGTGTTGAGAGTTAGAGATAGATCCAAGTCCGGATGCTCAATTTGTCCGTAGCATGGGGACACGGCTAATCGATTAGGTTTTAACCCTCTGCAGAGGTTTGTACACTTTACCCGCAAGATTCGATCCCTCTCTTTACGTTCTCGCACTTGAGGTGTTTGAGAACAAGATGACGAAACATGGTCTTCCGAAGAGTTCCTCGACCAACGTCCGGTGCTCATCCAATCCTACCGTAGTTCTACATCTACTAGCACCGTCCACCAGAGTCACAACTAAGGTCAACCAAGCCGAGCCCATAGTGACTTGCGGTTGCCTGAGGTAAGCTTCCGGGCATGAAGTATTCTTCCGTCTCTTTGAGTGCAGGTGAAGCTTTCCGCAAGATGTCATGGCGCTTCTCCATGCATCCGGCCATCCTTTGGTTTCTCCAGGTGCCCGTCAACCATCCTTCACTCGATGAGTGTGTATTGAATTCTTGTCTCGAGTCTTGAAGTCTTTAGGCCTTGAAGATGGGTCCTTGCAGATTTCATCATGGAGTTGTCGTCATTGGCGTAGATCCTCCATTCTCACAAAGACTCCAGAGCACTCATACCAACCCCGTCTACTATAGCGTAGCATTAAAATAAATAACGTCCCGGGGTTGGTAACAAGGTGATGGGTTCCTACCTCATGCATACTACTCAACTACAAGGATTCAATATCACTACTGGAGGGATTGTTGCGAAGATGACACTAGATGCAATAAAACACATAGGTATGAAAAACATGGTCAAAGTGAACTTGCCTCGTAAGTTGATGAAGATGATTTGCACTCAAACTCTTGATAGCTCTACTCGTCACACTCCGGTCAGTCTACCGTAAGCAATCAATAGTAAGCACACATAAGTAATCACTCAAAAGATCGGAAAGAACGAAGAAACAATTCGGAAAACATCAAAACCAAGCAAATAACTCTTGCAGCATAAAACAATTTCTAACAGTACCAAAATTATGTGAATTTGGCCTTATCGGAAAGTTTAGGTCAAGAACTTCGCTTTGCAAAAGAATCAACTCAAACGGAGTTACGGAACTCAAGTTATTAACAAAAGAAGTTTGAATATGAATCTGAACAAATTTCGAAATTTGAAAATTTCAAAAAGTTGACGTGACAGGTTAACTGGATAGGTGAAAACAAGACGAAACTATAGGCGCTGGTTTTATCTAATTTGGATGAACGAGTAAAAAGTTATGGCTATTTGAAAAATCGAGGCCAAAATTGTTTCTGAAAGAAAAATAAGCTATGGAAAAAAATACAAAGAAATATACCTTTATAATGTAGAGAAAAGACAACTTCGGAGAGGGAAGAATTCGTGCCGGAGAGGAGAAGAATATTTTTCTTTAAGAAATCTAGTCAAACCAAAATATTGATTTAATCCGAATCGGATGATTTTTGGAGGCTCTATGGGTCTATATTTATAGGTGGAAAAAGAGGTTTAGGGGGAAAATTGGCTAGGCAATGTGGGACTAAACGTGAAG
This sequence comes from Aegilops bicornis, assembly GCA_021605145.1. Lineage (NCBI taxonomy): Eukaryota > Viridiplantae > Streptophyta > Magnoliopsida > Poales > Poaceae > Aegilops > Aegilops bicornis. Next base: position 494,316,983 of record CM038674.1, read on the forward strand.
CGAGAATATCTGAAACAAAGGAGAAAAGGAGGGTCGCGTGGCATGGGCCAAAAGCCCTTCGGCCGACATGGCGTACACTGTAATTTTTTTGAGCAATAGAAAAGAAAAAGAAAAACTATGGAAAAAATATGAGGAATGAATATGGCCCGCTGGGCCTGGCCCATATATTATATAAAAAAGGAAAAGAAGGGGCATCCGCTGGTACTATGATGCGCACGTCGGCGACAGTTAGTTTCAGGCGCGCGTGCAGTTTTTGTTATTATTTTTTTTAAACAGAAAGTGATAGACTGAAAGACGAAAATGAAACTATAATTTTATATAGACATATTATATATCAAAATTTTCATAAAAAGATTTCCTACAAGATGAACATTTTTAGAATTCCAAATAAAGTCCACACAAATTCAGATAATTAAAAGAGTGCTACTGGTCTAATAAAATCCAACGAAAATCATTATAAAATACCAAAATTGATTCAAATTTATTTCTCTCCATTTTTCTGATGTAGGGAATCATGTTACCCTATTTTCCATGTATTTTATTTTTGGAGAAAATAATTTGAATAAAACTCAAATAACTCCAAATTGAAAAATAAATTCAAAAGAACTTTGAATTTAATTCTTTGAAACTCCCAACTCATATTTCATATAATTTGAAGAAGTCATTTTATCTTCGCTCGTGAAAATCATTGAGTTGCATAAAGTTTCAGAACTGGAAATATTCTCAAATGAATTTCAAATATTTTCAACACCCCTTGTCATTTAAATAAATGGAAGAAGTCATGTCATCTTCTCTCCGGGGTTTTGTGATGAAAAGAATTTGAATTCGAAGATCATAAAAGCAAAAATGAAAGTTTGGGAAAGTCCTTTTATTCCCTCTCATTTAACTTTCAAAAGTTTCGAACTCACTCACTTTCACCAATCGATTGACCAATCAATCAAAACTATCTATTTGTTTATAACATTCCAAAATTTAGAATTTTGGGATGTTACAAACTACCACCCTTAAAATGAATCTCGTCCTCAAGATTCGGAGAGGCTAGAAAGAAATAGGTTAGGGTTTGGGGGTCTTCTCAAAAATCCATCGATCGTCTCCGGGGTCTCGGATGCTACCACCCTTAGAAGCATGGTTACAGTTCCATCAAAACTCATATACTCCATCCTTATTACTGACACTGTCGGTCTTCTCAGATATTAAGGATAATTCCTTCGCTGGGCTCTTCCGGTAGTGGCATAACCTTTTCCTCAATTCCTTTGTCCTTACCTCTTGGTAAGGTTATCCCGTAATTGGGTCTTCATAGGCGGGTGCAGCGCCAATTCTAAACAAATATCGGTATCTCATGGTGGTCAACGATTTATGGTTTCTCCTCTGAGAAAGCAGTGCAGGTTGAACCTCACCGTATAACCTACGGTTGGCAACAACTGCCGTGTACAAGGGAAAAATACTTATACCTTTCTAAGGTTTAAACAAGGTTTTGATAAATCGTCTCTCTACTATAGGTAAGTCACTCAGATTTTACCATCCCATATAGCAAAGCGAATAATAAGAGTAAGTCGGTATGGTGATCAATCCATCCCGCACCCAAATCATTACCTTGTACATGGTTTAGCGAATCTCGCATTCTAACACTCGGTCATCCTCACAAGCATTGCAGAATTTCTCTTGTCGACGAACCAAGTTCGAAAAATCCATTGATTCTGCGGGCCAAACAAACATCTATCGTTCCTTAACAATTCTCAGGTTTTATGTAAACTCCTATAGAATCGTCGGTTGATAAAATCGCAACTTCGCCATGGTTTTCCTTCAAAGAAGAGTGTGCTTGCTTCTTGGTAGGTCACAGGGCACATGGGTTATATTATCTCATCACTTGCAATCCTTGAACATATCCTCGGGCAACTGATCATTATCCCAACATCCAACTTCCAGCATACTTAAAATCCATCCAATTGTCTTGTCTCTTTTCCTTATATTGGCACCAAACCAAGACGTGCTTACTCGGGCTCATCATGGAATTTCCATTGACCCATATTTCCAACATCATACCTCATTTACGTCCAATAGTAATTTATCTCTTCATCCTCGTGGGATATCCCACATACCGAGATAAAACTTATACTTATGAAGTCCATACTCCACTTCGTGGAACATCATTATCCTTTCGAGGTCAAGCGTCCTTACAGGGGAATATTGGCCATCTCTCGCATGGCACTTCTTCAAGCGGGAAAGCGTGAAACAAGTCATGAACTCTCGACAGTCCTTGGGTGACTCCAACTTGTTAGCCAATTCTCCCATACGTTCCAAACTCGGTATGGTCCTACAAATCTCGGGCTAACTTTCCTTAACTCCAAATCATTTAACTCCTCACGGAGGTGGCACACAAAGATATGCTCTATCTCCAATTTCATGGACTACCTCCTTGCGTTTTGAGTATGCATAACTATTCTGCACTGGTGAGCTACTTTCGGTCTATCTCGAATCAACTTAACATTCTCTTCCGAATCCTTGATCACATTTGGTCCAAACAACTGACGGTCTCCAACGTCATCCCACACTCTCTTGGGGTATCAAACATATCAAGACAAAACTCCTATTCCTTTTGTCTAAAATCCATTCAGTGGGTATCCTTATCTTTTCCAGGGGTCAACGGTTCTTTACAGGGTACTACCACCCTTAAAATGTTCCAATATTCCATAGACCATATTTCTCATATCCTCGAAATTGGTCAACATCTTTCCTCATAGGGTAACTCATAAAATCCAAAAGCGGTACCAACACTGCTAACTTTATTGATTCTTAAATTATTACAATCTCTCGCTTTTCCATTACATGTCTCAACTTAACACCTCAATATAAAAGAAAAAGCTCTCACTTCTACTACTCCATTTCTTTTGTTACAACTTCAATCAGTATATCATCAGTTTCCTTCTCCTTGAGACAATCTACGGCAAAGTGCCTGCTACATTACAACGGAAACATATTACTTGACGGGTTTGAGGTTTCCTCATGATCACATAGCCTCTTTGGGTCCTCGGCTTCCATTTTGGGCAAGTGTTGATGTCTTGCCTCGACTCCTTGCATTTGTAACAGGTGACATGACTCGAGATCCTTCCGGAATCCAATCTATTCCTCTTCCGGACCTTTACATTTCCAATCGGGGCTTCTATTTCCTGTGGGTCATACTCTACTTCCTCTGTCGGAATTCTACTAGATCTCCATTCGGACAATATTGGGAGATGTGTCCCTCTTCTCCACATGAATAGCATGACTTGGTGCGGGCTTTAATTTTTTCCTTTGTGTGTGTCCTCAACATCTTGCTTAAATCCACGGGTTCTTCTAACATCTCCATGAGGGCTCCTTTCATTTCTTCTTTCTTCTTTGGATGGTTCTTTGTACCATGGGGTAAATGTGACCTTTGGCGGGGTAGTGGGTAGTCCCTTCACACAAGAAACAAGTGACCTGCCTAGTTGGGCATTCTTCATTTGGGTGACTTCCTTCACAATTAGGGCATTCATCCTTGTGTTCCTTATGGGTGTGTCCTATTTCTCCACAGAGCTTGCATGCACAAGGTTTCTTCATATCCTTTCCAAGGCTTCAAATTCAGGACACAAACCGAGATATTAGCAAAGTCAACTTAAATTCTTCCCAAGCAGGTTACTCCTTGCCATCCATTGATGGTTTGGTACATCCTCCACCAAATAGCGCACCTCTTTCAAAGCACTCTAGAGCATGTTGGGCCATATCCTTTACGACTATAGGGTTGTTCTCCATTTGATCCTCCATGTTACGAATCCATTGGTGCATCTCCAATTGACTCATCGGTCCATACAATACAAGCTCATCTCCATTCATCCTCTATTGGGTCCATGGGTTTGGGGTGGGATAAGAGAGATCGAGAGGGATGCACACAATACAAACAATGGTTTTGAAAAGATAGATTTTATTGTGGCTGTTGGAAAAACATCAAACAAATGACAGCTCCCAATAAATGCATCTAACGTAGGTATGTAACGAGGTTTGGTCTTCTAAAGGTCAATAGATCTCAAAGTCATCACACTCTTCAAGTCTTGTTCATGTCTCGATGGTCGCTTCGATCATGCTTGTTCCTTTTGCTAGATCATATCTGTTGACACGAAGTCTCTCGCGACGTCCTTTAATATTTCGGAGTTGCATTCCAAACTTCTGGTTTCATCAACCTTGATATGAGCGATGATCCTACTATCCTTGATCTGACGAATCTCCGGTATCTCGAGATTTTGTTCCTCCGGTTTAGCTACTTTCGACACGGTTCCGAGTGCTTCACGAATTTGCCTCCTTGTCAAATATAGCTTCCTGCATATCCATCTTAAAATCCTTGATGTAATTCTCGAGATCCACGATGATACACCAAATGTTAAAGCGCATCGCTTCGTTGATGATGCTCCTTGACCTCCTACCATCCAATCCTTCCGAGGAAATGCATGCTTAACTCAAAGATGCTGGCAATAGCATATGCGGGTGATAACCTCATGGATAGCCGTGTTTTTGCTCTTGTCATTTCCATGAGCTATCTCACCATGGTTGATATTCTCACCGCCTTAGGGTTTTCCTTGATGTAACTTTGAGTTACGATGCTCCATGTTCGGTCTTTCTCCGATACACCTTGATCTCGTGTATTGATAACTTCCATAGTCTGCCAAGTTCCATAAGCGTAACCTTCCTAGGTCATACAAATCCGGAAATTCTTCAAGCCTTCAAATTCTCCTAGTCTTCGGAGTCTTCACCGTTGTACATTCCATTTACACGGTAAAATCCTCTTCATTCCAAATTGTCTTAGTTGTCCGATATCTTGTCTCCTTGGAGTGGTCTCATCAGTCAAATCTTCAAGTGGTCAAAAGGGGAAAAGGGGCATGGTCTCACTAAAAGGGAATATTTGAATAAGCTCAGAAGAGATGAGAGGTAAAAGATCTTTTTGAAAAGAAAGTTGTAGAGAAAAATCTTTCCTATGGGCTTGTGGGTTTCTAGGGTCACGTCCTACAATCAACATGTGCTCTCGATACCATATCTGTGGCGACCCGACCTCGAGCGGTCAAGCCTACGTGTATCTGTGCCATCCACAGATCGATATCTTTGCACGCGATACATCAATGTATATATCAAAGTGCAATCACATGTATAATTAACGTAAAACTGATATATACCTCATAATACTTAGCGGAAACAATCAAGCAGATGTGGAGTCCCATCAACGCCATGGGCGGGTTGAGTGTAGACCGTAACCTGTCTGCATACTCTTACTGCGTCGGAAGTAAAATATACGCAACATGAGGCGTTGCGGTAGTGTAGTTCAATTACATTGAATGTACCGGCAAGATCACAATAAGAGAAAGCAGATGATAAACTATACTATATGCGGTATGGCTTTGTGGCTCAGATCTGAGTTTTGTTTAACGTAAAAGCTGGTTTTATTTTCCCTACATCAAAGGAATAAATGAAGTCTGTACTATAGAGTTTTCTATCATGACATGGTTCCGCCAACCGATGTCTCATAGCCCAAATTCATCATAAGTTGCCCACAATTAAGTTATCAGTCCGGTGTTGAGAGTTAGAGATAGATCCAAGTCCGGATGCTCAATTTGTCCAGAATCGGGACACGGCTAATCGATTAGGTTTTAACCCTCTGCGGAGGTTTGTACACTTTACCCGCAAGATTCGATCCCTCTCTTTACGTTCTCGCACTTGAGGTGTTTGAGAACAAGATGACCGAAACATGGTCTTAGAAGAGTTCCTCGACCACCGTCCGGTGCTCATCCAATCCTACCGTAGTTCTACATCTGCTAGCACCGTCGGCCCTGTAGTCACAACTAAGGTCAACCAAGCGAGCCCACGGTGACTTGCGGTTGCACCGTAAGCTTAGGGCATGAAGTATTCTTCCGTCTCTTTGAGTCTGGGTGAAGCTTTCCGCAAGATGTCATGGCGCTTCTCCACGCATCCCGGCCATCCTTTGGTTTCTCCAGGTGCCCGTCAACCATCCTTCACCCAAAGAGTGTGTATTGAATTCTTGTCTCGAGTCTTGAAGTCTTGAGGCCTTGAAGATGCAGATCCTTGCAGATTTCATCATGGAGTTGTCGTCATTGGCGTAGATCCTCCATTCTCACACCACTCCAGAGCACTCATACCAACCCCGTCTACTATAGCATAGCATTAAAATAAATAACGTCCGGGGTTGGTAACAGGGTGATGGGTTCCTACCTCATGCATACTACTCAACTACAAGGATTCAATATCACTACTGGAGGGATTGTTGCGAAGATGACACTAGATGCAATAAAACACATAGGTACGAAAAACATGGTCAAAGTGAACTTGCCTGGTAAGTTGATGAAGATGATTTGCACTCAAACTCTTGTTAGCTCTACTCGTCACACTCCGGTCAATCTACCGTAAGCAATCAATAGTAACCACACATAAGTAATCACTCAAAAGATCGGAAAGAACGAAGAAACAATTCTAAAACATCAAAACCAAGCAAATAACTCTTGCAGCATAAAACAACTTCTAACAGTACCAAAATTATGTGAATTTGGCCTTATCGAGAAAGTTTAGGTCAAGAGCTTCGCTTTGCAAAAGAATCAACTCAAAGCGAATTCACGGAACTCAAGTTATTAACAAAAGAAGTTTGAATATGAATCTGAACAAATTTCGAAATTTGAAAATTTCAAAAAGTTGACGTGACAGGTTAACTGGATAGGTGAAAACAAAGACGAAACTATAGGCGCTGGTTTTATCTAATTTGGATGAACGAGTAAAAAGTTATGGCTATTTGAAAAATCGGGGCCAAAAATTTGTTTACGAAAAGAAAAATAAGCTATGGAAAAAAATACAAAGAAATATACCTTTATAATGTAGAGAAAAGACAACTTGGAGAGGGAAGAATTCGTGCGGAGAGGAGAAGAATATTTTTCTTTAAGAAATCTAGTCAAACCAAAAATATTGATTTAATCCGAATCGAATGATTTTGGAGGCTCTATGGGTCTATATTTATAGGTGGAAAAAGAGGTTTAGGGGTCAAAAGCTAGGCAATGTGGGACTAAACGTGAAGCGAGAATATCTGAAACAAAGGAAAAAGGAGGGTCATGCGCAAAAGCCCTTCGGCCGGCCCCGCGCGTACACTGTAAATTTTTTTTAGCAATAGAAAAGAAAAAGAAAAAGTATGAAAAAAAATGAGGAATGAATATGGCCCGCTGGGCCTGGCCCATATATTATATAAAAAAAGAAAAGAAGGGGCGTCCGCTGGTACTATGATGCGCACGTCGGCGACAATTAGTTTCAGGCGCGCGTGCAGTTTTTGTTATTATTTTTTTAAACAGAAAGTGATAGACTGAAAGACGAAAATGAAACTATAAGTTTATATAGACATATTATATATCGAAATTTTCAGAAAAAGATTTCCTACAAGATGAACATTTTTAGAATTCCAAATAAAGTCCACACAAATTCAGATAATTAAAAGAGTGCTACTGGTCTAATAAAATCCAACGAAAATCATTATAAAATACCAAAATTGATTCAAATTTATTTCTCTCCATTTTTCTGATGTAGGGAATCATGTTACCCTATTTTCCATGTATTTTATTTTTGGAGAAAAATAATTTGAATAAAACTCAAATAACTCCAAATTGAAAAATAAATTCAAAAGAACTTTGAATTTAATTTCTTTGAAACTCCCAACTCATATTTCATATATTTGAAGAAGTCATTTTATCTTCGCTCGTGAAAATCATTGAGTTGCATAAAGTTTCAGAATTGGAAATATTCTCAAATGAATTTCAAATATTTTCAACACCCCTTGTCATTTAAATAAATGGAAGAAGTCATGTCATCTTCTCTCCGGGGTTTTTGTGATGAAAAGAATTTGAATTCGAAGATCATAAAAGCAAAAATGAAAGTTTGGGAAAGTCCTTTTATTCCCTCTCATTTAACTTTCAAAAAGTTTCGAACTCACTCACTTTCAGTCAACCAGTCAACCAATCAATCAAAACTATCTATTTGTTTATAACATTCCAAAATTTAGAATTTTGGGATGTTACAGGAGGGGCTGGGGGTGGCCTCACCGTGGGCTCTGGCCCAGTCGGTGTTGCGGTTTGGGGAGGCCGGGCTGGATCTGGCGAAGGGAAAGAGCTGCTGGGCCTCGGTCAACGCGAGGGAGGTGTGACGAGCTTGCAGAGGCGCCGGGCGAGGACTTGGCGGGCGACGAGGCGGGCGGAGGCGGTCGAGATCCAAGGCGGGGAGGCCTTGAGAATGGTGGATCCGAGGGCGAAGATCTCTCCCATGCGAGAACTTGGCCTTGAGCTCGGCGTCCTCAGCGTGTTCGCCTGAAGCGAGGGCAGCGCCCGTCTTTGGCTTCTTTGGGTTTTGGTCACGAGAATGAAAGGCAGACAGCCTTGGCGGCCGTGCAGTGGCTGTGGTGGCCTGGAGGTGACGGAGGAAGTGGATCCCGTGGCGAAGCTCCTCGGGGCCCATAGGAGCTCTTGGCGCGAATCCATGGCGTTCGGCAATTGCGTCGGTTCTGCGATAGGAAGCGAGAGGAGGGAGTTGAGAGACGAGGAAAAGGAGAAGACAGGAGGAAGAGGAGGGCGGCGGTGCTCATCTGCTGCTTCTTTGCTTGGGTGGCGGCGGAAGCACGGGAGGAGGCGATGGGGGTCGGCGTGGAGTGGATCGAGGAGCTGCTCTGGTTGGTAGGCGGCGAATCGGGGAGGAGCGATGGGGAGCGCTGGTTGGTGGTGGAGGAAAGCGAGGAGAAGGGATCGAGGGATTTGGTGGAGTGGCGGCGGCGATGAGATGGATGGGACAGCCTGCTTAAAATTTAGGGTTTGCCAAAAATGACTAGAGGTGGACTATATATATGAAAAGGAGGGAAGTTTAGATCTTTCGATCGAAATCCGGTGGACAAGAATAAATATGCTAGGGAGTCCCAAATAAGAAAACAGAGATGTTTTAGGGATATTTGGGGATGATCTGAATCCAACGGTAACGACATAACGGGTCAGGTTCGGGACAACTTTTGGATGCACGCGAGGGGTCAGGAGAGGTCAACAAGGACAAGGGCCTGACAAAATGACAACGGAGGCAAAGAGAGAAAAGGGCAACTTCAAACGGCTACGAGGTTTTATGAAAACATGCGGATGCAATGCGGATGATGCGATGAGATGAGATGCATGGCATGAACAAAATGCAAAACAACAGACAAAACCCAACCACGAAGGAAATGACATATCACATTGCCAGAAATGGCAAGAGTTGGAGTTACAATTATGGAAAGTTGTATCTAGGGCGTTACAGAGGCCCACCTGTCAGCGACACTAACCAGCCCTGTGTCACTGACGTGTGGACCCCACAAGTCAGGTTTGACCTAGACTAGCCCCGTTGACATGCTGACGTCATGATGATGTCAGGCTGATGCAGTAATTATTATCTAAAATTTTAAATAAATCACAAATGATTTATTAATTCCAGAAAATTGCCTAAACTTCTAAAAATCATAGAATATCAACCGTAACTCCAAATGCAAAGATTTATGTATGAAAAATGATCAGAAAAATTCAATCTATCCATCTGTATCATTTTCATGCATGTTAGAACAACTTATGGCTACAGTTTAGGACAAATCAAATGATGTCATTTAAATAACCACATGTGGAGTTTGAATTTGAACCTTTGGTTCAAACCAACTTCATTTAATTGTGTTGAAGTTGCATTATCTCAAACGACAACATATTGCCATGTCATGATCATGCATCATGTTGTTGCATTGCATTAATTGTGTTCTTCCTTGTTTGCCGGTATTTGTCCTCTCTCAGTAGACGTGGTTCTGACGATGAGTTCGATGACACCGATGAAGAACTATACTATCTTCAGAAGTGACAGGCAAGCAAAAACCCCTTGTTCATTCCGATACAATCCCACTCTCTCGCTCCTGCTCTCTTTTACTGCATTAGGACAACATCGAATCAACTGTTACATGCTGCGGTAGCTGAACCCCTTTTCCTCTGCATGACCTATCATTGCCACAGTTAATAGATGAAACCAACTAGCATGAGTAGGATTTGTTTGAGCCCTGATGTGCCTACCCATTCATGATTGATTGTCATGCCTACTACTGCTTAGAGTTTAGTCAGGTCTGATTCATCGGGGATGAATTGGAATGGTGATGAACATGTCCTACTGGGTGTGAGCTAAGTGTGTGAACACGATTTGGTAAAGGTATCGATGAGAAGCCATGTAGGAGTACATGGTGGGTTGTTTCATTGGAACCGTCCTTAAGCACTGAGATATGTATGTGTGATTTAAGATTCAGCTTCTACCATGCATTGGGCCCGAAACCAATGGACCCTCTCGGCTTCTTATCCACCCTTGCCCTCTTTCCAGGAGCTGTAAGTAGTTTCTGGTGTTTGTAGTATCTTTGGAGGCCGTCTTGTGTTGACCCAGGGTGGGCTGTGATCACGGTGAGGCACGTGGCCGGAGCATCTTAGGGCGCCCGTTTGGTGTCTCGGAACCCTGTACACATCGTTCGGGGCCGTATGTGGAAACCTCGGCCGGACTCCCTGCGGATGGAACCTGAATAGGCGATAAACCTGGACTAGAGACTTGAGTGTTTAGGTAGGCCGTGGCCGACACCCTCGCTGGGCTTCCGATTGAAGGTTGTTGAGTACATGTCGTCTAAACGGCGATAAGTGGTGAGAGCGTGTGTGAAGAAGTACACCCCTGCAGGGTTAACATCATCTATTCGAATAGCCGCGTCCGCGGTAAAGGACTACTTGGTTGCCTATACAGTTCATAGACAAGTGAAAGTGGATACTCTAAAACTCGCAAGATAAGCATGAGTGCTATGGATGGCCTTCTCGTGAGGAGGCAGGAGGCGGATCCATAGTGGTGTATTGATATGGTGAATATGTGGACTCAAGTGCACCACCTCAAAAGAGTTACTTGTAGTCATAGTTTAGGATAGCCACTGAGTCAAAGCTGGCTTGCTGCAGTCAAACTCCACCACCCCCTTTGTTGATACTGATGCATATGTAGCTAGTTCTGATGTAAGTCTTGTTGGGTACATTTGTACTCATGTTTGCCTATTTTATGTTTCGCTAGTAGTTCCGTGTGGACTTCGACGATTAGCTTGATACCTCATCTATGATCTTGTGCCCTCGGCAGGATCTGGTAGATAGTCAGGCTTCTCAGCCTTTTTCATTTGTAGATGTCTGTACTCAGACATGTTAAGCCTCCGCATATGCTTTGACTTCTATGCTCTGAATGTTGGGTCATGAGACCCATGCTTGTAATATCTCGCTCCTCGGAGCCTAATGAATAAATATTTGAGTCATAGAGTTATGTTGTGATGCCATGTTGTATTTACACATATCGAGCATATTGTGTGTATGATTGAAATTCTTGGTATGTGTGGGATCCGACAACCTAGTTGTTTATCCCTGGTAGCCTCTCTTATGGGGAAATGTAGTCTTGTGCTTCCATGAGCCATAGTAGTCCGCTACATCCCGGTACACCGGAGTCCTACTAGCCCAAAGACTACCGCTCCTAACACTAGGCGGCCGGCATGTGATTCACTTCGTTCATGTGTACATCCCTTTGGGGAAATGTCACGCGGTGACATCCGGAGTCTGCCTAGCCTGTTATAGCCGGTTCACGAGTCCTGTTAGCCCAGTTACAGCCCGGATTCGCGCTGGCGGCCGACATGCTCGATGTTGATTCATGTATACTGTCCCCGTAAGTTAGTGCCACTTTGGGCTCACGACTAGTCATGTCGGCCCGGGTTCTCTGTCATATGGATGCTAGCGATACTATCATATACGTGAGCCAAAAGGCGCAAACGGTCCCGGGCCATGGTAAGGCGACACCCGTGGGAATACCTTTCGTGAGGCCGTAAAGTAATATGAGGTGTTACCGACTAGATCGATGTGACTTGGAATCAGGGTCCTGACAGCTTTCATATCAGAGCTTGACTGCCTGTAGGATTACCAAGCCAAGCTGGTCGAAGTTGTGTCTAGAAATGCTTTAGTTATGTAAGGGAGTTGATTGTGGAAGGAAACGTAAGGCTCTTTTTACTCCTTTACCTTATGGCCTTCTGATCTGAGTCAACCTCTTCTCTTCTACGGGGATTAAGAACTAGGCCTTCTCATCTATCTATCAGGATGACGTGTTACTAATCCATAGACTTATAGAATTGATAGTTTCAAATCTCAGATCAGTTTCTACTACTTCCGTGTGTTCATAGTTGGTCTCGGAACCTTGATATCGTGCTTCTGAGTGGTTATGCCACCATTTTTGCAGGATGTCTCAAATCATTTTGAGCATTTACAGCCTTTATCTTTGTCAGGAGTCATCCACAGTTTGTAATACAATCTGAAGCATTTGCAAAATCCCTTCCTCCCATTTTGATGTCCCTTTGGGCCAGATTTAGCACACTAATCAGTCTGTTGAGGTACTTCGTTGCCTTGACATACATGTTGGAGTTATTATTATGACCCTAGGTGTCTTAGGGGACCATCTAGTAATCTAGCCATGTTTTGTGTCCCGGTGTGATAATTCTGGCCACCATTCTCGAAAGCATCCCGTGATGCCATTTAGTTAGTAGGTATTCTATTCCTGGGTTCTTGAACCCGAGGTTCACCCTACTTACCTCCTGTTGGTAGTGTTTGCTAGTTCCTTTAGGATATTAGTAACCTTGCAATAGTCCTCGAGGTCCGTGGTATTTCCTTCTTCCAAATACCATGAACTGCTTATGGCAGAAGTTCTTTGAGCCAAAAGATCACAACCAGGGTGCTTTTGAGGACTACTCCATTCTATATTGCGATTCTGCCAGTTCTACTTTTCTGCATAGGTTATCCGGAAGAAACCTATTGAACTTCATTCGACATACTAACCTATGCATCCACAACTCAGAAAGTTATATGTTCCTCGAGTTGTTCCTCCTTAGTTGTATTCTGACCCCCGTCTATCAATTGATAGTCAAGGGTATGTGTGCGATCGTGTTTATCAATGCCTATTATCCTTGTGGTCCGTCAAGCCATTCTATTCCGGAATGACTAGGAGAGACAATCTCCAGTACCTCATCCATATCCAGGATTGGGTCAAAGTAGTTGTGCTCTGCAGATCAAATGCCAATCCATCCTTTGCTCTGTTCAACCTTGAAGTGTTACCATCTTTATGTTAAGAATGTCATAAGAATTGCACCATTTCTCATGAATTCTTGACATAGTGATACTTCTGCTATCATTATTCATTCCTCGGTCCCGTGTTGTTGTAACCGGAATGCCGACAAGTGAACTGTGATGTGTGAAATCGATACTCTTAGCAACCTCGTTGCTTGGTAGTTAATGGACAATATTCTCACTCTTAGCGTGTTGGTTATTAAATTATCATCGTAAGATTGATCGTGCTACCTAGTACTTATTTCCGGTGCAATCTTCGATCAATGAGTTAGGATAATTCAATCCCTTGCTTATTGTTCATATCGTCTTGCTCTGAAAAGCAAGATTGTTCTCGAGCTTAGTAACATATCGGTGGTTCGTGATATTCCGATTATCTTCTCGGAAGTATCACCAGGTTGTCACCTGACCGCTATGTTGAGTTCGTGATCAAGTTGGTTATTCTCTAAACCAGCCATTCTCCAAGAATGCATGTTGGATACCCCTGAGCTAGTCGGTTAAGCTAGACAACAACTTGGAGAGTTGGAAGATGAAAGCTTGTCCGACTTAGTTCATTTTAAGGGATATCCTTTTAAGTGTGTGTTCAAGAAAGATGATATCTTCATTGATTGATCCCTGTGATCAGTTGTTGGATCTATTGCCTTGTCAAAACTTTGACTTGAGTATAGGCTATCGTCAAGTCGAATCAGAACCAACGATGTTCGTAATGTTGTCTTACTCGTGGTTGATCCCTCGAGCATACACCATTACATCTTTTGGTCTGACCAATGCTATCACCGTGTTCACATGATGGTGGAAGTCCAGTGATATGGAAATTCCGATGAGTTGCCATTGAGCCCATCAAGAGCATTTTGTCTCCCCCATGATTCATGTTGAACATCAACCTAGTGTTGGAAACTTTGTAAGCATTACCGTCGTGTTTCGTTCATGAAGCCTATGTTTGGATGAAATAAGTGACTTCCTCTAATTCACGTGCATTTGATGTAAGTTGTCGCCGTGGATCCGAGAAAGTTTGTTTTTGCTTCCTCTGGAACCACCCCAAGTCAGTCATGCATGTGCGAAGTATTCTATGGTCTGATAGACTGATCATTTTCATTCCATATGAATTCCCTGGCACAACAAGCCACTGATTGATTTGTTCAAGGAGAAGGAGTCCCTTCATAAGAGCTAATCCAGACTTATGAAAAGATTTCAATATCCTCGATGATGGTTCCCCCACCTGAACTTGGTAGTGTTTAATATAAGACTACTACGTGGCAATGCTTATGCAGGACAAGCGTGTTCACATGTTTGTAGCAGAACCACTCATGTTTTGGAGCTTACTACCATAGTCCATCTCCCGAGAATCTCGCAACATCATCTCGTCGATTTGTGTTGCAACCTTTCCTTCGTGACATCTTTGTCACGAAATGTCCTGTTACCAACCAGATCTGAATCTCAGGCAGATATGATGGTTGAAACATTCCCAGCATTGCATCTTGTTTCCATCTTGCACCTCAGTAACTACCGTTTAGGATCATCTTTAAAAGTGGTCCTACCATGGGTCCCATCCATTTCCGGTGATAAGCAAAAATCATCCATTGCTTTGTCTTCAACAAGGTAGTCCACATCATCCATTTTAGTCGGAATATGCCATTTTTCCGAGCTCCTTCAAGTAATCGATTGCAAATTGCCCTGGGTTGGTATGAAGATTTTCAATGATCTCTGTATCAAAAGTAATTCTTTTTTCCACTTAAGGAATAATTCTACGAGTCACCTTCTCTGAGGTGCCCCATTATGGGTCATGGAAATTTTTCCTCGCTACCTTGTCACCTAGTAAAATTGTTTATTCTATCCCTCCTAATGCATGTTTTGCCTCTCAGCTCCAGAGATATTTCTACGTCTCATTCCGTGAGTTGATCCTGTGATCCTTGTGATGATCCTAAGTTGCTAGAACCTCAAGAAGATCGATTCTTCTAAAATTCTCCCTTTCCTCTCATTGTCATATTGGATGAAGTTCTCAAAGCTAGATGTTAAGATCAAGATGATGATCGAATCAACATTCTTACGAAGTGCAAGTTGGATCATGAAGACCAAGTTAGCTTTGTATCCCCTCTGTCTCCTTACCTCACGTCTTGAATCTCGGGACGAGATTCTTGTTTAGTGGGGGTGAGTTGTCACATCCCTAGTTCTGGTAATGCTTAGTGCTTGCATTAGAGTGTTGCATCATGTTTAAATTCTATTTAAATTGAAATGGGGATTGATCAAACCCTAGCATCAGAAAGAATTCAACTAGGTTCAAATAAGAATCATTTTCAATGAATCCAAAATGCCCATTGAAAATGTTCATGATTTTTGATAAAGGTGAAAACCTCTGCCAACAATGATGGACCTATTTTTAGATCATCCTGGATTTTTGAATTAAATCATATGTATTTGATTTGGGGCATTTAAATTCTATAAATAAGTTTAAATGCTTCAATAATTCTGAAAACAGATGAGGGCCTCTGAAATAACTCGGTTACTGCCCACTAATATTTTCAGGATTTATAGAGTTGGTTTGGGACTAAAACTAAATCAGAAACAAACCGCAAAAATTAGAAAAAGAAAAACTGAAACAGAAAGAGCAGGAACCATACCTGCCAGCCCACCTACCTAGCGCCTACTGGTTCGGCCCAGCACAGCCCAGCCCACTGGCCCTGTTGCCAGTCATCTCCCACCTCTGCCCGGAAAGGCGAGGCGAGGTGTGTGGCGTCCGAGCCCGGCCACCTCCTGCTTCCACCTGGGAGCCCCGGGCCTTCGACCAGCGCCACGGAGATGCCCGAAGCCCCTGTCCCCTCTCCCTCACTTGCTGCTCTCTCCCCCTGGCTCTCTCCCCCGAGCTCACCCGAGCGCAGCCGTCGCCGCCGACTAGCACCACTGCGGCCACCGGCCCTCCCTCGCCCATCCAGCGTGTCCAGGAGAATTGTCGCGGCTCCGTCTCCCTCCTCGACGACCAACGCAACCCGAGGGGACGCAGCGCTGCATCGACCCCTTCTTCAACCCTCGGCTTTGAGATCGCTGCCACCCCCCTTCGCCTCGCCGCCTCCCCGAGCTTGCTGACGCCTCCGCCGGATCCGTTGTGAGCCCCGCCGACGTTTCCCCCTCTCCGTTTTGTCACTCGCGCGCCGTAGCCGTGCTAAACACCGGACCCGAACGGTCGCGCCGCCGTGGATCCTCACTGTCATGGCCAGAGCCACCGCAGCTCGCGCCCGCGCGTGCCATCGTGCTCAGGAGCCTCCCAGAAGACCAAAGCCACCGCCGCAGCTCCCGCCGTGCCATGCAGCACCCCGCACTGGCCGTGCTCGGCCACCGCCGAAACTTCGTTCCCGTGAAGCTCGAGCTGCCCGCCTCCGCTTGCCCCGCAACAGCAGACGAGCCGTGGCTCCTCGCGCGTGGCCTCTGCCGCCCAAATGGTCGCCGGAGCGACGAACCCGACGCGCTCTGCCGCATTTGGCCTCGCCGGCGACTAACCACCGGTCAAACCGATCAACCCGCGCTAATTACCCCCATGTGACACTGACAGTGGGCCCCGGCGCCCTAATCTTTTAACTACATTAGAAATAACCCCCCCTGTTTAACACTGTGTCACTGACGTGTGGACCCCACACGTCAGATTTGACTCTGGTCAGCGCCGTTGACTTGCTGACGCAGGCATGACGCAGTGCTGACGCAATAAAGCTTTTCTGTATTTAATTAAATCAGGAAATTCCAGAAAATTAGCAGAACTTGTAAAATTCATATAAATTCAACCGTAACTCCAAATGAAATAAATTATATATGAAAAATGATCAGAAAAATCCAATCTATCCATCTGTACCATTTTCATGCATATTTGAACAATGTTTGTCCTCTGTTTTGGACAAAACAAATAAAGGGCATTGAAATAATCATATATGGAGTTGGAATTTGAATCATGCATTCAAACCAACTTCATTTAAATCATAGCTAGATGCATTAGCTCAAATCACAGCATATTGCCATGTCATGATCATGCATCATATTGTGGCATTGCATTGATTGTGTTCTTTCTCGATTCTGCGGTGTTTGTCCCCTCTCGATAGACGTGGTTCCGACGATGAGTTCGGTGACACCGATGAAGAGCACTAATATCTTCAGGAGTGCCGGGCAAGCAAAACCCCTTGTTCATTCCGATACAATCCCACTCTCGCTCCTGCTCTCTTTTACCGCATTAGGACAACAACGATTTATCTCACATTTGCTGCGGTAGCTGAACCCCTTTATCCTCTGCATGACCTGTCATTCCACAAGGTAAATAGATGAAACCCACTAGCATGAGTAGGAGTTGTTTGAGCCATGTTGTGCCTACTCATTCATGCTTGTTTGTCATGCCTGCTTGCTTAGAGTTGATTCAGGTCTGATTCATCGAGGATGAATCAGAGGTGTGTGAACATGTCCTACTGTGTGTGAGCTAAGTGTGTGAACACGATTTGGTAAAGGTAGCGGTGAGAGGCCATGTAGGAGTACATGGTGGGTTGTCTCATTGCAGCCGTCCTCAGGAATTGAGTTCTGTGTTTGTGATCCATGAAACAGTTACTACCACACATTGGGTTCCGGTAACTCGGCCCCTCTCGGCTTATTAATCGCCTCGATCTCTGTCCAGGAGTTGCAACTAGTTTCTGGTGTTTGTAGGATATGTGTTGGAGGCCGTGCGTAGCGCTGACCCTAGGGGTGGGCTATGATGCGATAGATACACCGTGGCCCGGTGTACCGAGCACCCGTTTGGTGTCTCGGGAACCCTACACACATAGTTTGGGGCCGTGAGCGACACCCCGGCCGGATCTCCTTGCGGATGGAACCCGAATAGGTGATAAACCTGGATGAGAGACTTGTGTGGTTAATCAGGTCGTGGCCGACTCCCTCGCCAGGCTTCTGCTTGAAGGTTGCCGAGATACACGACGTGTACATGGTGGTAAGTGGAGAGAGCGTGTGTGAAGAAGTACACCCCTGCAGGGTTAATATGATCTGTTCGAATAGCCGTGTCCGCAGAAAAGGACTTTTGGGTTGCCTGTGCAGTTCATAGACAAGTGAAAGCGGATACTCTAAAATGCACAAGATAAGCGTGAGTGCTATGGATGGCGTTCTCATAGGGAGACGGGAGTGGGTCCATAGTGGTGTATTGGTATGGTGAATATGTGGACTCATGTGCGCCACCTCAAAAGAGTTACTTGCAGTCGTAGTTCAGGATAGCCACCGAGTCAAAGCTGGCTTGCTGCAGTCAAACTCCACCACCCCCTTTGTTGATAATGATGCATATGTAGTTAGTTTTGATGTAAGTCTTGCTGAGTACATTTGTACTCACGTTTGCCTATTTTATGTTTTGCAGAGAGACGTCAGTCTCGCTAGTAGTTCCGCGTGGACTTCGACGTTTAGCTTGTTACCTCAGCTACGATCTTGTGCCCTCGGCAGGATCTGGTAGATAGTCATGCTTCTAAGCCTTTTTCATTTGTAGATGTCTGTACTCAGACATGTTAAGCTTCCGCATGTGTTTTGATTTGTATGCTCTGAATGTTGGGTCATGAGACCCCTGTTTGTAATATCTTGCTCCTCGGAGCCTAATGAATAAGTACTTGAGTCGTAGAGTTATGTTGTGATGCCATGTTGTATTTACACATATTGAGCATATTGTGTGTATGTTTGAAATGCCTGGTATATGTGGGATCCGACAATATAGTTGTTTATCCTTGGCAGCCTCTCTTATGGGGAAATGTAGTCTAGTGCTTCCTTGAGCCATAGTAGTCCGCCATGACCAGTTCACTGGAGTCCTGCTAGCCCAGACTACCGCTCGGGGCGCTTGACTGGCCGGCATGTGTTTCACTTTGTTCTCTGGTTCTGCCCTTCGGGGAAATGTCACGCGGTGACATCCGGAGTCCTGCATAGCCTGCTACAGCCTGGGTTCCCGGAGTCCTGTTAGCCCAGTGCTACAGCCCGGATTCACACGCTGCTGACCGACATGCTCGAAGTTGATTCATGTATGCCACGTTAGTCTCGCTAGTAGTTCCATGTGGACTTCGACGTTTAGCTTGATACCTCAGCTACGATCTGGTGCCCTCGGCAGGATCTGGTAGATAGTCAGGCTTCTCAGCCTTTTTCATTTGTATATGTGTTTACTCATACATGTTAAGCTTCCGCATGTTCTTTGACTTGTATGCTCTGTATGTTGGGTCATGAGACCCATGTTTGTAATATCGGACTCTTCGAGGTCTTATGAATAAATACTTTGAGTCGTAGAGTTTGTTGTGATGCCATGTTGTATTTACACATATCGAGCATATTGTGTGTATGATTGAAATGCATGGTATGTGTGGGATCCGACAACCTAGTTCTTTATCCTTGGTAGCCTCTCTTATGGGGAAACGTAGTCTTGTGCTCCCATTAGCCATAGTAGTCCGCTACAACCCGGTTCATTGGAGTCCTGCTAGCTCAGCACTACTGCTCCGGAATACTTGACTGGCCCGCATGTGATTCACTTTGTTCCCGTGTCTGTCCCTTCGGGGAAATGTCACGCCGTGACATTCGGAGTCCTGCCTAGCCTGCTACAGCCCAGTTCATCGGAGTCCTGTTAGCCCAGTGCTATAGCCCGGATTCGCACGCTGCTGACTGACATGCTCGATGTTGATTCATGTATGCATGTCCCCGTAAGTTTGTTCCACTTTGGGTTCACGACTAGTCATGTCGGCCCGGGTTCTCTATCATATGTATGCTAGCGACACTATACAAGGCATTGATAAAGGTCGAGAACTTAAAGGGGCTCCTCGGATACCCGACATGTAACCTCTTCGGATTCACTTCGGCGATCCTCAAGATCGAAGATGGGAAAATTTGTTGAACCAGTTTTCAAGACCGACGACTGAAGATGAAGAATAGTCCGGAAGAATCGAGAAGCGTCCCCAACTTGAAGACCGGTTCAGGGGGCTACTGACGGTGTCCTGGACTAGGGGGTACCCACCACGTCGTCTCCCGACCAGCTGGATTGGGCCGAGGACCCTTATGATGATTCATTAATGGGCCAGTTCGAGCAGCCCGTGCCGAATACATGGAGGATTCCAGAAGACTTGGTGCACAAGACAAGGATTCCTGTAAACCCTAGGCCTACGGTGCATATATAAACCGAGGCCAGGCTAGTCAATAGACAATCTGATGTTCATTACTACTATCTCGTGGTAGACACATGTACTCTGTACTACACCCATATGAAAACAATCAAAAGCAGCATGTAGGGTATTATCTCCTCTAGAGAGCCCGAAGCTGGGTAAAATCCCGTGTCCATGTTACCATCGCTCCAAAACGCCTAGCTTAGGACCCCTACTACGAGATCCGCCAGTTTTGACACCGACAACGGCCTATCCGAATTAGGCCCAGTAGCATCATCTGGGCCGTCCAATATAATTCCAGCCCGTTTTAACTTCCGGCCCATGTATGGCCCATGACGTCTTTCGGCCCATATGAGGCCCTTAGTAACTCTCGGCCCATTAACGGCCCGTGGTAAAACTGGCCCGTAATGAATAGTGTATCACTTTATACCCATTAACGGCCCATTATTACGTTGGGCCGTTTCCAGCCCATGTTATCTTTCGGCCTTCTCAGTGCCCATTTATTCTTGGGCTCATTTCCAGTATTCATTTACTTACGGCCCGTTACTGTCATTTTCTGCTTGTGGGCCAAATTCAGCCCGTGGTTACAGTCGGCCCGTTTGCGGCCCGTTAATACGTTGGGCCATTTTCATAGCGTCATCAAATACGACCGATTAACGACGGCCCGTTATGGTCAGCACATGAACGGACGATTTCAACTCTAGCCCATTTACGACCATAATGTGGTCTGTTATTGGCCCATGTTTAGCCAGCCGATCATACGGCCCGTAGAAGGCCCATTGATGATACGGCCCGTAGAAGGCCCATTGTGTCTACGGCCCATATAAGCCCCATTATTTCTACGCCCCGTAGAAGGCCCATTGTTTCTACGGCCCTTAGAAGGACCATTGTTTCTATGGCCCGTAGGACGCCCATGTTAACTACAGTAAATATGTAGCCCATGGTTATTGTGGCCTAGTTTTAAAAACTAGGTTATTGCAGCCACTAGCAAACCGCGGAAAAAGAACTGCAGTGACTACAAGAAAACAAATAAACAAGACAATAAGGAAATAAATAAGCACGCAACTTACGCTAGGCTATCACGGCTATTACACATATTACATCCACATGGCATCAAAGTTCGCCACCATTGCAAATATAGGGAACACCCTACACTATACAAAAATGGCTTGCTGTTTTCTTCAGCCGTTGGATGCATGTTAAGAACAATTTTGTATCGCACCAAAACAATTTACAACTATAAAACAAAAGGAAGGTTGGCATAAAAGTTAACTGTCTAGCAGATAAATGCACCACCAGAAGTTCAGAAGCTCGGTTCATTTGACCTACCTATTATGTTTTCATGCTGTATTGTCCGACGGAGCACTTATATCTACTACGCAACCTTCTCCTTGTAGACGTTGTTGGGCCTCCAAGTGCAGAGATTTGTAGGACAGTAGAAAATTTCCCTCAAGTGGATGACCTAAGGTTTATCAATCCGCAGGAGGCATAGGATGAACATGGTCTCTCTCAAGCAACCCTGCAACCAAATAACAAAGAGTCTCTTGTGTCCCCAACACACCCAATACAATGGTAAATTGTATAGGTGCACTAGTTCGGCGAAGAGATGGTGATACAAGTGCAATATGGATGGTAGATATAGGTTTTTGTAATCTGAAAAAATAAAAACAGCAAGGTAGAAAGCGATAAAAGTGAGCGTAAACGGTATTGCAATGCTAGGAAACAAGGCCTAGGGTTCATACTTTCACTAGTGCAAGTTCTCTCAACAATAATAACATAATTGGATCATATAACTATCCCTCAACATGCAATAAAGAGTCACTCCAAAGTCACTAATAGCGAGAGAACAAACGAAGAGATTATGGTAGGGTACGAAACCACCTCAAAGTTATTCTTTCCAATCAATCCGTTGGGCTATTCCTATAAGTGCCACAAATAGCCCTAGAGTTCGTACTAGAATAACACCTTAAGACACAAATCAACCAAAACCCTAATGTCACCTAGATACTCCAATGTCACCTCAAGTATCCGTGGGTATGATTATACGATATACATCACACAATCTCAGATTCATCTATTCAACCAACACACGTAACCTCAAAGAGTGCCCCAAAGTTTCTACCGAGAATCACGACGAAACGTGTGCCAACCCCTATGCATAGGTTCATGGGCGGAACCCATGAAGTTGATCACCAAAACATACATCAAGTGAATCACGTGATATCCCATTGTCACCACAGATACACACGGCAAGAC
Organism: Aegilops bicornis; assembly: GCA_021605145.1. Taxonomy (NCBI): domain Eukaryota; kingdom Viridiplantae; phylum Streptophyta; class Magnoliopsida; order Poales; family Poaceae; genus Aegilops; species Aegilops bicornis. The sequence continues at coordinate 494,339,568 of CM038674.1, forward strand.
ATACATCAAGTGTTCTCAAATCTTTAAAGACTCAATCCGATAAGATTACTTCAAGGGAAAACTCAATTCATTACAAGAGAGTAGAGGGGAGAAGAAACATAAGATCCAACTATAATAGCAAAGCTCGCGGTACATCAAGATCGTGCCAAATCAAGAACACGAGAGAGAGAGATCAAACACATAGCTACTGGTACATACCCTCAGCCCCGAGGGTGAACTACTCCCTACTCGTCATGGAGAGCGCCGGGATGATGAAGATGGCCACCGGGGAGGGTTCCCCCCTCTGACAGGGTGCCGGAATAGGGTCCCAATTGATTTTTTGTGGTTCTGGAGGTTTTGCGGCAGCGGAACTCCCAATCTAATCTCTGTTCTGGAAGTTTTAGGGTACGTAGGTATATATGGGTGCAGGAAGTACGTCGGTGGAGCTTCGGGGGCCCCACGAGGCAGGGGGCGCGCCCTAGGGGGTGGGCGCGCCCCCACCCTCGGGGCTTCCTCGTTCCTTCCTTGACGTGGGGTCCAAGTCCATCGGGTAGCTTTCGTTCCAAAAATAACTTCTCTAGTTGATTTCTTTCCGTTTCGACTCCGTCTGATATTCCTTTTCTTCAAAATACTGAAATAGGCAAAAAAACAACAAATCTGGGCTGGGCCTTCGGTTAATAGGTTAGTCCCAAAAGTAATATAAAAGTGGAAAATAAAGCCCAATATTGCCCAAAACAGTAGATAATATAGCATGGAGCAATCAAAAATTATAGATACGTTGGAGACGTATCAAGCATCCCTAAGCTTAATTCACCTTTCGTCCTCGAGTAGGTAAATGATAAAAAGGATAATTATTGATGTGGAATGCTAGTTTGCATAATTTCATTGTAATTCTTCTTAATTGTGATATGAATATTCAGCTCCGAAAGATTCAAGACAAAAGTTCATATTGACATAAAAATAATAATACTTCAAGTATACTAACTAAGCAATTATGTCTTCTCAAAATAACATGGCCAAAGAAAGTTCATCCCTACAAAATCATATAGTTTAGTCATGCTCCATTTTCGTCAAACAAGAATGCTCTCATCATGCACAACCACGATGACAAGCCAAGCAATTGTTTCATACTCTAGTAATCTCAAACTTATAAACCTTCACGCAATACATGAGCGCGAGCCATGGATATAGCACTATGGGTGGAATAGAATATGATGATGGGGGTTATGTGGAGAATACGAAAAGGAGAAAGTCTCACATCAACGAGGCTAATCAATGAGCTATGGAGATGCCCATCGATTGATGTTAATGCGAGGAGTAGGGATTGCCATGCAACGGATGCACTAGAGCTACAAATGTATGAAAGCTCAAGAAAAGAAACTAAGTGGGTGTGCATCCAACTTGGTTGCTCACGAAGACCTTGGGCATTTGAGGAAGCCCATCGTTGGAATATACAAGCCAAGTTCTATAATGAAAAATTCCCACTAGTATATATGAAAGTGATAACATATGAAACTTTCGATATGAAAAACATGGTGCTACTTTGAAGCACAATATATGAGACTCGCTATATGAAGAACATGGTGCTACTTTGAAGCACAAGTGTGGAAAAAGGATAGTAGCATTACCCCTTTTTATTTTATTTTTTTATTTTTTTGGCCTTTTTTTTCTTTTGTCCTTTCTCTTTTCCTTTTTTTGGGACAATGCTCTATTAAATGATGATCATCACACTTCTATTTATTTACAACTCAATGATTACAACTTGATACTAGAACAAAGTATGACTATATATGAATGCCTCCGGCGGTGTACCGGGATATGAAATGAATCAAGAGTGACATGTATGAAAGAATTATGAACGGTGGCTTTGCCACAAATACTATGTCCACTACATGATCATGCTAAGCAATATGACAGCGATAAATGTGTCATGAAGAACGGAATGGTGGAAAGTTGCATGGCAATATATCTCGGAATGGCTATGGAAATGCCATAATAGGTAGGTATGGTGGCTGTTTTGAGGAAGATATAAGGATGTTTATGTGTGAAAGAGCGTATCATATCACGGGGTTTGGATGCACCGGCGAAGTTTGCACCAACTCTCAATGTGAGAAATGGCAATGCACGGTACCGAAGAGGCTAGCAATGATGGAGGGGTGAGAGTGCTTATAATCCATAGACTCAACATTAGTCATAAAGAACTCACATACTTATTGCAAAAATCTACAAACCATCAAAAACCAAAGCACTACGCGCATGCTCCTAGGGGGATAGATCGGTAGGAAAAGACCATCGCTCGTCCCCGACCGCCACTCATATGGAGGACAATCAAATAACACCTCATGTTTCAAATTGTTACATAACGTTTACCATACATGCATGCTATGGGACTTGCAAACTTCAACACAAGCATTTCTCAAATTCACAACTACTCAACTAGCATGACTTTGATATTATTACCTCCATATCTCAAAACAATCACCAAGCATCAAACTTCTCTTAGCATTCAACACACTCATAATAAATCTTTACTATTTTTGTATACCTAGCATATTAAGATTATTTAAGAAAATTACCATGCTATTTAAGACTCTCAAAATAATATAAGTGAAGCATGAGAGTTCATCTATTTCTTCAAAATAAAACTACCACCATGCTCTAAAAGATATAAGTGAAGCACTAGAGCAAACGACAAACTACTCCGAAAGATATAAGTGAAGATCAATGAGTAGTCGGTTAATTATGTAAATATGTGAAGACTCTCCCATTTAATAATTTCAGATCTTGGTACTTTATTCAAACAGCAAGCAAAGCTAAAGAAAATAAAATGACGCTCCAAGCAAAACACATATCATGTGGTGAATAAAAATATAGCTCCAAGTAAAGTTACCGATGAACGAAGGCGAAAGAGGGATGCCTTCGGGGCATCCCCAAGCTTAGACGCTTGGTTATCCTTGAATATTACCTTGGGGTGCCTTGGACATACCCAAGCTTAGGCTCTTGCCACTCCTTATTCCATAGTCCATCGAATCTTTACCCAAAACTTGAAAACTTCACAACACAAAACTTAACAGAAAACTTGTAAGCTCCGTTAGCGAAGAAAACAAAACACCACTTCAAGGTACTGTAATGAACTCATTCTTTATTTATATTGGTGTTAAACCTACTGTATTCCAACTTCTCTATGGTTTATAAACTATTTTACTAGCCATAGAGTCATCAAAATAAGCAAACAACACAATGAAAACAGAATATGCCGAACAGTCTGTGGTAATCTGTAACTAACGCAAATGTATGGAACTCCAAAAATTCTAAAATAAATTGTTGGACCAGAGGGATTTGCCTAGTAATCATCTGCAAAAAGAATAAACTAAATAGCACTCTCCAATAAAAACTTCCAGCTAATCTCGTGAGAGCTAAAGTTTCTGTTTTTTACAGCATGATGATAAAGACTTCACCCAAGTCTTCCCAAAGGTTCTACTTGGCACAAACACTAATTAAACACAAAACCACATCTAAACAGAAGCTAGATGGATTATTTATTCCGAAACAGAACCAAAAAGCAAGAAACTAAATAAAGTTGGGTTGCCTCCCAACAAGCGCTAACGTTTAAAGCCCCTAGCTAGGCATGGTGATTTCAATGATGCTCACGTAAAAGATAAGAATTGAAACATAAAAAGAGCATCATGAAGAATATGACTAGCACATTTAAGTCTAACCCACTTCCTATGCATAGGGACTTTTTGAGCAAACAACTTATGGCAACAAGAATCAACTTGCATAGGAAGGTAAAACAAGCATAACTTTAAAACTTTAAGCACATAGAGAGGAAACTTGATATTATTGCAATTCCTACAAGCATATATTCCTCCCTCATAATAATTTTCAGTAGCATAATGAATAAACTCAACAATATAACCAGCACCTAAAGCATTCTTTTCATGATCTACTTGCATAGAAATTTTATTACTCTCCGCATAAGCAAAAATCTTCTCATGAATAATAGTGGGAGCAAACTCAACAAAATAACTATCATGTGATTGAAAATTAAGATCAAGATGACAAGTTTCATGGTTATCATTATTCTTTAAAGCATACGTGTCATCACAATAATCATCATAGATAGGAGGCATGCTTTCATCATAGTAAATTTGCTCATCAAAGCTTGGGGACAAAATATCATCTTAATCAAACATAGCTTCCCCAAGCTTGTGGCTTTGCATATCATTAGCATCATGGATATTCAAGGAATTCATACTAACAACATTGCAATCATGCTCATCATTAAAATATTTAGTGCCAAACAATTTAATGCATTCTTCCTCTAGCAATTGAGCACAATTATCGGAATCCTTATTTTCACGAAAGATATTAAAAAGATGAAGCATATGAGACAAACTCAATTCCATTTTTTTGGTAGTTTTCTTTTATAAACTAAACTGGTGATAAAACAAGAAACAAAAAGATTCGATTGCAAGATCTAAAGATATATCTTCAAGCACTCACCTCCGACAGCGGCGCCCGAGAAAAGAGCTTAGTTCACGGGGTGTGAGTGTAAACTACCTAACCTCCCGACAACGGGCGCCAAAAAGAGCTTGATGTCTACTACGCAACCTTCTCCTTGTAGACGTTGTTGGGCCTCGAAGTGCAGAGGTTTGTAGGACAATAGCAAATTTCCCGAAAGTGTCTATTTGGGTTGGCACGAATCGAGACTGGGATTTGTCACTCCGTGTAAACGGAGAGGTATCTCTGGGCCCACTCGGTAGGACATCATCATAATGTGCACAATGTGACCAAGGGGTTGATCACGGATGATGTGTTACGGAACGAGTAAAGAGACTTGCCGGAAACGAGATTGAACAAGGTATCGGGATACCGACGATCGAATCTCGGGCAAGTACAATACCGCTAGACGAAGGGAATTGAATACGGGATTGATTGAATCCTCGACATCGTCGTTCATCCGATGAGATCATCGTGGAACATGTGGGAGCCAACATGGGTATCCAGATCCAGCTGTTGGTTATTGACCAGAGAACGTCTCGGTCATGTCTGCATGGTTCCCGAACCCGTAGGGTCTACACTTAAGGTTCGATGGCGCTAGGATTATAAAGGAAGTTTGTATGTGGTTACCGAATGTTGTTGAGTCCGGATGAGATCCCGGACGTCACGAGGAGTTCCTAATGGTCCGGAGGTAAAGATTTATATATGGAAAGTTGTTGTTCGGGTTAGGAAAAAGTTCGGGTTTTTTCGGTATTGTACCGGAAGCTTCGAGAAGGTTCGGAGGATTCGGAGGGGTCCGGAGGTCCGGAAATTGTTCCACCACGTTCAATACAGTAGCATGGGCTGTAGGGGCGCCCTAGCCTTAATGGGCTAGGGGCACCAGCCCCAAGGCCCATGCGCATGGGAAGGGAAAACCCTAAAGGGAGGCCTCCACTTGACTTGGGAGGCACTCCTACCCCTTGGCCGCCCCCATGCAGATGGGATCTAGGGCTGGCCGCACCCCTTGGGGTGGGAAACCCTAAAGGGCGCAGCCCCTTTCCCCTATATATACTTGAGGTTTTGGGGCTGCCAGACACATGAGAACTTCTCCCTCTTGGTGCAGCCCTACCTCTCCTCCTCCTCCTCTCCCGCGGTGCTTGGCGAAGCCCTGCAGGATTGCCACGCTCCTCCACCACCACCACGCCGTTGTGCTGCTGCTGGATGGAGTCTTCCTCAACCTCTCCCTCTCTCCTTGCTGGATCAAGGCGTGGGAGGCGTCACCGGGCGGTGCGTGGGTTGAACGCGGATGTGCCGTCCGCTCGGCACTAGGATCTCCGGTGATTTGGATCACGACGGCAATCGACTCCTTCAACCCCGTTCTCATGAACGCTTCCGCTTAGCAATCTACAAGGGTATGTAGATGCACTCTCCTTCCCTCGTTGCTAGTTTCTCCATAGATAGATCTTGGTGACACGTAGGAAAATTTTGAATTTACGCCACGTTCCCCAACAGTGGCATCATGAGCTAGATCTATTGCGTAGATTATTTGCACGAGTAGAACACAAAGTAGTTGTGGGCGTTGATGATGTTCAATATGCTTACCGTTACTAGTCCAATTTTGTTTCGACGGTATTGTGGGATGAAGCGGCCCGGACCGACCTTACACGTACACTTACGTGAGACGGAGTTCCACCGACCGACATGCACTTGGTGCATAAGGTGGCTAGCGGGTGCCGCCTCCCACTTTAGTCGGAACGGATTCGATGTAAAGGGTCCTTATGAAGGGTAAATAGCAATTGGCATATCATGTTGTGGTTTTAATGAGGTAAGAAAGCGTTCTTGCTAGAAACCCATAGCAGCCACGTAAAACATGCAAACAACAATTAGAGGGCGTCTAACTTGTTTTTGCGAGGGTATGCTATGTGATGTGATATGGCCAAGAAGAATGTGATGAATATATGTGATGTATGAGATTGATCATGTTCTTGTAAAAGGAATCACGACTTGCATGTCGATGAGTATGACAACCGGCAGGAGCCATAGGAGTTGTCTTTATTTATTGTATGACCTGCGTGTCATTAAACAACGCCATGTAATTACTTTACTTTATTGCTAACCGGTAGCCATAGTAGTAGAAGTAATAGTTGGCGAGACAACTTCATGAAGACACGATGATGGAGATCATGATGATGGAGATCATGGTGTCATGCCGGTGACGATGATGATCATGGAGCCCGAAGATGGAGATCAATGGAGCTATATGATATTGGCCATATCATGTCACTACTATATAATTGCATGTGATGTTTATTATGTTTATGCATCTTGTTTACTTAGAACGACGGTAGTAAATAAGATGATCCCTTACAACAATTTCAAGAAGTGTTCTCCCTAACTATGCACCGTTGCTAAAGTTAAATGGCTTCTAAGCACCACGTGATGATCGGGTGTGATGGATTCTTACGTTCACATACAACGGGTGTAAGATGATTTACACACGCCAAAACACTTAGGGTTAACTTGACGAGCCCAACATGTACAGACATGGCCTCGAACACGGAGACCGAAAGGTCGAGCATGAGTCGTATAGTAGATAATGATCAACATGAAGATGTTCACCGATGATGACTAGTCCGTCTCTCGTGATGATCGGACACGGCCTAGTTGACTCGGATCATGTAATCACTTAGATGACCAGAGGGATGTCTATCTGAGTGGGAGTTCATAAGATGAACTTAATTATCTTGAACATAGTCAAAAGACCTTTTGCAAATTATGTCGTAAGCTCGCGCTTTAGTTCCACTGTTTAGATATGTTCCTAGAGAAAATATAGTTGAAAGTTGAAAGTAGCGATTATGCGGATAGTAGAATGCTTATGTCCTTAATGCACCGCTCAGTGTGCTGAACCCCAAACGTCGTTTGTGGATGTTGCGAACATCGGACATACACGTTTTGATAACTACGTCATAGTTCAGTTAAACGGTTTAGAGTTGAGGCACGAAAGACGTTTTTGAAACATCGCGGAACATATGAGATATTCTGAGAGATGAAATTGGGATTTCAGGCTCGTGCCCACGTCAAGAGGTATGAGACCTCCGACAATTTTCTTAGCCTGCAAACTAAGGGAGAAAGCTCAATCGATGAGCTTGTGCTCAGATTGTCTAAGTGCAACAATCACTTGAATCGAGTGGGAGTTGATCTTCCAGATGAGATAGTGATGTTTCTCCAAAGTCATTGCCACCAAGCTGCTAGAGCTTCGTGATGAACTATAACATGTCGTGATAGATATGATGATCCTTGAGGTATTCACGATGTTTGACACCGCGAAAGTAGAAATCAAGAAGGAGCATCAATTGTTGATGGTTGGTGAAACCACTAGTTTCAAGAAGGGCAAGGAAAGAAGGGCACTTCATGAAACGGCAAAAGCGATTCTTTGCTCGATTGAAGAAACCCAAGGTTGAACCCAAACCCGAGACTAAGTGCTTCTGTATTAAGGGGAACAGCCACTGGAGCAGAATTACCCTAGATACATGGTAGATAAGAAGACAGGCAAGGTCGATAGAAGTATATTGGATATACATTATGTTAATGTGTACTTTACTAGTACTCCTAGTAGCACTAGGGTATTAAGATACCAGTTCGGTTGCTAAGTGTTAGTAACTCGAAATAAAAGAGCTACGGAATAAACGGAGACTAGCTAAAGGTGAGCTGACGATATGTGTTGGAAGTGTTTCCAAGTTTGATGTGATCAAACATCGCACGCTCCCTCTACCATCAAGATTAAACCTGAATAATTGTCATTTGGTGTTTGCGTTGAGCATAGACATGATTGGATTATGTCTGTCGCAATACGGTTATTCATTTAAGGAGAATAATGGTTACTCTGTTAATTTGAATAATACCTTCAATGGTCTAGCACCTAAAAGGAATGGTTTATTGAATCTCGATCGTAGTGATACACATTTTCATGCCAAAGATATAAGATAGTAATGATAGTACCACTTACTTGTGGCACTGCCATGTAAGTCATATTGGTGTAAAACGCATGAAGAAGCTCCATGTTGATGGATCTTTGGACTCACTCGTTTTTGAAAAGTTTGAGACATGCGAACCACGTCTATTGGTGTATACGCATGAAGAAACTCCATGCAGATGGATCGTTTGGACTCACTTGATTTTGAATCACTTGAGATATGCAAATCATACCTCAAGGACAAGATGGTGAAAAGCCTCGATTTCAAAGAAGATGGAACTAGATAGCTACTTGTTGGAAGTAACACATTTTGATGTGTGCAGTCCAATGAGTGCCGAGGCATGCAATGAAGTATCGTTATGTTCTTACTTCACGGATGATTCGAGTAGATGTTGAGTATATTTACTTGATGAAACACAAGTCTGAATTATTGAATGGTTCAAGTAATTTCAGAGTGAAGTTTAAGATCTTCGTGACAAGAGGATAGAATGTCTATGATATGATCATAGAGATGAATATCTGAGTTACGAAGTTTTGGCACACAATTAAGACATTGTGCAAATTGTTTCACAATTAATACTACCGAACACCATAGTGTGATGGTGTGTCCGAACATCATAGTTGCACCCTATTGGATATGGTGCGCACCATGATATCTCTTATCGAATTACCCTTTATGGATTTCATGGGTTAGGCATTAGAGACAACCGCACTCACTTTAATGGGGCACCACGTAATTCCGTTGAGACAACACCGTTTGGAGAAACCTAAGTTGTCGTTTCTTGAAAGTTTGGGGCTGCGACGCTTATGTGAAAAAGTTTCAGGTTGATAAGCTCGAACCCAAAGCGGATAAAATGCATCTTCATAGGACACCCAAAACAGTTGGGTATACCTCCTAATTCAGATCCGAAAGCAATAGGGATTGTTTCTTGAATCGGGTCCTTTCTCGAGGAAAAGTTTGTCTCGAAAAGTTGAGTGGGAGGATGGTGGAGACTTGATGAGGTTATTGAACCGTCACTTCAACAAGTGTGTAGCAAGGGCACAGAAGTTGTTCTGTGGCACCTACACCAATTGAAGTCGAAGCTTATGATAGTGATCATGAAGTTTTGGATCAAGTCACTACCGTACCTCGTAGGGTGACAAGGATGCGTCTTTGCTTGAGTGGTACGGTGATCCTGTCTTGAAGGTCATGTTGCTAGACAACAATGAACCTCTGAGCTATGGAGAAGCGATGGTGGGCCCAAATTCCGACAAATGGTTAGAAGCCATGAAATCGAGATAGGATCCATGTATCATAACAAAGCATGGACTTTGGTGAACTTGCCCGATGATCGGCAAGCCATTGAGATAAATGGATCTTTAAGAAGAAGACGGACGTGGGACGGTAATGTCACCGTCTATGAAGCTCGACTTGTGGCGAAGAGTTTTTCACAAGTTCAAGGAGTTGACTACGATGAGATTTTCTCATCCGTAGCGATGCTTAAGTCCATCGGAATCATGTTAGCATAAGCTGCATTTATGAAATCTGGCAGATGGATGGCAAAATGAGTTTCCTTACCAATTTTCGTAAGGACAGGTTGTATGTGATACAATCAGAAAGTTTTGTCGATCCTAAGGATGCTAAAAGGTATCTTTGGCTCGGCGATCCTTTCTAAGGACCGGAGTAAGCATCTCGGAGTTGGAATGTACGCTTTGATGAGATGATCAAAGATTTTGGGTTTGTACAAAGTTTATGAGAAACTTGTATTTCCAAAGAAGTGAGTGGGAGCACTATATAATTTCTGATGAGTATATGTTGTTGACATATTGATGATCAGAAATGACGTGGAATTTCTGGAAAGCATATAGGGTTATTTGAAAGATGATTTTCAATAGAAAACCTGGATTAAGCTACTTGAACATTGAGCATCAAGATCTATAAGGATAGATCAAAAATGCTTAATAATACTTTCAAATGAGCACATACCTTGACATGATCTTGAAGGTGTTCAAGATGGATCAGTCAAAGAAGGAGTTCTTGCCTGAGACGTAAGGTGTGAAGTTAAGACTTAAAGCTCAACCACGGCAGAAAAGAGAGAAAGGACGAAGGTCGTCCCCTATGCTTTAAGACATAGGCTCTATAGCATGCTATGCTGTGTACCGCACCGGAAGTGTGCCTTGCCATGAGTCAGTCAAGGGGTACAAGAATGATCCAGGAACGGATCATTGGACAGCGGTCAAAATTGTCCTTGGAGTAAATAAGGACACGTTTCTCGATTATGGAGGTGATACAGAGTTCAGCGTAAGAGGTTACGTCGATGCAAGCTTCAACACCTATCCGAATGACTCTGAGTAGCAAAACGGATACGTATAGTGGAGCAACCATTTGGAATAGCTCCAAGTGGAGCGTGGAAGCAGCGTTTACAATATGACATAGAGAATTGCGAAGTACATACGGATCTGAATTTTACAGACCCGTTGACTAAAATCTCTCTCACAAGCAAAACATGATCAAACCTCAGAACTCATTGAGTCTTAATCACATGATGATGTGAACTAGTTTACAGACACTAGTAAACTCTTTGGATGTTGGTCACATGGCGATGTGACCTATCGATGTTAATCACATGACGATGTGAACTAGATTATTGACTCTAGTGCAAGTGGGAGACTGTTGGAAATATGCCCCGAGGCAATAATAAATTAGTTATTATTATATTTTCCTGTTCATGATAATCGTTTATTATCCATGCTATAATTGTATTGATAGGAAACTCAGATACATGTGTGGGTACATAGACAACACCATGTCCCTAGTAAGCCTCTAGTTGACTAGCTCGTTGATCAATAGATGGTTATAGTTTCCTGACCATGGACATTGGATGTCGTTGATAACGGGATCACATCATTGGGAGAATGATGTGATGGACAAGACCCAATCCTAAGCCTAGCACAAAGATCGTAGTTCGTATGCTAAAGCTTTTCTAATGTCAAGTATCATTTCCTTAGACCATGAGATTGTGCAACTCCCGGATACCGTAGGAGTGCTTTGGGTGTACCAAACGTCACAACGTAACTGGGTGGCTCTAAAGGTGCACTACAGGTATCTCCGAAAGTGTCTGTTTGGGTTGGCACAAACCGAGACTTGGATTTGTCACTCCGTGTAAACGGAGAGGTATCTCTGGGCCCACTCGGTAGGACATCATCATAATGTGCACAATGTGACCAAGGGGTTGATCACGGGATGATGTGTTATGGAACGAGTAAAGAGACTTGCCGGAAACGAGATTGAACAAGGTATCGGGATACCGACGATCGAATCTCGGGCAAGTAAAATACCGCTAGACAAAGGGAATTGAATACGGGATTGATTGAATCCTCGACATCGTGGTTCATCCGATGAGATCATCGTGGAACATGTGGGAGCCAACATGGGTATCCAGATCCAGCTGTTGGTTATTGACCGGAGAACGTCTCAGTCATATGTCTCATGGTTCCCGAACCCGTAGGGTCTACACATAAGGTTCGATGGCGCTTAGGGTTATAAAGGAAGTTTGTATGTGGTTACCGAATGTTGTTCAGAGTCCCGGATGAGATCCCGGAGGTCACGAGGAGTTCGTAATGGTCCGAGGTAAAGATTTATATATGGAAAGTTGTTGTTCGAGTTAGGAAAAAGTTCGGGTTTTTCGGTATTGCAGGGAAGCTTCGGAAGGTTAGGAGGATTCGGTGAAGTGCGGAGGTCCGGAAATTGTTCCACCACGTTCAATACAGTAGCATGGGCTGTAGGGGCGCCCTAGCCTTAATGGGCCGGGGCACCAGCCCCCAAGGCCCATGCGCATGGGAAGGAAAACCCTAAAGGGGAGGCCTCCACTTGACTTGGGAGGCACTCCTCCCCTTGGCCGCCCCTAGATGGGATCTAGGCCTGGGCGCACCCCTTGGGGTGGGAAACCCTAAAGGGGCGCAGCCCCCCCCCTATATATACTTGAGGTTTTGGGGCTGCGGATACATGAGAACTTCTCCCTCTTGGTGCAGCCACCTCTCCTCCTCCTCCTCTCCCAGCGGTGCTTGGCGAAGCCTGCAGATTGCCACGCTCCTCCACCACCACCACGCCGTTGTGCTGCTGCTGGATGGAGTCTTCCTCAACCTCTCCCTCTCTCCTTGCTGGATCAAGGCGTGGGAGACGTCACCGGGCTGTACGTGTGTTGAACGCGGAGGTGTCGTCCGTTCGGCACTAGGATCTCCGGTGATTTGGATCACGACAAGTACGACTCCTTCAACCCCGTTCTCATGAACGCTTCCGCTTAGCGATCTACAAGGGTATGTAGATGCACTCTCCTTCCCTCGTTGCTAGTTTCTCCATAGATAGATCTTGGTGACACGTAGGAAAATTTTGAATTTCTGCTACGTTCCCCAACAACCACCTCAAAGTTATTCTTTCCAATCAATCCGTTGGGCTATTCCTATAAGTGCCATAAACAGCCCTAGAGTTCGTACTAGAATAACACCTTAAGACACAAATCAACCAAAACCCTAATGTCTGCTAGATACTCCAATGTCACCTCAAGTATCTGTGGGTATGATTATACGATATGCATCACACAATCTCATATTCATCTATTCAACCACCACATAGAACCTCAAAGAGTGCCCCAAAGTTTCTACCGAAGAATCACGACGAAAACGTGTGCCAACCCCTATCCTTAGGTTCATGGGCAGAACCCGCAAGTTGATCACCAAAACATACATCAAGTGAATCACGTGATATCCCATTGTCACCACAGATACGCACGGCAAGACATACATTAAGTGTTCTCAAATCTTTAAAGACTCAATCCGATAAGATTACTTCAAGGGAAAATTCAATTCATTACAAGAGAGTAGAGGGGAGAAGAAACATAAGATCCAACTATAATAGCAAAGCTCGCGATACATCAAGATCGTGCCAAATCAAGAACACGAGAGAGAGAGAGAGAGAGAGAGAGAGATCAAACACATAGCTACGGTACATACCCTCAGCCCCGAGGGTGAACTACTCCCTCCTCGTCATGGAGAGCGCCGGGATGATGAAGATGGCCATCGGTGAGGGTTCCCCCCTCCGGCAGGGTGCCGGAACAGGGTCCCGATTTGTTTTTGGTGGTTCTGGAGGTTTTGCAGCGGTGGAACTCCCGATCTAATCTCTGTTCTGGAAGTTTTAGGGTACGTAGGTATATATGGGTGCAGGAAGTACGTCGGTGGAGCTGAGAGGGCCCCACGAAGCAGGGGGCGTGCCCTAGGGGGGTGGGCGCGCCCCTCACCCTCGTGGCTTCCTTGTTCCTTCCTTAACGTGGGGTCCAAGTCCATTGGGTAGCTTTCATTCCAAAAATAACTTCTCTAGTTGATTTCGTTCCGTTTCGACTCCGTCTAATATTCCTTTTCTTCAAAACACTGAAATAGGCACAAAAAACAACAAATCTGGGTTGGGCCTCCGGTTAATAGGTTAGTCCGAAAAGTAATATAAAAGTGGAAAATAAAGTCCAATATTGCCCAAAACAATAGATAATATAACATGGAGCAATCAAAAATTATAGATACGTTGGAGACATATCAAGCACCATAACCTTCGCCTTCAGTTCTCCTACGCTCCTGAACAACATAGCAAATGTCTGATAGTCTCGTTTCAAACCATGCATATCTTGACAACATCGAACAATGTCTCTCCTTGTTTCACAAAGGGTCTCTGTTACGGAATGGACTTGTGTCTGGAGCGCAGATACAACATTGTTTTGAGCTTGCATATCTTGATCATGAGGCAGTTTGGACGAGATTGGTTTAACAACCAACCTAGTATTACGCAGGAACGTGCTTTTGGCACTGTTAGTGGACAGGTACTGACCCACTGTAGCAAGAGCTGACATTGCGGTTATAGTTGCCTCGACACCTTCAGAAGGTGGCGGTTCCACCATTTTTTCCATAGCTCTCTGAAAAGTTCAGGTTTTACATTAGTAGTACCAGAGCAGAAGATATTAAGGAGGCAGCAAAACCAAACAAAATAGCTTTGGTGTATATACAGAACTTATTCTGGTGAACCCATGTAAAATATTAGTTGTATTTTATTGCAAAGTACATAATAAAACCAGGTTCCAAACATATGACCATGTACCATCGCTAATGTATTGTCTATTTCTTCACATTGTATTGAGGGCTAAGGATAAATAGACGAAGTTTATAATACGGTAAGCATAGTATGACATCATTCATATCATAAAACAACTGAGAATAGACAAACAGGCAATCGTAATGTTGTGTGGGCAAGTCCAGCATGGAACTAGACTACAGGTCAAGATCAAAGGAACATCACTCCTCTCTTTTAAACCTTGTAAGGTGCAATGATACGCTAAGACAATTGTGTATAAAATTGAAAAGATTAATAGACATTGGTTGCAAACCATGCAGTTCAAGGCACATGTCAGAGTAAGTAGTAGTTAAAAGGCATGAGGATTAAGGACTTACAACAGCGGCTTTGACTGGTGTAGTCATGCCCTTCTTCTTGCTGGTGTGACAGTCCTTGAAGATTTCCACAGCATTTGGTTCAGGTACTTTTTGGTCCTTGCGGGCTTTCCTCTGCATTTGGAACAAGTCAATATAGATTTGTGTGGCCTTGTTCTTTGAATAGTTGGCCTACAAGAAGATAGATTTGTGTGGCACATGCGTAAATAGGACTTCAACATGTGATATGATCACATATATATAATGTACCTGATACTTCGGATCAGACCAGTGTTTAACGAGGCCCCTCCAGTCTTCATCCGATATATTTTCCACTGGAGATGTTTGGGAAAGTTCACTGTTAGCCTTGCCTTCAAAGTGAGTTTTCCTCAAGTTATACCGATACTATCACAGAGCAGACTTGAAAACATGGGTGCAAGCTTGCCTGGTTGCATCATCTTGGCTATACAACTTGAACCTCATCTGTTGAAAATTATGGGAGTCTCATTATCAGCAACCTAGAAAGTATGGGACAGAGCAAGACGATATTACTAGTTTCCACACATAACCATACTTACAAATAAAAGGTCGAGGAAGGTGTTGAACTGGGTTTCGTCTTTGCCATTCCTGTACTGAATCCATGTTGGGAGGATACGTACATGACACCTAACGGCAACCGCTGCCTCTGATACTAACTTGGCTGACTCTGTAGCATCACGTGGCCTTTTTAAACCTGCCTCAAAACAGATCTCCATTCTTCCTCCTCTAGATTTAGTTAACATATCGAGCATTATCCCTGATGTTTGTTTACTCTTGCGCCTAGGTGCTAGTCCAACAACAAACATAGGAAGTGTTAGTGTACATCAAACTATGAGACTACATATAAAGAAGCATGCAATCAGAACTTGACTCCAAAGAACTACCTTCTTGCTGTTGAAGCTCACAAGGCCCATCTGATATTGCCAACTCGTCTTGTGTCAAGAGTGCTTGGGAAGTAGTGTCAGGTGGCAAGGGAGCTTGGGAACGTGTTGCTAGCTCAGTTGACGCACGAGTAACTCGTGCAGCTAGTAGTATTGTGGAAGGTGTTGCAAGAACTAGGGTTGTCCCTGCTTGTTTGGTGGCAGCCATTTGTTTCTGTTTGGCTTTTTCTACAGCTCGTGTAGCATGGGATACCTTGTTTGTAGAATTTTCCGCTAGACTTTGACCTTCTATTGCACCATCAGTACCAGCAGAATCTGCAGGATTCTTCCGGTTCCCGTTCCCTGCCATTCTATGTTTCTTCCTCTTTCTCTGTGCCATGTTAAGTCAAGCTGACAAGAAAAACAAATAACAATTTAGTTCTTCAGAACAAATTGATGCGTGATACGCATTTAACCGAACTTTGATGTTAGACAACCACATGATAGGAGGATGTAATATATGCGAAAAATAGGACGGAAGAGATAACGAACTATGATGTGTAAACTAAGCAGAAGACATTTCACTAAATTAGAAGCAATGCAATGGAAGGTAGACACCATATGAAAGATGCTACAAATATCGCTCTGCCAAGTTAACAGTGTCCCATCATAAATGGCATTTAAACAAATGTGAAGCAGTACAAGAAATAAATCATATGCATGATGCAAACAACATCACACTACCAAGTTAGAGGTCTCTCGTCATTAGTGCCATTGCATATTCATAGCTTATGATGTGTAAACTAAGGAGAGGGCATTTCAACAAATTAGAAGCAATGAAGGCTTGACACCATATGAAAGATGCAACGAATATCACTCTACCAAGTTAAAATTGTCTCGTCATAAGTGCCATTTCAACAAATTAGTAGTACAAGCTAGAAAAGAATGCGAGATTTAACCTATATCACACTCCAAAGTCAAATGTGTCTTATGATAAGTGATTTTTGCAGGTTACACAACAGTAGTAATTTGATGTAAGAACATGGTGTGATAGACATATATTGTATGTTCTAGAAACAGGAACGCGTGTCTTATTCAAGTATAATGTGTAAAGTAAGCAGATGGAATTCAACAGAATTAGAAGCAATACAAGCTAGACATCACACATAACATGCAACGACATATAACAATGCCAAGTTAGAGGGAGCACCGGTGATGGTGCACTAGGGGAGACGTGCTCATCATAAACACAGCTACGTTGAGTGTCTATGCATGTGTTGTCTTGGAAATCTTCTTGGGGGGATGGAGGAGTAGAAACTATAGAGGCCCTCCGTTTGGAAGGAGCACCTTTATCCGCTGCCTTGCTAACTTCCTTCTGCTTTATTGATTTTGAATTGTCAAGTAAAACTGATAAGAAAAACAATAAAATTCTCTCTTCAGAACTCATTCATGCATGATACTGACAATCACTACTTCGATGTAAGGCAAACACATGATACCAGGATGGATTATGCACGAAAAACAGGACGGCATGGCATGTTCACAACTATTTGCGTAAACTAAGAAGAAACCATTCCAACAAATAAGAAGCAATGCAAGCTAGACACCACATGAAAGATGCAACCAATATGGCTCTGCCAAGTTAAAAGAGTCCCATCATAAATGGAATTTCAACAAATTAGAAGCAGCGCATGCTATAAATCATATGAAAGATGCAACTAATATCGCATCGCATATACTAAAGGTGTCTCGTCATATTGATTGATGCGGGATACAAAAAACAATAGTTTTATGTAAGGACATGCTTAATAGACAGATGTACTATGTACTAAATACAGGAAGGCATGTCACATTAACAGTATAATGTATAAGCTAAGCAGAATAGCACATGCAGTTTAACCAGATTGGAAGAATTACAATCTAGACACCATATGCGACATGCAACCACATATCACGCTGCCAAGTTAGAGCAAGCACCTGCGATGCTAGTGTAGGTGAAATGCGGTAATCAACTACAGAGCTACGTTCACTATCTTCATCTAGCCTTGCTGTTTCTTGAGAATCATGTCGGGAGGCTGACGCTACATTCTTTAAATGAGGAGTAGTCCACTTGCCTGACTGCCTCATGATAAGTGATTGATGAGGGATACACAAGAACATAAGTTTGATGTAAGAACATGGTTAATACACAGATGTACTAGTATGTACCAAAAACAGAAAGGCATGTCATATTCAAAGGTATAATGTGTAAGCTAAGCAGATGCAATTTAACCAAATTGGAAGCAATAAAAGCTAGACATCCGGCTGGAGTGGTGAGCATGATCATCTAGGACCTGAGAGCCTGGTGGGAGGCGGGCTGATTCGCCACCATTGCGGCTTTTTAGTTGGCTTCCAGGTGATGCCTGTCTTTGTTGGGCTTGTCACTGGCTCAGCCAGTGCCCTGACTAGCTATTTGTCTTCTGGATCTCACCAAGATGGTGGTTCATGTAAAATATATCTTTGCTTATCTTAACAAAGACCGACTTCGGCCTTTCGAATACAAGCTAGACACCACATGGAACATGCAACCACATATGACACCGCGAAGTTAAAGCAAGCACCTGGGATGGTGGATCATTGCGAGCGAGGTCATCAACTCCAGAGTTACGTTTACCGTCTCCATCTGCTGATGCTGCACCCTTTATAGCGCTGTAACGTGCCGTGCTTACCCGCGTAGAAAGCCGGAGCAACTTCTCTCTTTTCTTTTCTGCTTCTCTCGAGGCACTCTGAAATACCCTTGCATAAAAACACAATTGTCAGAGTATGGGTGAAGTGTGTGCAGAACTAGTGCACTGTAAAAGTAGAAGATAGCAGGTGGCTGAAAAATAAATGAAAGGAGACATATGCTAGCTCTACAACATTGCATGGCAAAAAAAATTAGATTCTAGTCCGTATGATTTTGTAATATATGAGCACAGGAAATGAAGGTACTCCTCCAGCACACCACCACATATGGTCATATCAAGATAACAGTCGAATAAAAATAAATCAGTCAGTCGATTTTTTTAATGAACCGTCCGATCTATAAGGAACGGGCAGATGGCCTTCGTCTACCTTCCGCCAGTCACTATTGACGATCTTTCTCGAACCGCCAGCGACCATCGGCCCAGACCCCTGCCTCCGCCGCCCCACCCTCCCCTCTACCTCACACCACCGCCATGCTTGGCAGTGCCCCCAGGACATCCCTTTAATCCCAACCGACCTCCAGATCGGGCGCCAGTAGCTCTAGGCCCCACACGCCCCTAAGATAAACACTGATGCACTGCTTCCCCAGTGTAATAGGTGGACTAGCGCCTGTTACGCTGGGGAATGCTTCCGTTAATTGGGAATCAACTGACCAAGAATTGAAATTCAGCGGAGCGACGGACCTCTAGCTAAGGTGAAATAGTATATGAGGAGAAACCTTCTGCATCGCGAGTTACTAGGAACATCTAGTATCAAAAAGGAGCGGTCAACTAGTGTCTTCTGTGGGATGAATACCGTGCAAGCAGACACGTAAGATTTGCACGAATAAGGGAAGAGGAGTACCCTTATCGATTGCCAGTGTGGTCTCCTCCATATGTCGCGGCAATCTTATTTTTTCTCCCGGGGGAACCGATGTTTTGGAGAACCATGGATCCTTGGACAAACCCATGGCCAAATTGTTGACTGTGTTGCCGTGGTCGTATATCGGCGGAGGGGAAGCAGATCCAAGGCGGCGAAGGACGGCATAGCAGGAACAACTCTAGTGCAGTGGAGGGTGGCGAAGTTGGAGCGGCAGCAGTGAGGCGCAGGACGGCGTGGTTGAACTGGCTCGGGTACGGATGGCTCGGCCTCGGCTTCAACTACTAGCCGTGGAGGGCGTTACGGTTGAGGTTGCGATGGACGACGACATTGGGGTATCGGCTCCGGCGTGATGGAGGAGGGCAGCGGTTGATGGGTGGGATGGGGTGGCGGACGGAGGACGCCGGGGTTTCGTGGCTGGTGGAGAGGTAGTTTTTGCACCCACGTAGTACGAATGGGGAATCGAATGGGTGGGGGAGGAGGGGGAGAACCATGTTTTGGTCTGGGACGCGCTTATTTTTGGCTTTTTTGAACAGAATATGGGACACGCTTGTTTGAAATTTGGGGAAAGTACAAACTTTGCCCCCCTCTTAAATTTCAGACCTATTGTGGGTCGGGGGTAGGATGGTAATCCCAGGTGTCCCAAATAGTGGGCGGGAGCGATTTGACGCCACGCATGTGTGCTTAGGCGGCCATTGTGTATGAATGTTTTTCGGAGGCGGTTGCATGGCGTCTAGATGATGCTACAAACCTACCCCAGTTTAGACCTATCGGTGTTCTGGGAACGGGGGTCCCCAGACTTGCCTGCCTGCGGCCCACGGCATGGCTCTACTGGTGGGCCGGTACGACCGATCTTCACCAACAAGCATTCAATACCCTCGTGATGGGCTAAGCCTCGCGAGGCGGACGACACAAGACCTCCTCAGGAGCGGCCTCACAAGGTTGCGCTCGCGATGGGCAGAGAGATCAAGGCAAATCTCGCGAGGTTCTCGTGACGTGAGCCATGACGACCGAGACCAGGCGGGCGCCAGCGCGCACTGAGTCCTTGTTTCCTCTTTGGCGCTAATGGGGGCAAGCGCAGGCGCGGAGTACCGATGCGTCAAGCAAAGGTTTCCATATCAGTGCAACGAGACCAAGACCAGCAGGACGGCAAGACAGAGGTCATCGTGGAGCCCAAGGTGGCGTCACCACCAGAGCCTTTGGCAGGCAAAGACTACTTTTGTCAGGATAGCTTGTACTAGTTGTCTCCCTTCAAACTGACCGTTGTGGAATCCCTTCCCGCTCAATATTTGGGGAGAGGACCAAGGCCTCTATAAATAGGACTAGCCACCACAGTAGGAGGCAACTTAGTCTGGAGACAGAGCCTAAACGAACAGAGAGAACCCTCACCCGCACACCGAGCACAAGAACACCTCAACCTCAGGAGGTTGTTCTTCCCCTTATAATTGTTCATCCTCAGCCCAAGTGGCAATCCACGACCACCACACTGGAGTAGGTTATTACACCACAACGGTGACCCGAACCGGTATAAATCTTGTGTTCTTTGTGTTGCAAGTTCGTCGAGTTAGCCCTTAGATCTTAGCAAAGCTAGGACGTGGATCGGTAGGGGGAGAACTTTGCACGCACCCCAGAGTTCGGACCTTAAGGGTTTTGCCAGAACCCGAGATCCGACAAGACCTTGGGACATCGGGCCGGTAGGTTTCACGGGTCGGAGTTATTAGAAAAGTAATCTCCTTGTACTACCAAACATTGGTCTCACGCGGTTTCGGGCGAGTAGAGGCTTTTTTGGCACTTCGTTCGAAATTTTGAAACACAAGCATTCACGTTTAGAGTACTCTTGAACTTTGAGGATTGACCTAAATAGACAGCGTTAAATTTGACCTTGTATGTTTGAAAACCTCATTAAATTATCCGCTTCTTTTTGAAATTTTGACACTAGAAAATCCTATAACTACGATTATTTTGGAATGGTGGAGCTAAATTTGAATCTACTCCCTCCGTTATGATTTACTCGTCGTGTTTTTATTAAAATTTTCAAAAAAAACCACGACGAGTAAATCGGAACGGAGGGAGTATTTTGGACACGACTACATATGCTATTATGTACAAAATCAGAGCAAAGATTGGTGCTCCCATAATTTAGGTATGATTTACAAATGCCATGATATCAAATTAAAATAATTGAATGGACTTCATGTTGAATTCGATTTTTAAACCACCTTAAGTTGAATTCAAATGTATGCTAGTTCATAGGTAGCTATTTATAATGTTCATTGTGTAACTTTCGTATGTATAATGTGCTTTACACACACAACATGAACTATACTCACGTTTATATTTGATTGCTAAAGCGATGCATTGTCTGGAGTTCAAAATACTAGCTATGTGGATTAATTGTGTCGAATAATAACATAGACATGCTCAAATTCGATAGAATCTAGATGTCTGATGGATAAATGACCGTTCCTTACGCGAATTGCAAATATCATGATCCCATCCTAATATTTTGATACAATTTATATCTTTAATCAATGTGTACAGCAGTCTTTTACGTGTAGTTTCACTCTCCATCGGTGGTCTCTCACACATGCTCACACGCTCTCTCCCGAGGTGTCTTTCTTGCACACATGCTCTCGATATAACTCTCCCTCCCTCTCGTAACCATTTACAACTGTTTTCACTAACATTTATCACAAGCACTCTTTCTCTCGCAAGCATACACACGCACAATCCCCATCGACCCTTTCCATATACATAGACCTGCCTACATGTCTCCTATACGCACATTATCTCTAGGCCTGTCTCTCACGCATTTTCTCACACCTCTCTTCCTAATCGACGAGTATGATTCTAGCAGAGCATTCTGTAGGATGCCCCTTAAAGTTAGGTTGGATGAATAGTAATATCAGAGATAAAGGGGTTACCTTAGTACGAGAACCTAGGGTTACAAATCCTAGCCGGCTTTGTCAGTGGACACAGAGTCCTTCACAATTATGCTATCTTTGTCTTGTACGACTAGTCATCCATGGGTCTCCCTAAATGCGTCGCGGGCCAACCAATGTGGCGCAGGATGGAACCTAACAAAGGGCCTCACCTCGACCCACCGGACCTCACGCGGTGACACACCCTCTGCCCCCACGTCTCGTTATCTTCTCACACCCACACATACCAACACAGACACCACACACACAAAACAATATTCTCCTGGTGCCTCTATCCACTCCCCCCTTGCATATACACACTCAAGGGACTCTCTCGCCGTGACGTCATATTCATCTCTCTCTCTAGACCACTCTCATTTCTTGTGCTATCTCTCCCACGCCCCCCCACCCCCCCCCCCCGCCGGCCCCTCTATCCATGCCTCTCTCGGATACGTCATACACACACATACCTCTCTAGGCCTTGCCAAATGCATCAATTACACATTCACACATGTTACATCACGTACCCCATTGATCTAAAAAGCCCTCTCTTCACGTTTATTTCGCATACAACATTCCTTTTGAATAAAGTGTGGCCAAAAAAATATTTTAGAATTTCTACATATATACAACATTACAAAGTTATATGGAGGAGTATGAACGCTAATTTGCATTGCATGGTGCCCACAATGATATTTATTCCGCACTGTGAATTTTTACATTTTTATACTATATATAAAGTTAGTCATAATAAAGAGAAACGAAGAGCATATCTCTGTCCATCGCATACCCCCCCCTCCTCTACGCCCCTTTCATGTACGCACACAAACTATCTCCACGTCCTCTAAAAGTAAGCCCCCAGCACATTCACGCATGTTTCATCTTTCTCTCGCGATATATACAAAGGATTTATCATTGTATTTGAAGCGAAAGCATGATACGTACATTGGACTTCAGAATCCACTCATTATGATCACCATTTAGGTTTTGTGGTTATTATATAGTCACGGGCTCACCGTACAACTCTGTATTTGCAGAAGACACGACTAGTTGACCAGTTAAACGCTCCACGTGGCACCTCTAGTGTTGCATCACATTATATCACTACCATCGTGCCCACCTGCCGACTTGTATCTACTCTACATCTACACTCTTATAAAATACACTCTTACAAAAAACAGAGTTGGTGATGATGGTGTGCCTGCCGTCCCGCAAAAGATAGACTATTGATTTGAATCACTCGTGTCTTAATATTCATGCCATGATTAGATTACATGATCAAGATTATGCTAGGTAGCATTCCACATCAAAAATTATCTTTTTATCATTTACCTACTCGAGGACGAGCAGGAATTAAGCTTGGGGATGCTGATACGTCTCCATCGTATCTATAATTTTTGATTGTTCCATGCCAATATTATACAACTTTCATATACTCTTTGATTGTTTCATATACTATTTTTGGGACTAACATATTGATCCAGTGCCCAGTGCTAGTTCCTGTTTGTTGCATGTTTTATGTTTCGCAGAATATCTATATCAAACGGAGTCCAAATGGGATAAAAAAGGACAGAGATTATTTTCGGAATATACGGAGAATATGCGAAGGAAAATCCACGCAAGACGGTGCCCGAGGGAGGCACGAGGCAGGGGGCGCGCCCTACCCCCCCTGGGCGTGCCCCTGACCCTTGTGGGCCCCCTGTAAGGCAGTTGATGCCATTCTTCGGCCGCAAGAAAGCTAATTTTTGGGGGGAAAATCACGGTGAAGGTTTCAGTCCAATCAGAGTTACGGATCTCCATATATATATGAAACGGTGAAAGGGCAGCAGACATGAACGCAGAAACAGAGAGAGATAGATCCAATCTCGTAGGGGCTCTCGCCCCTCCCATGCCATGGAGGCCAAGGACCAGAGGGGAAACCCTTCTCCCATCTAGGGAGGAGGTCAAGGAAGAAGAATAAGAAGGGCCCCCTCCCCTTCTCTTCTAGTGGCACCGGAACGCTGCCGTGGCCACCATCATCATCACCGCGATCTTCACCAACACCTCCGCCATCTTCAACAACATCTCCATCACCTTCCCCCCTCTATCTACAGCGGTCCACTGTCCCAAAACCCGATGTACCCTCTACTTGAACATGGTGCTTTATGCTTCATATTATTATCCAATGATGTGTTGCCATCCTATGATGTCTGAGTAGATTTTCATTGTCCTATTGGTGGTTGATGAATTGCTATGATTGATTTAATTTGCTTGTGGTTATGTTGCTGTCCTTTGGTGCCCATCATATGAGCGCGCACGTGGATCACACCATAGGGTTAGTTGTATCTTGTGAGGACTATGTATTGGAGGGCAAGAGTAATGAAGCTTCAACCTAGCATAGAAATTGATGCATACGGGATTGAAGGGGGACCAATATATCTTAATGCTATGGTTGGGTTTTACCTTAATGAACTTTAGTAGTTGTAGACGCTTGCTAATAATTCCAATCATAAGTGCATAGAATTCCAAGTCAGGGATGACATGCTAGCAGTGGCCTCTCCCACATAAAACTTGCTATCGGTCTAGTAAAGTAGTCAATTGCTAAGGGACAATTTCGCAACTCCTACCACCACTTTTCCACACTCACTATATTTATTTTATTGTGTCTTTATCTAAGCAGCCCCTAGTTTTTATTTACACGCTCTTTATATTCTTGCAAACCTATCGAAAAACACCTACAAAGTACTTCTAGTTTTATACTTGTTCTAGGTAAAGCGAACGTCAAGCGTGCGTAGAGTTGTATGGGTGGTCGATAGAACTTGAGGGAATATTTGTTCTACCTTTAGCTCCTCGTTGGCTTCGACACTTTTACTTATCGAAAGAGGCTACAATTGATCCCCTATACTTGTGGGTTATCAACACAACACTCACACGAACACATGCACCCACGCATGCACGCAACACTCACACGTACACACGCAGCCACACATGCACACAACACTCACACGCACACACACGCATGCATGCATGCATGCACACACCAGTACACCACACGACCAACACACACTCTCACGCTCAAGTGCTCAACCTACACGTGCATGCACACACATCGAGCCACAGCAGGACACATACACAACCAGGTGATTCCAGCGCATGGGTTTGGAGTCTTGTCGGCGCTGCGTAAATTTGTGTTTATCTGACCTTTTCCCTATGCGAACTGATAGGTGGGACGCACAAGGAACATGGTCAATTTAACTAGTCAACATGATGCCACGCAGACTATTTGGCCGGTCAACAGAGTGCAATCCGATGCTGAACCATGAGCAAGTGACCCTATAATCACCGCAAAACGTATATAGTGATAGTAATCAGCTTATTCTGAAGTTCGGCGACCGTATTACACTTTTCTCTCTGTAGGCCCTCCAAAACTACATCTCTACACGTTCTAGCATGTTACATCTAACAACTATGCAATACAGCACTACTACTACACTCTAACACAATAAATCATATGTGTTTTTAGTTTTACTAGATATCATATTGTTACTTAATTATTCAGTTTGCATACATTAAAATTGCCTTTGAAATGTATGGCCAGTATCATATACCGCGCGGGAAAAATCCCGCCCTTTCCTGTTTAATCGGGTTTGTATCGATGGATCGTGCGAAACAGCAAAACTATAGTACTATACAGTACAAGTGACAGTTCACTGGGTCGTCGTGTCATGTACTCATACGTCGTAAGAGTGGAGCGCTCTCTTTCATAAATCTTCTAGTCCCTTTCGTTGACATGTGGGACATCAAGCTACCGGGTCCACGTGCCATACCGAAATATAGTGCAGAGCAGCTGGGGTGAAGCACCCAGTCATGGCACCAGCATAGTAATGAGCAATGAGGCGTCAAATCACAAAGTTGCACCTTTCCCGCAGTTAAGTTGGAGGGACGAAGTAATAATGCTAAAAAAAGAAGTTGGAGGGACGAAGAAACTGTGAGCTCATTGGATGAAAAAGATGATGAGGAGAGCGAAGAACAAATGGAGGAAGAGCGGATTAGCTACCCGTGCCCACCTTCTAATGAGAGTAACTCTTCAACTCATACAATGTTTACTTTCCCTTCGTGCTTACTGAAGGATGATTGCTATGATGATTGTTATGATCCCGTTGATTCATTTGAAATATCCCTTTTTGATGATGCTTGCTATGCTTGTGGCCAAGATGCCAATATGAATTATGCTTATGGAGATGAACTTGCTATAGTTCCTTATGTTAAACATGAAATTGTTGCTATTGCACCCACGCATGATAGTCCTATTATATTTTTGAATTCTCCAAACTCGGAGAAGTTTGTGCTCATTAAGGATTATATTGATGGGTTGCCTTTTACCATTCCACATGATGATTTTGATGAATATAATATGCATGTGCTTGCTTCTCCTACTTGCAATTATCATGAGAGAGGAACTATGTCTCCACCTCTCTATGTTTCCAATACGATAAAATTGCAAGAAACTGTTTATACTATGCATTGGCCTTTACTATGTGTGCATGAATTGTTCTTTTATGACATGTCGATGCATAGGAAGAGAGTTAGACTTCGTTGTTGCATGATATATGTTACTCTGTGCTCACTACTAAATACCAAATCATTGTTAATTAAAATTGGCTTTGATATACCTTGGGAACCGGGTGGATCCATTACTTGAGCACTATATGCCTAGCTTAATGGCTTTAAAGAAAGCGCTGCCAGGGAGACAACCCGGAAGTTTTAGAGAGTGATTTACTTCTGTTGAGTGCTTTTATATAGTTTAAAAACAAAAAAAATAAAGAGGGGAACCCAAACTTTTTCAAAAAGGAAAGTGAAAGTGAGAGAGACAAGCATTGTTGAAGTGGGAGCTAGCCTTGAACTTTGTTCATGCTCACGGAAACTTTGTGAATCTTGATTACAGAAACTTTTCAACAAAAATAATTATCCCCTTGTACAATTGCATTGTATTATAAAAATAATGTGCCAAGGTTTGCCTTTAGGATGTTTACAATGCTTGTTGGTTTGTACGGTGCAGGACAAAAACTTTGGTTGTAGTGCGTGATTTTTAATTTTTGACTGGAACATCAAATGGTTCTGAAACTTTTTGCACTGTCTTTCTATACAAATTTTTTATTTTTCCTAATCTAATTTTGGCAGAATTTTTAAAGTATCTGAAGTATGGTGAATGATCATATTATTACATACTGTTCTGTTTTAGACAGATTCTATTTTTGATGCATAGTTTTCTTGTTTTGATGAAACTATCGATTTATATCAGTGGATTAAGCCATGAAAAAGTTATACTACAGTAGAAATAATGCAAAAAAATATGAATTGGTTTGCAACAGTACTTAGAGTAGTGATTTGCTTTATTATACTAACGGATCTTACCGAATTTTCTGTTGAAGTTTTGTGTGGATGAAGTGTTCGATGATCGAGAAGGTCTCGATGTGAGAAGAAGGAACAGAGGCAAGAGCTCAAAGCTTGGGGATGCCCAAGGCACCCCAAGTAAATATTCAAGGAGACTCAAGCATCTAAGCTTGGGGATGCCCCGGAAGGCATCCCCTCTTTCTTCAATAAGTATCGGTATGTTTTCGGATTCGTTTCGTTCCTACGATATGTGAAATCTTGGAATGTATTTTGCATTTAGTTTTCACTTTTATTTTATGCACCATGCTGGTATGAGATAATCCTTGGTTTATTAATAGAATGCTCTATGCACTTCACTTAAATCTTCAGAGTATGGCTTTATAGAATGCTTCATGTGCTCAGCTTATATCATTTGAAGTTTGGATTGCCTGCTTCTCTTCACATAGAAAACAGCCATTTGTAGAATGCTCTTTTGCTTCACTTATATTTGTTAGAGCATGGGCATATCTTTTGTAGAAAGAATTAAACTCTCTTGCTTCACTTATATCTATTTAGAGAGATGACAGGAATTGGTCATTCACATGGTTAGTCATGAAATCCTACATAAAACTTGTAGATCACTGAATATGATATGTTTAATTCCTTGCAATAGTTTTGTGATATAAAGGTCGTGATATTAGAGTCGTGCTAGTTGAGTAATTGTGAAATTGAGAAATACTTGTGTTGAGGTTTGCAAGTCCCGTAGCATGCACGTATGGTGAACCGTTATGTAATGAAGTCGGAGCATAAGGTGTTCTTTCATTGCTTTCCTTATGAGTGGCGGTCGGGGACGAGCGATGGTCTTTTCCTACCAATCTATCCCCCTAGGGGCATGCGTAGTAGTACTTTTATTTGAGGGCTAATAAACTTTTGCAATAAGTATATGAGTTCTTTATGACTAATGTGAGTCCATGGATTATACGCACTCTCACCCTTCCATTATTGCTATCCTCTTCGGTACCGTGCATTGCCCTTTCTCACCTCGAGAGTTGGTGCAAACTTCGCAGGTGCATCCAAACCCCATGATATGGTACGCTCTGTCACACATAAACCTCATTATATCTTCCTCAAAACAGCCACCATACCTACCTATCATGGCATTTCCATAGCCATTCCGAGATATATTGTCATGCAACTTCCATCATCATCATATACATGACTTGAGCATTTATTGTCATCTTGCTTTGCATGATCATAAGATAGCTAGCATGATGTTTCCATGGCTTGTCCGTTTTTATATCATTGCTACGCTTAGATCATTGCACATCCCGGTACACCGCCGGAGGCATTCATATAGAGTCATATCTTTGTTCTAGACATCGAGTTGTAATATTGAGTTGTAAGTAAATAAAAGTGTGATGATCATCATTGTTAGAACATTGTCCCATGTGTGGTTATCAAAATAAAAGAGGCCAAACAAGCCCAAATAAAAAAAGAGGCCAAAGAAGCCCACCAAAAAAGAGAAAAAATAATAAAAAATGAGAGAAAAATGAGAGAAAAAGAGAGAAGGGGCAATGTTACTATCCTTTTACCACACTTGTGCTTGAAAGTAGCACCATGTTCTTCATATAGAGAGTCTCTTGAATTATCACTTTCATATACAAGTGGGAATTTTCATTATAGAACTTGGCTTGTATATTCCAATGATGGGCTTCCTCAAATGCCTGAGGTCTTCATGAGCAAGCAAGTTGGATGCACACCCACTTAGTTTTCAGTTTGAGCTTTCATATACTTATAGCTCTAATGCATCCGTTGCATGGCAATCCCTACTCCTCACATTGACATCAATTGATGGGCATCTCCATAGCCCGTTGATTAGCCCCGTCGATGTGAGACTTTCTCCTTTTTTTGTCTTATTCACCAACCTCCATCATCATATGCTATTCCACATATAGTGCTATATCCATGGCTTGCGCTCATGTATTGCGTGAGGGTTGAAAAGGCTGAAGCGCGTTAAAAGGTATGAACCAATTGCTCGGCTTGTCATCGGGGTTGTGCATGATTTGAATGCTTTATGTGGTGAAGATGGAGCGTAGCCAGACTATATGATTTTGTAGGGATGAGCTTTCTTTGGCAATGTTATTTTGATAAGACATAATTGCTTGATTGGTATGCTTGAAGTATTATTTTTTTATGTCAAAACATAGACTATTGCTTTGAATCACTCGTGTCTTAATATTCACGCCATGATTAGATTACATGATCAAGATTATGCTAGGTAGCATTCCACATCAAAAATTATCTTTTTATCATATACCTACTCGAGGACGAGCAGGAATTAATCTTGGGGATGCTGATACGTCTCCGTCGTATCTGTAATTGTTTATTGTTCCATGCCAATATTATACAACTTTCATATACTTTTTGGAAACTTTTTATACTATTTTTGAGACTAACATATTGATCCAGTGCCCAGTGCCAGTTCCTGTTTGTTGCATGTTTTATGTTTCGCATAATATCTATATCAAACGGAGTCCAAACGGGATAAAAACGGACGGAGATTATTTTTGGAATATACGGAGAATATGGGAAGGAAAATCCACGCAAGACGGTGCCCGAGGGAGGCACGAGGCAGGGGGCGCCCTACCCCCTGGGCGTGCCCCTGACCCTCGTGGGGCCCCTGTAAGGCGCTTGATGCCCTTCTTCGGCCGCAAGAAAGCTAATTTTTGGGTGGGAAATCACGGCGAGGGTTTCAGTCCAATTGGAGTTACGGATCTCCATATTTATACGAAACGGTGAAAGGGCAGCAGACACGAACGCAGAAACAGAGAAAGACAGAGAGATAGATCCAATCTCGGAGGGGCTCTCGCCCCTCCCATGCCATGGAGGCCAAGGACCAGAAGGGAAACCCTTCTCCCATCTAGGGAGGAGGTCAAGGAAGAAGAAGAAGAAGGGGGCCCTCTCCCCTTCTCTCCGGTGGCGCCGGAACGATGCCGTGGCCACCATCATCATCACCGCGATCTTCCCCAACACCTCCGCCATCTTCACCAACATCTCCATCACCGTCCTTCCTCTATCTACAGCGGTCCACTCTCCCGCAACCCGCTGTACCCTCTACTTGAACATGGTGCTTTATGCTTCATATTATTGTCCAATGATGTGTTGCCATCCTAAGATGTCTGAGTAGTTTTTCATTGTCCTATTGGTGGTTGATGAATTGCTATGATTGATTTAATTTGCTTGTGGTTATGTTGTTGTCCTTTGGTGCCCATCATATGAGCGCGCGCGTGGATCAGACCATAGGGTTAGTTGTATGTTGATAGGACTATGTATTGGAGGGCAAGAGTGACAGAAGCTTCAACCTTGCATAGAAATTGATGCATACGGGATTGAAGGGGGACCAATATATCTTAATGCTATGGTTGGGTTTTACCTTAATGAACGTTAGTAGTTGCGGACGCTTGCTAATAGTTCCAATCATAAGTACATAGAATTCCAAGTCAAGGATGACATGCTAGCAATGGCCTCTCCCACATAAAACTTGCTATCGGTCTAGTAAAGTAGTCAATTGCTAAGGGGCAATTTCGCAACTCCTACCACCACTTTTCCACACTCACTATATTTATTTTATTGTGTCTTTATCTAAGCAGCCCCTAGTTTTTATTTACACGCTCTTTATATTCTTGCAAACCTATCGAAAAACACCTACAAAGTACTTCTAGTTTTATACTTGTTCTAGGTAAAGCGAACGTCAAGCGTGCGTAGAGTTGTAGCGGTGGTCGATAGAACTTGAGGGAATATTTGTTCTACCTTTAGGTCCTCGTTGGGTTCGACACCCTTACTTATCGAAAGAGGCTACAATTGATCCCCTATACTTGTGGGTTATCAACGCAACACTCGCACGAACACATGCACCCACGCACGCACGCAACACTCATTCGTACACACGCAGCGACACACGCACGCAACACTCACACGCACACACACACACGCATGCATGCACACACCAGTACACCACACGACCAACACACACTCTCACGCTCAAGTGCTCAACCTACACGTGCATGCACACACATCAGGCCCTGACAAACACATACACAACCAGGTGATTCCCGCGCACGGGTTGGAGTCTTGTCGTGCATGTGTAAATTTGTGTTTATCTGACCTTTTCCCTATGCGAACTGATAGGTGGGACGCACAAGTAACATGGTCAATTTAACTAGTCAACATGGTGCCAGGTAGACTATTTGTCCGGTCAACAGAGTGCAATCCGATGCTGAACCATGAGCAAGTGACCCTATAATCACCGCAAAACATATATAGTGATAGTAATCAGCTTATTCTGAAGTTCGGTGACCGTATTACGATTTTCTCTCTGTAGGCCCTCCAAAACTACATCTCTGCACGTTCTCGCATGTTACATCTAACAACTATGCAATACAACACTACTACTACACTCTAACACAATAAATCATATGTGTTTTTAGTTTTACTAGATATCATATTGTTACTTAATTATTCAGTTTGCATACATTAAAATTGCCTTTGAAATGTATGGCGGTATCATATCTTTGCGGGAAAAAATCCCGCCCTTTCCTGTTTAATCGGGTTTGTATCGATGGATCGTGCGAAACAGCAAAACTATAGTACTATACAGTACAAGTGACAGTTCACTGGGTCATCGTGTCATGTACTCCTACGTCGTAAGAGTGGAGCGCTCTCTTTCATAAATCTCCTAGTCCCTTTCGTTGACATGTGGGACATCAAGCTACCGGGTCCACGTGCCATACCGAAATATAGTGCAGAGCAGCTGGGGTGAAGCACCCAGTCATGGCACCAGCATAGTAATGAGCAATGAGGGGTCAAATCACAAGTTTGCACCTTTCCCACAGTTAAGTTGGAGGGACGAAGTAATAATGCTAAAAAATAAGTTGGAGGGAAGAAGAAACCATCATTTCACTCGTTGTTGAATCCGCTTCTCCCTCATCTTCTTCAAGTTAACCACATGTTGCTTCTGCCATTGTTCTGCCTCATGTGGGACGCAGATCGGCTTGGTAAAGAACTGCCACATGGGACCGCATGTTAGCCAACCGCCAGGACAACGTCCTCTAAAAATAAGAAACCTCCCCCGCCATCCGCGGGGCAAAATCACCTCCTTTTTACTAATCTATATTCTATAATTTTTTAGATCAATATAATTGAGATTTGTATAGATAGCATACTGGAGCAAAACCAAGTGGTGCGGTTAAGGGCATCCACAATGTGTAGCCAAATGTGAAAATAGCTTTTGGCATCATGGGAACCATTGTGGACGGTGTTGTCAAAGCCAAAAGGATGGACCCGAAGCTCCCTGATTGATTGATTGATTGAAGGAATAGAAAAATGCAATGTCTCTCCTCTTTCTCCCGTGTTTGGACGCATGTACAGTATAGAGCATAGAGTCTACTCCCCTGTCCCTTCTATCACAAATCACAAAGCAGTGAGACGTTAAATCACAAAGCACGGACGAAGCAACCATCATTTCACTCTTCGCTGACTCTGCTTCTCCATCATCTTCTTCGAGAAACCATCTCACCGCACTAAGCTGGACGAACGACGCTATTGTGTAGTAGTAGTACTAGTACATTTACGTGTCCTTTGGTTCAACGGACTTCCTGGATGCAAATAAGGCGGTTGTCTCGGCTTGCAGGCGGCACTTGCAAATGACTTACCGTGGTCTCCCTCAATGGTGTTCTCCGTCGAACGCACTTCGCCAAACCACTTGGTTCGAGATATCGTCGACGTCACCGCAATGGGGAAGGAAGTCAAATATAGTTACTACCTCCATTGTTTGTACACAAGGCAAGTATATCAAAATTACAATTTGCAAAAGGCCACTAACACTAATCGAGGCAAAATTGATGGGGTTTGCCTCGTACTAGCAACCAAGGACATTAATATCCCCTGCATGCATGCGGAAGTGAGAAGGTTGGTTTGCATGGCGCTGCATTAATCAAGCGATGAGGAGTGAGATGGTTAGCTCTTTGGGCATTGGAGAAAAAAATACGCATTAATTGACACGTGAAACGAGGATTTGTATCGATTAATCCCATGAAGGAAAACCCGCCTTTCTTTTTTTAACACTACGTACTCCTAGTACGTGAAATGCGTACTTATCCTGTTTGGGTCTAGGCCTTGCATTGCCATACTTAGCCACACATTTTGTGAAGCTTTCCTAAAGTTTTCAAAATGAAAAGGAGGTACACTTGCGCCGGCTGTCAGCGGTGGCACCGCACCCTCCTACGATCGCTCACCCTGCGCCCATGATCGCACCGCACCCTCGCACAGTCGCTCTTGCACGCAACAAACCCAACCAAGGGAACGCACCCTCACTGACACGTGTTGTCACATGTGAACAAAGCAAACTCAGCCATCCTACCGCTGACACATAATTTTCGTTCATAGAGTATGTTTATCCAAGCGCATGTTGGGGAGTATCCGTACGGCCCGTGCGGTGGTCTGTTGGGGAAGAAGAAGAAGTGAGGAAGAAGGGTTAGGAGACGTAGGATATTCATCCAACTGCCTGAAATGGTAGAATGACCCAAGTCAGGCGACTTGCATAACAATATATGTTTTTACACAGCAGAAGATCCATAAAAACAACAACGTAAAGAAAAACTATCACTGCTCGCGGAACGAGACAACCTCGTTGTCTTTGTCTGCCGGTGCGAACCAGCCGTAGTTGTCGACGTGTGTCTCCGCACCGTGGTTGTCCTCGGCCTCCAGCTACTTGTTCACGTGGATCGTGCGGGCGCTCTGCAAAGACGAGAGCACCGCCCGGTTCAAGTCGAGGACGTCCGGTTCCGCCTGCAGGAGGGCCTCGATGGCAGCGGCATCCGCGCGCTCCGCGTCGAGTCGAGCCTCCGGCGCCCGGTTCAAGTCCAGGACGTCTGGTTCCGCCTGCAGGAGGGCCTCGATGACAGCGGCATCCGCGCGCTCCGCGTTGAGTTGAGCCTCTGCCGCCCGGTTCAAGTCCAGCACGTCCGGTTCCGCCTGCGGGAGGGCCTCGATGGCAGCGGCATCCGCACGCTCCACCTCAAGTTGAGCCTCCGCCGCCCGGTTCACATCCACGACATCCGGTTCCGACTGCAGGAGAGCCTCGATGGCAGCTGCATGCGCGCGCTCCACGTCGAGTTGAGCCTATGCCTCCCGGTCTTCCTTTAGTATCGCCAGGTTGAACCGTTGGTCCGCCTGCACTATGGGGGACTCGGACGCCAGAATGAAGTCGACATCCATCGTCTCATACCCATCGGGGGCCTTCTGTGCCGCGATCTCCGCCATGAACATTGGATCGGCTTCCTCCTCCTCGTAGCTTGGCTCTAGAGAACTCGGGGATTGGCCCGCCGCAAAGCGAGCTTGGGAACGGAGGTCTATGGCACCGACCGCCGCCGCGATTTCTGCACAGCACTCCGGTGTCATCATCTTGTAGTGCGTGATCTTGCGGCACACCATGGCTTTCTGGTGAACTAGGGGACGCTTGATGCGGGCTAGGGGATCGAAAGGTGGGGGAAGGGGCTGGAGATTAGGTGTAGTTTTATGGAAGTGGCTGGCGTAGGCCGAGCAGCGAAGGTTCTGGTGTGAGTAGTGGTTCCGGTGACGATGGGTCAATCGGTTTTGACTGTATATCGCTCTTGTCGCGTTCGCATTGCAACCCAGCACGCTGGACCCTCCATGTCGCTCACTGAATGGAATGCGCTTCGTCTTGCTTTTTGCTCTCTTGTGGGACCGCAGTTGAGAGCAAACCTACGTCCCTCCCCCTCCCCCGCCCGCGTCATTTATACTACCACTCCCTCCGTTTTATGCAGAGTAAATAAAAACAGAGGGAGTATACTACGGATGAGGATGCCCTGACGTGGCTGAACCCATTGAGTAACTGACATGCGGGGCCTAGCAAGCATGGGGTCCGCCAGTAAGTGACCGAAAGGGAGGGTAAGGCAGGGATACCTACGTCAGAGGATCCACTTCCACTACTACTCCCTCCTTCCATTTACTATACAGGGCCTAAGGCGTTTTTCGAGGCTAACTTTGACCAAATATTAGAGTAATAATATATGACATGCAACTTACACAAAGCATACGATCAAATTCGTATGTGAAAGGAGCTTCCATTGATATAATTTTCACATTATACATCTCATGTACTATTAATCTTGTTAATAGTCAAATGCGGTTTCGAAAAACGCATTAGAGCATGGTTAATAATATAGCCAGTCGATGGCTATAAGGAACTGCCATGTCATCTATAGCCATCATCTATTATATGCACTCATACAGTAGTGTGGGCTATAAGGTTGGCTATTTTCCGCAAAAAAATTTATAAGGTTGGCTATTGTATTAGTACTTTTTTCCATCTCCTCTCTATCTCTTTCTTCATATTTATTGTATTTAACTAGGAATGCGTATATAGCTAGGCTCTTTCATGAGACCTCACTCCCCTTACTTTTCACATCTCTCTCCTCCCCATAGGCCCTATATAAATGGAAGGAGGGAGTAGTACTATGAGCACTGCATACTCTAGTACAGATGTTGTCGATACTCCACTAGTACTATTGGACGAGAGCTTAAAAAGTTACTATTGGACTGGCTATACGTGGCGAAATCCTAGTAGGAAGAGCATGCGCGAGAACAAGCACATTCACGTGGTTGAAAACAAATTGGAAACCATCTCGAGTACAAATCTAGGAGTACGTACGAATCTAACAATATTGATTGGGCGTTGTTGAATGTTG
Organism: Aegilops bicornis; assembly: GCA_021605145.1. Taxonomy (NCBI): domain Eukaryota; kingdom Viridiplantae; phylum Streptophyta; class Magnoliopsida; order Poales; family Poaceae; genus Aegilops; species Aegilops bicornis. The sequence continues at coordinate 494,375,968 of CM038674.1, forward strand.
ACACTTTTCTGATCAAAGTAGAGATACTTTGACTACACATAAAACTTATATGTAAACTAGAAAGGATAGGAGGGAGTATATTGTACGTTAAAAAATGAAACAAACATTGAATACCCTTTATATATGATTTGCGGATGCTATGATCAACAGTTCTGTCGGTGTACTAAAGTAGGGGTACCTTAGTACCCCGAACTTGTCTGCAGGCGATGCATGGTCCCGTGGCAAGCCTCGCGGGCGTCGCCAAGACCCTCCGCAGCCTTCCAGAAGACAAGACTCCGGCAAGAGGAGCTTGCCGGGAAGGCCACTTGAGGCACGAAGGAAGCAAGGCCCCGGCAAGAGGAGCCTGCCGGGAAGGCTTGGTGAGGCGACAAGCTCCCAAGCGCGACAAGGATTCGGCCGCGGCAAGGCGCTTGCCGCGGCATGCAACCTCTCTCCGTCTCCGCTCCAGCTCACCCAGCGACGTGTCGCCATGGGACTGTTCCATGCGCACGTGTCGAGCGGCTGTGCAGCCAGCGGAGAGCAGCGATAAGCGGCGCTGACAGGCTCGCCATCGTGGCGAGCGGAGGCGCACTGACGGCCTCTCTGTCACCTTTGTTTGGGCGACAACGACGGGCATTTATTGCTTTTGTCCCTTGCCGTCAGAGTTAGGTATTTTGCACTGTACACTGTTCAAGTAGGTGTACCAACTCCTGTTTTTTACATTTGTACCCCCGTCTATGTTGCCACCTGTCGGAGACCCCTTGAGCATATAAAAGGAGGCCCGAGTGCAACATAGAGGAGGTTCGGTTCGCAAGGTTCGGTGGGTTCGGCTGGTTCAGTTCATTCGATCCACCAGAGACCAGAGACACTCACGCTAGGTTTTGTAGCCCTCATTGCTCCTAGCAAGAACACAATAGATCAAACAAGCAGCAGTAGGAGTTTTATCTCTCCGGAGAGCTCCGAAGCTGGGTAAACTGCTCGTGTGCATCGCCTCGATCCGCTCTTCGTGCGATCTCCGCCCCCTCCGAACCACAAGGGGCCCGATGCGCCCGGCCCCATAGGTGCTCGTGGTGCGATCAGCCTCCCGACATCTTTGGCGCGCCCGGTAGGGGCGTCGAGGCCGTGTGAATCTGATCCGGCGTTCACACGAGCAGCGTCATCAACATCTTCCTCAACATGCCACCGAAGAAGAAGGCTTGGCGGCAGCGAAACCGTCGCGTCGTACCCACCCTCGCCCGCAGCAAGCGGGTGGTGGGGCGACGCTGGCGGAGGAACGAGCACCGACGAAGGTGTTCGCGGCGTTGCCAAGTCCAAGGACAAGGCACCGCAAACCTCGGCGTCCAGCGCATCCCCGCGCCCATCTCGAGACGCGGGACCAACAACGTCATGGCGTTCTGGCGCCATACGCGTTAGATTGGATCGAGACCCTCAAGACCAGCATGCGGCGCCAACATGCCGGCACGAGTGAGATCTGATGCGCCCGGACGGGCGCTGCTCCTTCTAACGTGGTTAGAAGTCCGGCGTGTCCCGCTCCTCGCACCGTTCTCCAATGCCACCCACTACTCCAGCGAAGCTCTGGCGAGGCTCGGCTGCTCCTCGATTACCCTCCGACGGCCGACAAAGGTCGGCGAGTGGAGGGCCACTATCCGAGCCTCATCGGCTTTGCCAGCAGCGGCGCTCCGCGGCAACCAACGCCATCATTGCCGCGGCGTGACGACAAGGCACGAGCCGGTGGCGACGAGACTTTCGGAGGTGCAACCACCGTACACTCTCCGCCAAGAAGGCCAAGATCGCCGACTCACCGGATCCACCTCGACAGCGACTCCACTGCGTCGTCGGATCCATGAGCTTCGCCGCGATCAGCGCCAAGTTCTTCATGAGTGACAACAAGAGGACGCTCGAACTCGCATCGAGCGCCGAAGAGAAGCGCGACGTCAGTCTGACAAGCGCGCTGGGCCTTCTGTTGACATGCGCGCACCGGAGGGGAGGTTGCCCTGCGTTCACTCGTGAGCTGCGGCAAGTCCAGTGGCCCAGCCAGAAAAACTTCAAGCCAGACGTGCCGGAGAAGTATGATGACAGGACGCACCCATCGGAGTTCCTCAGCATCTGCACCATCGCGGTGCAGGCTGCGGGGGGACGGGACGACAAGATCCTCGCCAACTACTTCCCGCTCGTCCTCAAGCTTCTTGTCGAGATCTTGGCTCATGCACTTGCCGGACAGCTCCATATCCTCTTGGGCAGATCTGTGCCATCGGTTTGTTGGCGCCTTCACGGTGGCCACAAACCCCGTGGTAAGAGAGTGACCTTCACTTGCTTTCCGTAAGGAAGGAGAGTCCCTGCGCAAGTTCATTCAAAGATTCAGCCGTGTGCACTACAACATCGAGCGTCCACCACCTGCCGTGGTGATCAGCGCATTTCATCGGAATGTGCGGAACCGCAGGATGAGGGAGGAGATGGCGATGTGCAAAGTCAAGGACGTCGGTGAGCTATGCATACAGCCAACAAGTGTGCACGCTACCGAGGAAGGAGGAGACTCCGGGAGAGAATCTGAAGCGAGGATCGGCGGTGATGACACCGCCCGGCAAAGAAGGGTCGTCGGCGAGGCAACAGGAAGAAGAAAGCCAGAGAAGTGCTAGCAGTCGAGCAGTCCGGCAATGGAGGTGGCGACAAGAACGCCAAGGCTGGTGGCTCCGGCAAGGAGGTTGCCGCTGATGCCAACCACCAGTCGATGGCAGCCGCCGACAAGCAGGACAACTCCGCAAGCGATCTTGCAAGATCCACCACACCAAGGGCCACGACCTCGAGCTGCAAGAAAGTCGAGCAGCTTGTCGAACAGCGAGAGCTAAGTACGAAGCGCGCGACAAGGAGAAGGCCCAGAAGGTGCTTTGGGGAGCAAGCAAGAAACGCCCCGACCGGGAGGACGCCAGCAAGGCTGGCAAGCGGCAAGGAGATAGACCTCCCAGCGGCGCGACAAGGATAACGGCGATGACGACGACGAAGACATGGAAGACGCAGCGCCCGATGAGCAGGAGTTTGAGCCACGGAGGTCCTTTGCATTGGCGGAGGTGCTTCCTGCATACCTCCCACCGCCAACTCAAGCAATGGATGCGGGAGGTTAATGCAGCGGAACCATCCGTAGAGTCACGCAAGCCTCTGAAGTGGTCCGACGCCTATCATTTTTGATATTGAGGACCACCCTGATCGCATAACTCGCGGTCGGGTGCTTGCCGATGTTGGTCTCACCAACCATCCGCAACGTCAAGGTCACAAAAATGTTAGTTGACGGCGGGGCGGCTTGAATCTGATCTCCTCCGCGGTGCTCCAGAAGCTTCAAATCCCTGACAACGAGCTTGAAGAGACCGGTACTTTCCAAGGAATCAATCCGGGAAGGAGCAAGCCGAAGGGGAAGATTACGTTGCCGGTCACATTTGGCAGCGAGCTGAATTTCAGGACTGAGAGGGTTACATTCGACGTCGCCGATTTCCCATTGCCTTACAATGGGATACTTGGCCGTCCAGCACTCGCCAAGTTCATGGCAGCCTCTCACTACGCCTACAATCTACTCAAGATGCCAGGCCCGATAAGCGTCATCTCTGTCCATGGCGACAAGAAGGATGCCCTTATCTGTGCCGACAAGATCTACCGGGATGCAGCAGCCGACAGATCGCAAAACACTTGCACCGAAGCTCCCGGGAGGAAGAAGACCAAGTCCAAGTCCGGCAAGGGCTCGATGCTCACTCCGCAAGCGCACCTCTTGAGTGCTGCGCTACCGTCGAGGACGCACCATCGAGCTCCACCGGCAAGTGCAAGAAGATGGTGGCTCTGCCAAGACCAAGAAGGTGCCAGCCAAGGAGGGCGGCATGGTGGTACCTTCACCATCGGTGCCTCTCTCGACCCTAAATAGGAAGGCGCGCTCGTTGCTTTCCTGCGAGGCGAATGTCGGCGTGTTTGCATGGCAACCGTCGATATCCCGGTGTTCCTGTGAAAGTGATCGAGCACCGCCGCCGTTTGTCCTCATCGCGCGCCCATCAAGCAAAAAGTCGTGAAGCAAGCGGTGGGCGCCAAGAATTCATAGCCGAAGAGATCAAGAAGGCTGGAAGCGGCGGGCCTTGTCGAGGAGTGCTCCATCCAACGTGGTTGGCCAATCCTGTAGTCGTCGCCAGAAGGCAAATGGGAAATGGAGACTTTGTATTGACTTCACCGATGTTAATAAAGCTTGTCCCAAAGATCCATTTCCCTTGCCGTGCATTGACCAGATTGTTGACTCCACGGCTGGATGTGATTTGCTTTCGTTTCTTTATGCATACTCAGGATACCATCAGATCTTCATGGCTGAAGAAGATGAGGAGAAGACCGCATTCATCACACCATGTGGCACATACTGTTTCATACGGATGCCTTTCGGTTTGAAGAATGCTGGTTCAACATTTGCAAGGGTAGTCCATGACGCTTTTGAGCCGCAAATGCACAGAAATGTAGAGGCCTACATGGATGACATAGTGGTCAAAAGCAAGGACAAAGCAACGCTGGTTCAAGATTTGGACGAGACCTTCGCAAATCTGCGCCAAGATCAACCTAAAGCTCAACCCGAGAAGTGCGTGTTTGGAGTCCCTTCCGCAAGCTTCTCGGGTTCTTCGTGTCTCGGCGAGGGATTGAAGCTAATCCCGACAAGATCAAGGCCATTGAGCAGATTGAAGCACCAAAGCGGCGTCAAGGATGTCACGAAGACTTGCGGTTGCGTGGCGCTCTCGGCGAGTTTATTTCTAGGCTGCCTGGCGCTGCGTACATTTTTCAAGATTTTGAAAAAGGCAGGTCCAGTAAAATGGACTCCCGAAGCGGAGGCTGCGCTACAGGACTTGAAGAGATACCTGTCCTCCACTCCAACACTTGTCGCACCTAGGCCACAAGAGAAATTTCTGCTATATATAGCGGCAACCAATCAAGTGGTTAGTGCTGCGTTAGTAGCGGAGAGGGAGGCGGATGACGAGCCAGCAACCATGGCAAGCACATCCAGCGACAAGCAGGGGGCTTCGCCGACAAGCTCTGGTCCCGACAAGGATGAATCCAGCAGACACATGAACAGATCTGAGAAAAGGATGGTGCAGCGCCCGGTCTACTTTGTCGGGTTCCCTCCTGCAGGGGCTAGGTCAAGGTACTGGTGTGCAAAAATTGCTTTTCGGCCTCCTCATGGCCTCGAGAAAGCTGCGCCATTACTTCCAAGCACATGAGATCACAGTTGTCACTGCTTTCCGCTGAAGAGGATCTTGCAGAATCCGAAGCGGCAGGCGGGATTGTCGAGTGCGCCTTTGGAGCTGTCAAGCTTTGGTCTCAAGTTTGAAAGCACATCAACTATCGAAAGCAAAGCATTGGCAGAATTCATAGCAGAATGGGCGCCAACGCCGGATGAAGAGATTCCGAGACGAGCATTCCCGTCAAAGAAGCAAGCAAAGAGTGGGCTGATGTACTTTGATGGTGCCTTCTCGCTGCAAAGGCGCCCGGTGCGGCGTCTTTGCTTATCGTACCCACCGGAGAGCACCTCAAGTACGTCGTCCAGATGCACTTTCCCAAGGAGCAAGCGACAAACAATACCGCAGAGTATGAAGGTTTGCTTGCCGGTCTCAAGATCGCAGTGGACCTTGGGATCAAGAAGCTTATTATCAGGGGTGACTCGCAACTTGTCGTCCGACAAGTGAACAAAGATTACCAGAGTCCGTTGATGGAAGCCTACGTTGAGGAAGTGAGGAAGCTAGAAGAGCATTTTGACGGCCTGCAAATGGAACATGTTCCAAGAGCTCGAGAATGATATTCTTGACGGCTTTGTCAAAGTCTTAGCGCTTAAGTTCTTGTGGAACCAGGGATTTTTGTGCTCAAGGCGACTCAGCCAACCGTAACACCATCAATCGGACAAGGCAAGAAGAGGAAGTTGGCCTCTGGTGACTACTTTCCGGCAGTAGCTTCCCGGCCGTCGTTGCAAAGGTCCCCAAGATCAACACCAACAGTCTTGAGGAAGCGATCTGCTCAAGCCAGACCCAGTGGTTTGTTTCGTTGAAGCGACGCTCCCGACAAGTCTTGCTCGGCAAGCTTGCCGGGAGCATCTAGCTCCGGCAGGGCCGCTTGCTCTTGCCGTGGACGCTGATGTTCCCGCAGCAGCAGATATGCCTTGAGTCCTTGTTGTCGAGCCGCAAGCTCCAGCATGGGCGCAGCAGATTGTCCATTTCCTTCGTGACAGGAGAACTTCCCGAAGAGCAAGAAGAAGCGGAAAGAGTAGCCCGGCAGTCAAGTATGTACCAGTTTGTCGACAGCATACTGTACAGAAGAAGACTCAACGGTGTGAAATTGAAGTGTATTGCCAGGGAAGATGGACAGAAGCTGTTGGCAGAGATACATGGAGGCATATGTGGTCACCACATTGGCGCAAGAGCACTTGCCGGCAAAGCTTTCCGGCAAGGTTTCTTCGGGCCGACAGCCTCCGTGATGCAACTGCACAAGTAACCAAGTGTGAAGCGTGCGGTTCCATTGCAAACAGATACACCAGCCAGCTCAAGCTCTCCGGGCGATCCCTTTATCCTGGCCATTTTCGGTCCGGGGCTCGACATCCTCGGCCCCTTCCCCGAGCTGTCGGGGCTTTGAGTACTTGTATGCGTCACCATCGACAAGTTCATAAAGTGGCGGAAGTGGAAGCGGTGAGGAAGGTGACGGCACGATCAACAGTCAAGTTCTTCAGTCAATTGTTTGCCGTTTGGAATCCCTAACCGGATCATCACCGACAACGGCACACAATTTCTGAGTCGCACCTTCATGCAAGACGTCCAAGACCTTGGCGCCAAGGTCTGCTTCACTTCATTGCTCACCCGAGAAGCAACGGTCAAGCGGAGAGGGCAAATGCTGAAGTGTTGCGCGGGCTCAAGACCGTAACTTTCGACAGCGCTGCACAAGTGCGGAAGAAAGCTGGATCGAGGAGCTGCCGGTGGTTCTTTGGTCGATCGGGGCGACGCCAAATCGAGCCACCGGCTAGGCACCCTTTTCTCTAGTCTATGGAGCAGAGGCGGTTCTCCCCACGGAACTCAGATCTGGATCGCCTCGAGTACTCGCTTATGATGAGCTTGAGCAAGAGCAGCTGTGACAAGATGACGCTACCGCCTCGAGGAGGATCGTCTTCAGCCATTGTCGCGAGCTGCTCGCTTCTGACAAGCTTCTGCGTCGCTACCATAGCCGCAGGGTTAATGCCAGAAGTCTCGAGGAAGGCGACCTTGTTCTTCGCGCATTCATTCGCCAAGAATTCAAACAAGTTGGCCTTGAAGTGGGAAGGCCCTTATCGGGTGAAACGAGTCACTAGGCTGGCGCCGTCATGCTTTGAGACCGAAGATGGCATTCGGTGAGCAACTCCTGGAACATTGAGCATCTTCGTAAGTTTTACCCATAAAGGCGCGGTTGTCGGAACCTGCTCGGCAACCACCTTTGTACAAGTCTTGCCGCTGTTGCATGTAATCCTTTGTACAAAGCGGGCGCAGACCAGCGCATCGATAAAGCTCATGCGTTGCGCACAACTTGTCAAATTCATGCTTTCATCAATTTATTGCATGCTTTGGCTAACACTTTGTGCAGCAACCACACCCGTAAGCAGAATCGAGTCCCTGGGCTCCATAACGTTATTTCCTCTTCTTTTTCTTTTCTCAAAGAAAGGAAAGCTCCCTCGCGCACAAGTTAACCAGGGGGGAAGGAGGAGATAATATTATGGACCAGGCACCGCTCGAGGAAGTTTCACCTCATCGGGAAGCAAGAAACAGAAAAGCTAAGTTGCCAAAGTTTGAGCAATCAATTTTTAAGTTTTCAAGTTATCTTCCTCGAACGATAGAACTTTGTATGGAAAAAGCTGTCTTGTGAGAGGAACCAAATCGTGGATCGGTCGCGCCCTTACTTTGTTTCGAGTCCGCTCAACAACTTAAGTGAGCTGCGGCTAGTCCGCGACAAGGTTGCTTGTCGGTAGCGACCCTTGACGAAGCTGCTGAAGTTCACTTTTCGGCGCTCGCGGCAAGGGTGCCTGCACCGCAAGTTTCCACAAAGCGTAGGGCAATAACATACAAAGCCAAGAGTCGAGTAAAGGAAGTAACGTAGCAAATGTTGCCCAAAATAAAGTTATATTACAAAAATAACTTATTGCAGCACTGGCTAAATCGTTCTCAGAACTGAAATAACAGCGAAGAGGAGAAGAAGGGCGCGCCGGCACCCAAGCCCCGGCAAGCCAGAGTTGCCGGGGGCTGCAGCAAGCCAGAGTTCTTGGGAGGCCGCAGCAAGCCGTGAGTTGCCGGGATGCGATATCAGATAAGCCCTTCATCCCTTTTCAAGCATCCCTTTTTCATTAAAAACATTCTACTCGGATACAATCCGTGGGGAATGAAAAACATGAAAGAGAAGGTTACAAGTTTTAAATGCGGATAAGGCCCGAAGGCTTACAAATTAAAAAGATAAGATGCTCGTAATCCTTTTTCTGTCCCTCTCTTCAGGAGGTAGGTCAAGGAGGCGAGAAGGGCAAAAGAAACGCCTAGGCGAGCTACAGTGCCGAGAAGGCACCAAGGGAACATCCCGGAGCTCCCGAGGGCTTGACGGAGATGGCAGCGCCGAAGCGGGGCTCAAGAGGCGGGCGGCGGGACATCAAGCCTGTTGTCGAGGGCACTATGCCCTCGTACTCGACTTGACGGCATTGTCGCCATCCCTCTTCCCCTTCCGCAGCCTCCCTACGCCTGTCGCCCAAGGAGACGACCCCGGGGAGTTCAAGGAGCCGGCGACGCGGATGATGGAGTCGCCGGTGACGCACGAAGCGGCGCCCGACAACTAATCGGGCCCGCTACCCTCGTCATCGCTGTCGCTCCTCCTCATCACTCTCACTCGAGGGGGAATCTTCGCTGTCGGAGGAGCTATCCACGCAGCACTTCGCCCGAGTACCGAGATCCCCGAAGACCTTGATGGAGAGGAGATCACCCTCCAGTAACTTAAAATGGAGGGTAGACCCCGCCATCAGCTGTGGATCGAGTGAACGTCTTCCACCCACGATCGAGATACATCACATTAGGGGCTGGGAATACAACACGGACTTGCATGCCGCTGATTCCACAGCCCCTCATGTGCAATCTCAGTGTCTCGGGCGGATCCGACTCCATCGCACTCGCGAACGGAGCTGGAAGCTGGAGGCGACGACGAGGCGCCCGGCGCAGCCTGACGAAGAACTCGCAAGGGTCGTCCCCTGTATGGACCGCCGCAGGGATGGGGAACCGCCGGCGGAAGCGGAGACGGCGCGCGCCGCCCGTCCGCCTCTTCCCCGGCGCCTCGACCTCGTCCACGACCTCGCCCCCTCCCTCTTCCCCTTGTGGCCGGTTCTGCCACCTCGGGCGTGGGGTTGGGAGGGGAGCGCTGTCTAGCAGCGACCCTCGCCGCCACCGATGAAGAACCAAGGTTCCTTTTCTCCATGACGAATGAGAGAAAGGGAGCGTAAACCGAGAAAGGAGGAGATAGGAGAGTGCAGGCTTCGCTCCCCTTCCGCTCTTTTAAGGAAGCAAGGCGGGGCTCGACCGCCCTTCGGCAAATCAAGGCATAGGGAGAGCAGGGAATCGGGGCCGACCTGCTGCCTCTGCTCGTAACGGCCCAGTTTTTTTTCACTTCCACCGTCCGCGACACCAAGAGCATGGGAACCACGTGGCGGGGATGCAGAACTAAGGCGACGGGTGAAGCGACCCCGCACGCCGCCCACTTCCCCCACGACACCGCAATTGACGCGTGCCGTTACGGGGGAACGCGGCGGATACGGAGTGGGTTTGGTTTGGACCCAGGCCAAGCGTGCCCGTGCCCTGTTTTGGGCCTGGCCCAATAGCGCTCGGCACCGTGTATGGCCTGCACCGGGGCTCTGTCGGTGTGTACTAAAGTAGGGGTACCTTAGTACCCGAACTTGTGCACGGGCAGTCGCAGCGTCCCCGTGGCAAGCCTCGCCGGGCGTCCGCCAAGACCCTCCGCAGCCTTTCAGAAGACAAGACCCCGGCAAGAGGAGCTTGCCGGGAAGGCCTCTCTCGGCACGAAGAAGGCCCCGGCAAGAGGAGCTTGCCGGGAAGGCCTCTCTCGGCACGAAGAAGGCCCCGGCAAGAGGAGCTTGCCGGGAAGGCCACTTGAGGCACGGCGAAGCAAGGCCCGGCAAGAGGAGCTGCCGGGAAGGCTTGGTGAGGCGACAAGCTCCCAAGCGCGACAAGGATTCGCCGCGGCAAGGCGCTTGCCGCGCATGCAACCTCTCTCCGTCTCGCTCCAGCTCACCCGGTGACGTGTCGCCATGGGACCGTTCCATGCGCGCATGTCGAGTGGCTGTGCAGCCAGCGGAGAGCAGCGATAAGCGGCCGACAGCTCGCCATCGTGGCGGCGGAGGCGCACTGACGGCCTCTGTCACACTGCTTGGGGCGACAACGACGGGCATTTATTGCTTTTGTCCCTTGCCGTCGAGTTAGGTATTTGGCACTGCATAATCGCTCAAGTAGGTGTACCAACTCCTGTTTTTACATTTGTACCCCGTCTATGTTGCCACCTGTCGGAGACCCCTTGAGCATATAAAAGGAGGCCCGAGTGCAACATAGAGGAGGTTCGGTTCGGAAGGTTCGGTGGGTTCGGCTGGTTCAGTTCATTCGATCCACCAGAGACCAGAGACACTCATGCTAGGTTTTGTAGCCCTCATTGCTCCCTAGCAAGAACACAATAGATCAAACAAGCAGCAGTAGGAGTTTTATCTCTCCGGAGAGCTCCGAAGCTGGGTAAACTGCTCGTGTGCATCGCCTCGATCCGCTCTTCGTGCGATCTCCGCCCCCCTCCGAACCACAAGGGGCCCGGTCCGCCGGCCCCATAGGTGTTCGTGGGTACGATCAGCCTCCCCGACAAGTTCAAAATTTTGAATCCGCCTTAGGTATCACACATGACCCCACTCGTTCTCTCTCGATTTCATCTCGGGGTCCGGAGATCGATTGAAAGAGGACTAGGGTGGGTATAATACGTTCGTTTCGCTTATGAACGTAAAATATACTCCCTCTGTTCCCCACACACCTCCCCCCCCCCCCCCCCCGTGGGTCATTTCTATCATAGAAACAGACCAAACCATTATCTCCTTGCATGATACGCAATTGATCTCTGAACATCAATCGACCTCGTCAACACGTGTCGGGGCATGAACTGAATGGGATGTCAAAACTAAGACGCGAAGCGACACGTAGTGGAGGCAAAGTGAAACTTTAAACGAACCGTTTGTTTGTATGCACGTTGGACAAATTACAAAATATTGGAAATACAAGCATGGTCTAGGCCCACATGCGAATGATACTCTGTGGAATGTTCAAATGAGGCATGCGGGAGGATGGACTCGACCGGAGGGCGACATGATCGATGGAGAAGAGGGTTGGAGAGGAATGAGAAATAAGCAAACGCCACATGATTATACTTGAACGGCTCAAATAAACAATAAGTTGTCTCGCTTGGCCTACATAGTGAAAGGCCTAATGTGCAATGCGGAGCACTCATGCTCGAATATGGGCAGAAAAATAGGGAAACTCACATGTGGGGCACACCTGTCGGGACGACGTAGCGTAGACTAGTCCAATGGAGGAGCTGGCCCACGACCTCCTCGCCACCGGCAGCCGTTCATGTGGGTCGTGGGGGCCAACAACGTGGCGCAGCTCCAGCACTGCCTCTGGACACGGCGACCGCGGTGAGCGACACGCTCATCGTCGCTAGACACGGTCGGTTTGAGTGTGCCGAGGGTGGCGTTAGTGCTGTGGCACGACCAACAGTATGTTTGGATTGTGCCCAAGGTTGCCCCATCAAAGCATTGGGTAGCCAAAATTTTGGTTTGAGGTTTTGGTTGCCCATGATTTGTCCGACATTGGCAAGAAAAATGAACTAGAGTTGGCTAGAGTTCATTGGCATGCCAAAAAATGGCAACCATCCAAACAAAGACCAATCTTTGGGTCATGACCAAAATTTTGGTAAGGTGCACTTTGGCCACAATCCAAACACACTCCAACACCCGGCTCGTCGAGGATGCACGGGGCGCCGCGACACATCCGCGGAGTGGTGTAGCGTGGCCAACTGCATCCTCAGGACCTGAGACCATGCCAGGTCGTCTTGCTTTTTCAATGACATGCGGGGATCGCATGTGAGCAAAGGGCATCTCCAACGTTGCCATGACCGCAGCTGACTACCCTGGCGAACCAAAAACCCTCGTCCCTCGTGCCATCGCGCGGTGCGTTCCCAGCCGGCGCCAGCTATCCGCATTCATGCCGTCCGTCCGTATGCCGTCGTTAAGAGGCTCGGTGCCTGAGGAACCAACTCCGGCGACTTAATGGCGCACCAGGACGCTTGGCCTCACCAGAATGCGCTACTTAAAGCGGCAAGGCCCGGCTAACCTCCACACCATAGCGCATCGTCCTCCTACCTGGCACCACATCCGCCATGACCGCAAGTGCGAACGCTCTGCGGGAGAGCTTGTCTTCGGGGATGAAGCTCGAGGTCGCCGCCCTCGCTCAAGTCGCCTCTCGCGACACAATAGCGGCGTTGCCGGATGCGGACGCGACCGCACAAGCGGTGGCCACGCTGGCGACCGACGACGGGAGCATCGTCACCCACGCGTCCTACTTGCCACCGTCCAACGTCCAGCACAGCCGAGGTTAAGGACTCCTATGAGGATGAGTAGGGCATGGGAGGCGGCAGGGCATGGTGTGCCAACTGGTCGGTCTGTATCCCGTGTTCTACTCTTCCTCGCCGGAGACCGCACCTTCACTTCATGAGTCTTGAACCCCGCCCCCGTACATAGAGTTCGCAGATGGAGGACGTCGGTCGCCGTCGTAGAATAGGTTTAGGGTCGGGTTTCTTTTATTTTTTCTGTCCTATAAAAGTTCGAAATGTAATGAAAATCTGCCACGTTTGCATTAATCTCGGCCGGTGTATCTGAACTTTCACAATAATATAGTATATTGTAGGAGTACTAGCAAGATGCCCGTGCATTGCACGGAAGATCAAGATCTTGTGGAAGAAAAGGATGAACGAGGGAAGGCCTTATCTGCAAATGTGGAGAGGAGTGCATGTAAATTGTCATAGTTTCCTTCCTATCCGTTAGATATAGATCGGACGGCCTATATTATAGGATGACAGGCACACCATCATCACCAACACTGCTTTTTATTGAACCGAGACAAAGCTAACATGCGAAGTAAGATAAACACATAGGGTCTATACATATACAATTTATCTTAGGCACTCCAATAGTACGTCCACTACACATTCATGCATTTCACATCTTTCTACATCTATGGGAACCTACAAAAGGGTTAACGTAAATTACCTCTCTCTCTCTCTCTCTCTCCTCCCCTAATTTTCATGGTGGTGGGCCCCTCCCTCCCCCCAATCTACAATCAACAGCTCACACGTTTCACATTACGTTAATTACGTAACTGGGATTACGTAGGTATAGCATTACTCGTCCTAAAAAAACCAGCTAAGTCAACCTCCCAGCATATCGCGTGGGAAAAGACCCGGCCACGCCGTTTTAGTCGGGATTACCGGATTACTAGTAGTAGTATCGATGGATCGCGCGAAGCAACAAGTTTTTTTAGGGGGCGAAGCACCTAGTTTAAAAGGAAAAAAGGCAGTACACTCACAACACCCCTGTCGCGGTCGCATTGCACCCCACACACATTCGGTCCTGCACACGGCTCATGCAAACGGGCGCCCGGCTTGCCTCTTCACCGACGTGGGACTGCACTTGGAGAAACCGACCATGCGCCAAACTCCCCCGCCCACAGCGAAAATGGTCCCCCACCCAAAATTACCCCCAAATCCTAGATTCAACCGCCCTTCGGCCAACTAGCATATAATATTCCCCAACCCCCCCCCCTCCATCCCCCTCCACTCCATTCGCTCCGCCAAAGCCGCCCTCCCCGCCACGTTGATACGTCGGCGCCGCGGTTCGTCGAGGGGACGCACGGCGATCCTCTCGCTCCCATAGTACGCTCTCGTAGACTGTCGTCCTCTAGCCGCGCCGCCACCGCTGGCGACGTTCTTGTGGAGGCGCACGGCGGTCAGCGCCACCACCGCTGGCGATGTTCGTGTGGAGAAGCACGGCGATCAGCTTCTCCCACGGTACGCGCATTCTAGACTGAGGCCCCGTGCATGTCGGTGTAGCGCTGAATGTTAGCTGGTAGACGCTGTTAATCTCATTGTTTGTCAAAGTAGTTTACAGTAAATATGCGCTGCTTAAGAAGCTTCCTTGCCCAGTTCTGCACTCAATCTGCTTAGCTGAGATGGCATGCCAAGGCCGATTAGTTGCTATAATGTCCTGCCATATATTTATTGCGGCGTAGATTGCCATGGTCTAGTAGCCAATCTGTTAGGTGAAATAGCTCTACACTGTTTTATACTCGATCTTTGTTGTTGCGATGGCCTTCGTTAGTTTGATGGTTGTGTGCTCGGCCTCATTGACTACTGAAACAGCCTGCCATAATTTAGCACTCAAATATGTTTGTTGAATTAGCTTTACATGTATTTCGTTACTTAGATCTGCTCGTCCAAATATCTTGCCATAGCTTTAGACATCGACCTAGGTATTTTTTTTCTGGACTTCATAAAAAAGCATATATGTTTTTCTGTAATATCTAGTAGAAGAACTAATTTGTATGTCCAACAGATGGACAGGACTTGGATAACCTCTGCTCGAAAATTCTCCGCTGCATATGTCGAGGGGATTGAAAACTTCATGAACTTTATCAGAGTTGAGTACGGTGGTCCGAAATCAGATGTGCTCTGCCCGTGTAGCAGTTGTATCAATTCAGTTACAAGACCCCAGTCAACTGTGCAAAATCATCTACAGTTGTATGGGATGTCGGTCACATATACTAGGTGGGTTCATCATGGTGAAGCTGTGAACGTCAATGTTATTGACTACGTGGAAGCAGCAGATCACCATCTTGATCTGCCTGATGCTCAGGTGGAAGAGGAGGAGGAGGAGGAGGTGGTGGTGGAGCCAGTGAGTATGACCAACATTGAAACAATGCTAAGAAATGCTCGTGCATTCCGTGAACTTTCACGTGGAGAAGAAAAATGGTGGGCCCGCATGTTGGAACAATGCAATGTGGTTGTCACCCCAGGAAATAAGATGTCAGTATTCTCAGCTATGGTCACCTTTCTTCAGGTGAAGACATCTGAGCGGATGACCAACAAATCATTCGATGCTATGTTGGTTGCTTTCCGCAAAGCTTTCCCAGATGCGTCTGAGCTGCCACACACCTATAGTAAAATGAAGAATTTCCTTCGTGCAGTTGGAATTGGATATGATATGATCCATGTTTGTAAGAATAATTGTGTTCTATTCCAGAAGGATTATGCCCAAAATGTTCAACTTAAGTGAATGCTCGAAATGCAAATCATCAAGATGGAAATATGGCGATGCTGTGAAGAGGATTCCTCATAATGTTCTGAGACATTTTCCAATTATACCAAGATTGCAAAGGTTGTTTCATGATGCTGAAACAAGAGAGGATGTACTATGGCATTATAGGAACCAGGAGTACAGAGATCAGAATGTAATGAGCCATCCATCTCATGGTGGTGAGTGGAAAAGCTTCAATCATAAACACAAAAAGTTTGCTGCTGACACGAGAAACATTAGACTTGGCTTAGCTTCAGATGGATTTAACCCATTTGGCCACAGGCGCCACATATAGCATGTGGCCGATTAGCTTGTTATCCCTTACAACATGCCTCCAAATGTCTGCACCAAAGAATCAAACTACATGATGGCCTTGCTCATCCCAGGTCCAAAAAGTCCTGGAAAGGATTTTGATTTGTTCATGGAGCCTCTTGTGGAGGAACTTCAACAGCTATGGAGGGTGTTCTCACTCGAGACCTATATAGCAGCCCACCAGCTGATTTCTTTATGCGTCTTTGTTATAATTTGGTGCATCCATGATTATCCAGCTTTGGGCACTATGTCGTAGGCTTAACGACACATGGTTACAATGCATGTGTTCGATGTGACAGGAATCCGCTGTCATACGCAATACTTAGCAAGATTTGTTACATTGGACATCGTCGTTTCCTTGCCAAGGACAAGCCGCATCCTAGAAAATACCGAAGACATGTGTTCAATGCAAAGCATGAAAACTGAGATGCGCCAAAGAGGCTCACCGCTAATGAGTTCCAAGTGGAATTAGAGAAGGTAAGGCATATTACACCTAGAAACCATCCTGGTAATGGTAGTGGGAAAAGGAAGCATGGCAGGGTAGAAGAGAGATTATTTTTTACCCGCAGGTCCACTTTGTGGGACTTTGAGTATTGGAAAGATTTGGATCTGCGGCATAATCTTGATGTGATGCACATCGAGAAAAATATATGTGACAGCATTATCGGCACACTTCTTAATATTGAAGGCAATACGAAAGATACCTTAAAATCTAGGATTGATTTGAGACACCTGGGTATCAGACAGGATTTGAAGGTGCAAGATGAAGGTAAACCACGAGATATGGCACCAGTTGTGTACGTCTTGGACAAGGTAAAAAGAAAAGAATTCTGTGAGGTCCTATCACGTGTGAGATTCCCACATGGATTTCCTTCCAACCTTGAAAGGAGAGTCAGTGCAGATGGAAACAAGGTACAATGGTTGAAAACTCATGACTGCCACGTCCTACTTCAAAGGGTTTTACCTGTTATCCTTAGAGGATTGGGCCGCAATGACTTATACAGAGGCGATTGCGAGTTGGGACAATTCTTGAGGGAACTCTGCGGTAGAAATATCGAGATAGATGCTTTGGAGCCGTCTTAGAGAAAAGATACCAACTATCCTATGCGACCTTGAGAAGATATATCCTCCAGCCTTATTTGATGTGATGGTGCATTTGGTTGTTCATCTACCTGATGAGGCACTACTTAGAGGTCCAGTACAGTATGGCTGGATGTACCCTATTGAAAGCAGCTAGGCACTTTCAAGGGCTATGTTAGGAACAGAACTAGACCTGCGGGTTCCATTGCAGAAGCGTTGACATTCTGCTAAAAATACATTGAAACAGCTGATCAGCTTAGCAAAGAGGTGGGTGAAGACAATCCCGGGCTCGATGTTTTCGATTATTCTGTTCGAGTTACAGGGAAGAGTCGACAAGAGGACAAACCTAAAGATTTGGACAAAATGGTTTGGTATGAGTTGAATAACTATCCTGAGATACTACCTTATATCAAGTAAGTGCTAAGTATTGCAGCTTATACATCGTAATCTACTAAACTTGTAGCAAATTCTTATATATTAAGATATTTGACGTGATCACTATGTTGTGCAGCATCTACTAAAAGGAGTTACTGCCGCAAAATCCAAGGAACATTGACAAACTGGTTATGGCAGGATTTGTGAAATGGTTCAAGAGCCATGTAAGATTTTCAATTGCATTGCCAGTTTTTTAATATATTGAGTACATAAGATGATCAGCTTGTCTATTTTCTAACCATAGGTTAAGAAGATGCGGGAGGATGGGCACGCAGTTGATGATGCCCTTTACTCACTAGCAATGGGTCCTGATACTCGGGTAAGACATTATGAATCTTGCGTTGTTGGAGATGTGCGCTACAACACCCTTGCACGAGAGGAAGGTAAGAAGACGCAAAACAGTGCCATCATGAGCACGGATACGTATGACAAAGAGACAATTGAATAGTATGCTAACATAACAGACATTGTTCAGTGTGTAGTTCTGTTGTGTTGTCGTATAACCTGTTTTCCAGGATCGTAAAACCCAGAGCTCATGATTATTTCAAATCCATCAATGTCAAGGCGGCGTACCAGACCAACGAGCCTTTTATTTTGGCAAATCAAGCAACACAGATATTTTTCTTGGAAGACACATTTGCACGTAGCGATGACTGGAGAGTATTATAAAGGTTTGAGCAGAGGAATTCGTTTAATGAAGTTGCACAACAAGACGATGCTTACACTGCTCCTGATGTACAAGATAACACAGATGTTCCTACTATCTTTGAGAACCATCACGTCAATGACACCGGCGAAAAAGATTTCTGTCGTCTTTGTGGACATACAAGAGTTGATCAAGAAGAAGCCAACGTTCGAGGACGCTGAGGACGAAGAAAAAGATGACACCGTGGGAAATTATGATTCAGACTGATACACATGGCGAAGATGTTGACGCTGCTGCTGCGGATGATGATTACATTTGTTTTGTCGTGTTTGCCTGTCAGAAGATGTTTTTTTATCTACTATGTGAAATTGTGTTTGCTATGACAACTGAAACCTGATGAACATGCTGTTTAGTATTTTGCTGTGAGAACATCACTTATTATGTATGCTGATTTGTGTTTGGTGATTGTATGACGACTAAAACATGATGAAATTATTGTTTAGTTGTACTCATATTTGGCTGTGAAACTTGAATTTGATGACATAGTTTGCTATTGGACTGCAATTTGCTCGACGTCTTTGAATGAGAACATAGCTGACCCGACAGGGCCTCTACTAATTTATTTATTACCAAAAGGGTCTCTGCTATTTATTTATTTATGAGCAAAAGGGGATACTCCCTGATTTCCGTTAATAGAAATCATTAGATGTTCACAACACTACGCCCAGCCTGCTACATAGGTTTCATTCATTACTAGTTTCAAAGAAAGTGCTCATGTCATAGCCATTGAATACATCACGAGTGCTACATACACCGCAAATAAAGAGACAATCATCCTCTGAGCACATCGATTTTGCCCATTATCTTCACAAGATCTTTCATCTCCTCATTGCTTTGTCAAGGCCGTTCAATGGCATTGCTTGGCCATGATCGGAAGGAACTGCATCTTTAACCTTACGCTCTGCATCTTCCTCTTCGTCGTTCCTTCGATTACTTGTCCAACACCCCAACCTTTGGTATTGGGATTCCTCATTAACAAATAATCAGCGTAGTTGCACTCCCCACATCGACAACTCCAGAAATACAAATCACACGAATATTACATTTTCTGCACGAATCAAATTGGATGATCATCAACCAAACTATTAAAAAATCAGCAACTGAAAGCAGTAGAACAACACTTAAACATATTATTACCCCATGATTCGGGCATTTTTAGAAGACTCGGCAAGGGTTGAGGATTGTGGTTGAGACGCGACGGATGACTCTGCGTGATTTGCAGCAGTGGCACCACATCAACGGCAGCGGGTTGCGATGAGCAACCGGCTGCAGTGCGCGTGCCGGAGGGGGTGTGATGAGACCCATTGGCGATGGTACGGGTGGCAACTTGGCGCATATCTGGTTGTTGCCTGCTGAAGAGCGGGTGGACGAGCAGCCAGCGGACATGGTTATCAATGACGTAGATTACGATGCTAGGCAGAGTAAGTAGAGAAGAGGAGAAGCGAACATTGGATATGTCAGTTTCATTACTTGCAGAGTAGCATATCACCATATATAGTCATAGTCTAGGTTTGGATTCGAACCAACTATAGGAGCATGTCTCTCTTTTTTCTAAAACTCAGCAACGTCTCTTTACTGGTACACTAGCTTGTTCCGTACGCCTTCTCAAGTCTTTGATTTTCTTTCCCTTTTTTTGCGAGGAAGGAAGGAGGACAAAATTGAGAGTTCCTGAGACTCAAACCCAAGACCTTGCGGTTGAAAACCAAGGGTACTAGTCACTTATGTGGTGAACATTCCCTGGGAGGAGGACGGCAGACGAACGCATTTTCCTCGCAGTTTTAGTTGTGACACAAGATCGAACGGTCGCAGTTTCGGGAATGTTATCAGGCGAACGAGCCCAGTTTTTCTTTTCTTCCTATATATAAAAAAGTATGCTACTTGGTGTCGGCTTAGTCAACAAATGATTGTGCCAACCTTGACCGTTGGATTGACATTCAACGTCTGTCGTGTTTCTTTAGTCTCTTCTTCCTCAAGCCACCAAAGCCAAACTAGCGCCAGGGAGACCGCCTGCTCCTGCCTCCCACGGTTGGTTGTGCTACCGCGCACGCATCATGGCCTCATCGCACCCTAAAACTCTGAGCATCTTCCCTGTCTCTTATTTGTTCCCGTCCGAGGCCTCACCATCATCCTCCGCCTTGGTTCGCTTGCCGCGGCGCCGCCCTTCGGTGTTGTCAACATGGTCAACAACCGAGAGGAATAAGGAGATGACTGTACATGGTGAGGATGAAAGTAGGGACCCAGCAGCGCGTGAAGTAATTTTGTTTTTTTGGGACGGAGAAGGGTATCAACTGGGTTGTGCGGGAGCTATGGCCCGTCTAGCCCAGGCTTTTATTTCATATGTTTAGCACATGACCTGCCCAGTTTGTTTTTTTCCTTTCTGAAAATGGCTAGCCGGCTATTTTGTTTTTTGCAAACAGGCAATTAGTTCCAAAATACTTTTTCTTTCGGATTTTGACATTTTAAATTTCATTGTTTTTGTGTGGGCAAAATTTCATTGAATTTAAATTAAGGTATATTTAGTTTTAAATTTAATTTGAATCTGGCTAGAAATTTCGGGCTGTATGTTGTTTGGGACAGATTTGGAGGCTGACTTGTGGGTCTACTAGGTTGACGTGTACGAAAGGCTTTGTCAACTTAGTCCACAAACGATTCTAGCAGCAGTGACCGTTGGGTGTTAATCCAACGACCGTGCTTCTTATTCAATATCGATCTTCTTGCTCCAAATGCCCAAACCAGCGCCCGGTGAGACTACTCGCTCCGCCTCCCATCGCCGGGCCTTTGCCGCACAGCCGCACCGCCCCACCCTACTACATTGTCTGGCGTGCCATTCCTCTACTCACCCACGCCTCGCTTATTTTCTCGGCGGCGGCAGCCGCGATAAACCTCGTACTCCCCACCGCGTGGGCAACCATTGCCGAGTCTTCCCGGCTCCGTTTGCTCCTTCCTAGGCCTCGCCGTCGTCCACCGCCATGGTGCTCTCGGCGCTGACCTGGTCAACGTGGTCAACGAACGACATCCATCGGACGTGGATCAGACGTCGCGAAGGTCGACATGGGTCCGCGGCCGCACACAAGGAAATGCCTCCTTATTACGCGCAAAATAATGATTCCTCCACCTGACATCTGGGACCCATCGAAAGGGCCTCTGTATTTCGCGAAAAAAATGTGCCCCCAGCTGACAGGTCAGACCCACCAGCTATCTTCGCACGCAACGAAGTGCCTTCTTATTACGCACAAAAAAATGAATACTCCCCCTACCAGCTGGAATCCAGCATAGTGGGAGGCTAACTTGTGGGCCTACCAAGTTGACGGGGATGGAAGGCTTTGTCAACTTAGTCAATATGAATGATTCTAGCTCTAGTTACCATACGATGTTCATCCAACGGCCGTAGTGCTTCTTCAACCTCCGGTCTTCTTGCTCCAGCCGCCCAAACCAGCGCCGGTCGTGCCGCGTGCTCCTGCCTCCCATGGCCGGTTGTGATGCTGCGGAGGCCTCACCGCCCCCTACTACTTCCACCGGTGGGCAGGCCATTCCTCTACTCACCCACACCCCCTGTTATTCTGCGGTGACGGCAGCCTCACACCACAGCCGAACCAGTGAAGCATCGTACTCCTCTCCGCGTGGGCATCCACTGCCGCGTCTTCCCCGGCTTCGCGTCGTTCCCTTCCTAGGCCTCGCCGTCGTCCATCGCCTTGGTGCTCATGGCGTGGCGTGGTCAATGTGGTCAACGACCGACTTCCATCAGAAGAGTACTGTACGTGGAGAGGCTGACAGCTGGGTCCACGTCCGCAGCAAGGAAGTGCCTCCTTATTACGCGGAAAATAATGATTCCTCCACCTGACAGCAGGGACCCATCGGACAGGCAACCGTATTTCGCGAAAAAAACGTTTCCCCCTGACTGCTGGGACCCACCAGCTACATCTTCGCACGCAAGGAAGTGCGTCCGAAAAAAACAATTCGCCCCCTGACTGCTGGGACCCACCAGCTACATCTTCGCACGCAAGGAAGTGCCTGACAGTCGGGACCCACCTGGTCGAAGCGTACATAGCGTTGTCATTCTGGTCGCGAACGATATGCGTACATACTGGTCGATGTAGAGGCGCGCACGTGTCGTAGTAGAGGCGCGCACGTAGCATATACACGTACGTACAGTGGCCAGGGTGCAAGAAAGTAAATACGGCCACGTACGTACATACGGGCGGGCTCCCGAACGCGTACTCGTGCATACGTACGACCAGGGCTGGTGTACGTGGCTGGGTAGGAACGAAGAAAGAGCGTCGTCGTCGTGTTCATGGGGAGCCAACCGGCTGGGTCAGAACGGAATGCGTCGTCGTGTTCATCGGGAGGGCTTGGACGGAACAGCCGATGGAAACGAGGCCTGGCGTACCCGCGAGCGGAGGAAACAGCCTTGTGTTCGACCGCCACGTTGAAACGGGATCATGTTCATCGGAAGAAGTGCGGCGTCTGCCAAAGCGGAGGAAAAAGACTTGTGTTGGACCTCCCTACGGTCGAAATGGGGTCCTGATGATCGGGAGGGTGTGGCGTACTGCCAAAGCGGAGGAAGCGGACTTGTGTTGGAGCCGCCACGGTAAAGCAGGGTCCTGTTCATCGGGAGGGGTGTGGCATACCGCGAAACGAGACTCCACGGGATATTGTTCATCTCCACCGTCGACCCCCTCCAGCCTCCACGGGCTACTGTTCATCCACCGTCGACATCCTCCAGCCCCCACCTGCGACTGTTCATCCACGGGCTCCTGTTCATCCAGCCTCCACCGCGTGCTACTCCACCGGCTACTGTTCAACCAGCCCTCTCCACGCGCTCCTATTCAACCACCCCTCCATGGGCTACTGTTCATCTAGCCCTCCACCGCTTCATCGCTCATCCAGCCCTCCACGGGTCGTCCCTGTTCATCCAGCCCTCCACGGGGTCCTGTTAATCCAGCCCCAACCAGCTCGATCGATCGAGGTCCTATTCATCCAGAGGCAACACCACGGGGTCCTGTTCATCCACCCCACCGGGAACCGTTCATCCAACCCCCCAAAGAACGCTCACTTGTTCATCATGAGGCAGCATCGATTGGCTTGATTAGCAGCGATGGCGAAGAATCGCACGATCGGGTTCAGTTAACAGCCATCGCTAGATCGCCGAGTTCGATGTACGCGTAGCCTACGCGCAATCGCCGGGTTCGATGGCGAACGCCTCGCTCGGGTTCGATTAGATCCCAACGCCTCGCACTCGCAGCGGCGTGCGTGTCACGAGATAGCCGCAAATCTCCGTGCATCGCTCGGCCCCGACCACCCACCGTAACCGGGAACACCCCGATATTTTCCTAGCCCTCGCTTCTACCACGGTTTTTTTCGTCATGGACGGCCCAAAGAATGTCATGCAGCTGCGCCTCCGACCCGCCCAGGATGAAAAGCCCATTTTCTACCATGATTTTTTGTCATAGAAGTAGGAGCCCACCACATCTATGATGATACCGGGTTTTGTCACAATTATCGTCATAGAAGTGTCATAAGTATGACAGAAAAAATTTCGTTCGGCCCAAAATGTCACGGATGTGTCTTCTGTTTGTAGTGAAAGGACTAATACTGTAGCAACAATCATTCACGGGCATAGTGAACGGAGATGTTTTCGACCCGCGAGGTAAAGCTACGACCAACGATGGTGATTTGGCAAGGATGTGACCCACTAGGGTCACGTCAGACATTTGATATGGTTTTGATCCCCGGTATCCACGGTCATTGGACAAAAAATACCAGGTGGTATCCATCAAAGTCTATTTTATTAGCACATATTGTTTTTTGTCAACGAACAAGTACTCTGGCTTGTGATATTTTTTGATGCAGGATAATTGTTCACTTCAAGAGCAATGGTCGTGTCATGGATGTATAGCTCGCGCAACCGTTATCATGTGCTAGCATCTACCATGCCGTGATGCTCGACGAATATATGTGCGAACCGCCGCTTCTACAGCCTGAGTTACATCAACATGATGTGGTTGAATCACCCGTCCGTGCAGCTTACCGCGTCTGCGATTTACTCGCCTGTCCGCGCTGGCTTACACGCCGTGGCCGGCTCATCTGTCTGCTCCCGCGGCCGACTCGGCCAAGATTGATTTCAGCTTCACCGTGGTGATCATCAACTCTGCGGTGGATAACTTCTGGCCTAACATATCAGGTGAAAGACATCTAGTATATTTTTATATTACATATTGCTTTCTTTAAAAGAGCAATTACTCTGGCTTGCACGTTCTCTAATGCAGGACAAGTTGTCTACTGCAAAAGGGACCGTTATGTCACTGAGTTGTTGAACGACTCATACCGGGAGTATATAACAGTCAAATATGGAGAATGTTAAGCCGACTCCTCGAGTTGTCTTAAGACTCGGGGGCTACATGGACATGGATCTGTAAATGTTGCCAGTTTAAGCAGATTCAAGAACTTCGGATCATTGGAGGGAAGATAACCCGGTTCCGGAGGCTACTGTTATATTGATGAAAATTTAAAGGCCGTCAGAAAATGTCTGGCTTAAAATGAAGGATTCTGGTTTAAAATCTGGCTCAAGGGAAATCTGTCTCTCACAAAGCTTTGAAGCTCTCAATATCCGGTTTAAAATTCTGGTTCAAAAAGAATCCATCTCTCGCAAGTTCGAGGAAAAATTAAAGGTTGCCAAAGAGAACTTGATGCCATGATGCACGGTTCAAACATGGGTATCCTGCCTTATTGGCTTATCACATTGTTGGTCACTTGGGGGCTTCCTGCTCATTGAGCATAGCTATGACTACCCTCTTGATCCGGCTTGCACGCTTTGTTAAAAATTACTTGGAGGCTTACTTCTCATTGAGCATAGCTATGACTACCTACTGATCTGGCTTGTACGCCTTGATTGCAAATAACTTGGGGGTTTTCTGCCCAAGTTGAATTGTTAACAAAGAGAACTCGCTATAATGTGCAGTTCAAACATAGGTAACCTGCCTTAATGGCTTGTTAAAGGTCACTTGGGGGCTTCCTATTCAATGAACATAGCTATATTCACCCTTTTGATCAGCTTGGATGCCAGGTGTATTCACCAAAAATCAGGGTTATCCTGCCTTTGTATGTCTGCCACTCCGCCCAGGTAATCCTGGAATGATTCACCGTACTCTTGACAGCCAATCTTATAAAGACCCTGAACTTGTCAAAGTTAAAACGGCGATTGGTCATGTGAGGCCTGGCTTACAGGTTTGAATAAAGGATTAACTCAGTGGTTGTGCAAACCTTGAATAGCACTTGATATTAAGGCTTGGAAGCCTATGAAGGCCTTGTTTTTACCTGATTTGCTATTTGTTTTGAACATTGTTTGGGTTCATATCTTTGTACCATATTGTATGTGGTTTAAAATTAATTCAGGCCATGTAGCCTTAATCCTTATGACTCATATTTGAGTATATCCGGAGTTTGGATAACCCGGCCTGGCTTTGGACGATAAGTCGCCAGTGTGCTTTGATTATGTGCTTGGAGATGTTCACTCTAAGTATTTGGGATGTTACCCTTGCTGCATATGGCGTTGTAAGTCGGTAGTATGAACAGATTTCACAGGACATGTAGCCTTGATTATATGACTCATTATTGAGCATCTTCGGGTTTGATAACCCGCCCTAATAGCAGACTTCAAGTCGCCATGATATTTTTACTTGAGCAATCAAAATGATGATATTTCATGACTCCGGGTTGATACTGGCCCCGGATTATAATTATCAAGGCATCACCATGGTATTAATCTACAAGTATGTCTTTCAATAATGGTATGAATATTTTTGTTTTGGTAAACCTCCCTGGCTTTGGACGATAAGTCGCCAGTATATTTTGGATTGCGCCATTAGAATCATGCGCTTGTAAATCATTGGATTGTTACCCTCATTTGGTATGGCAATGTAAGCCAGCAGTATAAATCAATCCCCCAGGTATGTTTTCTTGGTTATATGAATATGCAAGGTTTGATAACTCGCCCTGGCTATGAACTTTAAGTCGCCAGTATGTTTAGGCTTGAATGGCCTTGCTTAGTCTTTTCAGTAATTACATAAGACTATATTATGTTTGGGCTGTTGTCCGCCCTGGCTTTTGACATTAAGTCACCAGGGCATATCTTTAAACTGTGTAGGACATGTAGAGCTTTACACATAAGTAAGAATACTGCTATTTCTCATATGAATCATTGAGTTTAAACCCATCATCTGGACATTTGAGGATATTGCCGGGTTATCCAGCTACGGGTTATATTGTTCAATCTTGAGTTTATTGAGGCTATGAGCCGCCAAAGTGATCCTGTCAAAAACTGGACATGACTATGAGCCTCCATGGATGGGGTTATCAGTTCTTTATTTTTACAAAGGCTATAAGCCGCCGGGTTACAAAAATCCTGTCTTACAATGAATGCGCATTATGTCGCCATCGGCCAAGAGCCGCCGGGTACTTAACTCCAGATTTACTTATCAACAGATAAGGTATTCAAATATTTAATAGCCAGACTGGGCTGGATTTTCATTGTGGTATGGAATGATTGAGGTTTTCATACTGGATTATATTATTCAAAGGCTGGATTTTTTTTATGGTTATGAATAACCAGTATTATGATTGAGGTTTTTAAAAGCCATTTCAGAGCAATGACTATTATTTCTTCATCCAAGAATACCAGCTCACAACAGAGAGCATGGTTCAATATTGATATGCAAAGGCTTTCAACAACATTATCCGGAAAATGGGTATGGTTTTATTTAGTCCCGAGTCGCTACAGGCATACGATCCGGTACTTGGGGGCTACATTATTCGAATTATGATTATATCAAATATGGAAGTCCCATGTCGCTGCAAGCATGCACCATGACACTTGGGGGCTAATGCAAAGTCATTTTTTACTCGCCTTATTGAAGACCCGACTCATCACATCATAATGAGCCGACCCTTGGGGGCTACCAATTGCTCCCGTCAAAAAATTCAAAGTACACAGGCCTTAATTCATTATATTGAAGGGTCCACTGCTCAGTTGGTAGAGTAAAAGGCTCTTAACCTTATGGTCGTGGATTCAAGCCCCACGACGGGGGCTACATCATGTGATGTTATTTTCAATGAAGTATATATAAAGTCCCAGCTCAGTATTATCTTACTGAGCCGGCCCTTGGGGGCTACACGTCACTGCTCAAGTCTACATGATCATATTTACAAAGTCCCGGCTCATTATTACATAATGACCCGGCACTTGGGGGCTACACATGGGAAGTTCAAAATGTGCAGTTTATGATTGGCGGCTTACATGAACCACCCGGATTTCTCCAAGTTGCAGCATTTATACTGAAGCAAGTCTTAAGCTGTTACTACGCTCCCTTCTTAAGACTTGGGGGCTACAAAGTGATATGCATATAAGGGAGGTACATTTTCAAGCTTGAGTTAGCAACAACTATGACCCGGTGCTATCAATATTTACAAAACGAATATTTTGGCAATGATAAACCGACAAGTTCTACATCTTCAAGCCGGCTGAAAATCAGATGAGTATTTCAAGACTAATATTTTTTAAGAATTGGGAGCTCAATCAAATGAATTATTCTTCACAATATTTTTCTGTGAGAAACCAATGTCAGCAAATTGATTATGAAGCTGGCCTATTAACCTGGATTTTCTAGAAGAAGGAAATGACAAGGACTTAAGGATGATCAGGTGTCGGCTTACAAAAATATTTAACCCGGAGCACAACCTGTCAAATTTGTTCTTGTGGTTATCTTGCAGATCATTTTAACATGGATAAATCCAAATTAAACTGGGGGCTAATGTCGGGGATATACCCCCCGGTATGACCCAGCCGGAAATATGACCTGGCCGGACTTGGCGACTCACCAGAGACCCGGCTGACACTTGGTGACTCACTTGGGACCCGCCCGAGCCTTGGCGACCTATTAGTGACCCGGCGGGTGGGTCAGACGATCGACAAGACCCAATGGCCCAGAAGGCGACTCGTGGGAAGGCCGGCTTATGTTCTGGTGGGCCGGCTTAAGAGGAAAGGCATGCGGAATATTTTACTTACAAGGAAGCAAGACCAGGACTTGTATCCGGCTTATAATAGAAGATATACTAGTCCTAATCCTACTAGGACTCCACATGTAACCCACCCCTCCAACTTATATAACGAGGGACAGGGCACCCCAAGAAGGGGGGAGAGAATCTTGAGGGCTAGATACAACTAGAGGAGAGCCGACTTATACAACAACTCCCTCATGAGCATATTGAATAAGACCTAGCCACAAACAGCGTGTAGGGTTATTACCGGGTGATGTTTCCCGGGGCCCGAAGCTGTCTAAATCTTGTCTCGTGTGCTAATGCGCTTCGACGATCTACACACATCTCTCGTCCCGATCAACCCCTATCAAGCTACTACCTAGTTGTGTTGGCCTCACGACAAGTCCTCACACTAGGACATATGCCGTGACAAATCCATGACAAAACACCACGGCAGTGTTGATTGCCGGCAAAACGTTGAGATACTTTGTTTTTAAATTCTAGTGAATCCAAAACTCGTCTGAAATCATGAAACTTGGCATGCTATCATGGAATGGCACCCGACATGTTGTGCTATTTTTCGTCTCCATTTTGAGAGAAGGCGCACTTGAATAACAGCCAGCAAAGGCATTTTGAAACAAATAGTTGCCACTATAACATTTCAAACGTTTTGTATAATTTAAATTGTGTGTGTTCTATTAACCATTCACGTGACGCCATGCCTCACTCTTTTAATGGCTAGGAGGTGTCGTGCGGACAGGTACTTGACTGAACGAGAGGCGTGTACCAGCTCTACCGGGAAGCGTGCGAGCTGTACGCCACGCAGGCTCATCGGGAAGTGAGCCCTTTGACTTCCATGGCCGCCCGCCTTGCTAGCATCCTCTCCATTAATGGAGCCCAAGCCGCAATTTAATACGGCTTTTAAATATAAAACACTCATCGCAAACGTTTTAGTTAGAACACCCGTATGCAAACCAACAACTTCCCCAGGAAGCCAAGGGAAAATGTGCTGAGCAGGATTTGTGCAGCTCTTGATCGCAAACGTTTTAGATAGAACACCCGTATGTAAACCGACAGCTTCCCCAGTAAGCTAAGGAAAAATGTGCCAAGCAGGATTTGTGCAGCTATTCATCACAAACATTTTAGATAGAACACACGTATGCAAAGTGAGATTTGTGGTCTTCAGCAGTAAGCCAAGGGAAAATTCACCGCGCAGGATTTGTGCATCTCTTCAACGCAAACGGTTCAGATTGAATAAGGTATGCAAAGCGAGTCTTCGGTGCTAAGCCAAGAGAAAATCTGGCAAGCAGGATTTGTACCTCCCTTCAACACAAACGTTTTTTCGGATGACCCGTGTGCAACCACGTACAGACAATTTGGTAAGATTTGCATTTGTCATATTGGGTATATTGCCATTTGTCAAACTAGAAAGATTGACATTTGTTGATCTAGTAACATTGCCATTTGTCAACCTTGTAACACTGCCATTTGTCAAAATATGCAGCTAAAAATCACTGGCACTATCTAATTTTTGCAACTAAAATTCAGTAATTAAGCATAGATTTCATTCATAAATTAAGCAGTCGTTCTTTATACAAACAGTTCAACTCGATAGCTGAACCGACCAAACTTTTCCCCAATTGTTGCCAACCACATACTGAATAGCTAGTTCAACTATATATACTAGTTAATTTTAAGTACGTTTACAGTTCCACCACATCTATAGTCAGATGAACTGAACAAAATAGCCCCTAAATACTACTACTACTACAGAGGGGCTTTGCACTACTTCCGGCGGCCTCTCCTCTGCCGAGCACGCTCAGTAAGAGGTAGAGGAGGAGGAGCCTACCGATGAGTGGACAACTGCAATACGGTGCCTGCCGCTACTGCACCTTCTGTGATGCTCACCTCGAACTCCCTCTGCCACTCCAGAAGACCCCTCTTGAAGTAGTGGGACATCTCGTAGATCTCCTGATTCCTCGCCTCTGAGTCGGCTTGTGCTATGGCCACGGCGGCGATAAGGCTCTTTGCGTACTTGACGAGGCGCTCTTCCTCCTCCTCCCAAAGGAACACGATGTAGCGCGCAAGGTCGCTGACGCACGTGTGGGCCTCCACCTCCGCCTCCCGCTTTCTAGCGGCAGTGGCGGAGCGGGTGATGACCCTGGCAGTCGACGGTGGGCTGGCGGCCGACGATGGGGTGGCGGCCACGACCACCACCTCCCGCCTTCGCGCCGCAGTGGTGGAGCGGGTGATGGCCACGGTGGCCAGCAGTGGGGTGGCGACCACGACGGCCACCTCCCGCCTTCGGGTCACGGCGGTGGAGCGGGTGATAGCCCTGGCTTTCGATGGTGGTGTGGCGGCCACGGCCGGCAACAGCTGCCGACGGGCAGCGGCGGCAGAGCGTGTGGTGGGTGTTCCGCACGCACCCAACAGGGACGCCAAGCACACTACACTACGCCAAGGATTGCGCCGCCGCCGCGATGTAGCCTCCCAGCTGGAGCTGTCCTCTGATGACAGCGGAGTGGCTGAGCGACGATGACGGACCGGTGCCATTGGTGATTGTGGGAGAAGCAGACGAGATAAGCTACAGAGAGGGAGGGGAAAATGTCACGCAGGACTCGCCGGCCGTGAGGGTTTATATAGCAGGCCGGTAAGCATTGGGATTTTGGGGGATTTCACCGAGTCGGTCGGGAAGCTTGCACGGGAACCTGCGCGGGAACGGGCTCACCACCGTTTGGACAAAAGAACGCCCCCGCATGCTGCTCAAGCTTGCACTCGAAGCCGTCTGCGGCAGCGGGGTGACAAGACGTGCGAGAGGAGGACGAAAGGACACGTACACAAACGGTTAAGAAAAAAAGATGTTTGCGATTTCATTACCTACTATACCCCCGTCCTGGTTTATAAGTAGGATTTAACTGATAAAATACGAATGCATGTCGCCAAAGATTATATCGTTGGATTCGTATTTGAACATAGTTTCCGATTATATAATTTTTATAACATGCATTAACATTTTGTTGGTTAAATTTAAGGTCAAAGTAGGGAACAGAATATAAAGGGGACTAATAGACCAAGACGGAGGTAGTAGCACACGGCCGCTCTCTACGCAATGTCGCAACAGCCGGCCGGCTTGTAGGCGATCATTCCCTGCATGTTCAACTGCCTTGTGCATGTGGTTGCTCGCGGTTGAGGCGGCCGCGGCACGCTCTGCTCGCGTCCCATCACGCGCGCTCTGCTCTCGTGTCCCTCCGGGCGATCTGCCCTCCCTCCATGCGCGCTACTAGTGTTTGGGGCCGACAAATGATGACGTACGTTTGTGCTGCCATTATGCATGCGGTTGCACCGGGCGCGGCGCCATGATGTAGTTACCCGCTGCAAAAACTTCCATGAGGATGTGCCGAGAATCCAGGCCACCCAGCCCCCATTTATTCCTGCGGCCATTTACCTTCATCTCTCGCGCCACACGACACAATAAGCACATCCACGACGACACATACAGAGAGGACATCTAGCGGTCCCAATGGCGCTCCCCATGGCTCCAATGGCGCTCCCAGCGGCCGACGACGACAACAGGGGGCAATTCACCACGCATCACATAGTGGACACCCATGAGAGGGGAAGGTTCTCTCGGTGGTGTACACGAACAAGCCGGTCTCGGTGGAGAGCTCCATCCAAACTATGGAGCAGTTGCTTGCTGAGGACAAGTACCAAGTGGTCGGCTTCGACCTCGAGTACACCATCGGTCGTGCCGGGCACGATCAGAAGGTTGCCATCGCCCAGTTGTGCGTGTGACATGACGTCCTCGTCTACCACTACCACCTGGCCACAAGGCCTTGCGAGCATTTCTCCAGGTTTATCAACAGCTCCGACTACAGTTTCTCTACGGTGGACACCACCAACGATCTAAAAACGCTCAAGGTTTCCGGCTTGAAATGCCAGAATCTTGTCAACATCTAGGACCACTACAAGGTCTAGGGCAGTGACAACAACAAACAGAACTCCCTGGTTGACCTCGCCTCGGCCATCATCCACCCCTACTACATGAAGATGAAGGATGAGAGCAAGAAGGACAAGAACGCCTAGCACAGTGTCTGGCATGAGAGACTGGATGAACAACACGTCAAGTACGCGGCCAAGGACACATACACAAGCTACGAGATGTACATGCGGATCATTGACATGAGGGAGTGTCTTCTTCCTTCCCCAGACGAGGGATCGAGCCACAGAGCTGTGGCGGGAGAGTCACAAGAAGTAGATGACTAGACGATCGTTTCTCCTAGTTTAGAATGCATGCAATTGTTTATTGAGGTGTGTGTGGATGATCTGTATAATCACTTATGTAATTGGATGTTTATTTCAGTTTTATATATATATATATATATATATATATATATATATATATATATATATATATATATATGTTATTCTTCTGTAGATAGAGCAAATCACACGACTTATTAGCAGCAATCGTCTATGTTATTATTGGTCTTCGCACACATTTCTAATTATGGACCTATTTGTCACGTATCACACACATCTTGTTTAGTTGAACTATTTATGTTGTCTTGGCTCATCACAAACAGTTCATCCGAGTGACCTGTATGCCCTCCATCGCACACACCTTAATATGGCTGACTGTTTCTATTGTGTTGCCTAATCACACACAGTTCATCCTAGTGAACTGTATGCCCTATATCGCACACACCCTCATCTGGCTGCCCGTTTCTATTGTTACGCCTCGCCATAAACAGTTCTTACGGATTAACCGTTTGCCACGCGCCATAAGCATAACTCTAATCTGAACCGTGTTTGATGTCACCGCCATCCCAAACATTTTGCATCTTTTTTGACGGTTTTATTAGAGCACCGTTTGTGATTAATGCATCACACACAGTTTCGTCAAAGGGTCTCTAATCATAGTGTCGCATTAGCAGCATCCTGCATTAGTGACTTGACTTGTTGTGGAGCTCTTCCTTATCCTTGAGTGACATCTCATGAGCAACAATTCTACCAATGACTTCTGTGGGCTTGAGATCTTTGTAATTGGGCATCACTTGGATCAAGGTGCACACAGTATCATATTTTCCATCCAAGGCTCTTAGGATCTTCTTGATGATGAATTTGTCAGTCATCTCTTTGCTTCCTAAGCCGGCAATCTCATTTTTAATGAGAGCAAGCCTAGAGTACATTTTGGTGACTCCTTCACCACCCTTCATCTTGAACTTGTCAAGTTGACTTTGAAGCACATCCAATTTGGATTCCTTGACATACTCGGTACCTTCGTGCATATCAACCAAAGTATTCCAAATTTCCTTTGCATTCTCAAGGCGGCTGATTTTGTTGAATTCTTCGGGGCACAATCCATTGAAGAGAATATCGCAAGCTTGAGCATTGTACTGCAACATCTTCATCTCTTCTGCTGACGCTTCACGATCCGGTTCTTTTCCATCCTCGAAGAAATCACCTTGCAAGCCAATACGCACAATAGCCCAAACGGCGGGATTATGACCAAGAATATGCATTTTCATCTTATGCTTCCAACTAGCAAAATTAGTACCATCAAAGTAAGGACCTCTACGGTGGTAATTTCCCTCACTAGGCACCATACTCTCGTAGGTAGTGAATCCAAGGTTATGATCACCAAAGCTATGGAAATCAAGGAAAATGGAAACCAAAGCTCTGATACCACTTGTAGGATCGAAAGTATGTCTAGAGGGGGTGATTAGACTACTTGACCAAATAAAATATAACCTTTTCCCAATTTTAGTTGTGAGCAGATTTTAGCAATTAGCACAAGTCAAGCAATCAACCCACACATGGAATTCTAAGAGTATAGCAGCGGAAAGTAAAACATTGCATATGAATGTAAAGGGAAGGGTTTGGAGAGTGCAAACGCAATAAAGACACGGAGATTTTTGGCGTGGTTCCGATAGGTGCTGCTATAGTACATCCACGTTGATGGAGACTTCAACCCACGAAGCGTAACGGTTGCGCGAGTCCACGGAGGGCTCCACCCATGAAGGGTCCACAAAGAAGCAACCTTCTCTATCCCATGATGTCCATCGCCCATGAAGGACTTGCCTCACTCGGGTAGATCTTCATGAAGTAGGCGATCTCCTTGCCCTTACAAACTTCTTGGTTCAACTCCACAACTTGACGGAGACTCCCAAGCGACACCTAACCAATCTAGAAGACACCACTCTCCGAAAGGTAATAGATGTTGTGTTGATGATGAACTCCTTACTCTTGTGCTTCAAATGATAGTCTCCCCAACACTCAAAACTCTCTCTCCCAGATTTGGATATGGTGGAAAGATTATTTGAGTGGAAAACAACATGGGGAAGGCTAGAAATCAAGATTCTTGTGGTAGGATTCTAATATCTTGGTCTCAACACATGATTAGGTGGTTCTCTCTCAGAAAATGTATGTTTGAAGTGTAGGCACGTTCCGATGACTCTCTCACAAATGGGGAAGGGGGTGGAGGGGTATATATAGCATCCACAAAAAAACCCAACCGTTACACGCATTTAACCCAACTCGGTGAGACCGATTAGTTCAAAATGTGAACGTTAGGAATCTCTGTGGGACAGACAGGAACAACTCAGTGGTACCGATGTGCTAGGGCTTAGGGAAAACCTCATCTCGGTGGCGCCGATTGCATCAACTTGGTGAGACTGAAGTGAAGCAATAAGGCAACAGAGAATTGGTCAAGCCATCTCGGTGAGACCGATTGCAATTTTGGTGAGACCGAAATAATTGCAACTGATAACAATGAGTTGGCAAGGCTATCTCAGTGAGACCAAGATCCGTATCGGTGTGACCGAACCGTTAGGGTTTCTGGCAGTGGCTATGTCATATGAACTCGGTGGCTCTAGGTAAAAAGAATCGGTGGGGCCGAGTTGGAGTTTGGGATTTTGACATATTTGGATGGAGAAAGTGGTTGAGGGTATTTGGAGCAATATCACTAAGCATTTGAGTAAGCAATCCACTATGCAACACCTCATCCCCTTTTAATAGTATTGGCTTTCCTATGGACTCAATGTGATCTTGGATCAGTAAAATAGAAATGAAGAGTCTTGAGCTTTTGCCAATATGTGTCCTTAGCATTTTGAGGGTTCCACATTTCTAGTCCATGCCATGCCATTCATTGAACTTCCAGAAATATTAATCTTGAATGGATATTAGTTCAATGAGCAATATGTTGTTATGAATTACCAAAATCACCCGGGGATTAGTTGCACTTTCAGATTGGCCTGGCCCCTCCTTGGTGATCTCGGGGAGTTTCTCCCCCAGGTTTTGTTTAGTCAAGGTGTCGACCTCACCCGCAATGGCCTCCTCCTTGACCCTTGTCGTGTCGACACCGGGGGCCAGGATAGACATTGCCTCCCCCAGCCTGATATGCGCTGGGGAGGGATGGTGGCCTCCGGAGTCCCACTAGCTAAGGGCAGCCCGCTCGAGGAACCGTTGGGGATCTCCTTTGGCGGACTGCGTTAAAAAAGTGATACTTTGTGAATCATACTTCAGTAAAAAGAACTTGTCAAATAGAAAGAAGGAGTTTAAAGATTATGGCATACCCTCGAGGCATTGGATTCTTCCTCCCCATTGCGAAGAGGTCTTGTTCTGATTCACCAGACAGCTCGACTCTCCTTGGCAACTTGCTGGCAGTCATGGCTGAGGTCCTCCTTGTCCAGTTTGGATACCTGGGCTACATGCCGGCCACGACGTCTTTGGACGCCACCCTCTTCCCCTTCGGGGGAGGGAGCTCTTCCACATAATCCACCTCCGCGTCACCGTCGTGGGCAGCAGGGTATGGGTCTCCTCGGACTAGGTGACCGAAGTCTCCCATGTCTGAGCACTTGACTTGCCCCTTTGGGACTTCATCCCTTTTGGGATCACCACATGCAGCTCTGGTGTTAGGAGCACCGCCAGCACAGGAGTCTGGTGTTCTTCTTGTAGTGGGGCGGGGAACTGCATGCCCACTATCCAGGCCAGCCACTTCTGCAAGAGCGCAAGCATGATGATTCATTAAAATCTACTATTCGGAGGGTGAAAATAATAACTTGCATAAAATCACTTATCGAGGGGGCTGCATAGCTGTGCTCAAAGTCATGGTCCTCGAACCCCTTGGGAATCTTGTCCTCGTACAACTTCATGAGCTTGGTCCACATGGCGGCCAAGGTGGAGCGGAAGAAGGCGTTGAGGGGGCCCATGTCCTCGGGCTTTTGTGCCCACATGGGGTGGCCCAAAGCGGGAGAGGTAGCATGCAGCGGTTGAGCATGACGTTATGATGCCCGCAAGCTCGACCTTCCCTATGGTGGACCATCATTTAACCCTATTTACCAAGGTCTCCACCTCCTTCTGGTTCCCCCAGGAGACGCCCTTTTCCTTCCAGGATTTGAGCTTCTCGGGAGGCCCGACCGAGAATGATGGGCCTCCGACCTGGCCAGGGGCGGGTGGTTTGGTGACGTAGAACCACTCCCACTACGACTCCTTCACGATTTTGAAGAAGGTGCCCTTGAATCATTCAGCCCCTTGCTTCTTGCTGATCATGGCCCCACTGCACTCCGTGAGATCAGAGACACTGGAGTTCGGCTTGATTCCAAAGATTTTCAGCCACAGGTCAAAGTGTGGTTCACAACACAAGAAGGCCTCATAGACCGTGATGAAGGCGGTGAGATGGAGAATGGAGTTCGGGGCCAGGTGGTGAAAGTCGAGCCCGTAGTAGTACATGATACCACGCACAAAAGGGTGCAGCGGGAACCCCAACCCTCTGATGAGGTGGGGGACAAAGACCACCCGCTCCCCGACATCGGGAGCGGGCACTTGCTGGCCCGCGACAGGGGCACGGGCGGCGATGTCATTTGACAAATACCTTGTGTCACGCAGCTCCTCGATGGTCTCCTTGGTCATGATGGAGATACCCCAATGTCCTTGAAGGGTCTCGGCCATGGCTGGTAGGGAAGGATGGACTTGCTGGAGAAAGGGGTACGGGAAACGGATTTGGGTGCTGGAGCTAGACGAAGCGGCAAGATGGGGAGAATTGGAGGTATGGTCAATTGTGTTGTTCTCCCCTTCGCTCTAATAGGCTTGTGAAAGGCCAAGAGTCACATTTGATGTGCCGAAAAACTCGCCACTCCCATCAAAGATGTCATTGAGCATATGGGGGGAACAAAATCTTGATGATATTGGAGATAAAACGGGCACGATCTCTGCTTCAAGGGGATGTGCGAGTAAAAGTTTTGCCTCGGGCCGCGATTTGAGGGAAGCGGTAACTGCTCAACCTGTCGTACGGCGAGTCGATTCGATAAAGTTCTTAGGCTATATGGAGCCATTTATGCCGAGGTGTTTTGCCTTCAAGGTTCTTCAGGCAAAGGGAATAGGCTCGGTCGGATTCGGCTGGCGTCGCTCATTTGAAGAAGTGGTTCAAAAATTGCAGGAGGAACTCGTCTGTAAAGCCAAGGATTTGAGTCCGAGGTCTTTTACAGGGATAGTCCTCGGCATAAAAGACTTCGAGGGCTACTGACAGTGTCCTGGATAAGGGGGTACTAACCCAGTCGGCCCATTCTCCTCGGGCTGGGACGGCGAGCCACTGTTGATGATGAAGATGGACTCCGGAAGCCACACATAGGAGGTGTGTTTAAGATTGCCTCCCTCGAAGACTTGACGTACACTCCAAGATCTCTTCCGCCACCTAGCTCCTAGTTACCGACCTTGTAACCCTAGATACCCTCTCTGGCGTGTATATAAGCCATAGGGTTTAGTCCGCAGAGGGGACATAAACACAAAATCATTCACCTAGCCCTGGAGTTAGACCACACATTAGGATCTTGAGGTAGATCAACTTTGTACTTGATACATCTCCAACATCCGCTGCCACGAGAGGGTAGGACAAAAGATGTCATGCAAGTTCTTATCATAAGCACGTTTGACTATTTACGGAATACATGCCTACATTACATTGATGAACCGGAGCTAGTTCTATGTCGCTCTAGGTTGTAACTATTACATGATGAATTTCATCCAACACAATTATCCATCATTGATCCAATGCCTATGCTCTTCATATATTGATCTTTGCTAAGTTACTTTTGTTGTTGCTGCTATTACAATCACTACAAAACTGTTATTGTTACCATTACTGTTTTTGCTGTTGCCACTGCTATCAAACTATCATACTACTGTGCTACTGATCACTCTGCTGCAGATATTTAGTTCTCCAGGTGTGATTGAATTGACAACTCAACTGCTAATACTCATGAATATTCTCTGGCTCCCCTTGTGTCGAATCAATAAATTTGGGTTGAATACTCTACCCTCGAAAACTGTTGTGGTCCCCTATACTTGTGGATTATCACGGTTCGAAGGACTCCAAGTACTATCTACGCGACACGTTCTTATTCCGTTGCAACTCGATGATGGTAATGATCGTGATTCTAACCCATTATGCATCTTCATATTGATCTTGGGTGACCGTAAGTATGATTTTTTGTTTTCTACTACGTTAACCAAAAGTGGTATCAGAGCGATTACATGAGTAGGTGCAGGTTGCAATCTAGATCATGTGTGATTGTGAGGGTTTATGTTCTTTCTATGCTTCCCTCGAGTGTTGCTTCGGTTCAATTCATTGAGGGCATGGTGTCGCTTTTTACAAGGTTCTGGCAATCGATCGGCTTTGGTTGTCGACGATCTGCTAACAGTTCCTTGGGCTTCACCATAGTTGAGAATAGTGAACCGTCGCATACATAAGAGGGTGCCAAATATGGATGATCTTCTAGGGGGTCACGCGTATTTGACAAAGTTTAATGTGGGGCTAGAGATTTTTAATTAAGTCTCTTGTTTCACACACACCCCGAAACTTAATCTAGCATCAAGAATCATTGCCTAAATTTTGGACAAAGGTAGCTAGTATTACTTGTTAAAACTAGTTAACCGCGTAACTAAAATTTTGCTAAAACCGATTAGAGGATGTCTAACATGGTTTTGCAGGGTATGCATATGATGTGGTATAGCCTTTGTCATGCTAACAAGTTTATGTATGAGATGGTTATATGTTGTAATATTAAGTGGCATGCGCTTCATGGCATGATGGCTGGAGCCATGAGATTGCCATGTTAGTGTAAATATCGTAGAGATAGCCTACATGTTACAAGTAACGATGGCAATCGTACACGGAGGACCCCGACGAGGAGAAGGTGTAGTAGGTGCGGGACGAGCAGCTATAGTTTCATGCCATGGCGGAATTTCTGAATTTGGTGCCACGACAACGTTATCTGAAATGGTCGCCACGACAACGTTTTCTGAAATTGCCGCCAAGGCAACGTTTTTTGAAATGGTTGCCATGGCAATGAAATATTGGCCGTCACGATGCTTCAACTGGAGATTGAAGATCACAGAGATTCCCGACGCCCAGGACTATATCATATCATGCTTTTATGAACTACCTGAGATGTTTATCCCTTTGTTGTTTGCACCCTTTGATTGCGCAGTAATCAATTATTAGGGTGATCGCTCACAGTAAATATCAAGCTAAAAGGTGCTCTTCCCAGGGCTGCAACCATCTATGACGTTCTAGCATCACGGAGTTCGTCATGTCCACATGAGTTCAAATGAGATGAGATATGTAAGATGGAGATGGTTAGACCATATGTCCAGATAGCACTAAGTTACCTTTAAGTTCTAGTAGAATTGTTCTAAGCTCGGAGCACAAAGCATCGAAAGATGAACAAGAGTCATATGGTGATATGATCGGCAATAGTTTGCATACCGATCAAAATTCTTGTCATCGGTGATGTCCACATCAATGACTGAGAACTAGATTTGGATCTTGAATCACTCACTGTTAATTATAAGAGATATTAATTTGAGTGGGAGTGCACTTTATATTGTTAATTAAACAACTAAGTGCAAAGTTTAATTATGGTAATGTGTAAATTGAGTCTTGTATCTATTGTTGTAGATCAATGGCTTGCAATATTTTAAATTTAGCACCTCTGCTTGAGAATGAAAAGCTGACTACTAATTGTGGAAACTATGAGGATTGGATCCACACTATGATATATGTTCTTAGGAGTGCTAAGAAAGAATATGTGCTGGATCAACCACTTGGTGACTACCCAGTGCTCGGAGCATCTCAAGATGTCATCAATGTGTTATTATCTGCAGGAATGATTTCAGTGTCGTCAAAAGTATTATGCTATCATGCATGGATCAAGTGTTATAGAAATGTTATGAACAATTCCAACATCATGGTGAGATATCGAGCACACACGACATCGCTAACTTCCAGCATGTCCATGACCAATTCATAGCTCTCGATCCAATCTACAGGCTCCAGGTCGGCTCTATAATTAGGACCTTGTGAGGATCCTAGAAATCCTATGACATGCGCTTGTTCCACAGAGCGGCCCTAAACACGGAGTTCCGATAGTCTGTCCCGTAGAACCAGTGGTTTGTAATGTAGGCTGGGTTGTGGCGGGTGGGTTGTGTGTTGTTGGTTGAACGTACGCGACACCTATATTATTTGTTCCTGCCATCCGTAAAGCACGCACGTTGTCAACTATGGCCTGGGCATCAGAGACCGCTGGCTAGTGCTCCTGGGGCGGTTGTCGTTCCCTCTAGTGGCATGCATTACTCAAAACTATGGGAGACTCCCCATGCCTGTTGGAAATATGCCCTAGAGACAATAATAAAAGGGTTATTATTATATTTCCTTGTTCATGATAATTGTCTTTTATTCATGCTATAATTGTATTATCCGGAAATCGTAATACATGTGTGAATACATAGACCACAATATGTCCCTAGTGAGCCTCTAGTTGACTAGCTCGTTGATCAACAGATAGTCATGGTTTCCTGACTATGGACATTGGATGTCATTGATAACGGGATCACATCATTAGGAGAATGATGTGATGGACAAGACAAAATCCTAAGCATAGCACAAGATCGTGTAGTTCGTTTTGCTAGAGCTTTTCCAATGTCAAGTATCTCTTCCTTAGACCATGACATCGTGTAACTCCCAGATACCGTAGGAGTGCTTTGGGTGTACCAAACGTCTACAACGTAATCGGGTGACTATAAAGGTGCACTACGGTATCTCTGAAAGTGTCATTGGGTTGACACGGATCGAGATCGATTTGTCACTCCGTGTTACGGAGAGGTATCACTGGGCCCACTCGGTAGTGCATCATCATAATGAGCTCAAAGTGACCAGGTGTCTGGTCACGGGATCATGCATTACGGTACGAGTAAAGTGACTTGCCGGTAACGAGATTGAACGAGGTGTTGGGATACCGACGATCGAATCTCGGGCAAGTAACATACCGATTGACAAAGGGAATTGTATACGGGGTTGTTTAAATCCTCGACATCGTGGTTCATCCGATGAGATCATCGAGGAGCATGTGGGAGCCAACATGGGTATCCAGATCCCGCTGTTGGTTATTGCCCGAGAGCCGTCTCGGTCATGTCTACGTGTCTCCCGAACCCGTAGGGTCTACACACTTAAGGTTCGGTGGCGCTTAGGGTTGTATGAATATAAGTATGCAGATATCTGAAAGTTGTTCGAGTCCCGGATGAGATCCCAGATGTCACGAGGAGTTTGAATGGTCCGGAGGTAAAGAATTATATATAGGAAGTGGTATTTCGCCATCGGGAAAGTTTCGGGTCACCGGTATTGTCTGGGACCACTTGAAGGGTCCCGGGGGTCCACCAGGTGGGGCCACCCATCCCGGAGGGCCCCATGGGCTGAAGTGGGGAGGGGAACCAGCCCATAGTGGGCCACTTGCTTGGGGGGCACTCCACCCCCCTTGGCCGCCGCCCCCCTTGGGAGATGGGATCCCCAAGGGCCGGCGCCCCCCCCTGGGGGCCTATATAAAGGAGGGCAAGGGGGATGGCAGCCGCACCCTGTGTATTGGCGCCTCCCTCCCCCTGCTACACCTCGTCCTCCTCCTGTAGTTGCTTAGCGAAGCCCTGCCGGAGTTCTTGCATCCACCACCACGCCGTCGTCAGGTTTGGATCATCATCAACCTCTCCTTCCCCTTCTTTGGATCAAGAAGGAGGAGACGTCTCCCGTCCCGTACGTGTGTTGAACGGGGAGGTGCTGTCCGTTCAGCACTTGGTCATCGGTGATTTGGATCACGGCGAGTACGACTCCATCATCCACGTTCTAGTGAACGCTTCCGCACGCAATCTACAAGTGGTATGTAGATGCAATCTCTCTCCCATGACTCGTTGCTTAGATGACCTCATAGATGGATCTTGGTGAAACCGTAGGAAAAATTTTAATTTTCTGCAACGTTCCCCAACAGTGGCATCATGAGCTAGGTCTATGCGTAGTTCTCTATTGCACGAGTAGAACACAATTCTGTTGTGGGCGTAGATCTTGTCAACTTGCTTGCCGCTACTAGTCTTACCTTGCTTCAGCGGTATTGTGGGATGAAGCGGCCCGGACCAACCTTACACGTACGCTTAAGTGAGACCGGTTCCACCGACTGACATGCACTAGTTGCATAAGGTGGCTGGCGGGTGTCTGTCTCTCCCACTTTAGTTCGAGCGGATTCGATGAAAAGGGTCCTTATGAAGGGTAAATAGAAGTTCACAAAATCACGTTGTGGTTATTCGTAGGTAAGAAAACGTTCTTGCTAGAACCCAATTGCAGCCACGTAAAAGATGCAACAACAATTAGAGGACGTCTAACTTGTTTTTGCAGCAATTGTCATGTGATGTGATATGGCCAGAAGTTGTGATGAATGATGAATGACATATTGTGATGTATGAGATCATGTTCTTGTATAATAGGAATCACGACTTGCATGTCGATGAGTATGACAACCGGCAGGAGCCATAGGAGTTGTCTTTATTTTTGTATGACCTGCGTGTCATTGAAGAACGCCATGTAAATTACTTTACTTTATTGCTAAACGCGTTATCCATAGAAGTAGAAGTAGTCGTTGGCGTGACAACTTCATGAAGACACGATGATGGAGATCATGATGATGGAGATCATGGTGTCATGCCGGTGACAAGATGATCATGGAGCCCCGAAGATGGAGATCAATGGAGCTATATGATATTGGCCATATCATGTCACTACTATATAATTGCATGTGATATTTATTATGTTTATGCATCTTGTTT
This sequence comes from Aegilops bicornis, assembly GCA_021605145.1. Classification (NCBI taxonomy): domain Eukaryota; kingdom Viridiplantae; phylum Streptophyta; class Magnoliopsida; order Poales; family Poaceae; genus Aegilops; species Aegilops bicornis. The sequence goes on from CM038674.1 coordinate 494,419,092, forward strand.
ACTTAGAACGACGGTAGTAAATAAGATGATCCCTTACAACAATATCAAGAAGTGTTCTCCCTAACTGCACCGTTGCTAAAGTTAAAGTTCGTTCAAGCACCACGTGATGATCGGGTGTGATAGATCCTTACGTTCACATACAACGGGTGTAAGACAGTTTTACACATGCAAAACACTTAGGGTTAACTTGACGAGCCTAGCATGTACGGACATGGCCTCGGAACACGGTGACCGAAAGGTCGAACACGAGTCGTATGGAAGATACGATCAACATGAGAATGTTCACCGATGATGACTAGTCCGTCTCACGTGATGATCGGACACGGCCTAGTCGACTCGGATCGTGTAACACTTAGATGACTAGAGGATGTCTAATCTGAGTGGGAGTTCATTAAAATAATTTGATTAGATGAACTTAATTATCATGAACTTAGTCTAAAACCTTTGCAAATATGTCTTGTAGATCAAATGGCCAACGCTCATGTCAACATGAACTTCAACGCGTTCCTAGAGAAAACCAAGCTGAAAGATGATGGCAGCAACTATACGGACTGGGTCCGGAACCTGAGAATCATCCTCATAGCTGCCAGGAAACAATATGTCCTAGAAGGACCGCTAGGTGATGCACCCGTCCCGGAAGAACCAAGAAATTATGAATGCTTGGCAGTCTCGTCTTGATGATTACTCCCTCGTTCAAGGCGGCATGCTTTACAGCTTAGAACCGGGGCTCCAAAGCGTTTTGAGCAACACGGAGCATATGAGATGTTCGAGGAGCTGAAACTAGTTTTCCAAGCTCATGCCCGGTCGAGATATGAAGTCTCCGACAAGTTCTATAGTTGTAAGATGGAGGAAAACAGTTACATCAAGGAGCACATACTCAAAATGTCAGGTTGCACAACCGCCTTTGTCCCAGTGGACATAAACCTCCCGGACGAGGCGGTCATTGAGAATCCTTCATCGCTCCCACCAAGCTACAAGAGCTTTGTGCTGAACTACAATATACAGGGAATGGTGAAGACCATTCTGAAGTATTTTCAATCTTTGAAGTCGTGAGAGGTTGAAATCAAGAAAGAACATCAAGTGTTGATGGTCAATAAGACCACTAAGTTCAAGAAGGGCAAGGGCAAGAAGAACTTCAAGAAGGACGGCAAGGAGGTTGCAGCGCCCGTAAGCCGATTCGAAGAAGTCAAGGAATGGACCCAAGCACGAGGCCGAAAGTGCTTTTATTGCAAGGAAGGGTCATCGAAGCGGAACTGCCCCAAATACTTAGCGGATAAGAAGGCCGCAACACTAAAGGTATATTTGATATACATGTAATTGATGTGTACCTTACCGATTACTCGTAGTAACTCCTGGGTATTTGATACCGTGCCGTTGCTCATATTTGGAACTCACAGCAGAGCTGCGGAATAAGCGGAGGCGGCAAAGGACGAGGTGACGATCTTGGCGTCGGGAATGGTTCCAAGGTTGATGTGATCTCTGTCGGCACGCTACCTCTACATTTACCCACGGGATTAGTTATGAACCTCAATAATTGTTATTTAGTGCCAAGTTTGAGCATGAACATTGTATCTGGATCTCGTTTAATGCGAGATGGCTACTCATTTAAATCCGAGAATAATGGTTGTTCTATTTATATGAGAGATATGTTTTATGGTCATGCTCCGATGGTCAATGGTTTATTCTTAATGAATGTCGAACGTAATAGTACACATATTCATAGTGTGAATACCAAAAGATGTAAAGTTGATAACGATAGTCCCACATACTTGTGGCACTGCCGCCTTGGTCACATTGGTGTCAAGCGCATGAAGAAGCTCCATGCTGATGGACTTTTAGAGTCTCTCGATTATGAATCATTTGACACATGCGAACCATGCCTCATGGGCAAGATGACCAAGACTCCGTTCTCCGGAACAATGGAGCGAGCAACCGACTTATTGGAAATCATACATACCGATGTATGCGGTCCAATGAGTGTTGAGGCTCATGGAGGATATCGTTATGTTCTCACTCTCACCGATGACTTGAGTAGATATGGGTATGTCTACTTGATGAAACACAAGTCTGAGACCTTTGAAAAGTTCAAGGAATTTCAGAATGAGGTAGAGAATCAACGTGACCGAAAGATAAAATTCTTACGATCGGATCGTGGAGGAGATTTTTAAGTCACGAATTTGGTACACACTTAAGGAAATGTGGAATCGTTTCACAACTCACGCCGCCTGGAACACCTCAGCGTAATGGTGTGTCCGAACGTCGTAATCGCACTCTATTGGATATGGTGCGATCTATGATGTTTCTTACCGATTTACCGCTATTATTTTGGGGATACGCTCTAGAGACAGCTACATTCACTTTAAATAGGGCACCGTCTAAATCTGTTGAGACGATACCGTATGAATTATGGTTTGGGAAGAAACCTAAGCTGTCGTTTCTAAAAGTTTGGGGATGCGATGCTTATGTCAAGAAACTTCAACCTGAAAAGCTCGAACCCAAATCGGAAAAATGCGTCTTCATAGGATACCCTAAGGAAACCATTGGGTATACTTTCTACCTTAGATCCGAAGGCAAGATCTTTGTTGCCAAGAACGGATCCTTTCTGGAAAAAGAGTTTCTCTCGAAAGGAGTAAGTGGGAGGAAAGTAGAACTCGATGAAGTACTACCTCTTGAACCGAAAAGTAGTGTAGCTCATGAAAATGTTCCTGTGGTGCCTACACCGACTGGAGAGGAAATTAATGATGATGATCAAGGTACTTCAGATCAAGTTGCTACTGAACTTCAGAGGTCCACTAGGACACGCTCCGCACTGCAGTGGTACGGCAACCCTGTCCCGGAAATCATGTTGTTGGACAACGGTGAACCTTCGAACTATGAAGAAGCGATGGCGGCCCAGATTGAACAAATGGCTTGAAGCCATGCAATCCGAGATAGGATCCATGTATGAAAACAAAGTATGGACTTTGGACAGACTTGCCGATGATCGGCGATAGAAAACAAATGGATCTTTAAGAAGAAGACGGACGCGGATGGTAATGCCACCATCTATAAAGCTCGACTTGTCGCTAAGGGTTAACGGCAAGTTCAAGGGATTGACAACGATGAGACTTTCTCTCCCGTAGCGAAGCTTAAGTCCGTCCGAATCATGTTAGCAATTGCCGCATACTATGATTATGAGATATGGCAGATGGACGTCAAAACAGCGTTCCTTAACGGTTATCTTAAGGAAGAGCTGTATATGATGCAGCCGGAAGGTTTTGTCGATCCTAAGAATGCTAACAAAGTATGCAAGCTCCGATGATCCATTTATGGGCTGGTGCAAGCATCTCGGAGTTGGAACATTCGCTTTGATGAGATGATCAAAGCGTTTGGGTTTATGCAGACTTATGGAGAAGCCTGTGTTTACAAGAAAGTGAGTGGGAGCTCTGTAGCATTTCTCATATTATATGTAGATGACATACTTTTGATGGGAAATGATATAGAACTCTTGGACAACATTAAGGCCTACTTGAATAAAAGTTTTTCAATGAAGGACCTTTTAGAAGCTGCTTATATATTAGGCATCAAGATCTATAGAGATAGATCGAGACGCCTCATAGGTCTTTCACAAAGCACATACCTTGATAAAATTTTGAAGAAGTTCAAAATGGATCAGTCCAAGAAAGGGTTCTTGCCTCATCGCAAGGTGTGAGATTGAGCTCGGCTCAATGCCCCACCACGGCAAAATATAAAGAAGAGATGAGCGTCATCCCCTATGCCTCGGCCATAGGATCTATTATGTATGCCATGCTATGTACCGGACCTGATGTAAACCTTGCCGTAAGTTTGGTAGGAAGGTACCAAAGTAATCCCGCAAGGAACACCGGACAGCGGTCAAGAATATCCTGAAGTACACCGAAAAGGACAAAGGACATGTTTCGTTTATGGAGGTGACGAAGAGCTCAAATGCGTAAAGGGTTACGTCGATGCTAGCTTCGACACAGATCTGGATGACTCAAAGTCACAAACCGGATACGTGTATATGTTAAATGGTGGAGCGATGGCTGGTGCAATGCAAGCGAGTGTCGTGGCGGGATCTACAAGTGAAGCGGAGTACATGGCAGCCTCGGAGGCAGCACATGAAGCAATTTGGGTGAAGGAGTTCATCACCGACCTAGGAGTCATACCCAATGCGTCGGAGCCGATCAAACTCTTCTGTGACAACACTGGAGCTATTGCACTTGACAAGGAGCCCAGGTTTCACAAGAAGACCAGGCACATCAAGCGTCGCTTCAACTCCATTCGTGAAAATGTTCAAGATGGGGACATAGAAATTTTCAAAGTGCATACGGATCTGAATGTCGCAGATCCGTTGACTAAACCTCTTCCGCGGGCAAAACATGATCAACACCAGAACTCTATGGGTGTTCGATTCATCACAATGTAACTAGATTATTGACTCTAGTGCAAGTGGGAGACTGTTGGAAATATGCCCTAGAGGCAATAATAAAAGGGTTATTATTATATTTCCTTGTTCATGATAATTGTCTTTTATTCATGCTATAATTGTATTATCCGGAAATCGTAATACACGTGTGAATACATAGACCACAATATGTCCCTAGTGAGCCTCTAGTTGACTAGCTCGTTGATCAACAGATAGTCATGGTTTCTGACTATGGACATTGGATGTCATTGATAACGGGATCACATCATTAGGAGAATGATGTGATGGACAAGACCCAATCTGAGCATAGCACAAGATCGTGTAGTTCGTTTGATAGAGCTTTTCCAATGTCAAGTATCCCTTCCTTAGACCATGAGATCGTGTAACTCCCAGATACCATAGGAGTGCTTTGGGTGTACCAAACGTCACAACGTAACTAGGTGACTATAAAGGTGCACTACAGGTATCTCCGAAAGTGTCTATTGGGTTGACACGGATCGAGACTGGGATTTGTCACTCCGTGTTACGGAGAGGTATCACTGGGCCCACTCGGTAGTGCATCATCATAATGAGCTCAAAGTGACCAAGTGTATGGTCACGGGATCATGCATTACGGTACGAGTAAAGTGACTTGCCGGTAACGAGATTGAACGAGGTGTTGGGATACCGACGATCGAATCTCGGGCAAGTAAAATACCGATTGACAAAGGGAATTGTATACGGGGTTGTTTGAATCCTCGACATCGTGGTTCATCCGATGAGATCATCGAGGAGCATGTGGGAGCCAACATGGGTATCCAGATCCCGCTGTTGGTTATTGCCCGAGAGCCGTCTCGGTCATGTCTACGTGTCTCCCGAACCCGTAGGGTCTACACACTTAAGGTTCGGTGACGCTAGGGTTGTATGAATTTAAGTATGCAGTATACCGAATGTTGTTCGAGTCCGGATGAGATCCCGGATGTCACGAGGAGTTTCGAATGGTCCGGAGGTAAAGAATTATATATAGGAAGTGGTATTTCGCCATCGGGAAAGTTTCAAGGCGTCACCGGTATTGTACCGGGACCACTGTAAGGGTCCCGGGGTCCACCGGGTGGGGCCACCCATCCCGGAGGGCCCCATGGGCTGAAGTGGGGAGGGGAACCAGCCCATAGTGGGCTGGTGCACCCCCCTTGGCCCACCCCCTGCGCCTAGGGTTGAAACCCTAGGGTGGGGGGGCACCCCACTTGCCTTGGGGGGCACTCCACCCCCCTTGGCCGCCGCCCCCCTTGGGAGATGAGATCCCCAAGGGCCGGCGCCCCCCCTGGGGGCCTATATAAAGGAGGGCAAGGGGGAGGGCAGCCGCACCCTGTGTATTGGCGCCTCCCTCCCCCTGCTACACCTCGTCCTCCTCCTGTAGTTGCTTAGCGAAGCCCTGCCGGAGTTCTGCTGCATCCACCACCACGCCGTCGTGCTGCTGGATCATCATCAACCTCTCCTTCCCCCTTGCTGGATCAAGAAGGAGGAGACGTCTCCCGTCCCGTACGTGTGTTGAACGCGGAGGTGATGTCCATTCAGCACTTGGTCATCGGTGATTTGGATCACGGCGAGTACGACTCCATCATCCACGTTCTAGTGAACGCTTCCGCACACGAGCGACAAGTGGTATGTAGATGCAATCTCTCTCCCATGACTCGTTGCTTAGATGAACTCATAGATGGATCTTGGTGAAACCGTAGGAAAAATTTTAATTTTCTGCAACGTTCCCCAACAATGCCAACTTCTATTGTGACTCGGACAAGGAATAGAATGAAGTCGGTTCAGGTTATGCAAGTAGTTTGCCTGCTGCACGACTGTTGTTTTTAGAATCTTGATTGCATTCCTGGCTTCCAACTCCATCGGGCTATTTTCATCGATTGGGATTGTAGCTAGTGTCGGTGTACAAAAAGAGGGGCGCACTTTTGTACCCCTTTACATGTGCACGGGCAGTCGGAGCCGCCATGGCCGCACTCAAGCGAGCAGGAGGTAAGCCAAGGTAAGATCGAAGCCCAAGGCAATCAAAGCAACGCCGAGGCCAAGACCACAAGGAGTAGAGGGACGAAGCAGGTTCCCCCGGAAAGACCATTGCCGGGGCAGCTCGCCCCACACCAACAGAAGCGAGCCACCCTTGAGCCCACGGTCCCCAACGCCATCATCCACGTGGGGCCAGGGCTCGGGAAGGCACCTCTGTGGTGGCATGCAGATCTTTGTGAAGACATATTAAAGATCAGATGAGGATTAGAAGACGACGATCCTCGGCAAGATCCTTGCCGAGGAAGGCCACCAGACCCCTGGCAAGGCCCTTGCCGGGGACGACAGCACGCCACGGCAAGACCCTTGCCGGGCCACCCGGCAAGACCCTTGTCGGGCCACCCGGCAAGGCCCTCACCAAGGACGCCAGCAGGGCCACCGCCAGGTCCACGCCAACCAAGCTTCCACCGCCGTTCAACATGCAGCTGCCAGCCCAACCAGCTGGGCGGGCACCTGCGTGGCAACATGCAGCTCCCAGGCCAACTCATCGAGCGCTTGCGTGGAGGCATGCAGATCTTCGTGAAGGCTCCACCACCGCGCCACCTCAGCTGCCTGCCTACCTACATGGCACCGCACGCATCGCTGGCCAGGGCGCGTGTCAAAGAAAGGAGGAACGGCGACGGACGGGACGGGCCTTGCCCTCGTCCCCAATAAAGCAAGGGGACTCCTAAGCTACGCACTTAATGCATCTTGTCCTGTAATACGAGCGATAAGCTCAGGCATCAGACGCCTTTCCACCTCCCTCGTGGTGTCACCGTGGCAGCCCCTTTCAACTATAAAAGGAGGCCCATGGCATACTCAAGGGGGTTCGCTCTTCGAACCACGCGCTGACCACAGCTAGTTCGAGAGCTCAAGAACTCTCAGAAATACACCCACCAAAGCAGGATTAGGGTTTTACGCATCCTTGGGGCCCGAACCTAGGTAAACGATCCTTGTGCTGTCTACTAGCCCTGCTCTCCTCACAACCCTGCGCCCCGGCAACCATAGTAGGGATTCTTGTGATCCCATAGGTGTCTTTCCAGACCGACATCCTTGGCGCGCCAGGTAGGGGGCGCAATTGTGAGAATCTGGTCTGGTAGTTAGCCTAGCAGTTCTTCGTCACTTTCGGTTTCTGATAAGAAGGCGGCTGGAGAAACGATGCCGACTCGGCAACAGAAAAGCTAAGTCATCCAGAGCCTTGGGTTATTTCCTTTTACACTTAAGGTTATTGTCCTCGAGGATCTTTCCTATGTATGGGAAACATGCATGCAAAGGGTCCCTCCCGCAATTGGCAACGCCCTTGTTCTATTTCGAGTCTGCTCAACAGCTCAAAGTGGTCGCGTCGAGAGTGGCGGGGTAGCCTTCCGCACTCAGCAACGCTCCCGACTCTGACTCGAGTCAAGCTCGACAGTTCGGGCGGCCTCGCTAAGGGCGGCAAGGTGGTCCGCCCGGTAGCAAGCACACCCGGCAGGCCAATGGGGATCCGTCCCCAAGACGCCGCTCTGGGTTTACGCACCGGCGAGCCTACCCAGTAACGTAGGGTGGACATACAAAGGAAAATCAAACAGGAAAATAACATGCATAATACTGAAAGTGTTGCAAAGTTATATTACATCAAATTGTTGTTGCGGTACTAACTAGAGATAGCAATTGTCTTGGTTGTGAACCTGCAACGGTGATAAAGAAAGGGATGCCTAATCCCGGCGCTGGCCCTCCACCCTCTGGATTTCGCCGACTCGGCTGATGATGGGCTTGATGCGCCCCGAGCGGGCGCAAGGTCGGTACCCTCCGACAAGCTCTCCAACATACGTCAAGTCGAGGTCGGGTACCAAGACGCCACCTTGGTGAGAACCTTGGTCATGGCACCTGGCAAAGCCTCCGGGACTCGTCGGCCGCTGAGGCCGCCCAGGTTGGCGTGGAGCCGCTCCAGCACCGACGACCTTCTCAAAGAACATGGTCAGACTGCAATTGGCGCTCACACTCCGCTCCGGGACATACCTCACGTCCGGCATCCCCATGATGGCCAGCTACGCGGCGGCCTGGTTGGCGACGTTGGCGAGGCAATTGAGCCAACGGTTCTTGCCCTCCACGTGATCCGCGAAGTTGAGTCCCTCGTTCTTCCGCAACAGCTTCTCAAGACTCTCCAGCTTTAGCTTGAGGTCTTTGATGGAGTTGTTGGCCTCGGAGAGCTCCCCGGCCTTGCTGACGACCGCGCCCTGCGCCTCTGTCAGGGCACTGTTAAGCGTGTCCCTCTCCTGGGACAGCTTCAGAGCCTGCTCCTTTAGCCCGCCGTGCGCCACCTCCAACTCCTCCACCTTGCCGGCGTGAACCTGGGCCAGGGCATCGAGTGCCTCTTTGTGCCTCTTCTCCAGCTCACTGGTCCACTGCAAGACAAGCGTCTCCACCTCTGCATCCTTGTCGCGAAGCATGGCGGCAAGCTTCCCCTTGCGTACAGCAAGGTCCTCCTCCTGGGAGTTCAGCGCGGCCTCATGCTGGGTCCGGGCGGCTTCGGCGGCCGCGACCAAGTTCCTCGCCGTCTCTTGAGCTTTCTCGATGTCGACGAACTTCATGGTGAGCTCCACGTCGCGCCTAGCCAGCTCGCCTTGGGCAGCCTTGAGCTCCTTGTGAGCCTCGCGGAACTAGTCCTGCGTCTCGGCGACGCGCTCCTGGAGGTCCTCCTCCGCCTTCTCCACCACCACCGTCCTGGACTTAACTTTGTCCAGGCGGGCGCGGTGGAGCGCCTGGAGCTTCCGGAAACTGGCGCCCATGGCATGGAGGAGCCGCTCCTCCTGCGAGCCGTAGCCACCAACGATTGGCTCGTCGACGACTTCAAGCCCGGCAGCGGCAAGCACTTCGTCGTCGAATACCTCTCCCTCAACGGGTGTCCTGGTGCTCGACGCGCCTAGAAGGTGGACGAACAAGTCGTCACTCACCCTCAGGTACTTTCCGGAGCCGGAAGCAGCGGAGGAGGAAGGCTAGTCGCCGGCCTTCTCCTCCTCCTCCTCGGCAGCGGCCCCGCCGGCCTCCCCAGCAGTCCCCTTGCCGGTCTCCTCAGCGGCGGCCTTGCCGGCCTCCCCGGCAGGCCCCTTGCCGGCCTCCCCGGCAGGCCCCTTGGCGGCCTCCTCCGCGACGATCTTCTCGGCGTCCGCCTCGGCGACCTTGGCGACGTCCACATTTGGCGTCGAGGCAAAGCCGCCGGCGCCCAAGTTCTCCTCCTCCTCCTTCATGTGCGTGGGCTCGGTACTTGGCGCCCTTGCCGGGGACGCCCCTCGAGGCGGCGTTTTCGATGGGGGCGACGTGTTGGGAGTAGCCCTCTACGGCTCCTCCTGCTGCTGCTCTCCTCATGCATACCTGGCAAGGTCAGCACCAAAGTGTCGCGCCCCTGACACGTGTCGACGGGGGAAGACTGAAGAACTTACACTAGGGGCTAGGCCGGGGGCTGTTGTCTGGGCTGCTCCACACCACCAACGGCGCCCTCGAAGTACCAGCCGGGGGCTGGCCACCCGCCGAGACCTTGGCCCTCTTCACTCTCTAGGCCAGCGTCTCTACGTCCCTGCAAAGACGAAGACAAGTCAAGACGAGCAACAGAGATTGAGGAGGCAGAGATAACGAAAAGGAATCAGATGCTTACTCGTCGTCCGCATCCTCCTCTGCCGTCTTCCTCTTCCTCCTCGGGCTGAGGGATCCATAATCGAAGGTGAACTCCGTGACAACATCCGCCGGAGGAGGGGAAGGAGGCGGCGTCTGGGCACGCTTGGATGAAGAAGGGGCAGCTGTCTTCTTCTTCACCGCGGCCTTCATCGGCTTCTTCGCCGCTGCGGCCCTCATATGGCGCCGGGACCCCTCCAAGGTCAGCTGAGGCGGTGCAGCCCTGCCGGGCCGGACTGGCTCGCCGGAACTGGCCCGCTGCAAGACTCGCCCTCTCCCCATAGCCGGTGTCGGGCCTGCGGTCTCGGCCTCCTCCGACGACGACCCACCGGTCACATCTTCAACCAGAGGAGCCTCGGTGCCGATGCTGCTGGCTCCCCCAGCGGCCGCCGCCCACCGGGCGGGCTCCTCCTCCTCCGGGCCGTCGCGGCCTTGTCCTCCACACCGCCGGCGCTGCCGGCCTCCTCGGCAAGCTGTGCCTCCCTCGCCCTGGTGGCGATGTAGTCCAGCTCCGCCTGGGTGGTGTCCTGGACAATGCTGACCCACAAGTATAGGGGATCTATCGTAGTCCTTTCGATAAGTAAGAGTGTCGAACCCAACGAGGAGCAGAAGGAAATGATAAGCGGTTTTCAGCAAGGTATTCTCTGCAAGTACTGAAACAAGTGGTAACAGATAGTTTTGTGATAGGATAATTTGTAACGAGCAACAAGTAACAAAAGTAAATAAAGTGCAGCAAGGTGGCCCAATCCTTTTTGTAGCAAAGGACAAGCTTGGACAAACTCTTATAATAGGAAAAGCACTCCCGAGGACACATGGGAATATCGTCAAGCTAGTTTTCATCACGTTCATATGATTCGCGTTCGGTACTTTGATAATTTGATATGTGGGTGGACGGTGCTTGGGTGCTGTTCTTACTTGAACAAACATCCCACTTATGATTAACCTCTATTGCAAGCATCCGCAACTACAACAAAAGTATTAAGGTAAACCTAACCATAGCATGAAACATATGGATCCAAATCAGCCCCTTACGAAGCAACGCATAAACTAGGGTTTAAGCTTCATCACTCTAGCAACCCATCATCTACTTATTACTTCCCAATACCTTCTCTAGGCCCAAATAATGGTGAAGTGTTATGTAGTCGACGTTCACATAACACCACTAGAGCCTAGACAACATACATCTCATCAAAATATCGAACGAATACCAAATTCACATGACTACTAATAGCAAGACTTCTCCCATGTCCTCAGGAACAAACGTAACTACTCACAAAGCATATTCATGTTCATAATCGTAGGGGTATTAATATGCATATAGGATCTGAACATATGATCTTCCACCAAATAAACCAACTAGCATCAACTACAAAGAGTAATCAACACTACTAGCAACCTACTAGTACTAATCCGGACTTGGAGACAAGAATTGGATACAAGAGATGAACTAGGGTTTTGAGAGGAGATGGTGCTGGTGAAGATGTTGATGGAGATTGCCCTCTCCCGATGAGAGGAGCGTTGGTGATGACGTTGGTGATGATTTCCCCCTCCCGGAGGGAAGTGTCCCCGACAGAACAGCTCTGCCGGAGCTCTAGATTGGTTCCGCCAAGGTTCCGCCTCATGGCGGCGGAGTTTCATCCCGAAAGGTTGCTTCTGATTTTTTTTCTCGACGAAAGACCTCATATAGCAGAAGATGGGCATCGGAGAGCCACCAGGGGGGCCACGAGGTAGGGGGCGTGCCCTAGGAGGGGCGCCCCACCCTCGTGGATGTGGGTGTGGGCCCCGGCCTTCATCTTTGGCGAGGGTTTTATTATTTATTGTAAGATATTCCGTGGAGTTTCGGGACTTTTGGAGTTGTGTAGAATAGGTCTCTAATATTTGCTCCTTTTCCAAATTTCAGAATTCCAGCCGACATTCTCCCTCCTTATGTAAACCTTGTAAAATAAGAGAGAATAGGCATAAGTATTGTGACATAACGTGTAATAACAGCCCATAATGCAATAAATATCAATATAAAAGCATGATGCAGAATGGACATATCAACTCCCCCAAGCTTAGACCTTGCTTGTCCTCAAGCGAAAGCCGATAACGATAAATATGTCCCCATGTTTAGAGGTAGAGGCGTCGATAAAAAATAAAATACGGACATGAAGGCATCATGATTAATCTCACAACAAAGAACATATATAGGTATTGTCATATGATTTCTTATGTTCAAGTAACAATCCATTCACAATGCAGAGTACAAATCATAAACTTTATTGAGAACCAACAAACTATAGTCTCAGTCATTGAAGCAATTGAATTTTATCATAACATCGGAAAGAGTCTATGTCAGAGCTTAATATCAAGTCGGCATACTCAATTATCATTTAGTCTTTCATAATTGCTAACACTCACGCGATACTTGTGGTTACGGAGTTTTAATCGGATGCAGAGAAGGATAAGGGCTTATAGTTTCGCCTCCCAACCTTTTACCTCATGGGTAATGTCAACAATAATAACTCATGCTCCCCTACATCCAATTAGATATATCAATCGAGATCTTTCCAACATACTGTACTTGCCAAAGGATAAAATGTAAAAAGGAAAGGTGAAGATCACCATGACTCTTGCATAAGGTAGAAGATGATAGTAACAGATAGGCCCTTCGCAGAGGGAAGCAGAGGTTGCCACGCGCTTTTATGGTTGGATGCACAAAATCTTAATGCGAAAGAACATCACTTTATATTGCCCCTTGTGATATGAACCTTTATTATGCAGTCCGTCGCTTTTATTTCTTCCACATCACAAGATCGTATAAATCTTATTTCTCCACACCAATCAATCATACATATTTAGAGAGCAATTTTTATTGCTTTGCACCGATGACAACTTACTTGAAGGATCTTACTCAATCCATAGATAGGTATGGTGGACTCTCATGGCAAAACTGGTTTAAGGGTTTTTGGAAGCACAAGTAGTATCTCTACTTGGTGCTGAGAATTTAGCTAGCATGAGGGGAAAGGCAAGCTCAACATGTTGGAAGATCCATGACAATATACTTTATCTCGGATATAAGAAAACATAACCCATTACGTTGTCTTCCTTGTCCAACATCAACTCTTTAGCATGTCATATTTTAATGAGTGCTCACAATCATAAAAGGTGTCAATAATAGTATATCTATATGCAAGACCTCTCTTTCCTTATTACTTCCTATTAATTGCAACGATGACCAAAACTATGTTTGCCAACTCCCAACAACTTTCAATCATCATACCCTTTCTATGTGAAGTCATCACTTTCAATAAGATCAATATGAACTCTTTGTTTCTTTTTATTATTTTTCTTCTTTTCTTTTATTCACTCAAGATCATGGCAAAACAATCAAGCCCTTGACTCAACACTAATCTTTATTATATAGCTCACGGACTCGATTACATAGATAGATCATAAAGCAAAACTAAAAACTAGATCATGCCATAAACTTTATTCTACTAGATCAAGATACTACTAATAGGATCAAACTAAGAAAAACGGTAAAGATAGGAGATGTGGTTGTGATACGATACCGGGCACCTCCCCAAGCTTGGCGGTTGCCAAGGGAGTGCCCATACCCATGTGATTATGTCTCCTTTGTTGGTGAAGAAGGTGGGGTGTTGTTGATGATGCGGGCTTGTCGTCCATCTTCCAAGGCATGGGCTCACCATCATAGAAGGATGATCGAGTCTCCGGAATCCTCAAATCTGCAGCCAAACTCATCCTTTTGAATCTATATTCATACTCACAGTTTTGATTTTGCAGGTCATAGATTTGGGATTGAAGGTGCTCGATCTTCTCATGAAGCTTGAAGATGGCCTCCCCAATATTGTCGGCCTCCAACTTGTGGTTGCTAGTAAACTCCGCGATCATCATGTGGTTGGAGTTGAGTCCACGTTCCACCATCCCTTGACACTTGAAAACTTGTTGCTCCACTGCTTCGAGCCTCGTCTCCACGCTTCCAGTTCCTTTTGGGACCTTTTCATCGCGGATGTGCCGCAAACCATCACGCAACTCAATGGTTTGAGGGTGTCGCAGCACCTTTGCGAGGTAAGGGTTGATGACCTTCTCGAAGAACTTGGGGACGTCATGATAATCTAGATCTGTCAGAAAAACAGCTCGAAACAAGAACCGGGGAGATTTGCGTGATACGGAAGTCAAAACCTCCGGGAGAGTATATAATGAATTTTTACCGACCAAAATACGTATCATGCAAGAAAACTGAGTCCGGAGGGCACACGAGGTGCCCACGAGATAGGGGGCGCGCCCAGGGGGTAGGGCGCGCCCTCCACCCTCGTGGAGCCCTCGTGTTCTTCCCGGACTGCTACTTATTTTTCTATTTTTCTAAATATTCCAAAATGGAGAAATATTGCCTTAAAAATTGTTTTGGAGTCGGTTTACTTACCGTACCACATACCTACTCCCTTTCGGGGTCTGAAACGTTCTGGAAGGTGTCCCTTATGTATTCCTCCGGGGTTATGGTTTCAATAACATTGGTTTCAACATTTATGGGATTACCTGAGATATAATGTTTGATTCTTTGGCCGTTTACCACCTTCGGATTTGTGCCTTCGAAGTTGTTGATTTTTATGGCACCCGAACGATAGACCTCCTCGATAACATAGGGTCCTTCCCATTTAGAGAGAAGCTTTCCTGCAAAAAATCTTAAATGAGAGTTGTATAGCAATACATAATCACCTACATTAAAATCACGCTTTTGTATCCTTTTGTCATGCAATCTTTTGACTTTTTCTTTAAACAACTTGTGTCGTGGAATTGTCACGGCAGATGTCCTCATGAAAGGACTTAGTCGCGGGGCCATCGAATGGGTTAACTTAGAGGGGTTAAAGCGGACGCAAAGACAAAAGGGTTATACTAGTTCGGCCCCTTCGATGAAGGTAAAAGCCTACGTCTAGTTTGTAATGGGATTGATGTGATCTCGGCGACTAGGGAGCAATAGCTTCGCCTAAGCCTCGAGTTATAGTTGTCTGTCCCTAAACCGCCGCCGGTCGTCCCCTTATATACACGGGCTGACGATCCGGCCGGTCTCATGAGTCCCGAGGCCGGCTCATACCAGTTTCCGGCTCGGTCTCTTCTTTCTCTTATCTTACAACAAGTTACATGGTTATGGCGGTTTTACCATTATGGGCCCTAATTCGCCCATGGGCTCCGGGCCTCTAAGCTCTATGGCGAATCGCCACCTTCTGAGTCTTCGTGGGCTCCAATTATGGCTGAGGGTGAACCGGCCCCTACAGGGCGGTTTATATTCAGTAGTTACATCCCCAACATTAGGCCCCAGATTGACTTGAAACTGTTCATGTTAATCTTCAACATCTTAGAAAAAATCTGAATATCTTCCTTCAGACACGTAAACCGCCATCTGCTTAAACCGCCGTGACGTCATCCTCCGACCCCAGCAACAGAGCATCTTGACGTCATCTTCATTAAAGAATCCCAAACAATAAGATTCCCTTCATTTAAAACTGTCTCGGAAATCGAGGCGACCGCTGCGCCATTTGCCGCTTTCAACTCCTCGATTCTCGCGCCTGTCAATTACTCTGTCTCATTATAAATAGACCGGAAGGCCCTTTCTCTTCTTCCTCCTTCCGCACTTCTTCTTCCTCGCGACGCTCCAGCTCTGAAGCTCCGTCGTCGCCTCCGACCTCCGAATGGCGCCCCAGCACAAGGCCGCTGCATCAACCTGGTCGTACCAGAGACTCTCGGGGCTCCTCCGCTGCCTGTGCATCTAGTAAGGCTCTTCCTTATGCCCTAGATCTGCAGCTTAAGGCTTCTGTTCGTGTCGTCGTTCCTAGGTGTTCATCCCTAGTCTCTTCATACCTGCTCTGCCATGGCTTCTTAATCCAATTGTAGCATATATCTCGTGCGGTAGCTGCTCCGCCTTCAGCTTAGCACTTCGCAAATCTTCCTTTTTACTCAGACCCTCTTGATAGAACGCCCGAACTTCCTTGTCCTTTATAAAGCTTGTATGGATCGCAGAAATTTTTCCTTCATCAATCTTGGTAGATCCAAATTAATTCCGTTCATGTGTGAAACCTGTTTCTGTCAACACTTGGCAGATTTTTCAGTTCTGTCTCTTCCTCCTAAGGGCGGTTTAATTTTTTTTGATAGCTAATCCGCCACACTCCATTAGTCCTCAGTTAAACCGGAAATTGGAACTGAATACCAAACTGCCGGTTTAACATTGAATAATATGCCTGAACCGTTAACGGTGAACCGGTCTTTACCTTTCCTTTCGCAGCTTTTTCCTTCCGGAATGGCCAAACAATTCTCAGCTTGCAATTGGGTCGGTCCAAGATCACTGAGACGCAACTCAATGGGTATGTCACCACCGGCGCTTTAGCCTCCAAGAATGTCCTTCATTGGCGTGTTCCGGACGCTGAATGCCCTCCTGAACCTCAAGAAGGAGAAGTAATCGTATTCATGCAACACTTAGACCGGAGATTCAGCCCGCCCGGATCAAAATTCTTCCGGGATGTCCTCGCAAGTTCCCAACTCCATCCACAAGATATTGGTCCGAACTCTGTGTCCAATATATGCAATTTCCAAGTGTTCTGCGAAGTCTATCTTCAAGAAGAACCATCTGTGGAGTTATTTCGGGATTTCTTTCATTTGAACCGCCGTACGGAGTTTTCGGATGGTCCTAACACGGAACTGGGTGGCGTTTCAATCCAGAAAAGGAAGGAAGTAGACTTCTCTCACGCAAAACACCATAGCCATCCGAAAGATTGGAACCAAACCTGGTTCTATTGCCAGAATACCGCTCCTAACAGCGAAAACCCCTTGCCGGGTTACCGCCCTCACCGGCTTAGCAACCATCACCCATTGCCTTTATGCTTGACCACCGCAGAATGGAAGAATTTTGCGCCTCAAATTATCAAGCTCCGGGCTCTAATGGCCAATGGCTTAACTGCCATTGACCTTGTTCGATGTTGGGTTTCTTGGGGCATCTTGCCATTAAGCCGCCGCCCCGGATTGATGCATGAATACACTGGTAGCATCAAAGACCCTCAACAACGTCACGAGCTACCAATAACTAAGCTGGAAGTTACTGAGATAGTGAAAAGGATGCTCGATGAACCGATCTCCGTCTGCAGCCAAACCGGGTTGGCCTTGTTCTGTGTTTCCAACAAACCGCCTGCGGTAAGACTCCGCTCATCGCTCTACTGACTTTTTAATGCCTTATTGATATATATTAATCCTTGTTACTTCTCAGGCTAACAGCTCCTTCTGGAAACGAACCAAACCGGCTCGGGGTCCTCGCGTAAAGTCCAAGACCACCAAGAAAGCTGGTAAGAGGAAAACCGCCGAGTCCTCTGAACCGCCGGAAGATGAAGATTCAGAAGCTGAGGTAAAACTTGATTTACTTTGTCCCTTTTATCATTCATCCTATTGACATCCACAATTCCCGAGGATGAGGCCGAGGCCAGCCATGCCGATCCTGTTGAGGTAATCCTTCTTTCTTCCGAATCTGATCTTGTACCGGTTAAAAGAATTAGCCGCCTGATCCGGAAAGTGAAAAAATCTCACTCCCGTGCTCATTTAAATCCAAATCATTCTTTGAAGACACAGCAAGTTGAAGAACGCCGTACAACCCGGCACAGCGGTCAACAAATTACGTCGTCCGGTTTACCTGACACCCCAACCCGGAAGCGTCGTCCAGAGGTGATTTGTTCTCCTAAAAAGCGTTATCCTTTGAAAGGTTTCTTCCGATGTCCTCTCAATTAAATGCGATCCGAATTACTGTGCCTCTTCCAACTCATCTGGCGGTTCATCAACCACTCAACTGCCTCCTCTTAAAGTTGCTGCTGGGTGAGCATATTACTCTCTTTTTTGCATTTGTCGGTTTATCACACTCTAACTCCGAATGTTGCAGCACCAAGGCTCGCTTAAGTAAGAAGGCGAAGACCCTTGACCCTACTGCGGACGTTGATCCGGAGAAGACTCCAGAGCATCATGGCGAAAAGCCCAAGTCGCGAAAAACATCTCTGCGGGTTTAACCAAGACGACAGCGGTGCTAATCCGCCGGAGGTTGAACCGGCTGTCCAAGTGGAAACATCACATCCTGCTCCATTGAGTCCTGCAGCAGCGAGGTTTTGATTGCTAATCCGCCGAGCCCGGGTATGAAAGCACCAAGCCCAGGAAAGAATGCCAATCCGGCCAGTCCGGCCAAAGATGATGATGTCGTAGTGACGGGCACCGCCTATACCGCCCCTGGCAATCCGGTTGCTCTATCAAAACACAGCGCCAAGGAAGAGTCTACTGCCATGAGCAAAGAGAAGGGAAAAACTGATCTGTCAGCTTATGACAATTTCTCTGCCCAAGAACTTCACTCCGGCTTCCTGAACCGACTCTACACAAGTCGTGACCTCGAAGCCGGTCTGGTGAATCTTATGAAGGAACGCTATGAGGTAAGGAGTTATGTCTCTCTTGTACTTCATTGTGTAGTAGCCCCAAGGGCGGTTCAACTTAGCATAGTTAAACCGGGACTATAAGTTGTATCACCGTAGCAAAACATGTTTGAGCAATTAGCCATTAGCCCCGAAGTGCCAAGTTGAATACCTGTATTGAGCTTGGGACTTCATGATGAAACAACTAACGTGATCCCTTTTTTATCAGAGTGAGATATGCCAACAAACCGGACAGCTCAATGACCTTCGTGCCAATCTGGAGACCCAACAAGCAGAAGCCTCCAAGGCCAAGGATGAGTTGAAAACCGCCTTGACCACTATGGAGCAGCTCAAGGAGTGGTTTAAATCTGAGCAGGCCAACTGGGAGACGGAGAAGGCCGGGTTGCTAAAACGGGCTGAAGATGTTGAAGCAGCTCTTAAATCGGTGACAGAAGAGCTCACCGGACTAAGGCGCCAGATTAACGCCATGACCTCTGCGATCTTTGGTAAGAGATGTTTCACCAAGGTTTGTGATTACTATTCTGTTTTGACATTTTCACCGGTCTAACCTGAACTTCTTTAAACCGGTAAAGGGAAGCGTATTGCTCATCTGGGTTCGGACATGCGGAAGAAGCTCAAGGCCGCATATACGCTGATTGAGCAATTGTATACCGGCACCCAGCGAGTCATATGTGCGACATCGTATGATAACGCAGCTCCGTCTTTGATCAAAGATACGCTGGACCGGCTATCCATGATCCCGGCACAACTTGAAGAGTTGAAACGATCCGCGGCCCGGGCTGGCACTTTATTGGCTCTAACTCGCGCCAAAGCATGGCTAGCGGACCTTGATCCGGCTGACATAGCCAAGGGCTTCCCCAGTGCTCAAGCAAATGGCGAAGCCTTTGATAATAATGCCCTCAAACGGATAACAAAGGAGATGCGTCCTCTGGCGAGTCAACTGGCAGCAGAAGCCAACCTGGCGGTTTACCGCTCTTTCTATGATGCAAACAACTGGCGGGTGGAAGTTGACATTCCGGAAGTGCAGAACCTTGTTCCCCCAATCCGTAAGCACACTTATGCCCCTAACGTTGATCCGGCTGAGCTTATAAGTGAAGAGGCTGTCTTCGTGCTTTAAACCGGATTGATCGTCCACCAATGACTTCCGCCATTGGGTGATGAGGAGGAAGAAGCTGAACCGACACTGCATTTACCCATCTTCTTCACGTCAACCCGGCAAGGAAACTTGATCCGTCAAGCCAGGTTGATGCATCATAAGCTGCTAGTCATGACACCATTCGAAATATTGGGCCTCTGAAGGCCTTGTAATAGAATAGCCATCACTTTTGTTTTGAATATGCCTTTATGCCTTCGTTCTGCAACCTTCGCGCAGAGGTGCTGATACTTTTGATTGAATAATCGAAACCTTCAATCTATATTGCCTGCAATCACAAATTAAACTGCCACGGCGGCTTGTGTCGCCAAATTGCTTGTGACGCTCATATGTATATGTAAGGAAATATTGAGGTATATGATCAAAATTTTGTGATACAAAAATACCTGCCAGAGTCGGGCATGAAGTTGGCTTAGCCAACCTAGAAGCGGAGGTTGTATAAACCATTACCGTCAAAGGAGAAAACAGCTCCTATGTTTATAATGCCGGTTTACCATGTAAACCATGCCGGGTCATGTTAAGCCCCCTGTTACTCCATAATGGGATGTTAACAGAAAAGTCAAACCGGAAAAGTTATTTCCGGATTAAAATAAACCGAAAGCCGCCAATTGACTGGTTGAACCGGTTTGAAAAAATGTTATTGGTTTAAAACGCAACAAAAATCAAATAACAATTTGCGTAAAGAGGCTTTCTTGAGCCGATCAGATGGTATTACCATGGTCGGACACGACCAAGCTCCCAATAAGGTGTAGCTACGGTTCAAGTCGATCAGTCCCCAATCGAAACCGTGGCATTATGCCGATCAAGTGGGCGTGGCAATGGTCCGGTTCGACCAAGCCCCAATTGACTCTATGGCCTTAGGCCGATCAAGAGACGTGGTAGTTCAGACTTGACCATGTCCCCAAGTGATCTGGTGGCTTTCGCCCATCAAGAGGTGTGGCATTGGTTCGGATCTGACCAAGCCCCCAAGTGACATTTAAAAGCTTCCAAAAGGAAGCTCGGGGAAACCGAGGCCGCTTTAAGACAACAACTCCATGTACCCAAACCGGGTGCTTACGTAATCGGATACCCGCTTTAAGCCGAGGCTCGGTTTTATTGCTTTTATTCATAATATATACATTGTCATAATATGTACATAAGGAGAGCCGATGGCTCGGTATAATAAGGTCAAGATGAGCTATATTCCACGGCTTGTTGGTCTCCTCTTCTGACGTGCGTGAGTCTTTATGCTCTCGAATATCGATCAAATAGTATGACCCGTTGTGCAGATTCTTGCTGACCACAAAAGGCCCTTCCCAAGGTGGGGATAGCTTGTGCATATTTGTCTGGTCTTGAATGAGCCGAAGCACCAAGTCTCCTTCTTGAAAGGTTCTGGTTCTGACCCGTCGACTGTGATACCGACGAAGATCCTGCTGGTAAATCGCCGAGCGAGCAGCCGCCATATCTCGCTCTTCATCCAGTCGATCCAAAGCGTCCTGCCGTGCTGTCTCATTATCTGCCTCAACATAGGCCGCCACACGAGGTGAGTCATGACGGATATCGCTGGGGAGGACCGCCTCCGCTCCATAGACCATAAAAAACGGTGTGTGTCCAGTGGATCTGTTAGGGGTAGTATTTATACTCCATAACACAGACGGTAACTCTTCTACCCAACAGCCCGGCGTCCACAGAAAAGGGACCATAAGTCGGGCTTGATACCTCTCAGGATCTCCTGATTAGCTCGTTACCTTGACCATTGGACTGTGGGTGAGCTCTATCAAGAAACGTCAAGCGGATGTGCTCACGTTCACAAAACTCCTTCATGGCACCTTTGGACAAATTGGTACCATTATCTGTGATTATACCGTGGAAAACCAAACCGAAGATCACCTTTTTGATGAACTGAACCGCCGTGGCCGCATCACACTTGCCAACCGGCTCTGCCTCGACCCACTTTGTAAATTTATCAACTGCCACCAACAGGTGTGTCTTTTTGTCCTTGGACCTTTTAAAGGGTCCAACCATGTCCAGCCCCCAAGTCGCAAACGGCCAAGTAATTGGAATCATCCTCAATTCCTGGGCCGGTATATGAGCACGTCTAGAAAACTTCTGGCAACCATCACATCGCCTGACCAGATCTTCCGCATCAGCATGGGCAGTCAACCAATAAAAACCATGGCGGGCGCCTTAGCCACCAAGGATTTTGAACCGGCGTGGTGACCACGATCCCCTTCGTGGATCTCACGCAATATTTCACAGCCTTCCTCGGGGGACACACAGCGTTGAAACGCCTCGACACACCGCAATGATGCAACTCGCCATTAACAATGGTCATAGACTTAGACCGCGAACTATCTGTCGGGCCAACATC
Source organism: Aegilops bicornis (assembly GCA_021605145.1). NCBI lineage: Eukaryota > Viridiplantae > Streptophyta > Magnoliopsida > Poales > Poaceae > Aegilops > Aegilops bicornis. Next base: position 494,441,144 of record CM038674.1, read on the forward strand.
TCATCTTCTCGGTAACTCGCCCGGCTCATGTACGCCAAATAAGGAGCGTCAATCCGGAATGACATGCGGGGCTGCCACCAACAGAGCCTCCGGATCGAATAGCCAAATCTGCTTCATCGGGAGCTTGGTGACGGGTTGTGCGAGACATCAAGGAAGACATTGGGCGGGACCGGCTTGCGTTGAGAGCCCAACCGGCTTAAAGCGTCCGCCGCTTCGTTCTTCCGTCGATCCACATGGTCCACCTAATAGCCTTTGAAATGACCTGCAACAACATCCACCTCCCGACGATATGCGGCCATGAGTGGGTCTTTGGAATCCCAAGTGCCAGACACCTTTGGGCCACCAAGTCCGAGTCACGAAGCACTTAACCCGGCTTAGATTCATCTCCTTAGCCATCCGAAGACCATGGAGCAAGGCCTCATACTCAGCTGCATTGTTAGTACAAGGTAACAGTAAGCGGAGGACGTAACAAAACTTGTCACCTCGTGGGGAAGTTAACACGACTCCAGCCCCCGAGCCTTCCAGCTGCCTGGACCCGTCAAAGTGGATGGTCCAATAAGTATGATCCGGCTTTTCTTCAGGCGCTTGTAACTCCGTCCAATCATTAATGAAATCCACAAGTGCTCGATTTTCTTGCCGTCGAGGCATATACTTTAAACCGTCGGCCCAAGCTCTATCGCCCACTTAGCAATCCGGCGATCGCCTCCGGTTACATGTATGATATCACCTAAGGAGCCGAATCACCACCGTGATGGGATGCCCTTGAAAATACGCTTCACTTCCGGCCATAAAAACTCCAGACACCAGCTTCTGCCAATGCGGATATCTCTGCTTGGACTCAATAAGCACCTCACTAATATAATAAACCGGACGTTGAACCGGATGCTCCTTCCCTGCCTCCTTCCGCTCTACCACAATGGCTACGCTTAATCGCCTCGGCATTAGCGACAACATATAGCGTAAGCGGCTCTTTGTCAATGGGAGCGGCGAGTACAAAGGTTGGCCAATTGCCGCTTCAAGTCCTCCAACGCTTCATCGGCGGCCGGGCTCCGATAAAGCGATCTGTCTTCTTCAAAGATCTGGTACAAAGGAATGGCCTTCTCTCCGAGGCGGTCGATAAACCGGCTCAACAAGCGGCAATCCGCCCGCCAATCGCTGGATATCATTGATACACTTTGGCTTAGCTAGGAGGTGATAGCTGTAATCTTCTCCGGATTAGCTTCAATCCCCTGTTGGACACAAGGAAACCCAATAACTTGCTGCGGAACACCGAAAACACATTTGGCGGGTTAAGCATCATATTGTACACCCGCAAGTTGTCAAAGGTTTCTTTCAAATCCTCAATCGGTGTTTCCTTCTTCCTTGACTTAACCACAATATCATCCACATAAGCATGTATGCGTTCGGCCGATCTGTTCATGCAAGCAATTACAGACGCTTGTGACCGATAAGTTGCTTGGGCGCTCTTGAGCCCAAAAAGCATAGACACATAGCGAATCGCTCCAAAGGGAGTGATAAATGATGTCTTCTCCTGGTCCTTAACCGCCATTTTGATCTCGATGATATCCGAATATGCATCCAAAAGCTCAAACGCTCACAACCCACCGTAGCATCAATAATCCGTCAATGCGGGGAGGGCAAAGGATCTGCTGGACAAGCCTTGTTAAGATCTGTGTAATCCACACACATGCGCCAAGTGCCGTTTTCTTAAGGACCAAAGCACCGGATTAGCAAGCCACTCTGGATGGAAAACTTCAACGATAAAACCTGCTGCTAAGAGCCCGGCAACCTCCTCTCCAATGGCCTTTACGCCTTTCCTCGTTAAACCGGCCGAAGGAGCTGCTTTACCGGTTTGTACTTGGGATCAACATTAAGAGTGTGCTCAATGAGTTCCCTCGGTACACACGGCATGTCAAGGCTTCCATGCAAAAATGTCCCGATTCTCACGGATGAACTTCGATGAGCGCCGCTTTCCTATTTAGGATCCAAGTTGGCATCGATGATGAACTGCTTGGACGAATCACCAGTACGAAGTCAACAAGTTTAGTCTCAACCGATTTAAACTTCGGGGCGGATCGTGCTCAGAAGTTGGCTTCTTCAACGGGGTCATATCCGCCGGATCAACATTATCTTTATAGTACTTTAGCTCTTCGGTGGCACAAACCGACTCTGCGTAAGCCACATCACCTTCCTCACACTCTAAAGCAATCTTGCGGCTCCCATGAACCGTTATTGTTCCTTTGTGACCCGGCATTTTTAGCTGCAAATAGACATAACAAGGCCGTGCCATGAACTTGGCATAAGCCGGCCGCCCAAACAGGGCGTGGTAAGGACTTTGAATTTTCACTACTTCAAACGTCAATGTTTCCAATCTGAGTCATGTTCATCCCCAAAGGCCACCTCGGTAGCTATTTTACCAACTGGATATGCTGATTTGCGGGCACCACACCATGAAACACCGTATTGGACGGCTTGAGATGTTTATCTGTTAACCCCATACGACGGAAGGTCCGATAATACAGGATGTTGATGCTGCTCCCTCCGTCCATAAGCACTTTGGTGAACTTGTATCCTCCCACCGAGGCGCCACCACTAGGGCTAGCCGACCGGATTGTCAACCCGGGAGGATGATCCTCTCTACTCCACACAATAGGCTGCTCGACCAGCGTAGGTAATGAGGCACGGCCGGTTCAACAACGTTGACTGCCCGCTTCGAAGTTTCTGGTCTCGCTTGTCCAAGCTAGTGGTGAAGACGTGATATCGCCCACCATTCAACCGCTTCGGATTGCTCGATAACCCGATCAGCTGCTGCCGCTGATTGTAACCACCTTGGTTGTTCTGATTGTCTTGATTGTTCCGATTGTTACGCCTACCGGATTACCATTAAACCACGGACCGGAATTTCCTCCACCGTAACCGGGCGGACCACGAACCGCCGCCGGGGCCTTGATCATACCGGAAAGCGTCGGAACTTTTGAACTCCTGCATAATGTAACAATCCTTCCAGAGGTGGTTTGTCGGCGCCTCCTTCGTCCCATGCTTCGGACAGGGTTGATTCAACAGATAATTCAACCGGTCCGGATTGTGATTAGGTGCACCACCTCGGTTCGGATGTTTACCCTTGCGCCGTTGGCCCTTGTCATGCGCGTTGGTGTTGGCTACAAAGCCCATGTTACCATTCGCCTTACGCTTGTTTCCTCCGTTACCTGCCGAGTGATCTTTCTGGCCTCGAGTTCTTTGCTCGCTTTCCCTTCCCTATTCCATCCTCCTCCTCGGACTCGGGATCCTTGGTACTATCGTAATCAGCATACTTCACTAAAACGCCCATGAGAGTGCCCATGTCATTGCAAAACGCTTCATGCGACCCAGCTTCAATTTTAAAGGTTCGAACCGGCGGTTGCCCTCTAGGGTTAAGATTGCGTAATCGGTGTTGATCCGGTCCGAAGAATGTAGAACTTACGAACGCGGCGCACCCAATGGGTTGTGGATTCTCCCTCGGCTGGACACAAGCCGCCAAGTCCACCATGTACATGGGCTGCTTACAGTGTCTTTGAAATTCTGAATGAACCGGTCCGCAATCGGGTCCATGAACTGATGGAATTGGGTGGCAAGTTTTTCAACCAAGTACGGGCCGTGCCTTCAAGCATCATGGTAAAATACTTTGCACATGCAGCTTCATCCACATCCAGATCTCCATGGCCATCTCATAGCTTTCTATCCATGCTTCCGGAGCGGATCGGCGGTATAATTGGGCACCTTGCGTGGCCCTTGAAATCTTTGGGCAAGCGTATATTGCGTAAAGCGGGGACGAGGCAAGGCACCCCCAAAGAGCTAGATGTAACTCGAGCTCGAAGATAGTCGGTCGAACGGCGCAAGCTGATAATCCCGATGTCGTTTCGCTAACTCGCCCCCCTCGTGCCTGGCCCGGTCCACCACCTCTTGAGCGTTTTGAAACCACCGCCGGGTTGTTGCCAAGTGCACCGCGCTATGCATTACTTGACACGGCGGTTCATCTGCATGCTCGCTATAGCTCCGGCTCGGCGGGGGTGGAGTGGATCCGATCGCGGGCTGTATGAATACGCTTCTGTTGGACCAAAGCCGCCCTAAGGAGCTCTTTGACCGGCGTGTTTCCACCGCCGTGGTGAATCACCTTCGATTGGAATCGCCTCCAACCGCGCCGCAGCGCAACAAGGTTATCCATCGGGTTGGAGTAGTGACCTGGAGGTGTTTGCACAGCTTGAGGCGCGCCGGCATGATGGCAAGGTAGATTATCACACGAGGCTGAATCGGTGCGCCCGTCCCAGGTGCTTCCGCCCGGTTCACCACTGGCGGCGGATTACTGGTCCCTGCTCCTGGGGTGTTGAAGAGGTCTCTTCCCTCGAAAACCGAGGGCAAACGGGATCTGTACTTTCTTTTCATGACTTCATGCGACGCATTCTGATCCAAAGATGAGCCTATAAGCCTGCGCATCCAAAGCGGCCCGCTCTGCCACCATCCTAGCGTCTGTAGCTGCCAGATCCGCTTTAGCCTGAGTGATTTGCTCCTTCACCTTTGCAATCTCTGCGTTATGCAGATCTTGATCTGTCGGGTTAGCCTCTACCATGAGCACAGCCAATGCATCAAATAGTTCTGATAAAACTTGAGCCGACGGGCGCACAGGGCCTCCTGCCCCGGCTGCCACCGCCGCTGTCGAACCGGCGACCATTGTCGCGGCGGTTGAGGAGTGAAGCGTCGCTTGTGTCACGGCCATGAATATTCCAACACGGTTGGGCAGATCAAAGGGGTCCGAATCATCACCCGTCGGAACAACCCCAATCCGGCCATCTTGCAGCTGGTACGGAGATTGAGTTTCTCGGTCGATGACTCGTCATCCGAGTAGACAACGGTTTCGCCACGATGTTGATCCGTCCTCGTAGTTTCTTCCGTGGATGACTCCCCACGAAAGCATGCTTGACACCGGTTTAGCGAGGCAGGTTTCGCCCGGCCCGAGCCGTCTCGACGAGGTCGGTGCGGATGTCCGGCTCAGCCACAGCTCACCGATCTTGCCGATGAACACGTGTATGCTACCAAAGGGGACCCGGTACCAGTACTCAATCGAGCGGCCTCGGGGCCCCCACTGCATCGTCGATGTAGAGCTTGCCGCGACGACTCTTGGTCATCCGCCCACAAGATAGCCTTCGAGTCCTTTCGAACTTGCCCTCTAAGATCATCAAACCATCGTGCGATAGCCCACGGTGGGCGCCAACCGTCGTGGAATTGTCACGGCGGATGTCCTCATGAAAGGACTTAGTCGCGGGGCCATCGAGCGGGTTAACTTAGAGGGTTAAAGCGGACGCAAAGACACAAGGGTTATACTAGTTCGGCCCCTTCGATGAAGGTAAAAGCCTACGTCTAGTTTGTAATGGGATTGATGTGATCTCGGCGACTAGGGAGCAATAGCTTCGCCTAAGCCTCGAGTTATAGTTGTCTGTCCCTAAACCGCCGCCGGGTCGTCCCCTTATATACACGGGCTGACGATCCGGCCGGTCTACAGAGTCCCAAGGCGGCTCATACCAAAGGTCCGACTCGGTCTCTTCTTTCTCTTATCTTACAACAAGTTACATGGTTATGGCGGTTTTACCATTATGGGCCCTAATTCGCCCATGGGCTCCGGGCCTCTAAGCTCTATGGCGAATCGCCACCTTCTGAGTCTTCGTGGGCTCCAATTATGGCTGAGGGTGAACCGGCCCCTACAGGGCGGTTTATATTCAGTAGTTACATCCCCAACAACTTGGCATTTTCATAGGCTTGGGTTCTCCATTCATCAAGTGAGCTAATATCAAATAACCTCTTCTCTCCGGCAAGTTTGAAATCATAGTTGAGCTCTTTAATAGCCCAGTATGCCTTATGTTCTAGTTCGAGAGGTAAGTGACATGCTTTCCCATAAACCATTTTATACGGAGACATACCCATAGGATTTTTATATGCAGTTCTATAGGCCCATAATGCATCATCAAGTTTCTTGGACCAATTCTTTCTAGACCTATTGACAGTCTTTTGCAAAATTAATTTGAGCTCTCTATTACTAAATTCTACTTGACCACTAGACTGTGGGTGATATGGAGATGCAATTCTATGATTGACATCATATTTAGCAAGCATTTTACGGAAAGCGCCATGAATAAAATGTGAACCACCATTAGTCATTAAATATCTAGGGACTCCAAACCTCAGAAAAATAACTTCTTTAAGCATTTTAATAGAAGTGTTATGATCAGCACTACTAGTTGGAATAGCTTCTACCCACTTAGTAACGTAATCAACAGCAACTAAAATATGTGTATATCCATTAGAGGCATGAAAAGGTCCCATATAATCAAAGCCCCAAACATCAAATGGTTCAATAACAAGTGAATAATTCATAGGCATTTCTTGATGTCTACTAATATTACCAATTCTTTGACATTCATCACAACACAAGACAAACTTACGGGCATCCTTGAAGAGAGTAGGCCAATAAAAACCAGACTGCAATACCTTATGTGCAGTTCTATCTCCAGCGTGGTGTCCTCCATAAGCTTCGGAGTGACACTTGCGTAGGATCTGTTCATGTTCATGCTCGTGTACACAACGCCTAATAACACCATCTACTCCTTCTTTATAAAGATGTGGGTCATCCCAAAAGTAATGTCTCAAATCATAGAAAAACTTTTTCTTTTGCTGGTATGTGAAACTAGGGGTAATAAGTTTAGCAACAATGTAATTAGCATAATCAGCATACCATGGAGTACTACGAGAAGTATTTATGACATTTAATTGCTCATCAGGAAAGCTGTCATCAATAGGTAGTGGGTCATCAAGAACATTTTCTAACCTAGACAAGTTGTATGCAACGGGGTTCTCAGCTCCCTTTCTATCAACAATATGCAAATCAAATTCTTGTAGCAAGAGAACCCATCTAATAAGTCTAGGTTTAGCATCTTTCTTTTCCATCGAGGATATTTAATAGCAGCATGATCGGTGTGAATAGTTACTTTAGAATCAACAATATAAGGTCTGAACTTATCACAAGCAAATACAACTGCTAAGAATTCCTTTTCAGTAGTAGCATAGTTTCTTTGAGCATTGTCTAAAGTTTTACTAGCATAATGGATAACATTTAATTTCTTATCGACTCTTTGTCCTAGAACAGCTCCTATAGCATAATCACTAGCATCACACATAATTTCAAAGGGTAGATTCCAATCAGCTGGCTGAACAATAGGTGCAGAGATCAATGCTTTCTTAAGTATTTCAAATGCTTCTACACAATAATCATCAAAGACAAATGGTATATCTTTTTGTAATAAATTAGTCAGAGGCCGAGAAATTTTGGAGAAGTCCTTAATGAACCTCCTATAAAATCCGGCATGACCAAGGAAACTTCTTATACCTTTGATGTCCTTGGGACATGTCATATTTTCAATAGCATCAACTTTTTCTTTATCAACTCCAATACTCTTTCAGAAACTTTATGCCCCAAGACAATACCTTCATTAACCATAAGTGGCACTTTTCCCAATTCAAGACAAGATTAGTTTCTTCACATCTCTGCAAAACTCGATCAAGATTGCTCAAGCAATCATCAAAGGAGGATCCGTAGACGGAAAAGTCGTCCATGAAAACCTCACAAATATTTTCACAAAAGTCAGAGAACATAGCCATCATGCATCTTTGAAAGGTAGCAGGTGCATTACATAAACCAAAAGGCATACGTCTATAAGCAAAAGTACCAAAAGGGCATGTAAAAGTAGTCTTTGATTGATCTTTAGCCGACACGTATTTGAGAGAAACCAGAATAACCATCTAGAAAGCAATAATGTGTATGTTTGCATAATCTTTCTAGCATTTGATCAATAAAAGGTAAGGGGTAATGATCTTTCTTAGTAGCTTTATTTAATTTGTGGAAATCAATTACCATCCTATAACCTGTAACAATTCTTTGTGGGGTCAATTCATCTTTATCATTAGGAACTACAGTAACACCTCCCTTCTTAGGAACACAATGAACAGGACTTACCCAATCGATCGTCAAAGAACGGGATAAATTATACCGCCTCCGTAAGCTTTAGTATTTCTTTTCTTACCACTTCTTTCATCTTAGGATTAAGCCTTCATTGATGATCACGAACCGCTTTGGCATCTTCTTCCAAATTTATTTTATGTTGACATAGAGTGGGACTAATGCCCTTAAGATCATCAAGAGTATATCCAATAGCAAAGACGCGGTGCTTCTTCGTAGTTTTCAATAATCTCTCTTCTTCATGCTCCGAACGGTTAGCACTAATAATAACAGGATATATATTCTTCTCATCAAGATAAGCATATTTAAGATTATCGTGCAACGGTTTAAGCTCAAACACGGATCGCCTTGGGTGGAGGGGGTCCCTAGGATTTCAACAGCAAATTGTGTTTCAGAATAGGTTCCTGTTTAAAGAATACTTCATCTATTTCCCTTCTTTCATTCATGAACATATCATTTTCATGGTCTAGCAAATAATGTTCTAGAGGATCACTAGGAGGTACGGCAATAGAAGCAAGACCATTAATTTCATCCTTACTAGGCAATTCTTCTTCACGGTGTTGTTTACTAAATTTAGAGAAATTAAACTCATGAATCATATCATCCAAGCCAATAGTAACAACATTCTTTTCGCAGTCTATCTTAGCATTAACAGTATTCAAGAAGGATCTCCCAAATATAATGGGACAAAAGCTATCTTGTGGGGAGCTAAGAACAAGAAAATCAGCAGGATATTTAATTTTCCCACACAAGACTTCAACATCTCTAACAATTCCCACTGGCAATATGGTATCCCTATTGGCAAGTTTAATTGTGACATCAATATCTTCTAACTCAGCAAGTGCAATTTCATGCTTAATTTCTTTATATAAGTCATAAGGTATAACACTAGCACTAGCACCCATATAACATAAGCCATGATAACAATGATCTCCTATTTTACTTGAAATAACGAGCACGCCTACCACATGTCTATGCTTATCTTTAGCGCTGTGTTTAGCAATTCTAGCAGATTCACCACAGAATTGAATAACATGCCCATCAATATTATCGACAAGAGATCTTTAACAATAGCAATATTAGGTTCTACTTTGACTTGCTCAGAGGTGTATAAGTTCTAATATTGCTTTTACGAACCACAGTTGAAGCTTTAGCATGATCCTTTATTCTAACCGGGAAAGGTGGTTTCTCAACATAAGAGGTAGGAGCAATAGGATCATTATAAGTGACAGTATTTTCTTCAACTTTGATAGGTGCAGCTACTTTTACTTCTATGGGAGGATGATATTTAAACCACTTCTCCTTGGGGAGATCAACATAAGTAGCAAAAGATTCACAGAAAGAAGCTACTATCTCAGAGTCAAGTCCATATTTAGTGCTAAACTTACGGAAAATATCGGTATCCATAAAAGATTTAACACAATCAAACTTAGGTGTCATACCTGACTCCTTACCCTCGTCGAGGTCCCAATCTTCAGAGTTGTGTTTAACTCTATCCAATAAATTCCATCTGAATTCAATAGTCTTCATCATAAAAGAGCCATCACAAGAAGTATCGAGCATGGTTTGATTATTATGAGAAAGCCGAGCATAAAAACTTTGAATAATTATTTCTCTCGAGAGCTCATGATTGGGGCATGAATATAACATTGATTTAAGCATCCCCCAAGCTTGAGCGATGCTTTATCCTTCGCAAGGCCAAAAATTATATATGTAGTTGCGATCACGATGAACAAGATACATGGGATAATATTTTTGATGAAATTCCAATTTCAATCTTTTGTAGTCCCATGATCTCGTATCATCACATAGCCTATACCATGTCAATGCATCTCCCTTCAAAGATAAAGGGAAGACCTTCTTCTTAACAACACCATCGGGTATACCTGCAAGCTTAAATAATCCACAAACCTCATCCACATATATTAAGTGTTCATCGGGATGCTTGGTTCCATCTCCTGCAAAAGTATTAGCTAGCAGTTTTCCATCATACCGAAGGAACTTCAAAAGGAGTTTCATTTTCAATAGGTTCAGAGGTTCAGTGGGTTGAGGAGCAACTCTTTGCTCTCTTTCATCGGACGGGGTGAAGATACCCGAACAAGCCTCTCGAGGATTACTTTCCATAGTAACAAGTGACAAAAATTTCAGCACACTATATAAATTTTTCCTTACCAAATTCCACCTACCAAAGGCGCTTCACTCCCGACAGCGGTGCCGGAAAAGAGTCTTGATGACCCACAAGTATAGGGGATCTATCGTAGTCCTTTCGATAAGTAAGAGTGTCGAACCCAACGAGGAGCGAAGGAAATGATAAGCGGTTTTCAATAAGGTATTCTCTACAGAAATCTTTGAAACAAGTGGTAACAGATAGTTTTGTGATAGGATAATTTGTAACGAGCAACAAGTAACAAAAGTAAATAAAGTGTAGCAAGGTGGCCCAATCCTTTTTGTAGCAAAGGACAAGCTTGGACAAACTCTTATAATAGGAAAAGCGCTCCCGAGGACACATGGGAATATCGTCAAGCTAGTCTTCATCATGTTCATATGATTCGCGTTCGGTACTTTGATAATTTGATATGTGGGTGGACCGGTGCTTGGGTGCTGTTCTTACTTGAACAAACATCCCACTTATGATTAACCTCTATTGCAATTATCCGCAACTACAACAAAAGTATTAAGGTAAACCTAACCATAGCATGAAACATATGGATCCAAATCAGCCCCTTACGAAGCAACGCATAAACTAGGGTTTAAGCTTCTGCCACTCTAGCAACCCATCATCTACTTATTACTTCCCAATGCCTTCCTCTAGGCCCAAATAATGGTGAAGTGTTATGTAGTCGACGTTCACATAACACTACTAGAGCCTAGACAACATACATCTCATCAAAATATCAAACGAATACCAAATTCACATGACTACTAATAGCAAGACTTCTCCCATGTCCTCAGGAACAAACGTAACTACTCACAAAGCATATTCATGTTCATAATCAGAGGGGTATTAATATGCATATAGGATCTGAACATATGATCTTCCACCAAATAAACCAACTAGCATCAACTACAAGGAGTAATCAACACTACTAGCAACCTACTAGTACCAATCCCGGACTTGGAGACAAGAATTGGATACAAGAGATGAACTAGGGTTTTGAGAGGAGATGGTGCTGGTGAAGATGTTGATGGAGATTGCTCTCTCCCGATGAGAGGAGCGTTGGTGATGACATTGGTGATGATTTCCCCCTCCCGGAGGGAAGTGTCCCCGGCAGAACAGCTCTGCCGGAGCTCTAGATTGGTTCCGCCAAGGTTCCGCCTCGTGGAGGCGGAGTTTCGTCCCGAAAGGTTGCTTCTGATTTTTTTCTCGACGAAAGACCTCATATAGCAGAAGATGGGCATCGAGGAGCCACCAGGGGGCCCACAAGGTAGGGGGGCGCGCCCCCACCCTCGTGGACAGGGTGTGGGCCCCCTGGCCTTCATCTTTGGCGAGGATTTTTTATTATTTATTGTAAGATATTCCGTGGAGTTTCAGGACTTTTGGAGTTGTGCAAAATAGGTCTCTAATATTTGCTCCTTTTCCAGCCCAGAATTCCAGCTGCCGGCATTCTCCTTCCTTATGTAAACCTTGTAACATAAGAGAGAATAGGCATAAGTATTGTGACATAACGTGTAATAACAGCCCATAATGCAATAAAGATCGATATAAAAGCATGATGCAAAATGGACGTATCAGACAAGCAGCCGCTCGGCGTCGGCGTTGACGTACCCCTCATGCAGGGTGTCGAAGAAATGTTGCACCTCAGCGTCCTCCGGCTCCTTCCAGCTCAGGTCAGGGCCATGCGCGTTGCAGTCAGGCATCATGGCAATGATTTTGGACCGGCGCGAGTTATTGCACAACGGGACCACCCCCGTCGGCAGCTTGAACAGAGGCCCCTTGAGGACCTTGCCGGCCTTCGCGGCGGCCCTCGCGACCTTGCCGGTCCGCTCGACCTCGCCTTCATGCCCACGTCAAAGCTGGAAGAGCCATGGCAGAAATGGGCGTGCCCCATCACCGTGAAATTGTGGTCGAGGTCGGGAAGCCGCATGATGTCGGCGGGGTTCGTGAAGAGCCAGGCTGGCCTCCCCTTGTTATGCAGTGGAGCGATCCGGCGGCGGATCAAGTCTGCCCCGATCATCTCAAGGGTGAGGCCGGCCTCGGTGAGCCAGAGGATCCTGGTGGTGGCGACCGTGAGCTTCTCGTCGTCAGCATCAATGTCGCTCCAATCATTTCTGCGGACCGGCGGCGCCCGGCGAACTTTGCAGAACGCTGGCGGGTCCTCCTCCTCGATCCAGCACCACCGGCCCCGCCATTCTTCCCACCTCTCCTTCATGGCACCCTCCGGGTACGCTCCCTTGGATCTTGAGACCCAGGCGATGCAACCGGAGATGGCGCCCCCTGGTTGGATCCGAGGGGAGAAGTAATGGCGGAAGAGCACCGTGTTGGGGTGCACTCTGGCGAAGCCCTCGCAGAGATGCGCGAAAAGGGCCATGCACGCCACCGCGTTCAGAGTAAAATCCAGGAGGCGGAAGCCAAAGGTATGCATGACATCGTTGAAGAAATCAGAGAAAGGAGGACAGAGCCCGCTGGAAAAATAATAGACAAAGAAGGGGTACCGATTTGGGGGAGCCTCGGCACAGTCGGCGGGGATGACGTGCGTGGCTGGATGCCCCGAATCCTCCCCCCCCCCCCCGTATTCACCCCCACAGGGGCCTGAAGTAGTCTCGAAGCTCGAACACGCCGACTGGCCGAGGGAAGACGGCGGATCAGATGCTGCACCGCCAACAAGACTTCTCCGACGGCTCCGCAGCTCCGGCGTCCTTGGCCACTCCCTTGCCCTTGGTGGATTTTGGCGCCATTGCGGCTGGGGGAGGAGGGCGGGACAAAGGGCAGCGGAAGCGCAACGGCAGCGAGCAGGAACGAAGCTTGGGGAAGAAGAGGAAGGCGGGTGGAGGTTTCTGAGATTGGGGGTGCGCGAAGGGTAAAAGGAACAGTGCGCCCGCGATTATCCCTTTTTACGGGGAAGCCGCAGAGCGCGCTGCCCATTTACTGCTATGTGACGCATGCGTGTGGAAACCGCCCCACGCATGCCGCCCACGTCACGCACACCCCTCCACGCCGCGCCACGTGCGTGGATCGTGGGAAGTGCCGCGCGCGCGAAAAGTCTTACCACGGTAAAAACTGCCCCGCCTGCCCGCGCACCGTTTTGGGCCTGGCCCAACAACGTGTCGCGCTTATGTGTGGCCTAGGCCCGGGGGCTCCTGTCGATGTACAGAAAGAGGGTCGCACTTTTGTACCCCTTTACATGTGCACGGGCAGAGCGCTACCATGGCCGCACTAAGCAGAAAGGTGGGAGGCAAGCCAAGGTAAGACCGAAGCCCAAGACAATCAAAGCAACGCCAAGGCCAAGACCACAAGGAGCAGAGGGATTTGGCAGGTTCCCCGGCAAGACCCTTTGCCGGGGAGAAGTTTCAAGAGCCCCTAAGAAGACCCTTTGCCGGGCAGCTCGCCCACACCAATGTGAGCGAACCACCCTTTAGCCCACGGTCCCCAAAGCCATCATCCACGTGGGGCCAGGGCTCGGGAAGGCACCTCTGTGGTGGCATGCAGATCTTTGTGAAGACATATTCAAGTTCAGATGAGGATTAGAAGACGACGATCCTCAGCAAGATCCTTGCCAAGTAAGGCCACCAGACCCCCGGCAAGGCCCTTGCCGGGGACGACAGCACGCCATGGCAAGACCCTTGCCGGGACACCCGGCAAGACCCTTACCGGGCCACTCGGCAAGGCCCTCACCAAGGACGTCAGCAGGGCCACCGCTAGGTCCACGCCAACCAAGCTTCCACCACCGTTCAACATACAGCTGCCAGCCCAACCAGCTGGGCGGGCACCTGCGTGGCAACATGCAGCTCCCAGGCCAACTCATCGAGCGCCTGCGTGGCGGCATGCAGATCTTCGTGAAGGCTCCAACACCGCGCCACCTCAGCTGCTGCTGCCTACATGGTGCCGCACGCGCGCTGGCAGGCGCGTGTCAAAGCGAGGAGGAGCGGCTGACGGGACGGGCCTCGCCCCGTCCCCAATAAAGCAAGGGGACACCTAAGCTACGCATTTAATGCATCTTGTCACTGTAATACGAGCGATAAGCTCAGTGGCATCAGACGCCTTTCCACCTCCCCGTGTCACTGTGGCAGCCCCTTTCAACTATAAAAGGAGGCCCATGGCATACTGAAGGGGGATTCGGCTCTTTCGAATCACGCGCTGACCACAACTAGTTCGAGAGCTCGAGAACTCTCAGAAATACACCCACCAAAGCAGGAATAGGGTTTTACGCATCCTCGCGACCCGAACCTGGGTAAAGATCCTTGTGTTGTCTACTAGCCCTGCTCTCCTCGCAACCCTGCGCCCTGGCAACCGTAGTAGGGATTCTTGTGATCCCATAGGTGTCGTTCCACACCGACAGCTAGGTTGTGAGTCGCTGCGAGTACATTATCATCCGGGTTCGAATAATGACCAGATGGTGTCTAGTAACGCCTAGGCTGATAGTGGACCGACAATCACTGACGAGTCCACAGCTGCAATTTGGTTGTATTCAGGAGGGCATCTTGGGTCAATTGGGGTATGGCGGGTCCTACACCTTTTGCGTCTGTGCCGACTCCTTGCACCGTTGGAGGAGGCGGGTCTCGCGATGTTTGGAACAATGATACGTCCATTTTTCATCATGTTTACCTACTGTTATTTATGATGTTTGTATGCATAATAATGCTTTTTGGAGTAATTCTAATGCCTATTCTCTCATAATATGCAAGGTACACACAAAGAGGGAGAATTCCAGCAGTTGGAAATCTGGGCCTGAAAAAGCTATGTCAGGCCACCTATTATGGACAACTCCAAATAAGCTGAAACTTCACGAGGATTTTTTATGCAATAAATGAGAAATATTGGAGCCAATAAGTACCAGAGGGGGCCCACCAGGTGGGCACAACCCACCTGGGCGCGCCAGGGAGCCCAGGCGCGCCCTGGTGGGTTGTGCTCCCCTTGGCCTACCTCCGGTGCCCATTATCTGGTATATAATTCATTTTGACCTAGAAAAAATAGGGGGGTACTTTTGGGATGGAGCGCCGCCGTCTCGAGGCGGAACTTGGGCAGGAGCACTTTTGCCCTCCAGCGGAGCGATTCCGCCGGGGGAACTTCCCTCTCGGAGGGGGAAATCATCGTCATCATCATCACCAACAACTCTCCCATCTTGGGGAGGGAAATCTCCATCAACATGCTCAACAACACCATCTCCTCTCAAACCCTAGTTCATCTCTTGTGTTCAATCTTTGTACCGGAACTATAGATTGGTGCTTGTGGGTTACTAGTAGTGTTGATTACATCTTGTAGTTGATTACTATATGGTTTATTTGGTGGAAGATTTATGTTAAGATCTAATATGCTATTTAATACCCCTCTGATTTTGATCACAATTATCATTTGAGAGTAGTTACTTTTGTTCTTGAGGTCACAGGAGAAATCATGTTCCAAGTAATCATGTGAACTTGATATGTGTTCGATATTTTGATAGTATGTATGTTGTGATTCCCTTAGTGGTGTCATGTGAATGTTGACTACATGACACTTCACCATATTTAGGCCTAAGCGAATGCATTGTGGAGTAGTTATTAGATGATGGGTTGCGAGAGTGACAGAAGCTTAAACCCTAGTTTATGTGCTATTCCGTAAGGGACCGATTGGATCCAAAAGTTCAATGCTATGGTTAGAATTTATTCTTAATACTTTTCTCGTAGTTGCGGACGCTTGCGAGGGGGTTAATCATAAGTAGGAGGTTTGTTCAAGTAAGAACAACACCTAAGCACCGATCCACCCACATATCAAATTATCAAAGTAGTGAACACGAATCGAACGAACATGATGAAAGTGACTAGATGAAATTCCCGTGTACCCTCAAGAACGCTTTGCCTATTATAAGAGACCATTTTGGCCTGTCCTTTGCCTCAAAAGGATTGGGCTACCTTGCTGCACTTTTGTTACTACTATCATTGCTTGCTCGTTACAAATTATCTTGCTATCAAACTACTCTGTTACTTACAATTTCAGCGCTTGCAGACTTTACCTCGCTGAAAACCACTTTTCATTTCCATCTACTCCTCTTTGGGTTCGACACTCTTACTTATCAAAAAGAGCTACAATTGATCCCCTATACTTGTGGGTCATCAAGGCTATTTTCTGGCGCCGTTGCCGGGGAGTGAGGTGTCTTTGGTAAGTGGAATTTGGTAAGGCAACATTTATACAGTGTGCTGAAATTTATTGTCACTTGTTACTATGGAAAACAATCCTTTGAGGGGTTTGTTCGGGGTATCTTCGCATCGACCGGAACCAAAATTAGTTACCCCTCAACCTACTGCACCTATTGAAAATATTGAATATGAAATTCCTTCGGGTATGATAGAACAACTGCTAGCTAATCCTTATGCAGGAGATGGACCGAACATCCTGATATGCACTTGATATATGTAGAACAAATTTGTGGATTGTTTAAGCTTGCAGGTTTACCCAGGGATGAATTTATGAAGAAGGTTTCCCTTTATCTTTGAAGGTAAAAGCATTGGCATGGTATAGGCTATGCGATGATATTGGATCTTGGAATCAGAATCGATTGAAATTGGAGTTTCACCAAAAAAAATATCATATGCATCTAGTTCATCGTGATCGGAATTATATATATAATTTCAGCCTCATGAAGGAGAGAGTATCGCTCTAGCTTGGGGGAGGATTAAGTCAATGTTATATTCATGCCCCAATCATGAGCTCTCAAGAGAAATTATTATCTAGAATTTTTATGCTCAGCTTTCTCATAATGATTGATCCATGCTTGATACTTCTTGTGTTGGTTATTTTATGAAGAAGACTATTGAATTCTGGTGGGATCTTATGGAAAGAATTAAACACAACTCTGAAGATTGGGAACTCGACGAAGGTAAAGAGTCAGGTATTAAGCTTAAATATGTTTGTGTTAAATCTTTTATGAATACCGCTGCTTTTCAAAAGTTTAGCACTAAATATGGACTTGACTCTGAGATAGTAGCCTCCTTTTGTGAATTTGCCACTCATGTTGATATCCCTAAGGAGAAGTGGTTTAAATATCACCAACCTATTAAAGAAGAAATTAAAGAATCGGTACTAGTTAAAGAAGAAATTATTATTTATAATGTTGATCCACTTGTTCCTACTGCTTATATTGAGAAACCACCTTTCCCTGTTAGGATAAAGGAACATGCTAAAGTTTCAACTGTGGTCAATAAAATCTATATTGGAACACTTAAACCTGATGAGCAAATTAAAGTAGAACCTAGTGTTGCTATGGTTAAAGATCTCCTGGAAGAAAATATAGACGGGCATGTTATTTACTTCTGTAATGAAGCTACTAGAATTGCCAAACCTGCTAAAGAGGATAAACATAGACCCGTTGTTCGCATGCCTGTTGTCTCAGTTAAAATAGGAGATCACTGTTATCATGGTTTATGTGACATAGGTGCTGGCGTGAGTGCTATTCCCTTTACCTTATATCAAGAAATTATGAATGACATAGCACCCGCTAAAATAGAAGAAATAGATGCTACTATTAAACTTGCTACTAGAGACACCATCACACCACTTGGGATTGTTAGAGATGTTGAAGTCTTGTGTGGGAAAATAAAATATCCTACTGATTTTCTTGTTCTTGGTTCCCGAAAAGATGATTTTTGTCCTGTTATCTTTGGTAGACCTTTCTTGAACACCGTCAATGCTAAAATAGATTGTGAGAAACAAACTATCGGAGTTAGATTTGGTGATGAGTCTCACGAGTTTAAATTTTCCAAGTTTAGTAGAAAACCTCATAAAAAGGAATTGCCTAGTAAGGATGAAATAATTGGTCTTACTTCTATTGTTGTTCCTCCTACTTATCCTTTAGAACAATATCTGCTAGACCATGAAAATGATTTACATATGCATGAAAGAAATGAAATAGATAAGATCTTGTTTGAACAACGTCCTCTGCTTAAACACAATTTGCCTATTGAAACTCTAGGAGGTCCTCCTCCACCTAAAGGTGATCCTGTGTTTGAATTAAAACAATTGCCAGACACTTTGAAATATGCTTATCTTGATGAGAAGAAGATATATCATGTTATTATTAGTGCTAACCTTTCAGAACATGAAGAAGAAAGATTATTGAAAGTTCTAAGGAAGCACCGAGCTGTTATTGGATATACTCTTGATGATTTAAAGGGCATTAGCCTCACCCTATGTTAGCATAAAATTATGTAACATCCCAAGATTCTAAATTTTGGAATGTTATATTAAGTAAATATTTATGATTGTTTGTTTGATTGATTGACTGAAAGTGAGTGAAATTTGAAACTTTTGAAAGTTGAATGAGAGGGAACGAAATGACTTTCCCAAACTTTTCACTTTGCCTTCCGATCTCCATGGATTCAAATTCTTTTCAAATGCAAAACCCTAGAGTGAAGAAGAAGGACATTTTTCAGAGTATTGCATGAAGGAAAGCCAAGAGTATCTCGGAGACTTCCCGACAGCAGAAGTGAACTTTGACCCTCAGGAAATAGAAGCTCTGATCATTACGGAGAAATCCAGGAAGAGAAGACGAAGGCATCTTCAGAACAACCCAATTTCTGCAGAGAAGGACCTGAGTCATATCACTTGTTACAGGTGCAAGTATTGAAGTGGACCATAACCCATAGGCTCAAGAATTAATAAGGATAGAGCACTCCCTGGAGGAAGAAATTTTGGAAGAAAACCGCGATTTGATGATCAGCAGACGTTCCTTAGGAGGTCACAAAAACCCGAGAGTTGTGAAGAATGATAGATGTTTTGTTCAGCTTGCAGAACATATGGATATATCCGAACTTGGTTCGTCGACAAGAGAAATTCTGCAATGCTTGTGAGAATGCCCGAGTGTTAGAAATACGAGATTCGCTAAACCTTATACAGGGTAATGATTTGGGTGCGGAATGGATTGATCACCATACCGACTTACTCGTATCATTCGCTCTTGCTATTCGGAATGGTAAATATGAGTGACTTACCCATCGTGGGGAGACGACGATATCAAACCTTGTTTAAACCTTAGAATGGCATGTTAAGAAACCCTCGTACCAGGCAGTTGTTGCCAATCGTAGGCTATACCGTGAGATTTAGCCCAGACCCATTTTCTGCAGGAAAACCATTAATGGTTGACCACCATGAGCTTCCGATAGTTGTTTAGCATTGGCGACCGACCGGTCAGCTAAGAAGACCTAGTCTCGAAAGAACCTCACCATGATGGAAGGACACAAGAAATTGTGGAAAAGGTATGCCTCTACCGAGAGAACCCCGGAGTAGGAGTTATCCCGGAGAATATGAGAAGACCGACACCATCAACCCAAAGGATGGAGTACACGAATTTTATCAGAACCATAGCCTTGCTTTTAAGTGTGGTAGCACCCCAGACCTCTCTGGTCGATGGATTTGATGGAAGGCCTCCAAACCCTAACCTTTTCTTGCTAGCCTCTCCGAATCTCGAGGACGAGATTAATTTCAAGTGTGGTAGGTTTGTAACATCCCAAAATTCTAAATTTTGGAATGTTATATTAAGTAAATATTTCTGATTGTTTGTTTGATTGATTGACTGAAAGTGAGTGAAATTTGAAACTTTTGAAAGTTGAATGAGAGGGAACGAAATGACTTTCCCAAACTTTTCACTTTGCCTTCCGATCTCCATGGATTCAAATTCTTTTCAAATGCAAAACCCTAGAGTGAAGATGACATGACTTCTTCCAATTAAAATGAAAAGGGGTTTTTGAAAATATTTGAATTTCATTTGCAAATATTTCAAATTCAGAAACTTTATGCAACTCAATGATTTTCATGAGAGAAGATAAAATGACTTCTTCAAAGTATGTGAAATATGAGTTGGAAGTTTAATAAGAAATCAAATTGAAAGTAATTTGCAAGTATTTTGAAACCCGCTTTCAATTTGGAGTTATTTTGAGTTTTGTTCAAATTATTTTTATCCAAAAATAAAATATACGGAAATAAGGGTAAAATGATTCCCTTGAATGAAAAAAATTTGAGAAAATAAATTTGAAATCATTTGGGTATTTTAAGAATGATTTCTATTGGGCTTTATTGCAACAGCAGCACCGTTTGCCTTATTTTAATTTTTGTTTACTTTATGTGGACTTTAGAAATAGTTCCACTTTTAGGATTTATTCTCCTGAACATTTTGATATATAATATGTCTATGTAAAAGTCTTACTATTTTTCTTTTATTTATTTTTTCTTGTGTGTGTTACTTAAAAAAAACTGGCCACAGCCAGCCGCACCAGGCCCACCTCTCCCTCTCCCTCGGCCCATCTACGCGCCAGGCTGGCCCAACAGCCACGCGCACGCCCGAAGCCCCTTCGCCGCGGTCGACCGCTCCCTCCTCGCTCGCCTTGTGCCGCTGACCGCTGGGTCCCACTACCCGATCGCCCCGCCCGCGTCTTCTTCTTCCTCAAGCCACGCCCGAATCCTGCAGACGCCACGAAGTTCGTTCTGCCAATCCAAATCCTCGCGGGATTCGCTCGATTCGTTGCCCTCGCCGCGCCCACCTCCCTAGAAATATCCCTCACCTCCTGCTCATCCGATTTTCGCAAAATTCACGATCTCCCGTGGTCGTTTCACCCGATCCGATCTCGCCGGAATCTGCCTCGGCCACCGCACCATTGCCGCCCTCCCCTTCCACTCCGACCTCCCTGGCCACTGCCACCGCCACCATCATCTTCGAAGTCATGTACTGCACCACCCCGGCGACTACCCCGAGCTCGCTGATGCCCGAAACGCCGTCCTCGACCATTCCCGAGCGCCGCCGTCCCCATTGCCTCGCCTCACTCCGTTCTGACGACCCCAAGCTCCACCACGACCGCCCATGAGGCGCCCTCGATGTTCTGCACCCCCTGGTGTCTTCGCCTGAGTCCAAGGACCGCTGGGGGAGCCACCACCACCGACGCCTGACGCTGCCGCAGTCATCTTCCCCGTCTCCGGCATCGCAACCGCCGCGGTGAGCTCCACTCCTCGTCATCATCGTCCGGTCCTAATCCAACAGCTTAGATTAGATCCACGAATAGATAGGTTTTATTTTGGTTTAGATTGGTTCTAATTTACGATTTTAGTTCGGTTTAGATCGAATCGGTTCGTCGGTTTTCTATTAATTAAACGCGCATGCACGTTTCTGTTAAGTCTCGCCCGAGCGTAGTTTAGTTACAGATCGCCCATCTCATAGCCCAGTAGTAGTAGGCCACGTAGCTAGTGCCTGATTGTTTTTTTTTCATTCTGTTTAAAAAACAAAAATAGTTTCAGTTTTAGATTGCTTGTATCTTTTAACCTATTTAATGTTTTTGAGTGATTCCAATTGCACTGTGTCACAATTTTATGAAGTTTATGTTAGTGACTTGAAATTTTGAATTTGAGTAGTTTGAAATTGAATTTGATGAAATTTGTTCAAGTCACTGCTTTGGCTCTAGTTTGAATTCTAGAATAGATTTTTGATTGATTCCTTTTGCTACGGTTTTTTCTGTTGTATTGCCTATCCAGTAGCAAATAGTGATTTATTCTTGGTTTATTTTAAATTAGGTTTATAGCAAAATAGTATTGTTTTAGTTTTAGTTTTGTTTTAGTCTTTTCTTTATTGTTTTTATTAGTTTTAAATTATTTATTTTTGTCACTCTTGAAAATTTTAGTTTTGTTTTTGTTAGTCAACAAAAGAAAATTTTGTTTTTATTTTAAAAAATTATTTTACTTAGTTTTGTATGAAAACTTGTTTAGGTCATAGTTAGTGTTTCTTAAAAGCTTTTTATTTGTTTCTTTTTGCAAATAAAATTTTATGAAAAATACTTTCTGCTAACCGAGTTGTTTTACTTTTTATTTTCTGTTAACTTATTTGTTTAGGTTTTAATTGTTGTTAATTTTTTTCTTAGGACAAAACTATGTTAGGTGTTTGTAGTAAAGTCGTAGACTTTCCTTAGTAGTTTTCTTTGTGGTTTTACTTGAAGTTTCTTTGGAGTTCATTTGAGTTTGTTATTGCATATTCTTTGTTGACTTAGTTTTTATTTTTGAGTGCTAGAATTGTTTGCTTATATGAATGTTATGAATGTTAAATTGTTAATATAGATATTTATCGGAGTGACGAATAATACCAAGCTTGACCATGCTTTCATACCTATGTTTTATTGCATTTAGTGGCATCTTTGCAACAACCCTCCAGTAGTGATATTGAATTCTTGTACTTGAGTAGTATGCATGAGGTAGGAACCCATCACCCTGTTCCCGGGACGTTATTTATTTTAATGCTACGCTATAGTAGACGGGGTTTGGTATGAGTGCACGAGAGTGGCGTGAAGAAGGAGGACTCTACGTCAATGACGACAAATCCATGATGGCATCTGCAAGGACCGCATCTTCAAGGCCTCAAGACTTCAAGACTCGAGACAAGAATTCAATACACACTACTGGGTGAAGGATGGTTGACGGGCACCTGGAGAAACCGGTGGATGGCCGAGATGCATGGAGAAGCGCCATGACATCTTGCGGAAAGCTTCACCCAGACTCAAAGAGACGGAAGAATACTTCATGCCCGGAAGCTTACTCCGTGCAACCGCAAGTCACTATGGGCTCGACTTGGTTGACCTTAGTTGTGACTCTGGCTGGGGCCGGTGCTAGCAGATGTAGAACTACGGTAGGATTGGATGAGCACCGGACGGTGGTCGGGAACTCTTTGGAAGACCATGTTTGGTCATCTTGTTCTCAAACACCCTAAAGTGCGAGAACGTAAAGAGAGGGATCGAATCTTGCGGGTAAAGTGTACAAACCTCTGCAGAGGGTTAAAACCTAATCGATTAGCCGTGTCCCCGGTTACGGACAACTTGAGCCTCTGGACTTGGATCTATCTCGGAACTCTCAACACCGGATTCATAACTTAATTGTGGGCAACTTATGATGATTTTGGGCTATGAGACATCGGTTGGCGGAACCATGTCATGATAGAAAACTCCATAGTATAGACTTCATTTATTCCTTTGATGTAGGGAAAATAAATCAGCTTTTACATAAACAAAACTCAGATACAGAGCCACATAGCCATACTGCATATAGTATAGTTTATCATCTGTTTTTCTATTATCGTGATCTTGCCGGTACATTCAATGTACTGACCTATACGGCTGCAACGTATCATGTTGTAGATACTTTCTTCCAATGAGTAAGAGTACGGTACAGCGTTACGGTCTACACTCAACCTGTCGATGGCGTTGATGGGACTCCACACCCGATTGATTGTTTCCGCTGTTATCAGTTTTACGTTATTTATACATGTGATTGCACTTTGATATATACATTGATGTACTATGTGTGCCAGCATATTGATCCAGGGATGGCATAGAAACACAAAGGCTTGACCATTTGAGGTCGGGTCGCTACAAATTAATATGGAACCTGATGCTAAACCCGTTGTTGATCACCAATGTCGGTTAAATCCGAAGATGAAAGAAGTGGTAAGAACAGAAATATTAAAACTTCTGGAAGCAGGTATAATCTATCCTATAGCTGATAGTAGATGGGTATGTCTTATTCATTGTGTCCCTAAGAAAGGAGGTATCACTGTTGTTCCTAATGATAAGAATGAACTTGTTCCACAAAGAATTGTTATAGGCTATACAATGGTAATTTTGATTTTAGAAAATTAAACAAAGCAACTAGAAAAGATCATTACCCTCTGCCTTTTATTGATCAAATGCTAGAAAGATTGTCTAAGCACACACATTTTTGCTTCCTTCATGGATATTCTGCTTTTTCACAAATACCGGTTTCTCAACCTGATCAAGAAAAGACCACTTTCACTTGTCCCTTTGGAACTTCTGCTTATAGACGTATGCCTTTTGGTCTATGCAATGCACCTGTTGTTGGAAATATGCCCTAGAGGCAAAAATAAAATAGTTATTATTATATTTCTTTGTTCATGATAATTGTCTATTATTCATGCTATAATTGTGTTATCCGGAAATCGTAATACATGTGTGAATACATAGACCACAACATGTCCCTAGTGAGTCTCTAGTTGACTAGCTTGTTGATCAACAGATAGTCATGGTTTCCTGACTATGGACATTGGATGTCATTGATAACGGGATCACATCATTAGGAGAATGATGAGATGGACAAGACCCAATCCTAAGCATAGCATAAAGATCATGTAGTTCGTTTGCTAGAGCTTTTCCAAATGTCAAGTATCATTTCCTTAGACCATGAGATTGTGCAACTCCCGGATACCGTAGGAGTGCTTTGGGTGTGCCAAACGTCACAACGTAACTGGGTGGCTATAAAGGTGCACTACGGGTATCTCCAAAAGTGTCTGTTGGGTTGGCACGGATCGAGACTGGGATTTGTCACTCCGTATGACGGAGAGGTATCTCTGGGCCCACTCGGTAATGCATCATCATAATGAGCTCAATGTGACCAAGTGTCTGGTCATGGGATCATGCATTACGGTACGAGTAAAGTGACTTGCCGGTAACGAGATTGAACGAGGTATTGGGATACCGACGATCGAGTCTCGGGCAAGTAATGTACCGATTGACAAAGGGAATTGTATACGGGATTGATTGAATCCTCGACATCGTGGTTCATCCGATGAGATCATCGAGGAGCATGTGGGAGCCAACATGGGTATCCAGATACCGCTGTTGGTTATTGACCGGAGAGTCGTCTCGGTCATGTATGCATGTCTCCCGAACCCGTAGGGTCTACACACTTAAGGTTCGGTGACGCTAGGGTTGTAGAGATATTAGTATGCAGTAACCCGAAAGTTGTTCGGAGTCCCGGATGAGATCGGGGACGTCACGTGGAGTTCCGGAAAGGTCCGGAGGTAAAGATTTATATATAGGAAGTCAAGTTTCGGCCATCGGGAAAGTTTCGGGGGCAACCGGTATTGTACCGGGACCACCGGAAGGGTCCCGGGGGTCCATCGGGTGGGGTCACCTATCCCGGAGGGCCCCATGGGCTGAAGTGGGGAGGGGAACCAGCCCCTGGTGGGCTGGTGCGCCCCCCTTGGGCCTCCCCCTGCGCCTAGGGCAGGAAACCCTAGGGGTGGGGGCGCCCTTGAAGGCAAGCCACCCCTTGGCCGCCTCCCCCTTGGAGATCCCATCTCCTAGGGCCGGGCGCCCCAGGGGCCCTATATATAGTGGGGGGAGGGAGGGCAGCCGCACCCTAGCCCCTGGCGCCTCCCTCTCCCTCTCAAACACCTCCTCCTCTATGTAGAGCTTGGCGAAGCCCTGCCGAGATCCCTATTGCATCCACCACCACGCCGTCGTGCTGCTGGATCTCCATCAACCTCTCCTTCCCCCTTGCCGGATCAAGAAGGAGGAGACGTATTCCCAACCATATGTGTGTTGAACGCGGAGGTGCCGTCCGTCCAGCGCTCGGTCATCGGTGATTTGGATCACGACGAGTACGACTCCATCAACCCCGTTCTCTTGAAGGCTTCCGCTCGCGATCTACAAGGGTATGTAGATGCACTCCTTTTCCCCTTGTTGCTAGGTAACTTCATAGATTGATCTTGGTGATGCGTAGAAATTTTTTGATTTCTGCTACGTTCCCCAACAGTGGCATCATGAGCTAGGTCTATGTGTAGTTACTATGCACGAGTAGAACACAAAGCAATTGTCGGCGTAGATGTTGTCAATTTTCTTGCCACTACTAGTCTTATCTTGCTTCAGCGGCATCGTGGGATGAAGCGGCCCGGACCAACCTTACACGTACGCTTACGTGAGACAGGTTCCACCGACTGACATGCACTAGTTGCATAAGGTGGCTAGCGGGTGTCTGTCTCTCCCATTTTAGTTGGAGCGGATTCGATGAAAAGGGTCCTTATGAAGGGTAAATAGAAATTGGCATATCACATTGTGGTTTTACGTAGGTAAGAAAGCGTTCTTGCTAGAAACCTATAACAGCCACGTAAAACATGCAACAACAATTAGAGGGCGTCTAACTTGTTTTTGCAGCAAGTGCTTTAATGATGTGATATGGCCAAAGGATGTGATGAATGATATATGTGATGTATGAGATGATCATGTTCTTGTAATAGGAATCACGACTTGCATGTCGATGAGTATGACAACCGGCAGGAGCCATAGGAGTTATCTTTATTTTTTGTATGACCTGCGTGTCATTAAGTAACGCCATGTAAATTACTTTACTTTATTGCTAAACGCGTTAGCCATAGAAGTAGAAGTAATCGTTGGCGTGACAACTTCATGAAGACACGATGATGGAGATCGTGATGATGGAGATCATGTTGTCATGCCGGTGACGAAGATGATCATGGCGCCCCGAAGATGGAGATCAAAGGAGCAATATGATATTGGCCATATCATGTCACTATTTGATTGCATGTGATGTTTATCATGTTTTGCTTCTTATTTGCTTAGAACGATAGTAGTAAATAAGATGGTCCCTTATAATAATTTCAAGAAAGTGTTCCCCCTAACTGTGCACCGTTGCGAAGGTTCGTTGTTTCGAAGCACCACGTGATGATCGGGTGTGATAGATTCTAACGTTCGAATACAACGGGTGTAAGCCAGATTTACACACGCAATACACTTAGGTTTACTTGACGAGCCTAGCATGTACATACATGGCCTCGGAACACGGAAGACCAAAAGGTCGAGCATGAGTCGTATGGAGGATACGATCAACATGAAGATGTTCACCGACGTTGACTAGTCAGTCTCACGTGATGATCGGACACGGCCTAGTTGACTCGGATCATGTTTCACTTAGATGACTAGAGGGATGTCTATCTAAGTGGGAGTTCATTGAATAATTTGATTAGATGAACTTAATTATCATGAACTTAGTCTAAAATCTTTACAATATGTCTTGTAGATCAAATGGCCCACGCTAATGTTGCCCTCAACTTCAACGTTCCTAGAGAAAACCATCTTTGAAAGATGATGGCAGCAACTATACGGACTGGGTCCGGAACACGAGGATCATCCTCATAGCTGCCAAGAAAGATTATGTCCTAGAAGCACCGCTAGGTGAAGCACCCATCCCGAGAGAACCAAGGCGTTATGAACGCTTGGTAGTCTCGTGTTGATGATTACTCCCTCGTTCGGTGCGGCATGCTTTACAGCTTAGAACCGGGCTCCAAAAGCGTTTTGAGCAACACGGAGCATATGAGATGTTCGAGGAGCTGAAAATGGTTTTCCAAGCTCATGCCCGGTCGAGAGATATGAAGTCTCCGACAAGTTCTTCAGCTGTAAGATGGAGGAAAATAGTTACATCGGTGAGCACATACTCAAAATATGGGTTGCACAACCGCTGACTCAGTGGGAGTTAATCTCCGGATGGCGCATATCATTGACAGGATCCTTGATCGCTTCCACCGAGCTACAAGAGCTTTGTGATGAACTTCAATATGCAGGGGATGGAAAAGACCATTCCTGAGGTATATACAATGCTGAAATCAGCGGAGGTGGAGATCAAAAAGGAACATCAAGTGTTTATGGTGAATAAAACCACTAAGTTTAAGAAAGGCAAGGGTAAGAAGAACTTCAAGAAGGACGGCAAGGGAGTTGCCGCCCGATAAGCCGATTGCCGGAAGAAGCCGAAGAATGGACCCAAGCCTGAGACTAACTGCTTTTATTGCAAGGGAAGTGGTCACTGAAAGCGAAACTGCCCCAAGTACTTAGCGGACAAGAAGGCCGGTAACACCAAAGGTATGTGTGATATACATGTAATTGATGTGTACCTTACCAGTACTCGTAGTAGCTCCTGGGTATTTGATACCGGTGCGGTTGCTCATATTTGTAACTCAAAGCAGGAGCTGCGGAATAGGCGGAGGCTAGCGGAGGCTGGCGAAGGACGAGGTGACGATGCGCGTCGGGAATGGTTCCAAGGTCGATGTGATCGCCTTCCGCACGCTACCTCTACATTTACCTACGGGATTAGTTTTAAACCTCAATAATTGTTATTTAGTGCCAGCTTTGAGCATGAACATTGTATTAGGATCTCGTTTAATTCGAGATGGCTACTCATTTAAATCCGAGAATAATGGTTGTTCTATTTATATGAGAGATATGTTTTATGGTCATGCCCCGCTGGTGAATGATTTATTCTTAATGAATCTCGAGCGTAATGTTACACATATTCATAGTGTGAATACCAAAAGATGTAAAGTTGATAACGATAGTCCCACATACTTGTGGCACTGCCGCCTTGGTCACATTGGTGTCAAGCGCATGAAGAAGCTCCATGTTGATGGACGTTTAGAGTCTCTCGATTATGAATCATTTGACACATGTGAACCATGCCTTATGGGCAAAATAACCAAGACTACGTTCTCCGGAACAATAGAGCGAGCAACCAACTTGTTGGAAATCATACATACCGATGTGTGCGGTCCAATGAGCGTTGAGGCTCGTGGAGGATATCGTTATGTTCTCACTCTCACTGATGACTTGAGTAGATATGGATATGTCTACTTAATGAAACACAAGTTTGAGACCTTTGAAAAGTTCAAGGAATTTCAGAGTGAGGTTGAGAATCAACGTGTGAGGAAAATAAAGTTCTTACGATCGGATCGTGGGGAGAATATTTAAGTCACGCAATTTGAGTACGCACTTGAGGAAATGTGGAATCGTTTCACAACTCACGCCGCTGGAACACCTCGGTAATAGCGGTGTGTCCGAACGTCGTGTCGCACTCTATTGGATATGGTGCGATCCATGATGTCACTCACCGATTTACCGCTATCATTTTGGGGATACGCTCTAGAGATAGCCGCATTCACTTTAAATAGGGCTCCGTCGAAATCCGTTGAGATGACACCGTATGAATTATGGTTTGGGAAGAAACCTAAGCCATCGTTTCTAAAAGTTTGGGGATGCGATGCTTATGTCAAGAAACTTCAACCTGAAAAGCTCGAACCCAAGTCGAAAAAATGCGTCTTCATAGGATACCCTAAGGAAACCATTGGGTATACCTTCTACCTCAGATCCGAAGGCAAGATCTTTGTTGCCAAGAACGGGTCCTTTCTGGAGAAAGAGTTTCTCTCGAAAGAAGTAAGTGGGAGGAAAGTAGAGCTTGATGAAGTACTACCTCTTGAAAGCGGTAAGTAAGCGCAGCTCAGAAGATGTACCTGTGGTGCCTGGACCGACTAGAGAGGAGCTTAATGATGATGATCAAGGTACTTCGGATCAAGCTCCTACTGAACTTCGTAGGTCCACAAGGACACGTTCCGCACCAGAGTGGTATGACAACCCTGTCTTGGAAATCATGTTGTTAGACAAAGGTGAACCTTTGAACTATGAAGAAGCGATGGCGGGCCTGGATTCCGACAAATGGCTAGAAGCCATGAAATCCGAGATAGGATCCATGTATGAAAACGAAGTATGGACTTTGACTGACTTGCCCGATGATCGGCGAGCCATAGAAAATAAATGGATCTTTAAGAAGAAGACAGACGCGGATGGTAATGTGACCATCTATAAGGCTCGACTTGTCGCTAAGAGTTATCGACAAATTCAAGGGGTTGACTACGATGAGACTTTCTCACCCGTAGCGAAGCTGAAGTCCATCTGAATCATGTTAGCTATTGCCGAATTCTATGATTATGATATATGGCAAATGGACGTCAAAACGACATTCCTTAACGGCTTTCTTAAGGAAGAATTGTATATGATGCAGCCGGAAGGTTTTGTCGATCCTAAGAATGCTAACAAGGTGTGCAAGCTCCAACGCTCAATCTATGGGCTGGTGCAAGCATCTCGGAGTTGGAAGATTCGTATTGATGAGATGATCTAAGCGTTTGGGTTTACACAGACTTTTGGAGAAGCCTTTGTTTAGAAGAAAGTGTGTGGGAGCTCTGTAGCATTTCTCATATTATATGTGGATGACATCTTGATGGGAAATGATATAGAATTCTTGAAAAGCATAAAGGCCTACTTGAACAAGTGTTTTTCAATGAAGGACCTTGGAGAAGTTGCTTATATATTAGGCGTCAAGATCTATAGAGATAGATCGAGACGCCTCATTGGTCTTTCACAAAGTACATACCTTGACAAGATATTGAAGAAGTTCAATATGGATCAGTCCAAGAAGGGGTTCTTGCACATGTTGCAAGGTGTGCGATTGAGCATGGCTCAATGCCCGACCACGGCAGAAGATAGAGAAAAGATGAGTGTCGCCCCTATGCCTCAGCCATAGGGTCTATTATGTATGCCATGTTGTGTACCGGACCTGATGTAAACCTTGCCGTAAGTTTGGTAGGAAGGTACCAAAGTAATCCCGGCATGTAACACTTTGGACAATGATCAAGAATATCCTGAAGTACACGAAAAGGACTAAGGGCATGTTTCTCGTTTATGGAGGTGACGAAGAGCTCGTCAAAGGGTTACGTCGATGCTAGCTTCGACCAGATCTGAATGACTCTAAGTCACAAACCGGATACGTGTTTATTACGAATGGTGGGGCGATGGCTGGTGTAGTTGCAAGCAAAGCGTCATGGCGGGATCTACATGTGAAGCGGAGTACATGGCAGCCTCGGAGGCAGCGCATGAAGCAATCTGGGTGAAGGAGTTCATCACAGGCCTAGGAGTCATACCCAATGCGTTGGGGCCGATCACACTCTTCGGTGACAACACTGGAGCTATTGCACTAGCCAAGGAGCCCAAGTTTCACAAGAAAACCAGGCACATCAAGTGTCGCTTCAACTCCATTCGTGAAAATGTTCAAGATGGAGACATAGATATTTGTAAAGTATATACGGACCTGAATGTAGCAGATCCGTTGACTAAACCTCTCCCTAGAGCAAAACATGATCAACACCAGAACTCTATGGGTGTTCGATTCATCACAATGTAACTAGATTAGTGACTCTAGTGCAAGTGGGAGACTGTTGGAAATATGCCCTAGAGGCAAAATAAAATAGTTATTATTATATTTCTTTGTTCATGATAATTGTCTATTATTCATGCTATAATTGTGTTATCCGGAAATCGTAATACATGTGTGAATACATAGACCACAACATGTCCCTAGTGAGCCCCTAGTTGACTAGCTCGTTGATCAGATAGTCATGGTTTCCTGACTATGGACATTGGATGTCATTGATAACAGAATCACATCATTAGGAGAATGATGAGATGGACAAGACCCAATCCTAAGCATAGCACAAAGATCGTGTAGTTCGTTTGCTAGAGCTTTTCCAAATGTCAAGTATCATTTCCTTAGACCATGAGATTGTGCAACTCCCGGATACCGTAGGAGTGCTTTGGGTGTGCCAAACGTCCTGGCGTAACTGGGTGGCTATAAAGGTGCACTACGGGTATCTCCGAAAGTGTCATTGGGTTGTACGAATCGAGATCGATTTTTCACTCCGTATGACGGAGAGGTATCTCTGGGCCCACTTTCGGTAATGCATCATCATAATGAGCTCAATGTGACCAAGTGTCTGGTCACGGGATCATCCATTACGGTATGCGAGTAAAGTGACTTGCGGTAACAAGATTGAGCGAGGTATTGGGATACCGACGATCGAAGTCTCGAGCGCAAGTAATGTACCGATTGACAAAGGGAATTGTATACGGGATTGATTGAATCCTCGACATCGTGGTTCATCCGATGAGATCATCGAGGAGCATGTGGGAGCCAACATGGGTATCCAGATCCCGTTGTTGGTTATTGACCGGAGAGTCATCTCGGTCATGTCTGCATGTCTCCCGAACCCGTAGGGTCTACACACTTAAGGTTCGGTGACGCTAGGGTTGTAGAGATATTAGTATGCAGTAACCCGAAAGTTGTTCGGAGTCCTGTATGAGATCCCGGACTTCACGAGGAGTTCCGGAATGGTCCGGAGGTAAAGATTTATATATAGGAAGTCAAGTTTCGGCCATCGGGAAAGTTTCGGGGGCCAACGGTATTGTACCGGGACCACCGGAAGGGTCCCGGGGGTCCACCGGGTGGGGTCACCTATCCCGGAGTGCCCCATGGGCAGAAGTGGGGAGGAGAACCAGCCCCTACTGGGCCGGTGCGCCCCCCTTGGGCCTCCCTCTGTGCCTAGGGCAGGAAACCCTAGGGGTGGGGGTGCCCCCCTTGGCTTGGGGGGCAAGCCACCCCCTTGGCCGCCGCCCCCCCTTGGAGATCCCATCTCCTAGGGCAGCACCCCAGGGGCCCTATATATAGTGGGGGAGGGAGGGCAGCGGCACCCCTAGCCTGGCGCCTCCCTCTCCTCTCCAACACCTCCTCCTCTCTGTGAGAGCTTGGCGAAGCCTTCTTGAGATCCCACGCATCCACCACCACGCCGTCGTCTTTGTTGGATCTCCATCAACCTCTCCTTCCCCTTGCTTTGGATCAAGAAGGAGGAGACGTATTCCCAACCGTACGTGTGTTGAACGCGGAGGTGCCGTCCGTTCGGCGCTCGGTCATCGGTGATTTGGGTCACGACGAGTACGACTCCATCAACCCCGTTCTCTTGAACGCTTCCGCTTGCGATCTACAAGGGTATGTAGATGCACTCCTTTTCCCCTCGTTGCTAGGTAACTTCATAGATTGATCTTGGTGATGCGTCGAATTTTTTTGATTTCTGCTATGTTCCCCAGCACCTGCTACCTTTCAAAGATGTATGACTGCTATATTCTCTGATTTTTGTGAAAAGATTGTTGAGGTTTTCATGGATGACTTTTCTATTTATGGGAAGTCTTTTGATGATTGTTTAAGCAATCTTGATGGAGTTTTGCACAGATGTGCACAAACAAATCTTGTCTTGAATTGGGAGAAGTGCCACTTTATGGTTAATGAAGGTATTGTCTTGGGCCATAAAATTTCTGAAAGAGGTATTGAGGTGGACAAAGCTAAGGTTGATGCAATTGAGAAAATTCCATGTCCTAAAGATATCAAAGGTATTCGTAGTTTCTTAGGTCATGCTGGTTTCTATAGAAGATTTATCAAAGAATTTTCTAAAATTTCTAGGCCCTTACAAATCTTTTACAAAAGGATGTTCATTTTGTTTTTGATGATGATTGTTTAAAAGCCTTTGAAACACTCAAGAAAGCCTTAATTTCTTTACGCATTGTTCAACCACCTGATTGGAACTTGCCTTTTGAAATTATGTGTGATGCTAGTGATTATGTTGTTTGTGTTGTGATGTCTACTACACAACCTTCTTCTTGTAGACGTTGTTGGGCCTCCAAGTGTAGAGGTTTGTAGGACAGTAGTCAATTTCCCTCAAGTGGATGACCTAAGGTTTATCAATACGTGGGAGGCGTAGTTTGAAGATGGTCTCTCTAAAACAACCCGGGAAATTAATAATAAAGAGTCTCTTGTGTCCCCAACACACCCAATACAATGGTAAATTGCATAGGTGCACTAGTTCGGTGAAGAGATGGTAATACAAGTGCAATATGGATGGTAGATATAGGTTTTTGTAATCTGAAAATATAAAAACAGCAAGGTAACTAATGATAAAACAGAGCACAAACGGTAGTGCAATGCTAGGAAACAAGGCCCAGGGTTCATACTTTCACTAGTGCAAGTTCTCTCAACAATAATAACACAATTGGATCATATAACTATCCCTCAACATGCAACAAAGAGTCACTCCAAAGTCACTAATAGCGGAGAACAAATGAAGAGATTATTGTAGGGTACGAAACCACCTCAAAGTTATCCTTTCTGATTGATCTATTCAAGAGTCCGTAGTAAAATAACATGAAGCTATTCTTTCCGTTCGATCTATCATAGAGTTCGTACTAGAATAACACCTTAAGACACAAATCAACCAAAACCCTAATGTCAGCTATATACTCCAATGTCACCTCAAGTATCCGTGGGTATGATTATACGATATGCATCACACAATCTCAGATTCATCTATTCAAACCAACACAAAGTACTTCAAAGAGTGCCCCAAAGTTTCTCTTTGGAGAGTCAAGATGAAAGCGTGTACCAACCCCTATGCATAAGTTCACGAGGTCATGGAACCCGCAAGTTGATCACCAAAACATACATCAAGTAGATCATGTGATATCCCATTGTCACCACAAATAAGCACATGCAAGACATACATCAAGTGTTCTCAAATCCTTAAAGACTCAATCCGATAAGATAACTTTAAAGGGAAAACTCAATTCATTACAAGAGAGTAGAGGGGGAGAAATATCATAAGGTCCAACTGTAATAGCAAAGCTCGCGATACATCAAGATCGTGCCGAATCAAGAACACGAGAGAGAGAGAGAGAGAGAGAGAGAGAGAGAGAGAGAGATCAAACACATAGCTACTGGTACATACCCTCAGCCCCGAGGGTGAACTACTCCCTCCTCGTCATGATGATGAAGATGGCCACCAGAGAGGGATCTCCCCCTCCGGCAGGGTGCCGGAACATGGTCCCGATTGGTTTTCGGTGGCTACAGAGGCTTGCGGCCGCGGAACTCCCGATCTATTCTGTTCTCCGATGTTTTTAGGTTATATGGACATATATAGACAAAAGAAGTCGGCCAGGGGAGCCATGAGGGGCCCACGAGGGTGGGGGCGCGCCCAGGGGGTAGGGCGCGCCTCCCTGCCTCGTGGCTTCCTCGATGCTTCCCTGACGTCTACTCCAAGTCACCTGGATTGCTTCCGTTCCAAAAATAACTCCCCCGAAGGTTTCATTCCGTTTGGACTCCGTTTGATATTCCTTTTCTTCGAAACACTGAAATAGGCAAGAAAACATCAATTTGGGCTGGGCCTCCGGTTAATAGGTTAGTCCCAAAAATAATATAAAAGTGTTTAGTAAAGCCCATAAACATCCAAAACAGATAATATAATAGCATGAATACTACGTAAATTATAGATACGTTGGAGACGTATCAGCATCCCCAAGCTTAATTCCTGCTCGTCGTCGAGTAGGTAAATGATAAAAGAAATAATTTATGAAGTGTGAATGCTTGTAGGTGCACAAGTTTGATCAATGATAATTTCAATCACCTTTTCTAGCATCATTATATGTCATAACAGTAGCTCAACTCATAAAACTTTTCATGATCACGTAACAAGCTATTCACATGTTAAAGCATGGATCATAAACTTTCTTGAAAACTAACAAACTATGTTCTCAGTCATCAAACAATTGCAATTCATCGTATTTTCAGGAAGGGTCTATGTAAGAGCTTTGATTTAGCAAATCCCACATACTCAACTATCATATAGTCTTCCATGATTGCTACCACTCAAAGCATATTTTTAGAACAAGTAGTATTCATCAAACACAGAGAAAGATAGGGGCTTAATGTTTCGCCTCCCAACTTATTTATCATATAGATAATTGTCAACAATAATAATTCATGATCAAACATATTTGAATGGCCATATATGCTTAGATCTTCCATCACATGATGCTTGCCAACTAAAGAGTAGGTTGGAATGAGAAGGAATACTACTGAATCTTGCATAAAAGTAAAAGATAGGCCCTTTGCAGAGGGAAGCAGGGATTTGTAGAGGTGCCAGAGCTCGAAGCAAAAACAGAGATGAAAATAATTTTGAGAGGTATGCTTTCACAGTCAACATAACGACCAAGAGTTCCCAATATCTTCCATACTAGATACATTATAGGCGGTTCCCAAACAGAAAGGTAAAGATTTTACTCCCCCTCCACCAACAATCACACTCCACAGCTTGTCCGAAACAACGGGTGTCGTCCAACTTTCAACAATCCTGGGGGAGTTTGTTTAAATTATTTGCGAATTTGTTTTTGATCTTTTGATCATAGGACTGGGCATCCCAGTTACCAGCCATTTTCTCGTGAATGATGAGTGGAGTACACTCATCGTGAGAATAACCAACCTAGCATGGAAGATACTGACAGCCCCTAGTCGCTACATGAGCGATTCGGGCATAAAAACAGATTATTATTTGAAGGTTTAGAGTTTGGCACATGCAAATTTACTTGGAGCAATGGGTAAATATTGCATATAGGTAGATATGGTGGACACTCATGGAAGAAACTTGGTTCAAGGAATTTGGATGCACAAGCAGTATTCCCGCTTAGTACAGATATTTTGGCTAGCAAAGGATTCTAAATAGCAAGCACCACATGTTAGAGGATCCATAACAATATAACTTCTATACAAATATACCCAAGCATAACTCATTATGTTGTCTTGCTTGTACAACTTCAACTAATTTGCTCAGGTTTGAAAATAATTAATGGGGATCACAATCACAGAAGATGTCAAGATAGTATATTTATATGTGAAATCTCTCTTCCTTCGATATTCTTTCATGAATTGTTCAAGTGACCAATACAATGTTTGCTAACCTTCAAAAAATTTACCACCTCTACTTCTTATATGTGAAGGCATTACTCCCCATGGGATAAGCACATGAAACATATATAATTTCAGATTTATGACATTCAAATCATTCAACCATTTAATCATAGGATATAAGTGAAGTGCACGAGTAAATGACAAACTACTCCAAAAAGATATAAGTGAAGATCAATGAGTAGTTAAATAATTATGTAGCTATCTGAAGACTCTCTCTCATTTAAGAATTTCAAATCTTGATATATTATTCAAACAGTAAGCAAAACAAAATAAAATGACATTTCAAGGATAGCACTCATCATGTGAAGAAGCAAAAACTTAGGCTCAACCGATACTAGCCGATAATTATTGAAGAAGATAGGTGGGATGCCTACCGGGGCATCCCCAAGCTTAGATGCTTGAGACTTCTTGAAATATTATCTTGGGGTGCCTTGGGCATCCCCAAGCTTGAGATTTTCTGTCTCCTTAATTCCTCTCATATCACGGTTTCCTAAATCTCGAAAGCTTCATCCACACCAAACTCAACAAGAACTTGTGAGATAAGTTAGTATAAAGCAATGCAAAAACCTTATCATTTTATAATGTAACAAATCACTAAAATTATTATTAAAAATTGCATACTAAATGCCTCTGCATATTTAATATTCCTATCCTCAAATAGAATCATTAAACAAGCAAACATATGCAAACAATGCAAACATAACAGCAATCTGCCAAAACAGTACAGTCTGTAAAGAATGCAAGATTCATCACACTTCCCTAACTCCAAACATTATGAAATTCTACCACACTGTAGAAAATTTATCAGATCTTATTATGCAAAAAGTTTCAACATTTTATCATATTCTGGCTTTTCTAGGGAATTTTTGCAACAGCGGTAAACTTTCTGTTTTGAAACAGCAACATGTATACTTGTAAAATAAGAATGGTAAAGGCTATCCTTGACATTTTTATTGAAAATAGAGATGCAAAACATTATTATAAATAACAGCAAGTAAATACTAACAAAATAAAGTGACACTCCAAGCAAAACACATATCATGTGGTGAATAAAAATATAGCTCCAAGTAAAGTTACCGATGAACGAAGACGAAAGAGGGGATGTCATCTAGGGCATCCCCAAGCTTAGGCTCTTGGTTGTCCTTGAATATTACCTTGGGTTGCCTTGATCATACCCAAGCTTAGGCTCTTGCCACTCCTTATTCCATAGTTCATCGAATCTTTACCCAAAACTTGAAAACTTCACAACACAAAACTCAACAGAAAACTCGTAAGCTCCGTTAGTATAAGAAAATAAAACCACCACTTAGGTAATGTTGTGAACACATTCTAAATTAATATTGGTGTAATATCTACTATATTCCAACTTCTCTATGGTTCATAGCCTCCGATACTACTCATAGATTCATCAAAATAAGCAAACAACACAATGAAAACAGAATCTGTCAAAAACAGAACAGTCTGTAGTAATCTGTATCAAACGTATACTTCTGGAACTCCAAAAATTCTGAAATAAATTTTTGGACCTGAGGACTTTGTCTATTAATCATCTGCAAAAAGAATCAACCTAATAGCACTCTCCAGTAAAAAATGGCAGCTAATATCGTGAGTGCAAAAGTTTCTGTTTTTTACAGCAAGATCACATAGACTTTACCTAAGTCTTCCCAAAGGTTCTACTTGGAACAAGCACTAACTAAAACATAAAACCACATATAAACATAGGCTAGACGAATTATTTATTACTAAACAGGATCAAAAAGAAAAGAACAAAAATAAAAATTGGGTTGCCTCCCAACAAGCGTTAACGTTTAACGCCCCTAGCTAGGCATGATGATTTCAATGATGCTCACATAAAAGATAAGAAGTGAAACATAAAGAGAGCATCATGAAGCATATGACAAGCAAATTTAAGCCTAACCCACTTCCTATGCATAGGGATTTTGTGAGCAAACAACTTATGGGAACAAGAATCAACTTGCATAGGAAGGTAAAACAAGCATAACGTTAAAACTTTAAGCACATAGAGAGGAAACTTGATATTATTGGAACTCCTACAGGCATATATTCCTCCCTCATAATAATTTTCAGTAGCATCATGAATGAATTCAACCATATAACCAGCACATAAAGCATTCTTTTCATGATCTACTTGCATATAAATTTTACTACTCTCCACATAAGCAAATTTATTCTCATCAATAGTAGTGGGAGCAAACTCAACAAAATAACTATCATGTGAAGCATAATCCAATTGAAAATTAAAATCATGATGACAAGTTTCATGGTTATCTTTATTCCTTATAGCATACGTGGCATCACAATAATCATCATAAATAGGAGGCATGCTTTCATCATAATAAATTTGCTCATCAAAACTTGGGGGACTAAACATATCATCTTCATCAAACATAGCATCCCCAAGCTTGTGGCTTTGCATATCATTAGCATCATGGGTATTCAAAGAATTCATACTAACAACATTGCAAACATGCTCATCATTCACATATTATATGCCAAGCATTCTATGTAATTCTTCTTCTAGTACTTGA
The DNA here is from genome assembly GCA_021605145.1 of Aegilops bicornis. Taxonomy (NCBI): domain Eukaryota; kingdom Viridiplantae; phylum Streptophyta; class Magnoliopsida; order Poales; family Poaceae; genus Aegilops; species Aegilops bicornis. The sequence goes on from CM038674.1 coordinate 494,480,148, forward strand.
GCACAATTTTCCTTCCCATCATTTTCACGAAAGACATTAAAAAGATGAAGCATATGAGGCACCCTTAATTCCATTTTTTTCGTAGTTTTCTTTTATAAACTAAACTAGTGATAAAACAAGAAACTAAAATATTCGATTGCAAGATCTAAAGATATACCTTCAAGCACTCACATCCCCGGCAACGGCGCCAGAAAAGTGCTTGATGACCTAAGGTTTATCAATCCGTGGGAGGCGTAGGTTGAAGATGGTCTCTCTCAAACAACCCTGCAACCAAATAACAAAGAGTCTCTTGTGTCCCCAACACACCCAATACAATGGTAAATTGTATAGGTGCATAGTTCGGCGAAGAGATGGTAATACAAGTGCAATATGGATGGTAGATATAGGTTTTTGTAATCTGAAAATATAAAAACAGCAAGGTAACTAATGATAAAAACTGAGCACAAACGGTAGTGCAATGCTAGGAAACAAGGCCCAGGGTTCATACTTTCACTAGTGCAAGTTCTCTCAACAATAATAACATAATTGGATCATATAACTATCCCTCAACATGCAACAAAGAGTCACTCAAAAGTCACTAATAGCAAAGAACAAATGAAGAGATTATTGTGGGGTACGAAACCACCTCAAAGTTATCCTTTCGGATTGATCTATTCAAGAGTCCGTAGTAAAATAACATGAAGCTATTCTTTCCGTTCGATCTATCATAGAGTTTGTACTAGAATAACACCTTAAGACACAAATCAACCAAAACCCTAATGTCACCTAGATACTCCAATGTGACCTCAAGTATCCGTGGGTATGATTATACGATATGCATCACACAATCTCAGATTCATCTATTCAAACCAACAAAAGGTACTTCAAAGAGTGCCCCAAAGTTTCCACCGGAGAGTCAAGACGAAAACGTGTGCCAACCCCTATGCATAAGTTCACGAGGTCACGGAACCCGCAAATTGATCACCAAAACATACATCAAGTAGATCACGTGATATCCCATTGTCACCACAGATAAGCACATGCAAGACATACATCAAGTGTTCTCAAATCCTTAAAGACTCAATCCGATAAGATTACTTCAAACGGAAAACTCAATCCATTACAAGAGAGTAGAGGGGGAGAAACATCATAAGCTCCAACTATAATAGCAAAGCTTGCGATACATCAATATCGTGCCGAATCAAGAACACGAGAGAGAGAGAGAGAGAGAGAGAGATCAAACACATAGCTACTGGTACATACCCTCAGCCCCGAGGGTGAACTACTCCCTCCTCGTCATGGAGATCACCGGGATGATGAAGATGGCCACCAGAGAGGGATCCCCCCCTCCGGCAGGGTGCCGGAACAGGGTCCCGGTTGGTTTTCGGTGGCTACAAAGGCTTGCGGCGGCGAAACTCCCGATCTATTCTGTTCTCCGATGTTTTTAGTTTATATGGACATATATAGGCGAAAGAAGTCGGTCAGGGGAGCCACGTGGGGCCCACGAGGATGGGGGTGCACCCAAGGGGTAGGGCGCGCCTCCCTGCCTCGTGGCTTCCTCGAAGCTTCCCTGACGTCTACTCCAAGTCTCCTAGATTGCTTTCGTTCCAAAAATAACTCTCCCGAAGGTTTCATTCCGTTTGGACTCCGTTTGATATTCCTTTTCTTCGAAACACCGAAATAGGCAAGAAAACAACAATTTGGGTTGGGCCTCCGGTTAATAGGTTAGTCCCAAAAATAATATAAAAGTGTTTAGTAAAGCCCATAAACATCCAAAACAGATAATATAATAGCATGAATACTTCTTAAATTATAGATACGTTGGAGACGTATCATGTTGCTCTAGGAAAAATAGTTGATAAGAAACTAAATGTTATTCACTACGCTAGTAAAACTCTGGATAGTGCTAAAAGAAATTATGCAACTACTAAAAAGGAATTTCTAGCACTGGTGTTTTCTTGTGATAAATTTAGCTCTTACATTGTTGACTCTAAAGTTATCGTTCACACCGACCATGTTGCTATTAAATATCTTATGGAAAAGAAAGATGCTAAATGTAGACTTATTCGATGGGTTCTCTTACTACAAGAATTTGATTTACATATTAGTAATAGAAAAGGAGCAGAGAACCCTGTAGCTGATAACTTGTCTAGGCTTGAGAATGTCCTTGATGACCCACTACCTATTGATGATAGTTTTCCTAATGAGCAGTTAGCAGCAATAAATGTTTCTAATAACACTCCTTGGTTTGCTGACTATGCTAATTACATTGTTGCTAAATATTTACCACCAAGCTTTACATACCAACAAAAGAAAAAATTCTTCTACGATTTAAGACATTACTTTTGGGATGACCCGCATCTTTATAAAGAAGGAGTAGATGGTATTATTAGATGTTGTGTACCTGAGCATGATTATCATTTGTGAGTAGGTACTTTTGTTCTTGAGGTCACGGGAGAAATCATGTTGCAAGTAATCATGTGAACTTGATATGTGTTCAATATTTTGATAGTATGTATGTTGTGATTGCCTTAGTGGTGTCATGTGAACGTCGACTACATGACACTTCACCATATTTGGGCCTAAGGGAATGCATTGTGGAGTAGCTATTAGATGATGGGTTGCGAGAGTGACAGAAGCTTAAACCCTGGTTTAAGCTTATTCCGTAAGGGACCGATTGGATCCAAAAGTTTAATGCTATGGTTAGAATTTATTCTTAATACTTTTCTCGTAGTTGCGGATGCTTGCGAGTGGGTTAATCATAAGTAGGAGGTTTGTTCAAGTAAGAACAGCACCTAAGCACCGATCCACCCACATATCAAATTATCAAAGTAGCGAACACGAATTGAACCGACATGATGAAAGTGACTAGATGAAATTCCCGTGTACCCTCAAGAACGCTTTGCCTATTATAAGAGACCGTTTTGGCCTGTCATTTGCCTCAAAAGGATTGGGCTACCTTGCTGCACTTTTGTTACTACTATCATTGCTTGCTCGTTACAAATTATCTACTATCAAACTACTCTATTACTTACAATTTCAGCGCTTGCAGACATTACCTTGCTGAAAACCACTTGTCATTTCCTTCTGCTCCTCGTTGGGTTCGACACTCTTACTTATCGAGAAGAGCTACAATTGACCCCATATACTTGTGGGTCATCAAACAACCGTGTTGTCTCCATGGTTATTGGAAGCTGACTTTGAAATCTTCTTTGATGCACCGCAGGCGTCTTGTTCTGATGGAAACTAAGATGGATTGACTCTATCTCTAGACTCTCAGCCTCCTGAAGGGCCTCAGTCCGGGCCTCAGCTAGACGTGCACTCTCTGCATTGATATCCTCCTAAATCTTGGCCAGCTACTCACGACACTTCATGATCTCTGCATTGTGCGTGTTTGCGTTCTCTAGAGTTACTGGATCTCCAAGGAGTGTGCCGAGAGTGGTCATCATCTCAGTCAGGGCCTGAGCCCCTGTTCTTCCAGAGCTGGCTGCCACCAGCGCAGTCGTTGCAGCTCCTGCATCATTGGACAGTTGACCGAGCGTGACCTCGACCGGGTTCTGGCTAGTAGATGTGTCTATGACCAAGTTCCCCAGCGCATCGTAGCGGGGCTGATTCTGGTTTCCTGCCATGAAGATTGTCACGTGACATGGCAGCTCGTAGGATTCTGGACAGAACTCATCATCTGAGTACCCTCCTAGCCCTTCATCAAAAAGCGGGAGTATAGACTCGGTCTCCCCAAGTGATGACTCGTCATCTGAATAGGCAAGTGTGTCGCCTCTGGACACCGAATTAGTGGCCGGGTCAAGCTCCTGCGTGACTCCACTGATGAAGCCAACGAATGCACTGGTCTGGTTGGGTTTGGTCCGGCGAGCGGACTCGACGAAGACGGCAATGTTATCTGGCTGTAGGCCAGACCCGCCGATGATGCCGATGAACACATGGATCTTGCCGAAGGGGGCCCGGTATCCTGACTCGATAGAATCGGCCGTGGGACCCTAGCCGACATCATCGATGTAGAGCTGGCCATGCTGGCTCTTTGTCATCCGACCGATCGCGTAACTCTCAATCCTTCGAAGGGCTCCCTTCAAGAGCTCAACAACACTGTGCACTAGCCCCATGGTGGACACCAACTGTCGTGGTTTTGTCATGAAAGATGTCCTCATGAGATAACTAAGTTGCAAGGCCATTGCTAGTAGGTGATGACTTGAACGGGGTTGATCGGAATCAAGGGACGCAAGTTTACCCAGGTTCGACCCCTCACGGTGGAGGTAAAGACCTAATCCTGCTTGATTGATATTGATGACGATCTCAATTACAAGGATCTGCTTTCGCTACCAAGCTTTCTAGAGTTTCTAACCTGTCATTTGACGTCCCAGGAACCCCCTTTATATAATAGGTTGGGCTCCTATTTTACAGAAGATTCCGGGTCGTACTCATAACCCGTATCCTACTCTAAGTCTTATTTGACTTTCAGTGGTTTCTAAGTTAATAGAGTTTTATTTTTGGGCCTTCTGTAAGCCGGCCCTGCAAGGCTTGTTTCTAAGCCGGCAACCATAGGTCGGGTCTTCTCTCCAGGCCCCTGGCCTTTCTCCCTCTGGTAAAACTCCTTTGAGACTCGAGAGTGGGTGACGCCCCAAACCGGGCCAGGGAGACTAGGTTTAAAATCGAGTTACACCATGCCGGGTCTCATCTCTTGGGAATATCCCCAACATACCCCCATGTAAACCCTAGACCTCTCCTGTCTATATAAAGGGAGGTCTAGGATCTCATCCATCCATCCAATATCAGATCTAACTCTCAGTAGACATCACGTACACCATTGTATTCCTCTGCACGAGGTATCCCCTCACCATGAATAACAAGAAGAAGCAGGATGTAGGGTATTAGTCTTCAGAGGCCTGAACTTGGGTAAATTGTGTGTGCAGACTCCGTCCCGTTACTTCCGATCTCGTCATGTACCCTACCAAGGGATCTGATGGTATTTTGCTCCACCAACGGCATTGTCCTACAGGTTTGGAGCTTCGTTGCGGATCTCATCGGGTGGCGGCTAATTTGGGCAGCGGGTCATGTGGAAAATGTATCTGTATGGAAGAGCTAGATGAGAAAGACTTTCCACTTAGAGTTAAAAGTCCATGCTAGATGAACGGTGTTTATGACCTTGACGAAAATTACTTATCTTGAGTTAATACACCAAAAATGGTTATTTCAATTGATCCACAAAAGGAACTGATCACTACGATAAGTCTAGCGATGGGAGGTGCAGAAGGAGGAAGCGAGCTTCTTCCTGGGGCCGCCTTGGTTCAATTGATTGGTCGAGGATGGTCACCGAGTGACGCGGAGTCGAGGGACACAAGGAATGCACGAGCTGGGGGTTTTTGGCCACAGAGGCAGACGACGGTGGCCTGCGGGCACGCTTGGATGTGGCCCGCGAGGGAGGAAAGAGAGGGCGAGAGAGTGTGGTGGCGGAGAGTGGAGGGAAGCGGGTAGGGTTAGGGTTTGTAGGGGAAGGTGATTATCAGGGGGAGTGGGGCATAGTGATTGGCTCTCCCACCGGCTGACGTTGCCCAGAGGAGAGGGAGAGCATGCCTCCTGCGTGACCCCTTCGGTGAAGACCACAAAGAGGGGCACATGGGTGGGCTTGGGCCCGATGGGGATTAGGTAGAACACGTATGTGCGCAGAGAGAGAGAGAGAGGGAGGGAGGGAGGAAAGGAAATGTTGTGGCCTGGTATCCATGGGTTGTGTTGTGTTGAGGATTTCCCATTTTCTGAAAACAGAAAATAAAATAGGTATGAAAAGAATTATTTGGAGGACCAAATAATTTCTAAAAGGGATAAATTTTTTGGTTGGCTCTCTGAGTTATTCCAAAGCTCCGCTAAATTATTCAAAAGGCTATTAGCAAGGGTTGTGAAGAATTTCAAAAGGCGATAAAAGGGAAAATGGGTGGTTTGAACTAGGGCCATGAGAAAGAAGCGGGTCGAAATTGTGAAACAATTTGTGCACCATTTAGAAGTAAATAAGGCCATGTGCAAAGTGCGGAGGTGAGCCTTGATGCGGAACATCAAAAGGGAGAAGGCTTTGGATATTCACCATTTAATAAAATCAAAAATTAAAATAGGGGTTGGGGGTTTAATAAACTATGGGAATTAATTTGTTAAATGATGCAATATAACACATATGCAATGCTTATGATGCATAAAAAATATAATAGGCAAGAAAATATTTAAGATATTACTCTGGGATGTTATAGGATTGCCCTCCTCCTGTTCCATCTCCTCCTTCAAGCCCAGTTCCGGAGAGCTCGGAGGTTGGCCCCGCCTCGTCGAGAGTCCGTGGCGCAGACCTGTGTCGTGATTTTTGCGACACATTTCGGCATGAGCTGCTTGTACCACATGACCAACTTGTGCACCATGACGATGCACGACAGAATGCGAAGGAGGGCCCGGGCGGAGGTAGACAGGCTAGGGGGCTTAGGCGGTGGGAGGATGGGATCAGAGGTGCGATTTTTTGGGAGGGGGAGGTGGCATCCAGCTTTAAATATTTGGGTAGGTGAAGCGGCGAAGGTTGGATGCGAGCAGCCGGAGTAGGTCTCTCGGGCGGCGGATGGCTGGGGAGGATTTTTTAGGTGGGTCAGGGGTCTAGGAGTCCGTCGTGCGAACTTCCGGATTCCCTAGGGCTTCGCCAGTTGGAGTCGGTTTGTGGATTTTTCAACGCCTGAACTTGTCCGGCTTAATTTGATGATCCACATTGGATGGTTAAAATGTTCAGATGGTCTGATCGGGACTGAAGACTCATAATCTCTTCCTTCCCTTCATGCTCAGGTGGCTACGGCAAAGTACTCCTTCCCTCGAAGCTCCACCGGCCAACCAGTGGATTCTCCTCTCCTCCATCTGCCGCTCTAGCGGCTGGTGACGGGGAGGAGAACCCCGGTGCCTTGACTCCGGCTAGTAGTCTAGGTTAGCATTTTTTTTATTCCTTGCAGGGGCAACGCTCAAATGGATGACGACGCTTCATCTTCAAGTTGGTCTTCCATTGTTCGTTCCTCCTCAAATTCGCTCGTCAGGGCGAAGTCGCCGGAGCTCCGGCGTAGATTACTGCAGTCTCTTTGGGCGACAAGGTTAGAATTTCTCGCCAAGCGTGTGTGATAGCGAGATCTGGTGTGAGGTGCTTCAAATCAATTTAAGGGTTTAACGACGCTAACCGCGGCTCCCCGACGCTGGTTCTTAGGGGCACATGCATGAAGACTTCCTGGCTCATCGACAAGTTTAGGCGGACTCCATTATCAGGGCGGCGATAGCGATGCCTCATCGGCTCTTCTGGCGGCGATAGTGGTCGTTCGGTGGTCCAAAGACCTTGATCTAATTTTTATTATGTTCAGGGTACTTTGTAATTCCAATGAACTTTTACTCTATATCTGGGTATTAAAAAAACACCTAAACCCTTTTTTAACAAAGTACAATTGGAGATGCTCACATGCACGCACTTCGAAAACCTATGAGAGCCTTCAAGACACTGAGCCGACATAAAATTTTAAAATTGACGAAATCGTCATAAACACTTTTATAGTCAACGAAAACATCTCCTCACATTGAATGCACATAGTCGTAGTCGCTAAAATAAATTCAAAAAATCACGACCACCTGTGTCAAGTAACATGAACTCCGGTATCCACCACGAGAAATCTAAATATCTCGCACATCTGGGTGCACATCGTGACGTCCACCGTCGACATAGCCCTGGTGCGCGCGGTCGCGCAGTTAACGACGCAGCGATTCCGGGTGGCCCACGTAGTCGGCAAATCGTACGTGTGGGTGGGTGGGTGGGTGCGCCGGGGAGCGAGCCAGATGCGTTGAAGGCACAGTCCCTGTGCAGCCATGTGGCGGGGGGCAGCAGCTATCGAGCGATCGCCTCGCGTGCCGCTGAACTGAATCGATCCATGAGTCATGTCTGCCGCGTCGTACGACCCGTGTGCAGAAGCCGGAGCCCTTGCCACTGCCCGCCCAGGCAGGATCCGATGCTGCTGACTAGTTTATCTGCCGATCCGTTCGCGTCCCGACGACGAGGGCCGATAGTACATCCGGCGAGCTGGTCACACTCGCACTACGGGTTTGCCACCGTAAAGCCTCAGGAGGGAGGCGCTTCGACCCATCATCGCCGTTACATATCGCGATCCCGCGCGCCAAACTTTCCAGCGCTGTTTTTATCACGGCATCCCGTGCACCGAAAGCCGGCCAATAATGACTCCAGCTAGTCTCGTACGGTCGGTGCCCGAGCTTGGCCGGTGAGTTTTTTTCCCAGGAATGGACGGTGAAAAAGAAATCAAAAGGCCGACACGCCACCGGCATTTGCCCACGAAAGCGTTCATCAAAGCGAGAAAAAGCAGGAGGAAAAGAACGGCCAGCCCGATCGATCTGATTAGAAGCCCTGGACATCGGGGTGGCAGTTTAATCTGTCTGCTAATGCTTACCCCCCGGACCAAATCCACTCAAGCAAGGAAACCCCACCCGCTTTGCTAGGTTCGGCACGACGGGCCGGTGAGCGAGCGGACAGTCGTTTCGACCCCACATGTCAACGTCGGGCTCTCTTTCTAGACCCCTCTCGTCATCCTAGTCATGTGCAATCACTCTCCCGACGTGCATCCATTGCCAACTTGCAACCCTTGATTTAGTAACGAAATCCACCACGAACTCTTATCTTCGTCCGCTACTGGTGATTGAGCATCCGGAAGAATCAATGTTAATGCCACACAACAACTAAAATAAACCCCGGCCAATCGTTTGCGGACAAAATGGCTCACGCCACTGTTCCAAAATCGATCGATCACTGAATCAATTGGCTGAATTATCTCAACCTAAAGTATTGCCGGAGAGCGACGGGCGTGGACAAGCGTCCCGTCGGCAGCGGATGCGGAGGAGGCGCCACGGAGAGAGGCCAGAGGGAGCACCCCACCGACCATTCGCACCGGGCCACGCCTCGGTGAGCGTAACTGCCCACCACTCCACATGGCGCCCGCCGACCTCTCCCGATGCCGTCGATGCCGCGTCCGCCACGTCGGACTGACCGCCCCACGACATGCGTCGGGGCTCCACTGGCTCACGCGCTGCCCCGTCACGCCATTATTTCCGGCCGACACGCTGTCACTCGCAACGTTGAACCGTCCTTCTCTCTTGCTTGTGTCCTCACGTCCAGCGCTACAGGGCACAGATGTACACCTTTCGGCAGCGCCTCCCGATCGACCTCCTTGACAGCGGCTATATAAGGAAGCCTCTTGGCCTGGACACCTTCATCAGTCACAAAGCCAAAGCAAAAGCCACAAGCCAAGAACCAATACTTGATCTGTTGTTTTCTTTAGCTCCCGGAAGACTTTTCGCTGCACCGACCGATCCCGATCATGGAGGATGAGAGGAGCACCCAGTCGTACCAGGGAGGTGAGGCCGCCGAGCAGGTGGAGGTGACGGACAGGGGCCTCCTCGGCAACCTCCTCGGCAAGAAGAAGGCGGAGGAGGACAAGGAGAAGGAGGAGGAGCTGGTCACCGGCATGGAGAAGGTCTCCGTGGAAGAGCCCGAGGTCAAGAAGGAGGAGCACGAGGATGGCGAGAAGAAGGAGACCCTCTTCTCCAAGCTGCACCGATCCAGCTCCAGCTCCAGCTCGGTAAGTGTAAACATGATTTAATCAGTAGCGTTTTGCTGTATTAGGAAGTTATTAGGATATGGCACGGTTGTTGCGATTACTGACCTCGTGAGTGATCGTCTGTACAGTCTAGTGACGAGGAAGAGGAGGAGGTGATCGATGACAACGGTGAGGTGATCAAGAGGAAGAAGAAGAAGGGTCTCAAGGAGAAGCTCAAGGAGAAGCTGCCCGGCCACAAGGACACCGAGGGTGAGCACGTGACGGGCCTGCCCGCACCGGCGGCCCCCGCGTCTGTGCAGACCCACCACGACACCAACGTTGTCGTCGAGAAGATCGACGGTGACGTGAAGACAGAGGCGACACCGGCAGTGCCCGAGGAGGAGAAGAAAGGCTTCTTGGAAAAGATCAAGGAGAAGCTGCCCGGCGGCCACAAGAAACCGGAGGAAGCTGCTGCGGTGCCCGTCACGCACGCTGCTCCGGTGCCCGTCACGCACGCTGCTCCAGCACCAGTGCACGCGCCGGCGCCGGCCGCCGAGGAGGTGAGCAGCCCTGACGCGAAGGAGAAGAAGGGCCTGCTGGGCAAGATCATGGACAAGCTGCCTGGTTACCACAAGACAGGGGAGGAGGACAAGGCCGGCGCCGCTACAGGCGAGCACAAGCCCAGCGCTTGATCGCCGCCGTGACCGAGACCCGTGACCAGACCTCGATTGAATTGTTGGCGTGTGTTGTGTTTGCTTTACGTCTAAGTTGGTGTCAAGGTGGGAGGGGTTGATCGTCTTTGAAGGTCCGGTCCGTGAAGCCCGTTCAGTGACGGGTGCTTCTGTTTCAGTTTGGTTCAGAGTCAGGTCCTGGATGTTGTCAAGTTTGTTTACTTATGGGCACTTGTGTATTGGTTTATTGCTGGGCATTATGCCTTGATATTAAAGATTTCGGCCCAGTTCATATTGTTGCATTTTGTGAAGATATATAGCATATATTGTTGCGCTTTCTTTTGTTGCCAGAAATATATTGTTGCGTTGTACGTGTTAATTGTTGCTCAAAAGATGGTGTTTTTTTTGTGAGAGAAATTTTCAATCTATTCATTAATCATGACAGTACAGAGAACACTGAAGGTGATGAAAATTACAACTGGAGAATATAGAATTGGGTTTGGCGACTCAGAGCTGCAGAAGATTATAAGTTCGTTTGTGAGCTTTGCTTGGCTAATAGACTTTCGACTTCAACAAACTGATCTTACTTTTTGTTTTGCTTGTGGTATATGGTAAATTAGTGTCCTTAATTTTCCTTTGTCTTTATTTGGATTTACAAGATTTTGAACCGATGCTTTTGAGGCTTTATGTTATAAAATCATGGCAGCTTGCGCATTCGTCACGCACGGTGGGCTTCTTCTTGCACTCTCGCGCCCGCTGCCACACGTAAAGGCCTATCCTCCCTTATCATCTTCACCGCTTGGTGGATCTGGAAGCATCGAAACAGCTGCACCTTCGACGTGGACCGGCCCTCTGTCTCCCACTTGTGCTCCACCATCAAGGATGAAGCGCGCCTTTGGGCCCAGGCCGGCGCCGCCGCGATCACCAACATCATCCCAGAGCGCTAGGCTAGGGTTTTTCTTGGGGATGAGCAACCCCGTCTGTTTGCTCGGCGTCCACTTCCATGCCTTCCCTGTGTATATATGGCATAGTGTGTCGTCCTAATCCCATATTGTAAACACTCTCCTTCTATCAATGGAAAGATACGCATCCTTAGCGTATTCACAAAAAAAAATTAGTATCGTTACATTACTTTTTCCTTGTGTGCAAGAAGTCATGCAATATTCTTGTAGGCTTTTGGCTAAGCATATAGTGGTTTGGCTTCTTTGCTAAAGAAAATACTGACATGGACTTCAATTCGGGGTCAAAATATACATGGCCCTTTTATCTAAAAAGGACGGAACCGAGATTTGGATCAGGGGACCTCCTATATGGCACGGTGCACGCCAGGGGGCATGCGAACCTGCACCCTCCCTTCCCCTGTCCGCCAGTTTTGCCCAGCCTATTTGCGGGGCTGGACGCCTCTGTTTTTTCTCGTTTTTACTTTTCCTTTTTATTTTTTATTTTTATTTTTATTCTATGTTAAAATCATTTGGGATTACAAAAAGGTTCAAAAGTTTTCTTTTTTTTGAATTGTCAAGAACCGTTCTTGAATTCTAAAATGCTCTTGATTTCAAAATAATAAACATTTTTTAATTTAATGATCAATGTTTATTTTCATGAACAATTTTTATTAGCATTTTTAATAATGATTAGTATATTTTGTATTTGAATAACAAATTTTGAATTTGATGAACATGTTTTAGACTTGATGAACAAAATTTGTATTCAAGAACAATTTTTTCAAAAAATGGATGAACAAATTTAAATTTGACGGACATCTTTTAAAATCAATGAACACATTTTAAAGCTGCTGGACATTTTTTAATTTAAACAACAAACTTTTAATTTTTGTCCATGAAAAAAAAATGAATTCAATAAACATGCTTTGAATTGTTGAACATTTTTTAACATTGGTGAACACTTTTTGAATTAGATGAACAAAAAAATGTTCGTGTACTTGAAAATAAAATTAAAAATAAAGTTGAAAATGTAAGAGGAAATAAGAGACAAGGAAAAGGAAAACAGAAAAGAAAAATCAAAAACGAAAAAAGGGAAAAGAAAAGGAAAGAAAAACAAAAGGAAAAGGAAAAAACCCGGAAAATGGGCTGCCCATATGAACACCCAGCGAGCGAGGGGGGTTGCCTGCCATGCCGCTCGCGGGCGACCTGCGTGCCGGGACCTCCTATACGCCGCATATTGCGGCAAATGGAGCGCGCGCCGCACAGGGGGGATCGAGGACTGGGCCGGCCCAGTACAACCGAAGTTGAACACATTACAGCATGACGCTTGTCTCAAAAAAAAAATTTACAGCATGACACAAAAACGACGAGAAAAAGAGATGACTCGAACACGCGAACTGGCACATTTACCCGCATGCAGCTAGCCACTTGAGCTCACGCCGGGAGTTAAAAAATGCTTAGAACACACCTTTAAGAACAGTCAATGGAGTCATTTGATCCTAAAAAAGAAGACAGTGGAAGCAGATTTGGAACATTTACTGATTTTTTTACTACTCTCTTGGAAATTATGAACAATTTTGAAATTCCTATTTTGCAAAGGAAAATATTTATTTTCAACTTGACCAAATTTTATAATTTTATAATTTTTTCAAAAAACATAAAGCAACAGTGAACAATTTTAGAAGTCCTGAACATTATATACAAACGGCAAACATTTTTTGACAATTGCGAACATTTTTTCAAAACATGAACACATTTAGAAACAGCAATTTTTTTTAGGAAAATAGAAAAAACATAACACGAACAAGAAATTAAAAACGTGAACTTGAAATCCCGAACATTTTGCAAAAAAGAAAAGAAAATTTTAATTTTTGGAATAGACGAAGATTTTTTTAAAATTATGAAAATTGTTTTGAAAACATGAACATCTTTCTGAAATTTCTGAACAGTTTTTGAGAATGGGAACATTTTTTGAAAAGTTTTCAGAAATTTGAACAAAACCACTCTGAACAATTTTTGTACGAGAAGTATATTTTTTCTAGTACCCGAACAATTTTTGAAAAGATGCGAACATTTTTTGAAATCACAACCACATTTTAAAAATTTGATATTTTTAAAAGCAAGAACAAATCTCTAAATTTTTAAACCACGAACATTTTTTGAGATGTGAATAAATTTTGAAACCACACATTTTTCGAATTTGAACAAATTTTGAAACCACGAACATTTATTAAATTGTGAACAAATTTTGAAACATGAACAAATTTCAAATTCATGAAGAAATTGTAAAATTGTGAATAATTTTGGAATTGTGAACATATTTTGAAACATGATTAAATTTCAAATTGTGAATATTTTCGAATCTATGAACCAATTATGAAACTGCGATCATTTCTCAAATTGTGAACAAATTTTGTAACATCAACAAATTTCAAATTCGTGAACAAAATTATAAAATTGTGAACATTTTTCGGATTCTGAACAAATTTTGAAACCGTGAACAGTTTTTGAATTATGCACAAACTTTGAAACCGTGATTTTGTTTTGAATTGTGCACAGATTTTAAATTAATGAAAAACGAAAAAGAAAAAAATGAAAAAAAGAAAAAAGAAAATGAGAGAAAAGAAAAGAAAAAAGAAAATCGAAAATACAGAATAAAGAAAAAACCGATTCAAGGAACCTTTTAGAAGTTTTCTAAAACCAGAGAAAAAACCATCTGGTACCTCTAGAAGGTTCCCAAAACCAGGGACGTTGGAACGGTTAAACGGGCCGGCCCGTTGCGTCGCTGCTCGGTCACTCGCCTGTGCGAAGCGCCGGCAATTTGACGCAGCGAGCGGCAAATAGGATTTCCCCTGCGTGCCGTATAGGATTGCCCTTGGACGAGAACAGTGTTTCAGAGCACCAAGTCTATATGTCGCCCGTAAAGATTTGTATTACGAAAAAACTAACGCCCACACGTGTGGCATCTTATACATCGCTTACACGTCTCTATCATCACTCAGTTTGTCACGTATGAACATGCGATATCAGCAGGAATCTTTTTGGTTTTCAGCGTAACTTTTTTTATCTCCTAATTAAAAAATCGAATTAAAAATCCATTTTCAAAATTAAATCCGTCTCGATGAGATCTTCAAAACTAGACCCCATGTTGATATGTTTCGTCGAATTTTTTTTGCCAAAAGTTGCCATGATGTTTACACTGTAGTTGGCATAGTGCTTAAAATAAAGTTGCCATGTGGCAATTTTAGTTTGTAGAGCATGGCAATTTAAGTTTTTTTGATGATGATAATTTCAGTACTTTAATCATGAAAATTATTTTTTCTATGAACTATGGCAATTTTAAGTGCATGTATCATGGCAATTTTAGTTTATGGTTTATGACAAGTCTAGTTCTTAATTCCTCGTTTTATAATATGTCAAAATTTACTTTCAAATGTAGAATAAAATAGCTGAAACATATCATGACAATTTCAGTATAAACATCATGGCAATTCATGTGCAATAAACATGGCAACTTTTAACCCAAAAAAATTCGTTGAAATATATTGATATGAGATCTAGTTTCTAACATCTCGTCGCGAGGGATTTAATGGTAAAAATGAATCTCCAATCGGATTTTTTATTTAAGAAATAAAACATTTTAAAAACTGAAAATCCAAAAAGATTCTCATATACATGCATGCGGTGACGTGACGCAGTCTGTGTGTTATAGGGCGTGTGGGCAGGTTTGGCTTCTATCACACGTGCGGGCGTTAGCATTGTCCTTGTATTATGTTTGGCCATAAGGTTTCTGTGTAGCTGCGTTTTCTGGGCCACCTGCTTCGTTGTTGTTTTTTTCATTTCTGGCTCACTCGCTTGGTGTAGAGTTCAGCTGGTTTTTCTTTCTTTCTGCATATTTGACTGGTCCGGTTGTTAACGGTTTTTATTTCTTTCCTTTTTATGTTTTTTATTATTTCATCTGTTTTTTCTTTTCTTTCGTTTATGTGTGTTGTTTTTACAATTTTCATTGATTTTCTTTAGTTTTCATTTATTTTTGCATTCTTACCTTTTCAACGTGTTTCTTAAAAGATCTCATCGGTTTATTCGGTTTTCAATTGTTTTTACTTTATTAATTTTTATGTGTTTTTATTTACAGGTTTCTTTGATTTTATTTTATTTTAGTTTTTATCAGTGCATGTACACTTTCCTCAATACATGTTGTACATTTTTCTGTACATGTTGAACATTTTTTAAATACATAAGTTTTTCCAAATATATGCTTTGATGTGTACTTTTCTTTATATACATTATATATTTTATGTATTCATCTGAAATATTTTTTGTACAGTCTGAGCATTTTTTAAATACATGATTAACATGTTTTCATACATGTTTTTGATGTCTACTTTTCATACACTTTTCGTATACATCAAAAACATTTTTTCAATACATGATTGACCTTTTTTCAAATAGATGTTTCTGAACGCATTTTGCAATATGTGCCGAACACTTTTTTTAATATGTATTACACATTTAAAAATGTCACTAACATTTAGCAATAAATAAATAAATTGCGTTAACAGTTTTTTACACTACGTTAACGTTTTTCAAATTCATGATTCTTTTACTAAAAATAAGTAAATTTAAGTTTTGAAATATATCGACCTATAATATTTTCACGAAATATATAGATGAAAGAAAAAAGAACGAACGAGCGAACGAACGAAAGGAAAATTGAAAGAAACGAACGAATGAGCGGAAAACCTAGGTCTATGCTCAGCCTCACTACTGGATCGGCCTGGTAGTGTGTTCCTTGACGCGATGCTAAGCTAGGTCTCACGTTAAGCGAGACATAGGCGTGCCCGTTTGGAGATTGGGTGTTTTGCACCCCTAGTTAACTGTAAAATTCGGCCACACTCTCTATCCTACCGAGGGCATCGACGGATTTATACACCGTCAACAACCTTCGTCGTCTCATTGCCCAGCTTCCTCCAGGTGTGCGGTTGCTGGAGGCCAACGCAGAGACCTAGATTGATGGCGTCACATAATCCAAAGAAAGACGCCACTCATGGAAGGTTGGATTGTAATTAACAACCCCTCTAGGCTAGGCAAGTCAGAAGTACCACCGAACCGAACTCACCGTGCGACCACATTTTCCTTGTATGGGAGAGGCCCTATCCATGTTTGCAATTATGCCTCTTACGTGTGTCACCACCCATGGGAGGTTGGATTGTAGTACATCATTGATAAGGAGTTGCAAGTCCAAGCCTCGAGGGACCTGGGTTGTTAGGTGCACTGAAGAGTTGTTATATTCCCCTGGGGGAAGAGTTGTGCCATGGGGTGGCAGGGACCTAGACTCCCTCTTCGAGAATTACCTACGGGGAGATAAGAGACAGGATAGGAGAACCATGCTGTGAACCAGATTTGTCGGGCGTGATTGTCTGTGGTGTGGGTAAAGTGTACAACCTCTGCAGAGTGTTCAAAAATCTATTCGAATAGCCGCTTCCTTAGAGTGGGCAAACACAAAACACGTAAAATCATCAAGAGTGAAAGTTGGAAAGTTGAGGTACTGGTACAAGCAGCCCGTGCATCATGGATGTTAGGACTTGTGGTCAAGCCAATGGAAAGGCTTTGTGAAAGACGATCGGAAGACCGTCGGGAAGTGACTTGTAACGATTGTTGTTTACGTTCTTCTTCTTCTTCTTGTTGCGCTGTTATTGTTTCAACTGTTAACTTAGGAGTAGTATGGATCACACTTGGTGGAAAGACTTTAACTTAGTAGTGATCATATTTGGGAGTATGAACTTAAGCTAGTGAGTCGAGTGTTAAAGATGCTTGGTAAGATAACAAAGTTAAGCATATTATTGATAAAACTAGAAGTATTGGAGGAATAGCTTTAGACCAAGTGATCACCTTTCTGGGAAAGTCTTTAGTCTAGCAGTGATCACCTAAAGTTGGTAATCGGAGCGGAGAAAGATCACACTAGTGGACAAACTTTAGTTTAGTAAGTGATCACGATTGGTGACAAATTTTAGCTTATCGTAGTTGCGATAGTCATTCACTAGTTAAAATTTATAGTTGTAGTACTGTTTTAATTCAGTAGTTAAACTTGGTAGAAGTTCGTGTCAAGCTGTTGTTGACGGTGGTTGGTATTAGAGCAATTTCATGCTTGAGTAACTTGAAGTGTTGCTTGGGTGGTTTTACGAAGATTTGGCTTACGAGTACATTCAATATACTCATGGCTTTTAACATGGCCAGGTTTGAAGCTTTTTTCTGCAAGTAAGGAGACAGAGTCGACGCGTCGCTAGGAGATTTACCCGGTCAGATCCCTATGAAGTGGATCCGCGCTAGGACCTTGCTACTAAAGATAGAGTTTTCGCTACAGTCATCTCTGAGGCAGTCACCACAGCTACCTAGTGTTGGGGAACGTAGTAATTTCAAAAAAAAAAATCCTATGATCACGCAAGATCTATCTAGGTGATGCATAGCAACGAGAGGGGAGAGTGTTGTCTGCGTACCCTCGTAGACCGAAAGCGGCGCGTTATGACAACGCGGTTGATGTAGTCGTATGTCTTCACGATCCAACCGATCCTAGCATCGAATGTACGACACCTCCGCAATCTGCACACATTCAGCTCGGTGACGTCCCATGAACTCTAGATCCAGCTGAGGTCGAGGGAGAGTTTCGTCAGCACGACGGCGTGATGACGGTGTTGATGAAGTTTCCGATGCAGGGCTTCGCCTAAGCACTACAACAATATGACCAAGGTGGAAATCTGTGGAGGGGGGCACCACACACGGCTAAACAATCAACTTGTGTGTCTATGGGGTGCCCCCTCCCCCGTATATAAAGGAGTGGAGGAGGGGAGGGCCGGCCCTCTCTATGGCGCGCCCAAGGGGGGAGTCCTACTCCCAGTAGGAGTAGGTTTCCCCCCTTCCCTAGTTGGAGTAGGAGAAGAAGGAAGAGGGAGAGGGAGAGAAGGAAAGGGGGCCCGGCCCCCCTCCCAATTCGGATTGGGCTTTGGGTGGGGGGGGGGGGGGTAGTGCGCCCCACCTTGGCCGCCTCCTCATCTCTTCCACCATGGCCCATTAACTCCCAGGGGGGTTCCGGTAACCTCCCAGTACTCCGGAAAATGCCCGAACTCATCCTAAACCTTTCCGGTGTCCAAACATAGCCTTCCAATACATCGATCTTTATGTCTCGACCATTTCGAGACTCCTCGTCATGTCCGTGATCAAATCTGGGACTCCGAACAACCTTCGGTACATCAAAACACATAAACTCATAATATCAATCGTCATCGAACGTTAAGCGTACAGACCCTACGGGTTCGAGAACTATGTAGACATGACTTCCGGTCAATAACCAATAGCGGAACCTGGATGCTCATATTGGTTCCTACATATTCTACGAAGATCTTTATCAGTCAAACTGCATAACAACATACGTTGTTCCCTTTGTCATCGCTATGTTACTTGCCCGAGATTCGATCGTCGGTATCTCAATACATAGTTCAATCTCGTTACCGGCAAGTCTCTTTACTCGTTCCGTAATGTATCATCCCGTAACTAACTCATTAGTCACATTGCTTGCAAGGCTTATAGTGATGTGCATTACCGAGAGGGCCCAGAGATACCTCTCCGAAACACGGAGTGACAAATCCCAATATCGATCTATGCCAACCCAACAAACACCATCGGAGACACCTATAGAGTATCTTTATAATCACCCAGTTATGTTGTGACGTTTGATAGCACACTAAGTGTTCCTCCGGTATTCGGGAGTTGCATAATCTTATAGTCATAGGAACATGTATAAGTCATGAAGAAAGCAATAAACTAAACGATCATAGTGCTAAGCTAACGAATGGGTCAAGTCAATCACATCATTTTCTAATGATGTGATCATGTTCATCAAATGACAACACATGTCTATGGCTAGGAAACTTAACCATGTTTGATTAACGAGCTAGTCAAGTAGAGGCATACTAGTGACACTCTGTTTGTCTATGTATTCACACATGTATTAAGTTTCTGGTTAATACAATTCTAGCATGAATAATAAACATTTATCATGATATAAGGAAATATAAATAACAACTTTATTATTGCCTCTAGGGCATATTTCCTTCAGTGTCCCACTTGCACTAGAGTCAAAAATCTAGATTACATTGTAATGATTCTAACACCCATGGAGTCTTGGTGCTGATCATGTTTTGCTCGTGAGAGAGGCTTAGTCAACGGGTCTGCAACATTCAGATCTGTATGTATCTTGCAAATCTCTATGTATCCTTCCGACACTTGATGGCGGATGGAATTCAAGCGTCTCTTGATGTGCTTGGTTCTCTTGTGAAATCTAGATTCCTTCGCCAAGGCAATTGCTCCAGTATTGTCACAAAAGATTTTCATTGGACCCGATTCACTAGGTATGACACCTAGATCGGATATGAACTCCTTCATCCAGACTCCTTCATTTGCTGCTTCCGAAGCAGTTATGTATTCCGCTTCACACATAGATCCCGCCACGACGCTCTGCTTAGAACTGCACCAACTGGCAGCTCCACCGTTCAATATAAACACGTATCCGGTTGCGACTTAGAGTCATCCGGATCAGTGTCAAAGCTTGCATCGACGTAACCTTTTACGACGAGCTCTTTGTCACCTCCGTAATCGAGAAACATATTCTTAGTCCTTTTCAGGTATTTCAGGATGTTCTTGACCATTCCAAAGGATCCACTCCTGGATTACTTTGGTACCTCCCTACTATACTTATAGCAAGGTACACATCAGGTCTGGTACACATCATTGCATACATGATAGAACCTATGGCTGAAGCATAGGGAATGACTTTCATTTTTTCTATATCTTCTGCAGTGGTCGGGCATTGAGTCTCACTCAACTTCACGCCTTGTAACACAGGCAAGAACCCTTTCTTTGACTGGTCCATTTTGAACTTCTTCAAAATCTTATCAAGGTATGTGCTTTGTGAACGTTCAATTAAGCGTCTTGATCTATCTCTATAGATCGTGATCCCAATATATAAGCAGCTTCACCGAGGTCTTTCATTGAAAAACTTTTATTCATGTATCCTTTTATGATATTCAGAAATTCTATATCATTTCCAATCAACAATATGTCATCCACAAATAATATTAGAAGTGCTACAGAGCTCCCACTCACTTTCTTGTAAATTCAGGCTTCTCCAAAAGTCTGTATAAAACCATATGCTTTGATCACACTATCAAAATGTTTATTCCAACTCCGAGATGCTTGCACCAGTCCATAAATTGATTGCTAGAGCTTGCACACTTTGTTAGCATCCTTTGTATCGATGAAACCTTCTGGTTGCATCATATACAACACTTCTTCCAGAAATCCATTCAGGAATGCAGGTTTTACATCCATTTGCCAAATTTCATAATCATAAAATGCAGCAATTTCTAACATGATTCGGACGGACTTAAGCATCACTACGGGTGAGAAGGTCTCATCGTAGTCAACTCCTTGAACTTGTCAAAAACCTTTCGCAACAAGTTGAGCTTTGTAGACAGTAACATTACCGTCAGCGTCAGTCTTCTTCTTGAAGATCAATTTATTCTCTATGGCTTGCTGATCATCGGGCAAGTCAACCAAAGTCCACACTTTGTTCTCATACATGGATCCCATCTCAGATTTCATGGCTTCAAGCCATTTCGCAGAATCTGGGCTCATCATCGCTTCCTCATAGTTCGTAGGTTCGTCATGGTCAAGTAACATGACCTCCAGAACAGGATTACCGTACCACTCTGGTGCGGATCTTACTCTGGTTGACCTACGAGGTTCGGTAGTAACTTGATCTGAAGTTATATGATCATCATCATTAGCTTCCTCACTAATTGGTGCAGGAGTCACAGGAACTGATTTCTGCGATGAACTACTTTCCAATAAGGGAGCAGGTACAGTTACCTCGTCAAATTCTACTTTCCTTCCACTCCTTTCGAGAGAAACTCCTTCTCAAGAAAGGATCCATTCTTAGCAACGAATGTCTTTCCTTCGGATCTGTGATAGAAGGTGTACCCAATAGTCTCCTTTGGGTATCCTATGAAGACACATTTCTCCTATTTGGGTTCGAGCTTATCAGGTTGAAGTTTTTTCACATAAGCATCGCAGCCCCAAACTTTAAGAAACGACAACTTGGGTTTCCTTCCAAACCACAATTCATAAGGTGTCGTCTCAATGGATTTAGATGGTGCCCTATTTAACGTTAATGCAACCGTCTCTAAAGCATAACCCCAAAACGATAGCGGTAAATTAGTAAGAGACATCATAGATCGCACCATATCTAATAAAGTGCGGTTACGACGTTTGGACACACCATTACGTTGTGGTGTTCCGGGTGGCGTGAGTTGCGAAATTATTCCGCATTGTTTCAAATGAAGCCAAACTCGTAACTCAAATATTCTCCTCCACGATCAGATCATAGAAACTTTATTTTCTTGTTACGATGATTTTCCACTTCACTCCGAAATTCTTTGAACTTTTCAAATGTTTCAGACTTATGTTTCATTAAGTAGATATACCCATATCTGCTCAAATCATCTGTGAAGGTCAGAATAACGATACCCGCCGCGAGCCTCAATATTCATTGGACCACATACATCAGTATGTATGATTTCCAACAAATCTGTTGCTCGCTCCATTGTTCCGGAGAACGGAGTTTTAGTCATCTTGCCCATGAGGCATGGTTCGCAAGTACCAAGTGATTCATAATCAAGTGATTCCAAAACTCTATCAGTATGGAG
This sequence comes from Aegilops bicornis, assembly GCA_021605145.1. Taxonomy (NCBI): domain Eukaryota; kingdom Viridiplantae; phylum Streptophyta; class Magnoliopsida; order Poales; family Poaceae; genus Aegilops; species Aegilops bicornis. The sequence goes on from CM038674.1 coordinate 494,502,107, forward strand.
TTTCTTCATGCGCTTTACACCAATATGACACAAACGGCAGTGCCACAAATAAGTTGCACTATCGTTATCAACTCTGCATCTTTTGGCTTCAATATTATGAATATGTGTATCACTACTATCAAGATTCAACAAAAATAGACCACTCTTCAAGGGTCCATGACCATAAAAGATATTACTCATATAAATAGAACAACCATTATTCTCAGATTTTAAATGAATAACCGTCTCGCATCAAAAAAGATCCAGATATAATGTTCATGCTTAACGCTGGCACCAAATAACAATTATTCAGGTCTAAAACTAATCCCGAAGGTAGATCTAGAGGTAGCGTGCCGACGGCGATCACATCGACTTTGGAACCATTTTCCACGCGCATCGTCACCTCGTCCTTAGCCAATCTTCGCTTAATCAGTAGCCCTGCTTTGAGTTGCAAATATGAGCAATGTAACCAAGTATCAAATACCCAGCGCCATCATGCGCATTAGTTAAGTACACATCAATAACATGTATATCAAATATACCTTTCACTTTGCCATCCTTCTTATCCGCTAAATACTTGGGGCAGTTCCGCTTCAAAGTGACCAGTCCCTTTGCAAGAGAAGCACTTTCGGCCTCGTGCTTAGGTCCAGACTTGGCCTTCTTCACTTGAGCAGCAACTTGCTTGCCGTTCTTCTTGAAGTTCCCTTCTTCCCTTTACGCTTTTCTTGAAACTGGTGGTCTTGTTGACCATCAACACTTGATGCTCCTTCTTGATTTCTACCTCCGCAGCCTTTAGCATCGCGAAGAGCTCGGGAATTGTCTTATCCATCCCTTGCATAATGTAGTTCATCACAAAGCTTTTGTAGCTTGGTGGCAGTGGTTGAAGAACCCTGTCAATGACACTATCATCAGGAAGATTAACTCCCAGCTGAGTCAAGTGGTTGTGGTACCCAGACATTCTGAGTATATGTTCACTCACAGAACTATTATCCTCCATTTTGCAGCTGTAGAACTTATTGGAGACTTCATATCTCTCAATCCGGGCATTTGCATGAAATATTAACTTCAACTCCTGGAACATCTCATATGCTCCATGACGTTCAAAACATCGTTGAAGTCCCGGTTCTAAGCCGTAGAGCATGGCACACTGAACTATCGAGTAGTCATCAACAGGCGACTGCGAGGCATTCACAATGTCTCAGTTGTCGGCGCGGGTGGTACACCTAGCAGTGCTTCCAGGACATAATTCTTCTGTGCAGCAATGAGGATAATCCTGAAGTTACGGACCCAGTCCATGTAGTTGCTACCATCATCTTTCAACTTAGCTTTCTCTAGGAACGCATTAAAATTCAAAGGAACAGTAGCACGGGCCATTGATCACAACAACGTAGACATGCAAAATACTATCAGGTACTAAGTTCATGATAAATTAAAGTTCAATTAATCATATTAATTAAGAACTCCCACTTAGATAGACATCCCTCTAATCATCTAAGTGATCACGTGATCCAAATCAACTAAATCATGTCCGTTCATCACGTGCGATGGAGTAGTTTTCAATGGTGAACATCACTATTGTCAGTGTACAAAAGTAGGGGCTCTGCTTTTGACCCCTTTACTTGTGCACGGGCAGTCAGAGCCTCCCGCCACGGACACGCACAGACACGGCAGAAAGGGGGAGCCGGAGAGAAGCCGAGGCTGCAAGGTAAATGAAGCAACGACAAGGACCAAGGCCACAAGGATCGGATGGGTGAAGCAGGTTTTCCTGGCAAGGACCCTTGCCAGGGCAGCCTCAGCGGCCCCGGCAAGACCCTTGCCGGGGCAGCCCGCCCACACCAGCCGAGCGAGCCACCCTTGAGCCCACCAATGCTCAGACAAATGCGTTGGGACAGGGCTCGGGAGGCACCTCCGTGGTGGCATGCAGATCTTTGTGAATACATAGAATGCTCAAGATCAAATGAGGATAAGAGGGCAACCATCCTCACCGAAGAAACCCATAAGACCCCCGGCAAGACCCTTGCCGGGGAGGCCAGCGCGCCACGGCAAGACCCTTGTCGGGGAGGCCAGCGTGCCACAGTAAGACCCTTGTCGGGCCACCCGACAAGGCCCTCGCCAAAGCACACCAGCTGGGCCACTGCCAGGCCCGCACCAGATAAGTCTTCGCCGCCGTTCGCATGTAGCTGCCGACCCAACCAGCTGGGCAGGCACCTGCATGGCGGCATGCAATCCTTCATGGAGGCTCCACCACCGCGCCACCTCAGCTGCCTGCCTGCCTACACAGCACCGCATGCATCACTAGCTGGCGGGCGTGTCGAAGCAAGGAGGAGCGGCGACGGACGGGACGGGCCTTACCCCCGTTCCCAATAAAGCGAAGGGACACCTAAGCCTCGCATTAAATGCGTCTTGTCCTGTAATACTAGCGATAGACTCGCAACACTATACCCTTTCCACCTCCTGCTTGCCGCTGTGGTGACCCCTTTTCCTATAAAAGGAGGCCCAAGGCGACGAGGAAAAGGATTCGGCTCTTTGGAACCTCGCAGCACCTAGAGCTAGTTCAAGAGCTCAAGAACACTAAATATATCCACCAAAGCAGGACTAGGGTTTTACGCATCCTCGCGTCCGAACACAGGTAAAATCCCTTTGTGTTGTCTGCTAGTCCCGCTCTTCTCACGATCCCCGCCCCCCGCAACCGTAGAAGGGATTCTAGTGATCCCATAGGTGTCGTTTCCCACCGACATCTTTGGCGCCCCAGGTAGGGGTCGCGGAATTGTGAGAACCTGGTCCAGCAGTCGACCTAGTTGTTCTTCATCGCCCCGGCCCCTGCAGAGAAGGCGGCCAAGGAGGCAGCGCTGCCCGTGGCGCGGAAGACACCGAGGCGGCGACGAGAGAGCTAAGTCATGTTGAAATTTAAGTTTTTTTCTCTTTAAACATAAGGTTATTATCCTCGACGGTTCGGCCTATGTATGGAAAGCCTGTACGCAGAGGGGCCCTCCTGCGATCGGCAACGCCATTGTTCTGTTTTGAGTCCGCTCAACAGTTCAAGCGGCCGCGTCGAGAGCGGCAAGGTAGCCTTTTGCCATCAGCAACGCTCTCGGTTCTGACTCGAGTCAAGCTCGACAGATCGAGCGGCCGCGCCAGGGGCGGTAAGGTGCTTTTCCCGGCGACAAGCACGCTCGGCAGGCTAATGAGGATCCGTCACAACGCCGCCACAGGTTTACGTCTTTGCAAGCTTACCCGATTAGCGCAGGTGGACATACAAAGGAAAATCGGACAGGAAAATAACATGCATAAGTTTCAGGGGCATTACAAAGTTATATTACACAAATTGCCACCGCGGTTCTAACTAAAGATAGCTTTGTCTTGGTCATGAACCCTTGTGGCGATAGAGAACGGGATGCCTAGTCCCGCTACCGCCCTCAACCCTCTTGATTTTGTGGATGCGGCTGAGGATAGGCTGGATATGCTCGTTGAGCGCCGCGATGTCGGCATCCTCCGGCAAGCTCTTCAGCACCGCTACGAAGTCGAGGTCTGGGTGCCAGTGCGCAATCTTGGTGAGCACCCTGGTCATGGTCCCCCGGCAGAGTATCCGGGATTCCTCGGCCAGGGAGGCCGCCCGGTTGGAGTGAAGCCGCCTCAAGGCATCGACGACCTTCTCAAAGTATATGGTCAGATTGGCGTTGGGGCTCAAGTTCGCCTCTGGGGCGTACCCCATCTCCGGCATCCCCATGATGCCCAGTTGATCGGCGACCGAGTTTGCAACGGCGGCAAGATGCCTGAGCCAGCGTTTCTCACCCGCCTTGTAGTCATTGAGGTTGGCGGTCTCGTTCTTCAGCAGCTGCTTCTCCGTCTCCAGCTCCTTGGACAGGATCCCCTCCCGGGTCATGGCCCCCGACAGCGTCTCCTCGAGCTCTCCTAGCTTCAGCTTGAGATCTGTGATGGAGGCGTTGGCCTCGGAGAGCTCTCCGGACCTGCTGATGATCTCACCCCGCGCCACCGTCAGAGCACCATTGAGTGTGTGCTTCTCCTGGGCCAGCTTCAGAGCTTGCTCCTCCAGCTCCTTCACCTTGCCGTCATGGGCCTGAGCCAGGGCGTTGAGTGCCTCCTGATGCCTCCGCTCCAGCTCTTGGGTCCGCTGTAGGATGAGCTTGTCCACCTCTTCGTCCTTGCCGCGGAGCGTGGAGGCCAGTTTCTCCTCGCGCTTGGCAAGGTCCTCCTCCTGGGTCTTCAGGGCGGCCTCGTGCTGGGACCGGATGGCTTCGGCTCCATCGGCCAGCCTCTTTGCCGTCTCCTGGGCCTTCTCGATGTCGGCCAGCTTCATGGCGAGCTCCACCTCACGGCTGGCCAGCTCACCCCGGCGGCCTTTCACTCGTCCCCGAGCCTGGCGGAACCAGTCCTGCGCCTCGGGGACGCGCCCCCCAAAGTCCTCCTCCATCCTCTCCACCACCGCCGTCCTGGACTTGACCTTGTACAGGCGAGCGCGGTGGAGCGCCTGGAGCTTCCGAAAGCTGGCGCCCATGGCCTGGAGCAGCTGCTCCTCCAGGAGCAGCGCCCGCCAACGCCCGGCTCGAACAACCTCAAGCCCGGCGGTGGCAGCGCCTCGTCGAACACCTCTCCCTCAAAGGGAGCCCTGGTGCTCGACGCGCCAAGGAGATGGACGAAGAGGTCGTCGCTGACCCTCAGGTACCTGCCAAAGCCCGAGGCAGTGGAGGAGGAGGGCGGGTCACCAAACGCCCCCTCCTCGGCAGTGGCCTTGCCGGCTCCCTCGGCAGGCCCCTTGTCGGGCTCCTTGGCGGGCCCCTTGGTGGCATCCTCGGCGGCGCCCCTGGCTTCCTCCTCGGCAGCGATCTTCTCCGCCTCCGCCGCGGCATCCGCGGCGACGTCCTTGATGGTGGCGTCGACGTCCTCTAAGGAGAAGTCTGGATGCCATGAAAAAGATAGGGCGGAGCCAAGGTCGAAAGTCAACAAGGGAAAAAGAAGAACGCAAGCGGAGGTGGAGAGCGAGTGGTTTACCCATGCCGGGCCGAGAGGTGGAAGCCCATTCTTTGCCGAGGTCTGGCGTCGGGGCAAAGCCGCCGGCGCCTGCGTTCCCCTCCCCCTCCTCCGTGTGTACAGCCTTGGTGCTCGGTGTCCTTGTCGGGGACTCCCCTTGGGGCGGTGTAGTCGACGGGGGCGGCACAATCAGAGAAGCCCCCTGTGGCACCCCTTGGTGCTGCTCCCCTCCTGCATCCACATCACGGTTAACACTGAAACATCGCGCGCGACACACGTTGATTGAGGGTGAGTGGTGGACTCACGCTGGGGGCTGGGCCGGGGGCTACTCTCCGGACTACTCGACACCACCAGTGGCGTACTGGAGGTACCTGCCGGGGGCTGGCCTTCACAAACCCTGTCCCTCTTGATCCTCTGGTCCAGAATCTCCACATCCCTGCAAGACGAAGACAGGTAAGCAACGCCGTCAAGGAGGGGGGTGCAAGGAATGAGGGAGGAAAGCAGAGGCTTACTCCTCCTCCTCCTCCTCTGTTGCTTTCCTCTTCCGCTCCGGGCTGAGAGGCCCGAGCTCTCTCTCCGGGCTGAGAGGCCCGAAGTCAAACAAGTCACCCCCAATCCCTGCACCGATGTTTGCCAGCGAGGGGGGAGGCGATGGCGTCTGGGCACGCTTGGACGACGGAGAAGCAGGCATCCTCCTCTTAGACGCCACGGCTCTCGATGTTTTCTTCGCCGCCACCGCCCTCGCCGGGCGCGCGGGCGCCTCCTGGGCTTGCCGCAGCTGCACAGCCCGGTCGAGGCGGACTGGCTCGCCGGAGGTGGCCCGCCGCAGGAACCGCCTCCTTCCAGTGGTTGGAGGGTCGGCGGTTGCGGTCCTCCCCTCCTCGCCCTCCTCTTCCGACGACCCGTTGGTGGCGTCCTCGACGAGAGGAGCCCCAGTGTCGACACCGCTGGCCTCCCCAGCGGTTGTTGCCCATCGGGCGAGCTCCACCTCCTCCGGCTCCGCCGCGGCCTTGTCCACCACGCCGCCGGCGCTGCCGGCGTCCTTGACGAGCCTTGCCTCCTCCTCGGCAAGCCTCGCCTCCTCCACCATGGCGGCAATATAATCCAGCTCCATCGGGGAAGTGTCCTGGATGAGCCGCGGCTCGTCGATAACGTATACCTCGTGCAGAGTATCTAAGAACTCCTGCACCGCGAGCTCGTCCGGCTCGGCCCAATTCGGGTCGAGGCCGTGCGCGTTGAAGAGTGGCATCATGGCGATGATCTCACTCCGATGAGAGTTGTTGCTCAGCGGAACCACTCCCGCCGGCAGCTTGAAAACAGGCTCCTTGTCGACCTTGCCGGCCTTCGCGGCGGCCCTGGCAAGCTTGCCAGACCGCTCGACCTCGCCCGCGTCATCGACCTCGAGTTGAAAGATTCGCTGGCAAAGATGGGCGTGCCGCATCACTGTCAAGTTGTTATCGAGGCCGGGACGAAGCCTCATGATGTCGGCGGCGTTCACATAGAGCCAGGCCGGCCTCCCTTTGTCATGCAGAGGGGCAATCTGGCGGCGGATGAAGTCCGCCCCGATCATCTCGAGGGTGAGCCCGGCCTGGGTAAGCCGGAGAATCCTGGTGGTGGCGATCGTGAGCTTCGCGTCGTCGGCGTCGACATCACTCCAATTGCCACCACGGACCGGCGGCTTCTGGCGAACCTCGCAGAACACTGACAGGTCTTCCTCCTCAATCCAGCACCACCGGACCCGCCATTCTTCCCACCTCTCCTTCATGGCGCCATCCGGGTATGCCCCCTTGGCCGTCGGGATCCAGGCGACACAGCCAACAATGGTGCCCCCTGCCTGGATCCGAGGGGATAAGTAATGGCAGAAGAGCGCCGTGCTGGGGTGCACCCCGACGAAGCCCTCGCAGAGATGGGCGAAGAGGGCTATACACGCCATGGCATTCGGAGTAAAATCCAGGAGGTGGAAGCCGTAGGTGTGCATGATGTCCTTGAAGAAATTGGAAAAGGGGGGACAGAGCCCGCAAGAGAAATAGTCAATGAAGAAGGGGTACCGATGCGGGGAGGGGGCAGCGCTGGCAGGGACGATGGTCGTGGCCGGATGCCCGTCTTCTCTCCCCCCATCTTCACACCCCAGAAACACTTGAACATCTCCCGAAGCTCGGGCACGCCAATCGTCGAGGGGGAAAAGAAGGCGGATTGCGTTCGCTGCACCACCAGCGCACCCTCCGGTGCCTCCGTCACTCCGACGTCCTTGGCCCCTCCTTTACCCCTGGTGGATTTGGGCGCCATGGCGACAGCGGAAGCGGAAAAGCAAAGGACGGCGAGAGCACAACAGCGATGGGCGAAAGCAGAGAAGCTCGAGAGGAAGGGGGCGGCGGTTCTGAGATTGGAGGAAGGCGCAGGGAAGGGGTAAAAGTGAGCAGCGTGCCCGCGGTTATTCCTTTTTATGGGGAAGGCGCGGGCCGCCTCCTTTCCCATTAACTGCGACGCGACGCATGCGTGAAGGTGCTGTCCCACGCATGCCTCCCACGTCATATGCACGCGCACGACCCCCACGTCACGCGTTCAACGCGGGTCATGGGGAAACGCGGCGGACGGAACAGTGGCCACAGTAAAAATCCACCCCAACTGCCCGCGCACCGTTCTGGGCCTGGCCCAACAACGTGCTGCACTTATGTGTGGCCCAGGCCCGGGGGCTCCTGTCGGTGTACAAAAGTAGGGGCTCTGCTTTTGACCCCTAGTGCACGGGCAGTCTGAGCCTCCCGCCACGGCCACGCACAGACACGGCAGGAAGGGGGAGCCGGAGAGAAGCCGAGGCCGCAAGGCAAATGAAGCAACGACAAGGACCAAGGCCACAAGGATCGGATGGGCGAAGCAGCTTTTCCCGGCAAGGACCCTTGCCAGGGCAGCCTCAGCGGCCCCGGCAAGACCCTTGCCGGGGCAGCCCGCCCACACCAGCCGAGCAAGCCACCCTTGAGCCCACCAATGCTCAGACAAATGCGTTGGGACAGGGCTCGGGAGGCACCTCCGTGGTGGCATGCAGATCTTTGTGAAGACATAGAATGCTCAAGATCAAATGAGGATAAGAGAGCAACCATCCTCACCGAAGAAACCCACAAGACCCCCGGCAAGACCCTTGCCGGGGAGGCCAGCGCGCCACGGCAAGACCCTTGCCGGGCCACCCGGCAAGACCCTTGCCGGGGAGGCCAGCGTGCCACGGCAAGACCCTTGCCGGGACACCCGGCAAGACCCTTGCCGGGCCACCCGGCAAGGCCCTCGCCAAAGCACACCAGCTGGGCCACTGCCAGGCCCGTACCAGATAAGTCTTCGCCGCCGTTCGCATGCAGCTGCCGACCCAACCAGCTGGGCAGGCACCTGTGTGGCGGCATGCAATCCTTCGTGGAGGCTCCACCACCGCGCCACCTCAGCTGCCTGCCTGCCTACATGGCACCGCATGCATCGCTGGCCAGGGCGCGTGTCAAAGCAAGGAGGAGCGGCGACGGACGGGACGGGCCTCGCCCCCGTCCCCAATAAAGCGAAGGGACACCTAAGCCTCGCATTAAATGTGTCTTGTCCTGTAATACTAGTGATAAACTCGCAACACTGTACCCTTTCCGCCTCCTGCTTGCCACTGTGGCGACCCCTTTTCCTATAAAAGGAGGCCCAAGGCGATGAGGAAAATGATTCGACTCTCTGGAACCTCGCAGCACCTAGAGCTAGTTCAAGAGCTCAAGAACACTAAATAGATCCACCAAAGCAGGACTAGGGTTTTATGCATCCTCGCGGCCCGAACCTGGGTAAAATCCCTTTGTGTTGTCTGCTGATCCCGCTCTTCTCACGATCCCCGCGCCCCGCAACCGTAGAAGGGATTCCAATGATCCCATAGGTGTCGTTTCCCACCGTCAACTATGTTGATCATATCTACTATATGATTCACGCTCGACCTTTCGGACTCAGTGTTCCGAGGCCATATCTGCATATGCTAGGCTCGTCAAGTTTAACCTGAGTATTCTGCGTGTGCAAAACTGGCTTGCACCCATTGTATGTGAACGTAGAGCTTATCACACCCGATCATTGATACGTCTCCAATGTATCCATAATTTTTTATTGTTCCATGCTATATTATATTCTGTTTTGGACATTATTGGGCTTTATTATGCACTTTTATATTATTTTTGGGACTAATCTATTAACCGGAGGCCCAACCCAGAATTGCTGTTTTTTGCCTATTTCAGAGTTTCGCAGAGAAAGAATATCAAACGGAGTCCAAACGGAATGAAATCTTTGGGAACATGATTTTTGGAACGAACGTGATCCAGAGGACTTGGACCGTACGTCAAGAAATCAACCAGGAAGGCACGAGGTAGGGGGCGTGCCCTCCACCCTTGTGGGGCCCATGTTGCTCCACCGACGTACTTCTTCCTCCTGTATATACCTACGTACCCCCAAACTACGGAATCTGAGCCAAAACCTAATTCCACCTTGCAACCTTCTTGCCCATGAGATCCCATCTTGGGGCCTTTTAGGAGCTCCATGGGAAGGCATCGATCACAGAGGGCTTCAACATCAACACCATAGCCTCTCCGATGATGTGTGAGTAGTTTACCTCGGACCTTCGGGTCCATAGTTATTAGCTAGATGGCTTCTTCTCACTTCTTGGATCTCAAGACAATGTTCTCCCCCTCTCTTGTGGAGATCTGTTCGATGTAATCTTCTTTTGCGGTGTGTTTGTTGAGACCGATGAATTGTGGTTTTATGATCAAGTTTATCTATGAACAATATTTGAATCTTCTCTGAATTCTTTTATGTATGATTGGTTATCTTTGCAAGTCTCTTCGAATTATCAGTTTGGTTTGGCCTACTAGATTGATCTTTCTTGCAACGGGAGAAGTGCTTAGCAATCTTGCGGTGTCCTTTCCCAGTGACAGTAGGGGTAGCAAGGCACGTATTGTATTGTTGCCATCAAGGATAACAAGATGGGGTTTATATCATATTGCATGAATTTATCCCTCTACATCATGTCATCTTACTTAAAGCATTACTCTGTTCTCTTGAACTTAATACTCTAGATGCATCTTTGGATAGCGGTCGATGTGTGGAGTAATAGTAGTAGATGCAGGCAGGAGTCGTTCTACTTGTATTGGACGTGATGCCTATATACATGATCATACCTATATATTCTCATAACTATGCTCAATTCTATCAATTGCTCAATAGTAATTTGTTCACCCACCGTAATACTTATGCTCTCGAGAGAAGCCACTAGTGAAACCTATGGCCCCCGGGTCTATTTTCCATCATATTTAAGCTCCCAACAAAAAGTTATTTCTTGTGCCGTTTTTATTTTGCTTTCTTTACTTTGCATCTTTATCATAAAAATACCAAAAATATTATCTTATCATATCTATCAGATCTCACTCTTGTAAGTGACCGTGAAGGGATTAACAACCCCTTTATTGCGTTGGTTGCAGGATTTATTTGTTTGTGTAGGTGCGAGGGACTCGTGCGTGGCCTCCTACTGGATTGATACCTTGGTTCTCAAAAACTGAGGGAAATACTTACACTACTTTCTGCATCACCCTTTCCTCTTCAAGGGAAAACCAACGCAGTGCTCAAGAGGTAGCAAGAAGGATTTCTGGCGCCGTTGCCGGGGAGTCTACGCAAAAGTCAACATACCAAGTACCCATCACAAACCCTTATCTCCCGCATTACATTATTTGCCATTTGGCTCTCATTTTCCTCTCCCCCACTTCACCCTTGCAGTTTTATTCGCCCTCTCTTTTTCGTTCGCCTCTTTTTCGCTTGCTTCTTATTTGCTCGTGTGTTGGATTGCTTGCTTGTCACTATGGCTCTTCCCATATTTGGTGATCTTCACCTTAAAAGGTTAGAAGAAATCGAAAGCAACGTTAGGAGTTTTATGGTCTTACAATTTGAGCATAATAATTTCTTTAGAAACGAGCTTAAGGAACAAAAAAACTTTATGAGTTATACGAATAAAAAGCTCGATGATATGTCTAAAGAATTTGATGGTTTGAAATCTCAAATTGCTCATCTTGAGAAGTTAATAGCTGAAGTTTCGGATAAGCAGGCCACCTTAGTTAATAAGATGGCCGCTAAGCCGGATTTGTTTTGGGAAAATAAAGATGAAGATCTAAAAGTTATTGATGTGTCCCCTATTAAATCTTTGTTTTGCAATATGAATCTTGATAATGATGGGACTGAATATGTTCCACATTTACCTAGAAGGCATTCCAAAAATTCGGAGTTTTTAGATCTTGATGCTAAAATTGATAAAAGTGAGATTGAAGAAGTTAAAACTCTAGATATTAATGAACCCGCTATTTTGGATTTCAAGGAATTTAATTATGATAATTGCTCTTTGATAGATTTTATTTCCTTGTTGCAATCCGTGCTAAATTCTCCTCATGCTTATAGCCAAAATAAAGCTTTTACCAAACATATCGTTGATGCTTTGATGCAATCTTATGAATAAAACTTGAGTTGGAAGTTTCTATCCCTAGAAAACTTTATGATGAGTGGGAAACTACTATTAAAATTAAAATTAAAGATCATGAATGCTATGCTTTGTGTGATTTGGGTGCTAGTGTTTCCACGATTCCAAAAATTTTGTGTGATTTGTTAGGTTTCCATGAATTTGATGATTGCTCTTTAAACTTGCACCTTGCGGATTCCACCATTAAGAAACCTATGGGAAGAATTAATGATGTTCTTATTGTTGCAAATAGGAATTATGTGCCCGTAGATTTTATTGTTCTTGATATAGATTGCAATCCTTCATGTCCTATTATTCTTGGTAGACCTTTCCTTAGAACGATTGGTGCAATTATTGATATGAAGAAAGGGAATGTTAGATTCCAATTTCCGTTAAGGAAAGCGATGGAACACTTCCCTAGAAAGAAAATAAAATTACCTTATGAATCTATTATGAGGGCCACTTATGGATTGCCTATCAAAGATGACAACACCTAGATCTATCCTTGCTATTATGCCTAGCTAGGGGCGTTAAACGATAGCGCTTGTTGGGAGGCAACCCAATTTTTTTTGCTTCTGTTTAGGAATAAATACTTGATCTAGCCTCTGGTTAGATTTGTTTTTATGTTTTAATTAGTGTTTGTGCCAAGTTTAACCTATAGGATATACTTGGATGATAGTTATTTGATCTTGCTGAAAATTCCAGAAAACTTCTGTTCACGCAAATAATTTTTAAAAATCACCAGAACGTGATAAAATATTGATTCCAATTGCTGTTGATAAATAAACAAATTTTCTAAGTCTTCCTATTTTGGATGAATTTTTGGAGTTCCAGAAGTTTGCATTAGTTACAGATTACTACAGACTATTCTGTTTTTCGTGTGTTGTTTGCATATTTTGATGAATCTATGGCTAGTAAAATAGTTTATAAACCATAGAGAAGTTTGAATACAGTATGTTTAACACCAATATAAATAAAGAATGAGTTCATTACAGTACCTTGAAGTGGTGTTTTGTTTTCTTTCGCTAACGGAGCTCACGAGATTTTCTGCTGAGTTTTGTGTTGTGAAGTTTTCAAGTTTTGGGTAAAAGATTTGATGGATTATGGAACAAGCAGTGGCAAGAGCCTAAGCTTGGGTATGCCCATGGAACCCCAATGTAATCTAAGGACACCTAAAAGCCAAAGCTTGGGGATGCCCCGGAAGGCATCCCCTCTTTTCGTCTACTTACATCGGTAACTTTACTTGGAGCTATATTTTTATTCACCACATGATATGTGTTTTGCTTGGAGCGGCTTGCATTATTTGAGTCTTTGTTTGTTAGTTTGCCACAATAATCCTTGCTGTAAACATCTTTTGAGAGAGACACACATGGTTCGAAAATTATTAGAATACTCTATGTGCTTCACTTGTATCTTTTGAGTTATATAGTTTTTGCTCTAGTGCTTCACTTATATCTTTTAGAGCACGATGGTGGATTTGTTTTATAGAAACTATTGTTATCTCATGCTTCACTTAGATTATTTTGAGAGTCCGACAAAACAGCATGGTAATTTGCTTTAATTATGCTAGGCATTTAAGACTAGTGAAAACAAATTCTTATGAGTGTGTTGAATACTATGAGAAGTTTGATGCTTGATAATTGTTTTGAGATATGGAGATGGTGATATTAGAGTCATGCTAGTTGAGTAGTTTTGAATTTGAGAAATACTTGTGTTAAAGTTTGTGATTCCCGTAGCATGCACGTATGGTGAACCGTTATGTGATGAAGTCGGAGCATGATTTATTTATTGATTGTCTTCCTTATGAGTGGCGGTCGGGGACGAGCGATGGCCTTTTCCTACCAATCTATCCCCCTAGGAGCATGCATGTAATACTTTGCTTTGATAACTTGTAGATTTTTGCAATATATGAGTTTCTTTATGACTAATGTTGAGTCCATGGATTATACGCACTTTTCTTCCTTCCACCATTGCTAGCCTCTCTATTACCGCGCACTTTTCGCCGGTATCATACACCCACCATATACCTTCCTCAAAACAGCCACCATACCTACCTATCATGGCATTTCCATAGCCATTTTGAGATATATTGCCATGCAACTTACCACCGTTTCGTTTACTATGACACGCTCCATTATTGTCATATTGCTTCGCATGATCATGTAGTTGACATTGTATTTGTGGCAAAGCCACCGTTCATAATTCTTTCATACATGTCACTCTTGATTCATTGCATATCCTGGTACACCGCTGGAGGCATTCACATAGAGTAGAGTCATATTTTGTTCTAAGTATTGAGTTGTAATTGTTGAGTTGTTAGTAAATAAAAGTGTGATGATCATCATTTTTAGAGCATTGTCCCAAGTGAGGAAAGGATGATGGAGACTATGATTCCCCCACAAGTCGGGATGAGACTCCGGACTAAAAAAAAAAGAGAAGAGGCCATAAAAAAAAGGCCCAAAAAAATGAGAGAAAAAGAGAGAAGGGACAATGTTACTATCCCTTTACCACACTTGTGCTTCAAAGTAGCACCATGATCTTCATGATAGAGAGTCTCCTATCACTTTCATATACTAGTGGGAAATTTACATGATAGAACTTGGCTTGTATATTCCAATGACGGGCTTCCTCAAAATGCCCTAGGTCTTCGTGAGCAAGCGAGTTGGATGCACACCCACTTAGTTCCTTTTGTTGAGATTTCATATACTTATAGCTCTAGTGCATCCGTTGCATGGCAATCCCTACTCACGCACATTGATATCTATTAATGGGCATCTCCATAGCCCGTTGATACGCCTAGTTGATGTGAGACTATCTTCTCCTTTTTGTCTTCTCCACAACCACCATTCTATTCCACACATAGTGCTATGTCCATGGCTCACGCTCATGTATTGCGTGAAGATTGAAAAAGTTTGAGAACATCAAAAGTATGAAACAATTGCTTGGCTTGTCATCGGGTTGTGCATGATTTAAATACTTTGTGTGGTGAAGATAGAGCATAGCCGCACTATATGATTTTGTAGGGATAACTTTCTTTGGCCATGTTATTTTGAGAAGACATAATTGCTTAGTTAGTATGCTTGAAGTATTATTATTTTTATGTCAATTTTAAACTTTTGTCTTGAATCTTTCAGATCTGAATATTGATACCACAGTTAAGAGAATTACATTGAAATTATGCCAAGTAGCATTCCACATCAAAAGTTCTGTTTTTATCATTTACCTACTCGATGACGACCATGAATTAAGCTTGGGGATGCTTGATACGTCTCCAACGTATCTATAATTTTTTTATTGTTCCATGCTATATTATATTCTATTTTGGACATTATTGGGCTTTATTATACACTTTTATATTATTTTTGGGACTAACTTATTAACTGGAGGCCCAGCACAGAATTGCTGTTTTTTGCCTATTTTCGAGTTTTGCAGAAAAAGAATATCAAACGGAGTCCAAACGGAATGAAACCTTCGGGGACGTGATTTTTGGAACGAACGTGATCCAGAGGACTTGGACCCTACGTCAAGAAATCAACCAGGAAGGCACGAGGTAGGGGGGGGGCGCCTACCCCCCCTGGACGCGCCCTCCACCCTCGTGGGGCCCATGTTGCTTCACCGACGTACTTCTTCCTCCTATATATACCTACGTACCCCCAAACTACCAGATACGGAGCCAAAAACCTAATTCCACCGCCGCAACCTTCTGTACCCGTGAGATCCCATCTTGGGGCCTTTCTGGGAGCTCCGCTGGAGTGGGCATCGATCACGGAGGGCTTCTACATCAACACCATAGCCTCTCCGATGATGTGTGAGTAGTTTACCTCAGACCTTAGGGTCCATTGTTATTAGCTAGATGGCTTCTTCTCTCTTTTGGATCTCAATACAATGCCCCCCTCTCTTGTGGAGATCTATTCGATGTAATATTCTTTTTGTGGTGTGTTTGTTGAGACCGATAAATTGTGGGTTTATGATCAAGTTTATCTATGAACAATATTTGAATCTTCTCTGAATTATTTTATGTATGATTTTTTATCTTTGCAAGTCTCTTGAATTATCAGTTTGGTTTGGCCTACTAGATTGATCTTTCTTGCAATGGGAGAAGTGCTTAGCTTTGGGTTCAATCTTGCGGTGTCCTTTCCCAAAGGATGTGAGGGGGCAGCAAGGCACATATTGTATTGTTGCCATCGAGGATAACAAGATGGGGTTTATTTCATATTGCATGAATTTATCCCTCTACATCATGTCATCTTACTTAAAGCGTTACTCTATTCTCTTGAACTTAATAATCTAGATGCATGCTGGATAGCGGTCGATGTGTGGAGTAATAGTAGTAGATGCAGGCAGGAGTCGGTCTACTTGTCTTGGACGTGATGCCTATATACATGATCATACCTAGATATTCTCATAACTATGCTCAATTCTGTCAATTTCTCAACAGTAATTTGTTCACCCACCGTAATACTTATGCTCTCGAGAGAAGCCACTAGTGAAACCTATGGCCCCCGGGTCTATTTTCCATCATATTTAATCTCCCAACAATAAGTTATTTCTTGCGCCGTTTTTATTTTGCTTTCTTTACTTTGCATCTTTATCATAAAATACCAAAATATTATCTTATCGTATCTATCAGATCTCACTCTCGCAAGTGACCATGAAGGGGTTGACAACCCCTTTATTGTGTTGGTTGCGAGGATTTATTTGTTTGTGTAGGTCCGAGGGACTCGTGCGTGGCCTCCTACTGGATTGATACCTTGGTTCTCAAAAACTGAGGGAAATACTTACGCTGCTTTACTGCATCACCCTTTCCTCTTCAAGGGAAAACTAACGCAGTGCTCAAGAGGTAGCAATCATCACGTGGTGTCTCGGCACGACGAACTTTCGCAACGGTGCATACTCAGGGAGAACACTTGTACCTTGAAATTTAGTGAGAGATCATCTTATAATGCTACCACCGAACTTAAGCAAAATAAGATGCATAAAGGATAAACATCACATGCAATCAATATAAGTGATATGATATGGCCATCATCATCTTGTGCCTTTGATCTCCATCTCCAAAGCACCATCATGATCACCATCGTCACCGGCTTGACACCTTGATCTCCATCGAAGCATCGTTGTCGTCTCGCCAACTGTTGCTTCTACGACTATCGCTACCGCTTAGTGATAAAGTTAAGCAATTACATGGCGATTGCATTTCATACGATAAAGCGACAACCATTTGGCTCCTGCCAGTTGCCGATAACTGTTACAAAACATGATCATCTCATACAACAATTTATATATCATCATGTCTTGACCATATCACATCACAACATGCCCTGCAAAAACAAGTTAGACGTCCTCTACTTTGTTGTTGCAAGTTTTACGTGGCTGCTACGGGCTTAGCAAGAACCGTTCTTACCTATGCATAAAAATCCACAATGATTTTTCGTTCAGTGTGCTGTTTTAACCTTCAACAAGGACCGGGCGTATGCTACTCGATTCAACTAAAGTTGGAGAAAGCGGCACCCGCCAGCCACCTATGTGCAAAGCACGTCAAGAGAACCAGTCTCGCGTAAGTGTATGCAGCGTAATGTCGATCCGGGCCGCTTCATCCAATAATACCTTTGAATCAAAGTATGACATCTTTGGTAAGTAGTATGACTATTATCGCCCACACCTCTTTGTGTTCTACTCGTGCATATAACATCTACGCATAGACCTGGCTCTGATACCACTGTTGGGGAACGCAGTAATTTCAAAAAAAAATCCTATGATCACGCAAGATCTATCTAGATGATGCATAGCAACGGGAGGGGAGAGTGTTGTCTATGTACCCTCGTAGACTGAAAGCGGAAGCGTTATGACAACGCGGTTGATGTAGTCGTACGTCTTCATGATCCGACCGATCCTAGCACCAAATGTACGGCACCTCCGCGATCTGGACACGTTCAGATCGGTGACGTCCCACGAACTCTAGATCCAGCTGAGGTCGAGGGAGAGTTTCCTCAGCACGACGGCGTGATGATGGTGTTGATGGAGTTACCAACGCAGGGCTTCGCCTAAGCACTACAACGATATGACCGAGGTGGAAATCTGTGGAGGGGGGCACCACACACGACTAAACAATCAACTTGTGTGTCTATGGGGTGCCCCTCCCCGTGATATAAAGGAGTGGAGGAGGTGAGGGACGGCCCTCTCTATGGCGCCCATGGGGAGTCCTACTCCTAGTAGGAGTAGGTTCCCCCCCTTCCCTAGTTGGAGTAGGAGAAGAAGGAAGAGGGAGAGGGAGAGAAGGAAAGGGGGGCCGGGCCCCCTCCCAATTCGGATTGGGCTTTAGGGGGGGCACCCCACCTTGGCCACCTCCTCCTCTCTTCCACCATGGCCCATTAAGGCCCATTAATTCCCCGGGGGGTTCCGGTAACCTCCCGGTACTCCGGAAAATGCCCGAACTCATCCGAAACCTTTCCGTGTCCAAACATAGCCTTCCAATATATCGATCTTTATGTCTCGACCATTTCGAGATTCCTCGTCATGTTCGTGATCACATACGGGACTCCGAACAACCTTCGGTACATCAAAACACATAAACTCATAATACTGATCGTCATCGAACGTTAAGCGTCACGGACCCTACGGGTTTGAGAACTATGTAGACATGAGGGCATCTCCACCGTTGGCCCTCTAGGGGCGTCTAAAAGCGCCTACCGGGAGTGAGCCGGCGCAAAAAAAATGGCCCTGGGCGAAGTCGGTCCTCACCGTCGGCCCCTGTGGCTTCTCAAAGCGCCAGATAAAAAAAAGAAGGGCCGTTCGGCGAAGTTATGATAAAAAGTAGTTAAATTTCGGCTAAACATGGCAAATTTTGGCGAAATTCGCTCATTTTCATTACATTAACCTAATTTAAAAAAGAAAGGGGATGAAGTCGTCGCCGCCGTCGTCGTCGTCGGCCTTCTCCTCCTTGACGCGCCCTATTTGGACCGGCGTCGCCATGGCGGATCGGCGGCGCTGTCGTCGTCGTCGTCGTCATTGATCGCATAGGACGACGACCCCGTCTTCATCGCGGCCGCGTCGGCGCTCCTCGAAGCGGCGCAGGGCGGCGCGCTGGCGCTCCTTCGCCTTCTCCCGGCGCGCCTTCTCCATCGCAATGGAGTCCTGGCGCGCCCATTCTAGGGCCGCGTCGTCGTCGAACTCCGCCTTCACCGGCACCAGCCCGGCCCGTCTTTGGCTTGACGAAGCGCGGAGGAGCCGACGAGGAGGAGGCGCTGGCCGCCTCGTTGATGACGATGTCGCCGCGAAAAGCGCTGCCGAGCGGCGACTCCGCCGCTGGCTCGGCCTTGACGCCGAGCAGGGCCGGAGTGCCGGAGGAGTGCGATGAGGATCGGGAGGAGGAAGAGGAGGAGGAGGACCCGAACCTCCTTGGCGCCCATGGCCCGACGCGTCGGTGCTGCGCCGGGGGGTACGCCAACGGCGGGTCGTTGCCGCCCTCGAGGTACGTGAGCACACCCTCGAGTGTGCGGCCGGGGACGCCCCACCAGAGGTGGCGCCCCTCGTTGTTCTGCCGGCCGCCGACCACCGGCGCGCCGTTGGTGGACGCCAATCGTTCTTTGCTGGCGGCGCTGAATACGCCGCCCAGGCCGCGTGGTTGTCGGGCGGCGTCTTGGGGAGGGAGAGTTGGCCGTCGGTGAGGGACGCCGCGATCTCGACCTCCTCGGCGAAATGCCGGCCGCCACGTCATCGGGCAAAGGGGATGGGCACTCCCCGACGCCGAAGTCTCCACCCCGTTGGCCCGGCGCGCATGTCCGGCGGCGCCGGGATGTTCGCCTGGAACAGGAGCCAGGACTCCTGTTCGCGGAGCGAATGGCGGCCAAAGCCGTTGGCCGCCGCCTCGTCTCTGGGGAAGCATTCTGCCATGGCGACGGCGGGGCTGGGCGGGCTCGGGAGAGGTAGAGGGAGGGGCTGGACGGCGGCGAGGGGCAGGGCTGGTGTGGGCACAGGCGAGTGGAGGCCGCCGGCTTTTATAGCCGGGTCGCGCCCGTGTGTACGCGTGCGAGGGAGGGGAGGCGTCGGCGCCCGTCCGTGAAGCGCCGCTTGAGGAATCAATGGCAAGGCTGACCGTGGCAGCCTTGCCATTGATTCCCCACGGGAACCGAGGCTGTTGGGGAAGACGAGGCGCTGAAGTCGCCGACGCTGGCTGGCTCGCGTCTTTTTCGCGCCAAAACAGCTCACACCGGCGCCCCCGGGCGCCCCCAGCGCGCCGGGTTCGGGCTGGGTCCGCCGGCGCTGTTTTCGGTCCAAGCCGGCAAAAATCGGGCTCCTCGGGGCGCGACTGGGCCGTTTTTTCGGCCGCGAAAAAATCGCTCGGGAGGCCTTCACGGGGCGCTGGAGATGCCCGACCGAGACTCACTTCCGTCAATAACCAATAGCGGAACCTGGATGCTCATATTGGTTCCTAAATATCCTCTGAAGATCTTTATCGGTCGAACCGCATAACAACATACGTTGTTCCCTTTGTCATCGGTATGTTACTTGCCCGAGATTCGATCGTCGGTATCTCAATACCTAGTACAATCTCGTTACCGGCAAGTATCTTTACTCGTTCCGTAATGTATCATCCCGTAACTAACTCATTAGTCACATTACTTGCAAGGCTTATAGTGATGTGCACTACCGAGAGGGCCCAGAGATACCTCTCCGAAACACGGAGTGACAAATCCTAATCTCGATCTATGCCAACCCAACAGACACCATCAGAGACACCTATAGAGCATCTTTATAATCATCCAGTTACGTTGTGACGTTTGATAGCACACTAAGTGTTCCTCCAGTATTCGGGAGTTGCATAATCTCATAGTCATAGGAACATGTATAAGTCATGAAGAAAGCAATAAACTAAACGATCATAGTGCTAAGCTAACGAATGGGTCAATTCAATCACATCATTCTCTAATGATGTGATCCCGTTCATCAAATGACAACACATGTCTATGGCTAGGAAACTTAACCATCTTTGATTAACGAGCTAGTCAAAGTAGAGGCATACTAGTGACACTCTGTTTGTCTATGTATTCACACATGTATTAAGTTTCCGGTTAATACAATTCTAGCATGACTAATAAACATTTATCATGATATAAGGAAATATAAATAACAACTTTATTATTGCCTCTAGGGCATATTTCCTTCACCTAGTACCACTCCGACCTCGACACAATGTGGAGACAGTAGCAAATTTCCCTCAAGTGGATGACCTAAGGTTTATCAATCCGTGGGAGGCGTAGTATGAAGATGGTCTCTCTCAAACAACCCTACAACCAAATAACAAAGAGTCTCTTGTGTCCCCAACACACCCAATACAATGGTAAATTGTATAGGTGCACTAGTTCGGCGAAGAGATGGTAATACAAGTGCAATATGGATGGTAGATATAGGTTTTTGTAATCTAAAAATATAAAAACAGCAAGGTAATAATGATAAAAGTGAGCACAAACGGTATTGCAATGCTAGGAAACAAGGCCCAGGGTTCATACTTTCACTAGTGCAAGTTCTCTCAACAATAATAACATAATTGGGTCATATAACTATCCCTCAAAGTGCAACAAAGAGTCACTCCAAAGTCACTAATAGCAAAGAACAAATGAAGAGATTATTGTGGGGTACGAAACCACCTCAAAGTTATCCTTTCTGATTGATCTATTCAAGATTCCGTAGTAAAATAACATGAAGCTATTCTTTCCGTTCGATCTATCATAGAGTTCATACTAGAATAACACCTTAAGACACAAATCAACCAAAACCCTAATGTCACCTAGATACTCCAATGTCACCTCAAGTATCCGTGGGTATGATTATATGATATGCATCACACAATCTCAGATTCATTTATTCAACCAACACAAAGTACTTCAAAGAGTACCCCAAAGTTTCTACCGGAGAGTCAAGACGAAAACGTGTGCCAACCCCTATGCATAGGTTCATGGGCGGAACCCGCAAGTTGATCACCAAAACATACATCAAGTGGATCACGTGATATCCCATTATCACGACAGATAAGCACGTCAGGACATACATCAAGTGTTCTCAAATCCTTAAAGACTCAATCCGATAAGATAACTTCAAAGGGAAAACTCAATCCATTACAAGAGAGTAGAGGGGGAGAAACATCATAAGATCCAACTATAATAGCAAAGCTCGCGATACATCAAGATTGTACCACCTCAAGAACACGAGAGAGAGATCAAACAGCTACTGGTACATACCCTCAGCCCCGAGGGTGAACTACTCCCTCCTCGTCATGGAGAGCGCCGGGATGATGAAGATGGCCACCGGTGAGGGTTCCCCCCTCCGGCATGGTGCCGGAACAGGGTCCCGATTGGTTTTTGGTGGCTACAGAGGCTTGCGGCGGCGGAACTCCCGTTCTATTCTGTCCCTCGAAGGTTTTAGGGTATATGGGAATATATAGGCGAAAGAAGTCGGTAAGGGGAGCCACGAGGGGCCCGCGAGGGTGGAGGGCGCGCCCAGGGGAGGTGGGCGCGCCCCCTGCCTCGTGCTCTCCTCGTTGATCCCCTGACGTGCACTCCAAGTCTCCCGTATTGCTTTCTTTCCAAAAATAACTTTTCCGAAGGTTTCATTCCGTTTGGACTCCGTTTGATATTCCTTTTTCTGCTAAACATGAAACAAGGAAAAGAAAACTCGTGACTGGCTCGGGTCAATAGGTTAGTCCCAAAAGTAATATAAAAGTGCATAGTAAAGCCCATAAAACATCCAAGATGGATAATATAATAGCATGAATACTTCATAAATTATAGATATGTTTGAGACGTATCAGCATCCCCAAGCTTAATTCCTGCTCGTCCTCGAGTAGGTAAATGATAAAAGAAATAATTTATGAAGTGTGAATGCTAGCAGGTGCATAAGTTTGATCAATGATAATTTCAATCACCTTTTCTAGCATCATTATATGTCATAACAGTAGATCAACTCATAGAATTTTGCATAATCAAGTAACAAACTATTCACATGTTAAAGTATAGATCATAAACTTTCTTGAAAACTAACAAACCGTGTTATTAGTCATCAAACAATTACAATGCATCTTATTTTCTGGAAGAGTCTATGTCAGAGCTTTGATTTAGCAAACTCCACATACTCAACTATCATTTAGTCTTCCATGATTGCTACCACTCAAAGCATATTTTTAGAACAAATAGTATTCATCGAACACAGAGAAAGATAAAGGCTTAATATTTCGCCTCCCAACATTTTACCTCAAGGGTAATGTCAACAGTAATAATTCATGATCAAATATATTTGAATGGCCATATATGCTTAGATCTTTCCATCATATGATGCTTGCCAACTAAAGAGTAGGTTGGAATGAGATGGAATACTACCGACTCTTGCATAAAAGTAAAAGATAGGCCCTTCGCAGAGGGAAGCGAGGATTTGCAGAGGTGCGAGCTCGAAGCAAAAATAGAGATGAAAATAATTTTGAGAGGTATGCTTTCATTGTCAACATAACGACCAAGAGTTCCCAATATCTTCCATACTAGATACATCATAGGCGGTTCCCATGCAGAAAGGTAAAGTTTTTACTCCCCCTCCACCAACAATCACACTTCACGGCTTGTCCGAAACAACAGGTGCCGTCCAACTTTCAACAATCCTGGGGGAGTTTTGTTTAAATTATTTGCGAATTTGTTTTTGATCTTTTGATCATAGGACTGGGCATCCCAGTTACCAGCCATTTCCTCGTGAATGATGAGCGGAGTCCACTCATCGTGAGAATAACCCACCTAGCATGGAAGATGCTGCTAGCCCCTAGTTGCTACATGAGCGATTCAGGCATACAAAACAGATTATTATTTGAAGGTTTAGAGTTCGGCACATGCAAATTTACTTGGAACGGCAGGTAAATACCGCATATAGGTAGATATGGTGGACACTCATGGAAGAAACTTGGTCCAAGGAATTTTGATGCACAAGCAGTATTCCCGCTTAGTACAGATATTTTGGCTTGCAAAGGATTCTAAATAGCAAGCACCACATGTTAGAGGATCCATAACAATATAACTTCTATACAAATATACCCAAGCATAATTCATTATGTTGTCTTCCTTGTCCAACTTCAACTAATTTGCTCAGGTTTGAAAATAATTAATGGGGCTCACAATCATAGAAGATGTCCAAGATAGTATATTTATATGAGAAATCTCTCTTCCTTCAATATTCTTTCATGAATTGTTCAAGTGACCAATACAATGTTTGCTAACCTTCAATAAATTGACCACCTCTACTTCTTATATGTGAAGTCATTACTCCCCATGGGATAAGCACATGAAACATATGTAATTTCAGATTTATGACATTCAAATCATTCAACCATTTACTCATAGGATATAAGTGAAGCACACGAGTAAATGACAAACTACTCCAAAAAGATATAAGTGAAGATCAATGAGTAGTTAAATAATTATGTAGCTATGTGAAGACTATCTCTCATTTAAGAATTTAAGATCTTGGTATTTTATTCAAACAGCAAGCAAAGCTAAAGAAAACGACATTCTAAGAATAGCAAACATCACGTGAAGAAGCAAAAACTTAGGATCAACTGATACTAACCGATAGTTGTCGAAGAAGAAAGGTGGGATGCCAACCGGGGCATCCCCAAGCTTAGACGCTTGAGACTTCTTGAAATATTATCTTGGGGTGCCTTGGGCATCCCCAAGCTTGAGCTTTTGTGTCTCCTTAATTCCTCTCATATCACGATCTCCCTAAATCTCAAAAGCTTCATCCACACAAAACTCAACAAGGACTTGTGAGATAAGTTAGTATAAACAAATGCAAAAACTTTATCATACTCTACTGTAGCAAATCACTAAAATTATTATTCAAAATTTCATACTAAATGTCTATGCATATTTAATACTCCTATCCTAAAATAGAATCATTAAACAAGCAAACGTATGCAAACAATGCAAACATAACAGCAATCTGCCAAAACAGTACAGTCTGAAAAGAATGCAAGATTCATCATACTTCCCTAGCTCCAAAAATTATGAAAGAAAACTTCCACTGTAGTAAATTTATCAGAGCTTATTATGCAAAAGGTTTCAACATTTTATCACATTCTTACTTTTCTAGGGAATTTTTGCAACAGCGGTAAACTTTCTATTTTGAAACAGCAACATGTATACTTGCAAAATAAGCATGGTAAAGGCTATGCTTGACATTTTTATTGAAAATAGAGACGCAAAACATTATTCTAAATAACAGCAAGCAAATACTAACAAAATAAAATGACGCTCCAAGCAAAACACATATCATGTGGTGAATAAAAATATAGCTCCAAGTAAAGTTACCGATGAACGAAGACGAAAGAGGGGATGCCTTCCGGGGTATCCCCAGGCTTAGGCTCTTGGTTATCCTTGAATATTACCTTGGGGTGCCTTGGGCATCCCCAATCTTAGGATCTTTCCACTCCTTATTCCATAGTCCATCAAATCTTTACCCGAAACTTGAAAACTTCACAACACAAAACTCAACAGAAAATCTCATGAGCTCCGTTAGCGAAAGAAAACAAACCACCACTTAAATGTACTGTAATGAACTCATTATTTATGTATATTGGTGTTAAACCTACTTATTCCAACTTCTCTATGGTTCATAGCCTCCGATACTACTCATAGATTCATCAAAATAAGCAAACAGCACATAGAAAACAGAATCTGTCAAAAACAGAACAGGCTGTAGTAATCTGTATCAAACGTATACTTCTGGATCTCCAAAAAATTCTACCAAAATAGGAAGACCTAGATAATTTGATTATTGATCTTCTGCAATTGGAATCAGTATTTTATCACGTTCTGGTGATTTTAAACAATTGTTTTCGTGAACCGAAAGTTTCTGGAATTTTCAGCAAGATCAAATAACTATCATCCAAGAAGATCCTATAGGTCTTACTTGGCACAAACACTAATTAAAACTTAAAACCACATCTTAACAGAAGCTAGATGGGTTATTTCTTACTAAACAGAACCAAAAAGCTTGCCTCCCAACAAGCGCTAACGTTTAACTCCCCTAGCTAGGCATGATGATTTCAATGATGCTCACATAAAAGATAAGAATTGAAACATAAAGAGAGCATCATGAAGAATATGACTAGCACATTTAAGTCTAACCCACTTCCTATGCATAGGTATTTTGTGAGTAAACAATTTATTGGAACAATAATCAACTAGCATAGGAAGGCAAAACAAGCATAACTTCAAAACTTTAAGCACATAGAGAGGAAACTTGGTATTATTGCAATTCCTACAAGCATAAATTCCTCCCTCATAATAATTTTCAGTAGCAACATGAATGAATTCAACAATATAACCAGCACCTAAAGCATTATTTTCATGATCTACAAGCATAGAAATTTTATTACTCTCCACATAAGCAAAATTCTTCTCATTCGGAATAGTGGGAGTATCATAAGAGACTCGAATACTATGAATTGTTTCCACATTAAAAGAGTAATGTTCAGAAAAAGGTAATCATAATCATGACGAGTTTTATAAATATAATCATCACTACTTTTTATAGCATAAGTTTCATCACAATAATCATCATAAGTAGCAACGTTGTTCTCATCATAATCGATTGAAACCTCTTCCAAGATAGTGGACTCATCACTAAATAAAGTCATGACCTCTCCAAATCCACTTTCATAAATATTATAAGATTCAAAATCCTCCAAAATAGTGGAATCATTACTTCCTAAAGTCGACACTCTTCCAAACCCACTTTCATCAATATAATCATCATAGGTAGAAGGCATGCTATCATCATAAAAACTTTGCATATCAAAACTTGAGAGGCTAAAAATATCATCTTCATTAAACGTAGCATCCCCAAGCTTGGGAAAATATTAATTGCAGCAAATATATTCTCAAAAACATCATATTCATCAAACATAGCATCCCCAAGCTTGGTCCTTTTCATATCATAAGCATAATCACTCTCATCATTAATAGTATGGATAGCACCAATAGTATAGAAATTATCATATTCTTCCAAGAAAGTGCCAAAAAGATTTTCAAGATCATAAGAAGTATTATTATCTTCCCAATCATAATCATCACAACAAGCAATAGGCATAACGAGATCATCATCAAGTGCATCATCTTCCACAATTATTTTTGATTCATTTTCATGAGGCACAACAATAATAGGAGCAACATTATTTGGGAGAGATATCTTTTTACCTCTCTTCTTTTTCTTTTCTTCTTCTTCACCACATCATGTGTGGGTTAAATCCTCTTTTTGGAGCTCCTTATTAATGAGATTGGTTGAATAGAAGGCTCCTCCTCGTTACCTGATTCATCATAAGAAATAATAGGAGGATATTGGGAAGTCTCTTCCCTTTCATTAGTATTTTATTCATCTTCTATTTGTTTTCTTTTCTTTATGTAGTTGGCAATTTAAGGATTTTCAATGCAATTCACCGCACAATACATATAAATTTCTTCTAGATCAAAATGAAGAACTCTATCAAGGGCAAATTCTGGAATGAGCTTAGTTATACGTTTCATTTCTTCATAACCCAATAGTAAACTAAGTTCATTATGATGTGCAATAGAAATCAAGTCATCGCAATTTTTGGACACGATACGATCATGAAACAATTTGCATTGGGTACTGAAATGATCATGTTCATTGCAAAGTTCACAAGTACGGCTAAGAAAATTTAAATTTTTAGCACAAACATCTAGTCTTTCTTGCAAAAATTTAGTTTCTAAATGCTTATGCCTCTTGCAATATCTATCTTCCCTATTTGGTGTGTACTTGCAAACGCAATGCACTCCACAAAAATTGACATGTTTATAGGAGACATTTTCATCATAACTAGTGCAATCATCATTAGTACTATGGATATTCAAAGAGTTCATACTAACAACATTGCAATCATGCTCATCATTCAAAGATTTAGTGCCAAACATTTTAATGCATTCTTCTTCTAACACTTTCGCACAATTTTCTTTTCCATCATACTCACGAAAGATATTAAAAAGATGAAGCGTATGAGACAAACTTAATTCCATTTTTTGTAGTTTTCTTTTATAAACTAAACTAGTGCTAAAACAAGAAACAAAAAAGATTTGATTGCAAGATCTAAAGATATACCTTCAATCACTCACCTCCCCGGCAACGGCGCCAGAAACTGCTTGATGTCTACTACACAACCTTCTTCTTGTAGACGTTGTTGGGCCTCCAAGTGCAGAGGTTTGTAGGATAGTAGCAAATTTCCCTCAAGTGGATGACCTAAGGTTTATCAATCTGTGGGAGTCTTAGGATGAAGATGGTCTCTCTCAAACAACCATGCAACCAAATAACAAAGAGTCTCTTGTGTCCCCAACACACCCAATACAATGGTAAATTGTATATGTGCACTAGTTCGGTGAAGAGATGGTGATACAAGTGCAATATGGATGGTAGATATAGGTTTTTGAATCTGAAAATATAAAAACAGCAAGGTAACTAATGATAAAAGTGAGCACAGACGGTATTGCAATGATAGGAAACAAGGCCTAGGGTTCATACTTTCACTAGTGCAAATTCTCTCAACAATAATAACATAATTGGATCATATAACTATCCCTCAACATGCAACAAAGAGTCACTCCAAAGTCGCTAATAGCGGAGAACAAACAAAGAGATTATGGTAGGGTACTAAACCACCTCAAAGTTATTCTTTCCGATCAATCCATTGGGCTATTCCTATAAGTGTCACAAACAGCCCTAGAGTTTGTAGTAAAATAACACCTTAAGACACACATACCAAAACCCTAATGTCACCTAGATACTCCAATGTCACCTCAAGTATCCGTGGGTATGATTATACGATATGCATCACACAATCTCAGATTCATTTATTCAACCAACACAAAGTACTTCAAAGAGTGCCCCAAAGTTTCTACCGGAGAGTCAAGACGAAAACGTGTGCCAACCCCTATGCATAGGTTCATGGGCGGAACCCGCAAGTGGATCACCAAAACATACAACAAGTGGATCACGTGATATCCCATTGTCACCACAGATAAGCACGGAAGACATACATCAAGTGTTCTCAAATCCTTAAAGACTGAATCCGATAAGATAACTTCAAAGGGAAAACTCAATCCATTACAAGAGAGTAGAGGGGGAGAAACATCATAAGATCCAACTATAATAGCAAAGCTCGCGATACATCAAGATCGTACCACCTCAAAACATGAGAGAGAGAGAGAGATCAAACACATAGCTACTGGTACATACCCTCAGCCCCGAGGGTGAACTACTCCCTCCTCGTCAATGAGACGCCGGGATGATGAAGATGGCCACCGGTGAGGGTTCCCCCCTCCGGCAGTGCGCTTGAACAGGGTCCCGATTGGTTTTGGTGGCTCTGAGAGGCTTGCGGCCGTGAGCTCCCGATCTATTATGTCCCCCGAAGGTTTTAGGGTATATGGGAATATATAGGCGAAAGAAGTCGTTAAGGGGAGCCACGAGGGGCCCACGAGGGTGGAGGGCGCGCCCAGGGGGGTGGGCGCGCCCCCTGCCTCGTGATCTCCTCGTTGATCCCTTGACGTGCACTCCAAGTCTCCCGTATTGCTTTCTTTCCAAAAATAACTTTTCCGAAGGTTTCATTCCGTTTGGACTCCGTTTGATATTCCTTTTCTGCGAAACACTGAAACAAGGGAAAAAAACAGAAACTGGCACTGGGCTCTGGGTCAATAGGTTAGTCCCAAAAGTAATATAAAAGTGCATAGTAAAGCCCATAAAACATCCAAGATGGATAATATAATAGCATGAATACTTCATAAATTATAGATACGTTGGAGACGTATCAGCGCTATCTGGCGTCGTGGTGGCGTAGACGACAGAAGGGCATGACAAAGTTAATACATTGATCTCTCCTATAGGCGGGACGATGAAAGATGGTTGTGTCAGACTATAGAGTGTGCACATTGATACGACCCCAACGTATCTATAATTTTTAATTGTTACATGCTATTATATTATCTGTTTTGGATTTTTTATATGCATTAATATGCTATTTTGTATTATTTTTGGGACTAACCTAGTGTCCAGTGCTAGTTTCTGTTTTTTCCCTTGTTTTTGACTTTTACAGAAAAGGAATATCAAACGAAATCGAAACGGAATAAAACTTTATGATGATTTGGGAGGAGGCCAGAAGACCCACGAGGGGCCACAAGCCCTGGGGGCACGCCCGGGGGCAGGGGCTTGTGCCCCCCGTGGCTCCTCAAACCCTAGCCCCGACACTATAAATCCTCAAATACCCCCCTGCACCAGAGGGCACACCAAAAACACTTTTCCGCCGCCGCAAGCTTCTGTTCCAGTGAGATCCCATCTTGGGGCCTTTTCCGGCACTCCGTCGGAGGGGGATTGGATCATGGAGGGCCTCTACATCAACCTTGCTACCCTTCCGATGATGCATGCGTACTTTACCACAGACCTAAGGGTCCATAGCTAGTAGCTAGATGGCTTCTTCTCTCTCTTTCATCTTCAATACAATGTTCTCCTCGATGTTCTTGGAGATCTATTCGTTGTAATATTCTTTTGCGATGCGTTTGTTGAGATCCGATGAATTGTGGATTTACGATCAGATTATCCATAAATATTATTTGAGTCTTTTATGAACTCTTTTATGCATGATTGGGATAGCTTAGTATTTCTCTCTGATCTATCGAATTGGTTTGGCCTACTAGATTGGTTTTTCTTACAATGTGAGAGGTGCTTTGTGATGGGTTCAACCTTGCGATGTCCTAACCCAGTGACAGAAGGGGTAGCGAGGCACGTATTGTATTGTTGCCATTAAGGATAAACAGATGGGGTTTATATCATATTGCTTGAGTTTATCCCTCCACATCATGTCATCTTGCTTAAGGCGTTACTCTGTTCTTATGAACTTAATACTCTAGATGCAGGAAAGAGTCGGTCGATGTGTGGAGTAATAGTAGTAGATGCAGGCAGGAGTCGATCTACTTGTCACGGATGTGATGCCTATATTCATGATTATTGCCTTACTTTGCGCTTTTCTATCAGTTGCTCAACAGTAATTTGTTTACCCACCATATGCTTTCTTCGAGAGAGAAGCCTCTAATGAAACCTATGGCTCCCAGGTCTATTTTCCATCGTATTATTTTCATATCTATAAAACCAAATATCCAAAATTACCTTGCTGCAATTTATTTATATTTACTTTATTTTATTATTTACTTATCTTTTATATCTATCTCTATTAGAACTCACTCTTGCAAGTGACCATGAAGGGATTGACAACCCCTTTTTCGCGTTGTGTGCAAGTGTTTGTTAGTTTGTGTAGGTGCATATATTGGGGACTTGCTTGTGACTCCTACTGGATTGATACCTTGGTTATTAACTAAGGGAAATATTTATCTCTACTTTGCCGCATCACCCTTTCCTCTTCAAGGGAAAAATCAACGCAAGCTCAAGAAGTACAAGGAAGAATTTCTGGCGC
This sequence comes from Aegilops bicornis, assembly GCA_021605145.1. Lineage (NCBI taxonomy): Eukaryota > Viridiplantae > Streptophyta > Magnoliopsida > Poales > Poaceae > Aegilops > Aegilops bicornis. The sequence continues at coordinate 494,533,069 of CM038674.1, forward strand.
CATTACCGGAGAGGTTCTACATCAAGCATACCAAGTACCTATCGTAAACTCTCATCTCTTGCACTTACATTATTTTCCATTTGCCTCTTGTTTTCCTCTCCCCCACTTCTAATACGTTTTCATAAAAACACAAAAATATTTGCCTTTTTATTCGCCCTCTTTTCGTTTGCCCTTATGTCTTACTTGGTTGGTTTGCTACTTTGCTTGCCATAATTGTGTATTCATTCCAAATCAGAAAGCAAAATGTTTATGGATCCTCATCCACTTGCTAATATTTTTAAAAGATCCAATTATGATGAACCCTATTGCTAGTGAGTTGTGTGCACTATATTATCTTTATGAAGTTCTGCTTGAAATTCGTGAATCTGAAAATTGTGATGAAGTGCTAAAATAAGAAATTTATGAAGTGATTCACGATAGCTCCTTGAATAAAAAGCATGATTGCAATGATGTTATTATAAATTTTATTAATGTCAATTGTGCTAATAATATGCAAAACCCTAAGCTTGGGGATGCTAATTTTGCTATGTCCACAACATATTGCAATGATTATAATTGGGGTGATAATGCTTTTTATGATCTTGAAAATTTATTTAAGCCTCATGATGAATATGTTTGCGATAGTATTGACAGTGGGTTTGGAAGAGTGTCGACTCTAGGTAATGATCCCACTACTTTGGAGTATGATCAATCTTATGATTTTTTTATAAAAGTGGGCTTGGAGAGTCATGACTTTATTTTATGACAATCCCACTAGTTTGGAAGAATGTCAACTTTGCATGCATGTGGATCATGTAGAGAAAATTTTATGTGATAGATGTATTGTTGAATTTGGATATGATCCCACATGCAATATGAGAGAGGAAAATATGGTTGTAGAAATATTCATGTTACTAAATTACCTCCCGTTATGTTGAGATTGCTATTGTTTCTTTCCTCTTCCTTATATACGCTAATTTTTGCTTGTCTTGGTAAATATTTTCCCTATAAAAGGCCTATGCGTAGGAAGTATGTTAGACTTAATGTTGTTTTTCACATGATATATGATGCTATCTTCGTGTTTCAATTGCTATCTTTCATGTGAGTATCATTAAAATTATCAATGCCTAGTTAAAAGGCTTTAAAGAAAAGCGCTTGTTGGGAGAGAACCCAATATTTTTTTGTGAGTATACAAAATATTACTTCCGAGTAATTGTGTTTTAGTGTTTTAATTAGTGTTTGTGCCAAGTAAGACCTTTGGGATGGTCATGGTGATAGTTGATTTGATTTTGCTGAAAAACAGAAACTTTTGTGCCCAGTAACAAAACTGATCTGAGCTGCTGGAACGTGATAAATTATAGAATTTTTTACACACGATTGATATACAAATTTCCTAGATTGTCCTAATTTTTCAGAATTTTTTGAGTTATAGAAGTATACAAAGTTTCCAGATTACTACAAACTGTTCTGTTTTTGATAGATTCTGTCATCGATGTGTAGGTCCGAGGGACTCGTGCGTGGCCTCCTACTGGATTGATACCTCGGTTCTCAAAAACTGAGGGAAATACTTACGCTGCTTTACTGCATCACCCTTTCCTCTTCAAGGGAAAACTAACGCAGTGCTCAAGAGGTAGCAATCATCACGTGGTGTCTCGGCACGACGAACTTTCGCAACGGTGCATACTCAGGGAGAACACTTGTACCTTGAAATTTAGTGAGAGATCATCTTATAATGCTACCACCGAACTTAAGCAAAATAAGATGCATAAAGGATAAACATCACATGCAATCAATATAAGTGATATGATATGGCCATCATCATCTTGTGCCTTTGATCTCCATCTCCAAAGCACCATCATGATCACCATCATCACCGGCTTGACACCTTGATCTCCATCGAAGCATCGTTGTCGTCTCGCCAACTGTTGCTTCTACGACTATCGCTACCGCTTAGTGATAAAGTTAAGCAATTACATGGCGATTGCATTTCATACGATAAAGCGACAACCATTTGGCTCCTGCCAGTTGCCGATAACTGTTACAAAACATGATCATCTCATACAACAATTTATATATCATCACGTCTTGACCATATCACATCACAACATGCCCTGCAAAAACAAGTTAGACGTCCACTACTTTGTTGTTGCAAGTTTTACGTGGCTGCTACGGGCTTAGCAAGAACCGTTCTTACCTATGCCTAAAAATCCACAATGATTTTTCGTCCAGTGTGCTGTTTTAACCTTCAACAAGGACCGGGCGTAGCCACACTCGATTCAACTAAAGTTGGAGAAACTGGCACCCGCCAGCCACCTATGTGCAAAGCACGTCAGTAGAACCAGTCTCGCGTAAGTGTACGCGTAATGTCAGTCCGGGCCGCTTCATCCAATAATACTGCTGAATCAAAGTATGACATGCTGGTAAGTAGTATGACTATTATCGCCCACACCTCTTTGTGTTCTACTCGTGCATATAACATCTACGCATAGACCTGGCTCTGATACCACTGTTGGGGAACGCAGTAATTTCAAAAAAAATTCCTACGATCACGCAAGATCTATCTAGATGATGCATAGCAACGGGAGGGGAGAGTGTTGTCTATGTACCCTCGTAGACTGAAAGCGGAAGCGTTATGACAACGCGGTTGATGTAGTCGTACGTCTTCATGGTCCGACCGATCCTAGCACCAAATGTACGACACCTCCGCGATCTGGACACGTTCAGATCGGTGACGTCCCACGAACTCTAGATCCAGCTGAGGTCGAGGGAGAGTTTCCTCAGCACGACGGCGTGATGACGGTGTTGATGGAGTTACCAACACAGGGCTTCGCCTAAGCACTACAACGATATGACCGAGGTGGAAATCTGTGGAGGGGGGCACCACACACGACTAAACAATCAACTTGTGTGTCTATGGGGTGCCCCCTCCCCCGTATATAAAGGAGTGGAGGAGGTGAGGGACGGCCCTCTCTATGGCGCGCCCAAGGGGGGAGTCCTACTCCTAGTAGGAGTAGGTTCCCCCCCTTCCCTAGTTGGAGTAGGAGAAGAAGGAAGAGGGAGAGGGAGAGAAGGAAAGGGGGGCCGGGCCCCCTCCCAATTCGGATTGGGCTTTAGGGGGGGCACCCCACCTTGGCCACCTCCTCCTCTCTTCCACCATGGCCCATTAAGGCCCATTAATTCCCTGGGGGGTTCCGGTAACCTCCCGGTACTCCGGAAAATGCCCGAACTCATCCGAAACCTTTCCGGTGTCCAAACATAGCCTTCCAATATATCGATCTTTATGTCTCGACCATTTCGAGATTCCTCGTCATGTTCGTGATCACATACGGGACTCCGAACAACCTTCGGTACATCAAAACACATAAACTCATAATACTGATCGTCATCGAACGTTAAGCGTGCGGACCCTACGGGTTTGAGAACTATGTAGACATGAGGGCATCTCCAGCCGTTGGCCCTCTAGGGGGCGTCTAAAAGCGCCGCCTGGGAGTGAGCCGGCGCAAAAAATGGCCCTGGGGGCGAGTCGGTCCCCAGCCGCCTCAAAGCGCCAGATAAAAAAAGAAGGGCCGTTCGGCGGTTATGATAAAAGTAGTTAAATTTCATTAAACATGGCAAATTTCGGCGAAATTCGCTCATTTTCATTACATTAACCTAATTTAAAAAAGAAAGGGGATGAAGTCGTCGCCGCCATCGTCGTCGTCGGCCTTCTCCTCCTTGACGCGGGCGCCCCTGCTGGACCCGGCGTCGCCATGGCGGACTGGCGGCGGCGCGTCGTCGTCGCTGTCGCATAGGACGACGACCCCGTCTTCATCGCGGCCGCGTCGGCGCTCCTCGAAGCGGCGCAGGGCGGCGTGCTGGCGCTCCTTCACCTTCTCCCGGCGCGCCTTCTCCATCGCAATGGAGTCTTGGCGCGCCCATTCTAGGGCCGCGTCATCGTCGAACTCCGCCTTCATCGGCGCCAGCCCCGGCTCCGTCTTTGGCTTGACGAAGCGCGGAGGAGCCGACGAGGAGGAGGCGCGCTGGCCGCCCTCGTTGATGACGATGTCAGCGCTGCGAGTCGCTGCCGGCGGGCGACTCCGCCGCTGAGCTCGGCCTTGACGCCGGCAGGGCGAATGCCGGAGGAGTGCGATGAGGATCGGGAGGAGGAAGAGGAGGATGAGGACCCGAACCTCCTTGGCCCCATGGCCCGGCCAGCGTCGGTGCTGCGCCGAAGTACGCATGTGGCGGTCGTTACCGCCCTCGAGGTACGTGAGCACACCCTCGAGTGTGCGGCCGGGGACGCCCCACCAGAGGTGGCGCCCTCGCTGTTCTACCGGCCGCCGACCACCGGCGCGCCGTTGGTGGACGCCAATCGCTGCTGCCGGCGGCGCTCGAAATACGCCGCCCAGGCCGCGTGGTTGTCGGCGGCGTACTGGGGGAGGGAGAGTTGGGCGTCGGTGAGGGACGCGCGCACGATCTCGACCTCCTCGGCGAAGTACTTCGGCTTCGCCACGTCATCGGGCAAAGGGGGGATGGGCACTCCCGGCTGAAGTCTCCACCCGTTGGCCGGCCGCGCATGTCCGGGCGGCGCCGGATGTTCGCTGGAACAGAGCTGTGACTCATGTTCGCGAGCAAGCGGCGGCGGCCGTTGGCCGCCGCCTCATCTCTGGGGAAGCGTTCTGCCATGGCGCCGGCGAGGCTGGGCGGGCTCGAGAGAGGTAGAGGGAGGGGCTGGACGGCAGCGAGGGGCGGGGCTGGTGTGGGCACAGGCGAGTGGAGGCCGCCGGCTTTTATAGCCGGGTCGCGCCCGTGTGTACGCGTGCGAGGGAGGGGAGGCGTCGGCGCGCCGTCCCGTGAAGCGCCGCCCTTGAGGAATCAATGGCAAGGCTGAGGAGGCGCGTCGTCCTGTACTTGACTTGCTCGATGAATCAAAGATGGTTAAGTTTCCTAGCCATAGACATGAGTTGTCATTTGATTAACGAGATCACATCATTAGAGAATGATGTGATTGACTTGACCCATTCCGTTAGCTTAGCATTTGATCTTTTAGTATATTGCTATTGCTTTCTTCATGACTTATACATGTTCCTACGACTATGAGATTATGCAACTATCGGATACCGGAGGAACACTTTGTGTGCTACCAAACGTCACAATGTAAACTGGGTGATTATAAAGGTGCTCTACAGGTGTCTCCGATGGTATTTGTTGAGTTGGCATAGATCAAGATTAGGATTTGTCACTCCGATTGTCGGAGAGGTATCTTAGGCCCTCTCGGTAATGCACATCTCTATAATCCTTGCAAGCAATGCAACTAATGAGTTTGTAGCGGGATGATGTATTACAGAACGAGTAAAGAGACTTGCCGGTAACGAGATTGAACTAGGTATTTGGACACCGACGATCGAATCTCGGGAAAGTAACATACCGATGACAAAGGGAACAACGTATGTTGTTATGCGGTTTGACCGATAAAGATCTTCATAGAATATGTAGGAACCAATATGAGCATCCAGGTTCCGCTATTGGTTATTGACCGGAGATGAGTCTCAGTCATGTCTACATATTTCTCGAACCCGTAGGGTCTGCACGCTTAACGTTCGGTGACGATCGGTAATATTATTTTATGTGTTTTGATGAACCGAAGGTAGTTAAGAGTCCCAGATATGATCACGGACATGACGAGGAGTCTCGAAATGGTCGAGACATAAAGATCGATATATTGGATGACTATGTTTGGACTTCAGAAGGGTTCCGGGGAAGTTCGGACAAATACCGGAGTACCGGGGGGTTACCGGAACCCCCCGGTGAGTGTAATGGGCCTATTGGGCCTTAGTGGAGAAGAGGAGGGGCGGCCAGGGCAGGCCGCGCCCCCTCCCCCTCTAGTCCGAATTGGACAAGGAAGTGGGGGGGGGCACCTCCCTTTTTCCTTCCCCCTCTCTCCTCCTTCCTTCCCTCCTACTCCTACTCTTGGAAGGGTTGGAGTCCTACTCCCGGTGGGAGTAGGACTCCACTTAGGGCGCACCTAGGAGGCTGACCCCCTCCCCCTTCTCCACTCCTTTATATACGGGGGAGGGGGGCACCCCATAGACACACAAGTTGATCAGTTGATCTTTTAGCCGTGTGCGGTGCCCCCCTCCCCCATAATACACCTCGGTCATATCGTAGCGATGCTTAGGCGAAGCCCTGCATCGGTAGCATCATCTTCACTGTCATCATGCCGTCGTGCTGACGGAACTCTCCCTTGAAGCTCTGCTGGATCGTGAGTTCGTGGGACGTCACCGAGCTGAACGTGTGCTGAACTCGGAGGTGCCGTGTGTTTGGTACTTGGATCGGTCGGATCGTGAAGACATACGACTACATCAACCGCATTGTCATAATGCTTCCGCTTACGGTCTACGAGGGTACGTGGATGACACTCTCCCCTCTCGTTGCTATGCATCACCATGATCTTGCGTGTGCATAGGATTTTTTTTGAAATTACTACGTTCCCCAACAGTGCCATCCGAGCCAGGTTTATGCGTAGATGTTATATGCATGACTAGAACACAAGGGAGTTGTGGGCAATACAAGTCATACTGCTTACCAGCATGTCATACTTTGATTCGGCGGTATTGTTGGATGAAGCGGCCCGGACCGACATTACGCGTACGCTTACGCGAGACTGGTTCTCTTGGCGTGCTTCGCTGCAATTGGCTGGTGGGTGTCAGTTTCTCCAACTTTAGTTGAATCGAGTGTGGCTATGTCCGGTCCTTGTGAAGGTTAAAACATCACATACTTGACGAAATATCGTTGTGGTTTTGATGCGTAGGTAAGAACGGTTCTTGCTCAGCCCGTAGCAGCCACGTAAAACTTGCAACAACAAAGTAGAGGACGTTTAACTTGTTTTTGCAGGGCATGTTGTGATGTGATATGGTCAAGACATGATGCTAAATTTTATTGTATGAGATGATCATGTTTTGTAACAGAGTTATCGGCAATCGGCGAGGAGCCATAAAGTTGTCGCTTTATTGTATGAAATGCAATCGCCATGTAATTGCTTTACTTTATCACTAAGCGGTAGCAATAGTCGTAGAAGCAATAGTTGGCGAGACGACAACGATGCTACGATGGAGATCAAGGTGTCGCACCGGTGACGATGGTGATCATGACGGTGCTTTGGAGATGGAGATAAAAGGCACAAGATGATGATGGCCATATCATATCACTTATTTTGATTACATGTGATGTTTATCTTTTATGCATCTTATTTTGCTTAGATCGACGGTAGCATTATAAGATGATCTCTCACTAAATTTCAAGGTATAAGTGTTCTTCCTCAGTATGCACCGTTGTGAAACTTCGTCGTACCGAGACACCACGTGATGATCGGGTGTGATAAGCTCTACGTTCACATACAGTGGGTGCAAGCCAGTTTTGCACACGCAGAATACTCGGGTTAAACTTGACGAGCCTAGCATATGCAGATATGGCCTCGGAACACTGAGACCGAAAGGTCGAGAGTGAATCATATAGTAGATATGATCAATAGTGATGTTCACCGTTGAAAACTACTCCATCTCACGTGATGATCGGACATGGTTTAGTTGATTTGGATCATGTGATCACTTAGATGATTAGAGGGATGTCTATCTAAGTAGGAGTTCTTAAGTAATTTGATTAATTGAACTTTAATTTATCATGAACTTAGTACCTCATAGTATTTTGCATGTCTATGTTGATGTAGATAGATGGCCCGTGCTGTTGTTCCGTTGAATTTTAATGTGTTCCTTGAGAAAGCAAAGTTGAAAGATGATGGTAGCAATTACACGGACTGGGTCCGTAACTTGAGGATTATCCTCATTGCTGCACAGAAGAATTACATCCTGGAAGCACCCCTAGGTGACAAACCCGCTGCAGGAGAGACGCCAGATGTTATGAAAGTCTGGCAGAGCAAAGCTGATGACTACTCGATAGTTCAGTGTTCCATGCTTTACGACTTAGAACCGGGACTTCAACAACGTTTTGAACGTCATGGAGCATCTGAGATGTTCCAGGAGTTGAAGTTAATATTTCAAGCAAATGCCCGGATTGAGAGATATAAAGTCTCCAAGAAGTTCTACAGCTGCAAGATGGAGGAGAATAGTTACGCCAAAGGAGCATATACTCAAAATGTCCGGGTATAACAATCACTTGATTCAAGCGGGAGTTAATCTTCCGGATGATAGTGTCATTAATGTAATTCTTCAATCAACGACACCAAGCTACAAGAGCTTCGTGATGAACTATAATATGCAAGGGATGGATAAGACAATTCCCGAGCTCTTCGCAATGCTAAAGGCTGCGGAGGTAGAAATCAAGAAGGAGCATCAAGTGTTGATGGTCAACAAGACCACCAGTTTCAAGAAAAAGGGTAAAGGGAAGAAGGGGAACTTCAAGAAGAACGGCAAGCAAGTTGTTGCTCAAGTGAAGAAGCCCAAGTCTGGACCTAAGCCTGAGACCGAAAGTGCTTCTACGCAAAGGACTGGTCCTTTGAAGCGGAACTGCCCCAAGTATTTGGCGGATAAGAAGGATGGCAAGGTGAACAAAGGTATATGTGATATACATGTTATTGATGTGTACCTTACTAATGCTCGCAGTAGCACCTGGGTACTTGATACTGGTTCTATTGCTAATATCTGCAACTCGAAACAGGGACTACAGATTAAGCGAAGATTGGCTAAGGGCGAGGTGACGATGTGCGTGGGAAATGGTTCCAAAGTCGATGTGATCGTGGTCGGCACGCTACCACTACATCTACCTTCGGGATTAGTTTTAGACCTGAACAATTGTTATTTGGTGCCAGCGTTGATCATGAACTTTATATCTGGATCTTGTTTGATGCGAGACGGTTATTCATTTAAATCTGAGAATAATGGTTGTTCTATTTATATGAGTAATATCTTTTATGGTTATGCACCCTTGAAGAGTGGTCTAATTTTGATGAATCTCGATAGTAGTGATACACATATCCATAATATTGTAGCCAAAAGATGTAGATTTGATAATGATAGTGCAACTTATTTGTGGCACTGCCGTTTAGGTCATATAGATGTAAAGAGCATGAAGAAACTCCATTCTGATGGACTTTTGGAATCACTTGATTATGAATCACTTGGTACTTGCGAACCATGCCTCATGGGCAAGATGACTAAAACGCCATTCTCCGGAACAATGGAGCGAGCAACAGATTTACTGGAAATCATACATACTGATGTATGTGGTCCAATGAATGTTGAGGCTCGTGGCATGTATCGTTATTTTCTCACCTTCACAGATGATTTGAGCAGATATGGGTATATCTACTTAATGAAACATAAGTCTGAAACATTTGAAAAGTTCAAAGAATTTCAGAGTAAAGTGGAAATCATTGTAACAAGAAAATAAAGTTTCTACGATCTGATCATTGAGGAGAATATTTGATTTACGAGTTTGGTCTTCATTTGAAACAATGCGGAATAGTTTCACAAATCACGCCACCCGGAACACCACAGCTTAATGGTGTGTCCAAACATCGTAATCGTACTTTACTAGATATGGTGCGATATATGATGTCTCTTACTGATTTACCGCTATCGTTTTGGGGTTATGCTTTAGAGACGGCTGCATTCACGTTAAATAGGGCACCATCTAAATCCGTTGAGACGACGCCTTATGAACTGTGGTTTGGCAAGAAACCAAAGTTGTCGTTTCTTAAAGTTTGGTGCTTATGTGAAAAAGCTTCAACCTAATAAGCTCGAACCCAAATTGGAGAAATGTGTCTTCATAGGAAACCCAAAGGAGACAGTTGGGTACACCTTCTATCATAGATCCGAAGGCAAGACATTCGTTGCTAAGAATGGATCCTTTCTAGAGAAGGATTTTCTCTCGAAAGAAGTGAGTGGGAGGAAAGTAGAACTTGATGAGGTAACTGTACCCGCTCCCTTATTGGAAAGTAGTTCATCACTAAAATCTGTTCCTGTGACTACTAATCCAATTAGTGAGGAAGCTAATAATGATGATCATGAAACTTCTGATCAAGTTACTACCGAACCTCGTAGGTCAACCAGAGTAAGATCCGCACCAGTGGTACGGTAATCCTATTCTAGAGGTCATGTTACTTGACCATGACGAACCTACGAACTATGAGGAAGCGATGATGAGCCCAGATTCCACAAAATGGCTTGAGGCCATGAAATCTGAGATGGGATCCATGTATGAGAACAAAGTGTGGACTTTGGTTGACTTGCCCAATGATCGGCAAGCCATCGAGAATAAATGGATCTTCAAGAATAAGACTGACGTTGACGGTAATATTACTATCTACAAAGCTCTACTTGTTGTGAAATGTTTTCGACAAGTTCAAGGAGTTGACTACGATGAGACTTTCTCACCTGTAGTGATGCATAAGTCCGTCTGAATCATGTTAGCAATTGCCGCATTTTATGATTATGAAATTTGGCAAATGGATGTAAAGACTGCATTCCTAAATGGATTTCTAGAAGAAGAGTTGTATATGGTGCAACCTGAAGGTTTTATCGATCCAAAGGATGCTAACAAAGTGTGTAAGCTCCAGCGATCCATCTATGGACTGGTGCAAGCATCTCGGAGTTGGAATAAACGTTTTGATAGTGTGATCAAAGCATATGGTTTTATCTGCACTTTTGGAGAAGCCTGTATTTACAAGAAAGTGAGTGGGAGCTCTGTAGCATTTCTAATATTATATGTGGATGACATATTGTTGATCGGAAATGATATAGAATTTCTGGATAGCATAAAAGGATACATGAATAAGAGAAATACCTCGGTGAAGCTGCTTATATATTGGGCATCAAAATCTATAGAGATAGATCAAGACGCCTAATTGGACTTTCAAAAAGCACATACCTTGATAAAGTTTTGAAAAATTTCAAAATGGATCAAGCAAAGAAAGGGTTCTTGCCTGTGTTACAAGGTGTGAAGTTGAGTCAGACTCAATGCCCGACCACTGCAGAAGATAGAGAGAAAATGAAAGATGTTCCCTATGCTTCAGCCATAGGCTCTGTATGCAATGCTATATACCAGACCTGATGTGGGCCTTGCTATTAGCTTAGCAGGGAAGTACCAAAGTAATCCAGGAGTGGATCACTGGACAGTGGTTAAGAACATCCTGAAATACCTGAAAAGGACTAAGGATATGTTTCTCGTTTATGGAGGTGACAAAGAGCTCGTCATAAATGGTTACGTCGATGCAAGCTTTGACACTGATCCGGATGACTCTAAGTTACAAACCGGATACGTGTTTATATTGAACGGTGGAGCTGTCAGTTGGTGTAGTTCTAAGCAAAGCGTCGTGGCGGGTTTTATGTGTGAAGCGGAGTACATAGCTGCTTCGGAAGCAGCAAATGAAGGAGTCTGGATGAAGGAGTTCATATCCGATCTAGGTGTCATACCTAGTGCATCGGGTCTAATGAAAATCTTTTGTGACAATACTGGTGCAATTGCCTTGGCAAAGGAATCCAGATTTCACAAGAGAACCAAGCACATCAAGAGACGCTTCAATTCCATCCGCCACCAAGTCAAGGAGGGAGACATAGAGAGTTGCAAGATACATACGGATCTGAATGTTGGAGACCCGTTGACTAAGCCTCTCTTATGAGCAAAACATGATCAGCACCAAGACTCCATGGGTGTTAGAATCATTATTGTGTAATCTAGATTATTGACTCTAGTGCAAGTGGGAGACTGAAGGAAATATGCCCTAGAGGCAATAATAAAGTTGTTATTTATATTTCCTTATATCATGATAAATGTTTATTATTCATGCTAGAATTGTATTAACCGGAAACTTAGTACATGTGTGAATACATAGACAAACAGAGTGTCACTAGTATGCCTGTACTTGACTTGCTCGATGAATCAAAGATGGTTAAGTTTCCTAGCCATAGACATGAGTTGTCATTTGATTAACGAGATCACATCATTAGAGAATGATGTGATTGACTTGACCCATTCCGTTAGCTTAGCATTTGATCGTTTAGTATATTGCTATTGCTTTCTTCATGACTTATACATGTTCCTATGACTATGAGATTATGCAACTCCGGATACCGGAGGAACACTTTGTGTGCTACCAAACATCACAACATAACTGGGTGATTATAAAGGTGCTCTACAGGTGTCTCCGATGGTATTTGTTGAGCTGGCATAGATCAAGATTAGGATTTGTCACTGTGATTGTCGGAGAGGTATCTCAGGGCCCTCTCGGTGATGCACATCACTATAAGCCTTGCAAGCAATGCAAATAATGAGTTAGTAGCGGGATGATGTATTACAGAACGAGTAAAGAGACTTTCCGGTAACGAGATTGAACTAGGTATTGGGATCCGACGATCGAATCTCGGGCAAGTAACTTACCGATGACAAAGGGAACAACGTATGTTGTTATGCGGTTTGACCGATAAAGATCTTTGTAGAATACGTAGGAACCAATATGAGCATCTAGGTTCCGCTATTGGTTATTGACCGGAGATGAGTCATGGTCATGTCTACATAGTTCTCGAACCCGTAGGGTCCGCATGCATAACATTCGGTGATGATCGGTAATATGAGTTTATGTGTTTTGATGAACCGAAGGTAGTTCAGAGTCTTGGATATGATCACGGACATGACGAGGAGTCTCGAAATGGTCGAGACATAAAGATCGATATATTGGATGACTATGTTTGGACTTCAGAAGGGTTCCGGGGAAGTTCAGACAAATACCAGATCTGAGGGGTTACTGAACCCCGGTGAGTGTAATGGGCCTATTGGGCCTTAGTGGAGAAGAGGAGGGGCGGCCAGGGCAGGCCGCGTGCCCCCTCCCCCTCTAGTCCGAATTGGACAAGGGGGGGGGGCGCCCCCCTTTTTCTTTCCCCCTCTCTCCTCCTTCCTTCCCTCCTACTCCTACTCTTGGAAGGGTTGGAGTCCTACTCTCGGTGGGAGTAGGACTCCCCTTAGGGCGCGCCTAGGAGGTCGGCCCCCTCCCCCTTCTCCACTCCTTTATATGGGGGAGGGGGGCACCCCATAGACACACAAGTTGATCAGTTGATCTTTTAGCCGTGTGCGGTGCCCCTCCTCCCCCATAATACACCTCGGTCATATCGTAGTGATGCTTAGCGAAAGCCCTGCATCGGTAGAATCATCATCACTGTCATCACGCCATCGTGCTGACGGAACTCTCCCTCGAAGCTCTGCTAGATCGTGAGTTCGTGGGACGTCACCGAGCTGAACGTGTGCTGAACTCGGAGGTGCCGTGTGTTTGGTACTTGGATCGGTCGGATCTTGAAGACATACGAATACATCAACCGTGTTGTCATAACGCTTCCGCTTACAGTCTACGAGGGTACGTGGACGACACTCCCCCCTCTCGTTGCTAGGCATCACCATGATCTTGCGTGTGCGTAGGATTTTTTTTGAAATTACTACGTTCCCCAACATGCCCAAGGCACCCCAAGGTAATATTCAAGGACAACCAAGCATCTAAGCTTGGGGATGCCCCGGATGGCATCCCCTCTTTCGTCTTCAGTCCATCGGTAAATTTACTTGAGGCTATATTTTTATTCACCACATGATATTTGTTTTTCTTGGAGCGTCTTGTATTATACTCCCTCCGTCCGGTGAAGAGTGTACATCTAGAAATTTTAGGACAAATTATGGAGTGAAGTAAAAAATACATTGGAAAGGTGCAAGTCACCCTCCCTCTCCTCTTTAATTATCCAATCCCCAATGTGTAGAAATTATGGAGTGAAGTAAAAAATGCATGTAGAAATTAAGAAGACCATGTGTAGATTGTTATTGGTCTTGATTACCATGTGATGAGAGAGAAGTATTTTTCTACTTTAAAGTGCATTGGAAAGATAGAAGTATACTTTTTTGTGGACAACTTTTGAAGGCAAACATACACTCTTCACCGGACGGAGGGAGTATGAGTCTTTGCTTTTTAGTTTGCCACAGTCATCCTTGCTTTACACACCTTTTGAGAGAGACACACATTAATCATGAATTTGTTAGAATACTCCTTCACTTATATGTTTTGAGCTAGGTAGTTGCTCTAGTGCTTCACTTATATCTTTTTAGAGCACGGTAGTGGTTTTATTTTGTAGAAATTGTTGAACTCTCATGTAAGAGTATTATGCGCCATGTGTCTTCCAGCTATTCGCCGTCATTGCCATGTCATTTGCTTGCGCGTTGCATTTTGCCATGTCATTATGTGCATTTCATCTGCATGTTTTTCAAAACTTGCATCTGTCCGGGTTTCCCAGTTTTCTCCGTTGTCCGTTTCGGCATTCGACACTCTCGCACGCGCCCGCGGCACCTCCAAAATATTATTTTATAAGTGGCATAAAAATGTTCTTGGAATGGGATGAAAGTTGGCGTGCGGTGTGTTGGAGAACACAGTATTTCTAAAAAAATTCCTACGATCACACAAGATCTATCTAGGAGATGCATAGCAACGAGCGGGGAGAGTGTGTCCACGTACCCTCGTAGACCGAAAGCGGAAGCGTTTAGTAACGCGGTTGATGTAGTCGAACGTCTTCGTGATCCAACCGATCAAGTACCAAACGCACGACACCTCCATGATCTGCACACATTTAGCTCGGTGACGTCCCTCGAACTCTTGATCCAGCTGAGTCCAAGGGTGAGTTTCGTCAGCACGACGGCGTGATGACAGTAATGATGAAGTTACCGACGCAGGGCTTCGCCTAAGCACTACAACTATATGACCGAGGTGGAAATCTGTGGAGGGGGCACCGCACATGGCTAAACAATTAACTTGTGTGTCTATGGGGTTCCCCCCTCCCCCGTATATAAAGGAGCAAGGGGGAGGCCGGCCGGCCCTCATAGGGCGCCCCCAAGGGGGGCAATCCTACTCCAAGTAGGAGTTGGATCCCTCCTTTCCCAAGTCCTACTAGGAGAAGAAGGAAGGAGAGGGGAAAGAGAAGGAAGGAGGGGGCGCCGCCCCTCCCCTTAGTCCAATTCGGAAGGCCCATGGGGGCACACGGCCAACCCTTGGCTTCCCCTCTCTCTCTCTCCCCTAGGCCCAATAAGGTCCATTACTTCTCTGGTGGTTCCGATAACCCTTCCGGCACTCCGATATTTATCCAGTGACCCACGGAACTCATCCGGTGTCTGAATAACATCGTCCAATATATCAATCTTCATGTCTCGACCATTTCGAGACTCCTCGTCGTGTCCGTAATCACATCTGGGACCGTGAACAACCTTCGGTACATCAAAAACACATAAACTCATAATATCGATCGTCATCGAACATTAAGCGTGCGGACCCTACGGGTTCGAGAACTATGTAGACATGACCGAGACTCATCTCCGGCCAATAACGAATAGCGGAACCTGAATGCTCATTTTGGCTCCCACATATTCTACGAAGATTTTATCGGTCAAACCGCATAACAACATACTTTGTTCCCTTTTTCATCGGTATGTTACTTGCCCGAGATTCGATCGTCGGTATCTCAATACCTAGTTCAATCTCGTTACCGGAAAGTCTCTTTACTCGTTCCGTAATGCATCATCCCGCAACTAACTCATTAGTCACATTGCTTGCAAGGCTTATAGTGATGTGCATTACCGAGAGGGCCCAGAGATACCTCTCCGACAATCGGAGTGACAAATCCTAATCTCGATCTATGCCAACTCACCAAACACCATCGGAGACACCTGTAGAGCATCTTTATAATCACCCAGTTATGTTGTGACGTTTCATAGCACATTAAGTGTTCCTACGGTATTCGGGAGTTGCATAATCTCATAGTCTGAGGAATATGTATAAGTCATGAAGAAAGCAGTAGCAATGAAACTGTAACGATCATAATGCTAAGCTAACGAATGGGTCTTGTCCATCACATCATTCTCTAATGATGTGATCCCGTTCATCAAATGACAACACATGTCTATGGTTAGGAAACATAACCATCTTTGATAAACGAGCTAGTCAAGGTAGAGGCATACTAGGGACACTTTTGTTTTGTCTATGTATTCACACGTGTACTAAGTTTCCGGTTAATACAATTCTAGCATGAATAATAAACATTTATCATGAAATAAGGAAATAAATAATAACTCTATTATTGCCTCTAGGGCATATTTCCTTCACGGTGTTGTTGTGTTGTAGGTAGACCGCCTGCCTTTGGTCTCCGGAAACTGCCGTCGGGCCTCTCTCTCTCTTCTCTCCCACAGCCCACAGCCTCATACACAACCCATCTAGCCCACCTACCTACCCCCCTCCGCTCCGGACCGTCCGATGGCGATCGAACGGCTTCGAAATAGCCTCAAACCCCCCTAACCCTAGCACGTACCCTATATAAACACCTCCCCTTCCAAATCTGGCAGCCTAGTCTTCCCCTACCTCTAGCCTCCCACCTCCTCCTCGAATTCCATGCGCAGCCGCTTTCCCGCCGCTACTTGTCGCGCCACCTCGCCACATACCCATGGGCCCCATGCAGCTCAAGCGGCCCAAAGAGCTGGCCTCCCCCCTCTCCGCGTTGCCCAATGGGTGAGCAACCCCTATGCTCCGGCCATGCGCGACATAGTTACCTTACGCTCAATCTGTTTTTCTGTTGATTTTGTCCAAGTCCCTGAAATCCAGCATCATAATGCATTCTTTTGAGGCTCATAACTTTCTGCATGTTCAACCGTTTGTAGTGTATGATATGTCAAAATGTTCATCTCTGAATGCTCTACATGGTGGTGTAGTTTTCTTGCATATTACTATTAATCTTGATGCCTTAACCATCTTGGCAAATAATCTGCTGATAACTGCTGTAACATGCTGATTTGTCTTTTTCATAACATTTTGTGTGATTATCTTTTGAGCATCATGTCTACATGGTTTAGGAGCATATTCATGTGGTCTTTACAGTGGTGCAATCCATGCATTTTTATGTGCCCTGTGGTGACTAGCACAAGCATGCAAAGTAGGGCACTTGTTGTTTGATGTTTTCAGTGACTTGATGATTTCTGCTAAGTCTGAATTTGCTACATTGTGTTGCCATGTTAACTTGATGCTACAAGTGAATCCGTGCATAATCTGGAGATTCTCAGTAAGGATGTTTTGTAGATTTTGTTATCACATATCCATCCTTGCCATTGTTTGAAATTATGGCCTGCTGTAGCTTATTGTGTTCCTGCTCTCTATTTGCTAAATAATGTTTGTCATCCTATTATCAGTAAGTTCAGTTTTGTCACGTGAATAACTAGTGTTTTATGCATCTTATGACCATGTGCTTGACATGCGTAGCTGCACAAATATGCCTTCTTGCTGTTGGTTACATTCACTTGTCATGATATGCTTTATGTTGAGTTAAACAAGCTTGCAAAAATGTCTACTTGTCGCTGTTTCTGCCATGTTCACTAAATTCCAGTCTGTGAATCTGTTATCTTTTGCATTTTTTCCATGATGTTTTGAGCATGTTCTAGTATTTTCTAGCAGTAGCTCAGTGTTCATGTTTTGTATTCCTTGACCTGTACATGCTTTCCACGCCCTTTGATGCCATGAATTGTTCCTGTAGCATTTACTTCTGTTGTCTCAAAGTATGCATTATGAATCTGTTTTCAGCCTTACTCTGTTTTTTCACCAAGTCTGAGAACCTGTCATGACTTGCAATCTTGTCTTGATGAATGCCATGGATCTAGAGGTTGGAGATAATTAATAATCATGTGTTTCCGTGTTCAACCTGTAAAATAGTTCCATGCTTTTGTTTGCCATGATCTTGTACTGTAGCATGTTTGTTTCGTGCCTTCAACATCTCAACATGTTATTTCTGCTCACATGTATGCCCTGTTTTCACTAAGTCATAACCTGTGTTATAAAGTTGCTTCTTGCATTGATCATATTGGTTTAATATTGATGCCTATGAACCTGAACTTTGATGCTAATTGAAGTATGTAATATGTACTTGAAGTGCATGTCATGTTTATACCCATATGTTTCCTGTAGCATGTTGTTTTAATGATTGCAAAGTGCCTAATTGCTGTTTTGGGCAGATTATGGTTACATCTTGTTTTGAGTGTATGTGTTGAACCGTGGCTCCGTTTGGAGCATGCTCCACATGAAACTTGCTTGGTTTTGTATGTAATTTCATCATACCATAATGCATCCATGTTTTGGAGTGTTTGTGATTGTATTTTGCTTGCATTTGCATCAATGCCATGTTTGACTTGTTTTGCTCATATCTTCTAGGCCGTAGCTTCGAATTAAATGAACTTTATATGTAACTTGACTAGAAAGACGCGTAGATCATCTTGGTGCACTTTAACTTGATGTTTAACAACTTTAACTTAATGTTTTATTCAGGTCAGTACCAATTTTGAAATTTGCATATGGGGAGTTTCCGGAATTGTTGTGTGTTGATTCCGGCCTCATTTAAACTTGCGTTGATGTGTGGTTCTTGTATGCATCATCTCTTGCCATGAGTAGCATCATGTAGCCTTGTCATGCATCATACTTAGGTAGGAATCATGTCATGTTTATGTGTTGTGTGTTTACCATGTTGTTTGCTTCTTTCCGATTGCGCTTCTTTCTCGATAGTTCCTGTTTCATTGATATCGTGAGGATTCGTTCGACTACATGGGTTCTTCTTCTTCATGGACTCGGTATTCTTCCTAGAGGGATTTCAGGCAAGATGACCATCACCTTGGATCTCACTACTATCTTTGCTATGCTAGGTGTCTCGATTCTATCGCTATGTCGCGCTACCTACCACTTGTTTATCAAGCCTCCCAAATTGCCATGATAGCTGAGGGAGTCCTGGATTAGGGGGTGTCCGGATAGCCGAACTATCACCGTTGGCCGGACTCCTGGACTATGAAGATACAAAATTGAAGACTTCGTCCCGTGTCCGGATAGGACTTTCCTTGGCGTGGAAGGCAAGCTTGGCGATGCGGATATGTAGATTTCCTACCATTGTAACCGACTCTGTGTAACCCTAACCCTATTCGGTGTCTATATAAACCGAAGGGTTTTAGTCCGTGGGACTAACAACAATCATACCATAGGCTAGCTTCTAGGGTTTAGCCTCTCTAATCTCGTGGTAGATCTACTCTTGTACTACCCATATCATCAATATTAATCAAGCGGAGTAGGGTATTACCTCCATCGAGAGGGCCCGAACCTGGTAAAAACATCGTGTCCATTGTCTCCTCGTTACCATCCGCCTAGACGCAGTTCGGGACCCCCTACCCGAGATCCGCCGGTTTTGACACCGACATTGGTGCTTTCATTGAGAGTTCCTCTGTATGCGTCACCTATAGGCCCGATGGTTCCTTGAATCATCGCGAACGACGCAGTCTAGGGTGAGACTCTTCTCCGGGACAGATCTTCGTATTCGGCGGCTTTGCGGCTGAGCCAATTCGCTAGGCCATCTGGAGCAGATTGAAAGCTACGCCCAGTGCCATCAGTCAGATTTGGAAGCTCGAACTATACGGCCGATGTCCGCGGAGATTTGATCTTCGACGGATTCGAACCACAGCCGAAGCGCGCCGCCTTGTCTCGATGGGTACGATCTAGCTCTGCCGCCGAAACGGCGCCACGGAGGCCGCACGATATCCGCTCCGACCCTTAATCCGGAGCCGGTTTCACGATCGAGGACGGTTGGTTGGACACCGCCTCGGGGCTGAAATCTCCACGGCGATTGAGCCGAACACCATCCCCGTCGCTTTGCGGCTTCGTGACTCCTGTGTGCCGGACTCCTTTCCGGACTCCAACCTCCGCTCCCCCGCCAAGATCCGATCGGGCGCCGTTATGGAGTTCACCGCCACGGACATCTTTCAGCACTCGCCCTTTGGCGATATCCTGAACTCATTAAAGTCACTCTATTTGTCAGGGGAGCCCTGGCCAAACTATGGTCAGGAAGGTTGGGATTCGGACAACGAAGAAATTCAACGCCCACCCACCACCCACTTTGTAGCCACTGTCGATGATTTAACTGACATGCTCGACTTCGACTCCGAAGACATTGACGGTATGGACGACGGTGCCGGAGACGATCAAGAGCCAGCGCCCACGGGGCACTGGAAAGCCACCTCGTCACATGACATATACATGGTGGACATCCCAAAAGATGGGAATGGCGATGGAACGACGGAGGATGACCCCTCCAAGAAACAACCCAAGCGCCGATGTCAGCGGCGCCGCTCTAAATCCCGCCACAGTAAAAACGGCGATTCCGGCACGGGAGACAATAATACCCCGGACAGTGCCGAAGACGACCCCCTCCAGCAGGACTCAGCACAGGAGGAGGGAGAAGCAAGTCCGCACGACAGTGCGGCAGAAAGAGAGGCAGAGGACGATAATTATGCGCCCCCCTCCGAAGACGAGGCAAGCCTCGACGACGACGAATTCGTCGTGCCAGAGGACCCCGTCGAACAAGAGCATTTTAAACGCAGGCTCATGGCCACGACAAGCAGCCTCAAGAAAAAGCAGCAACAACTTAGAGCTGACCAAGACCTGCAAGCTGACAAATGGACTGAAGTCCTTGCAGCCAAAGAGTATGAACTCGAACGCCCCTCCAAAAGCTACCCCAAACGCAGGCCGTTGCCTCGATCAGAGGAGGAAGCAGCCACGTCACCAGCGCATGACATGGCAGACCGGCCACCCCGTGGCCGCGACAGAGAAGCCTCTCGGCCCTCCGCTCAAGCCACGCCCCGATGCCGCTCAAAAAGTACCAAGGCACGGGAAAACGCGCCGGACTTGCGAGATATATTGGACGATAAGGCAAAGCATACAAGATCGATCTACAAATCGCGTGGGCGCCCAACGACTCGGGATGATTACCGTCACGCCGGGTACAGCAAACCCGGCCGGGCCGATCACAGTAGACAAAGCTCATATGAGCTACGTCGTGATATAGCCCAATATAGAGGCGCCACACACCCACTATGCTTCACAGATGAAGTAATGGATCATCAAATCCCTGAGGGCTTCAAACCCGTAAACATCGAATCATACGATGGTACCACAGATCCTGCGGTCTGGATCGAGGACTATCTCCTCCATATCCACATAGTCCGCGGTGATGATCTACATGCCATCAAATACCTCCCACTCAAGCTTAAAGGACCAGCTCGGCATTGGCTCAACAGCTTGCCAGCAGAGTCAATTGGTTGTTGGGAGGACCTGGAAGCCGCATTCCTTGATAACTTCTAGGGCACATATATGCGACCACCGTACGCCGATGACCTTAGCCATATAATTCAGCAGCCGGAAGAATCGGCGGACAATTACGGGACGCGGTTCCTAACAAAGAAAAATCAGATCGTCATTGTCCGGATGCACAGGCGTTAGCAGCCTTCAAACACAACATCCGCTGACGAGTGGCTAGCCCGGCACCTAGGACAGAAAAGCGAAATCCATGGCAGCCCTCACCACACTCATGACCCGCTTTTGCGCGGGAGAGGACAGCTGGCTAGCTCGAAGCAACAACTTGGCCGAACACCCTGGTAGTTCGGATACCAAGGACAGCAATTGCAGGTCGCGTCACAACAAGCATAAACGCCGCATTAACGGTGATAATGCTAAATATACGACAGTAAATGCCGGATTCAGAGGCTCTAAACCCGGCTAGCGGAAGAAGCCAATCAAAACAAATACCCAGGGCCCGTCCAACTTGGACCGAATACTCGATCGCTTGTGCCAGATACATGGCACCCCGAAAAACCAGCCAACCACACCAACAGGGATTGTTGGGTGTTCAAACAAGGCAAGCTAAGCGCTGAAAACAACGACAAGGGGCTGCATAGCGATGACGAGGAAGAGCCCGGCCGCCCGAACAATAGAGGATGAAGGGCTTTCCCACACAAGTGCGGACGGTGAACATGATATACGCAACCCACATACCCAAAAGGGAGCGGAAGCGTGCACTAAGGGACGTATATGCGATGGAGCCACGCCCAGTTCAACCCATGGTCCTCCTACCCGATCACCTTTGATCGAAGGGACCACCCCACTAGCATCCGTCATGGCGGATTCGCCGCATTGGTTCTTGACCCAATCATCGACGAATTTCACCTCACTAGAGTCCTGATGGACGGCGGTAGCAGCTGAACACTGCTTTATCGTGATACAAAGTGCAAAATGGGCATAGACCCTCAAGGATTAAACCCACAAAGACGACCTTTAAAGGCGTCATACCAGTGTAGAGGCCAATTGTACAGCTCGATTACACTCGTGGTCTTCGGATCCCCGGATAACTTCCGGCGAAGAGTTAATCTTCGACATAGTCCCGTTCATGCGGCTATCACGCCTTTGCTTGGACGAACTGCATTTGCAAAGTTCAATGCAGTGCCGCTTACGCATACCTCAAGCTCAAGATGCCAGCCCTCGAGGAGTAATCATGGTCAATGGAAACACGAACACTCTCTCCGAACGGAGGAGCACAGCTGACCCTCGCGGCGGAGGTGCAAAGCCTCTCACAGCAATTCCGGGTCCAGCCATTAAACGTCCGGCCACCGTCAAGCGCGCCGGAGTAACCTACAACAAGACCGCTGGCACGATCCGAAAGCATCGCCAGAGTAATACGGCCCCAACCCCAGCCCTCATGAAACAGCGAAGCCGATTACTACGCGTACATAACTACGCTCGGGAGATACCATGGGCCTAAGGGAGGGGCACGACCACGGCACGCCTTAATGCGGCTCAACCGCACTGTGGCTCCCACTTGTGTCTTACTATTTCTTTCTTCTTTTTTCTTACTTTCAGGACTCCGTTTTCCAGAAGTCCTGTCCGGCACTAGAATTGCCGAACTCACGATGCAAAAGCCAGGGAAACAGAAAGCTACGTCGAGTGTCCAGGTGGTCTCTACTACGAGCATTATACCTGTTTTACATCCATCCCATGACTTACCCCTCGAGGGGACATGTTAAATAGTCCCATCCCTTGCTTATCGCACTATTTGTATCATTCTACTTCCATTGCGGTACCTTTTTGAATAAACAATACATAGCTTTTGCCTATTATTGCACTCCTTTCTTTATCTATATATATGTTCATTTCATGACATGTTGCACCCATACACTTTGGTACGGCCAGTACACCAGGGGCTTAAGTACCCCAAAAGTATGGTGTGATAAGTCCAAACACTTTCACAAGTGCGGCACCCCAAATTATAGCATTATATGCATCGGCTCTGAATCATGTCTTGGGTCAATAGTTGGGTTTGCTCGGCTCCCATGTTTTGGTACCTTACGTTCCGTTATATCGGCTAAGGTAGCGCTGGGAGAACCACTGCGATTGTGCCCGTTTGAGCTGGGTTGAGCACCTCGATGGAGAAAGCTAAAACTGACCGTCATGATAGAGGCGAGAGCGGTCGCTGTTCGAGAGGTTTTTCGGGTCCCTAAAGACTTATGCCGCTTAGAACGAGGAGTCGGCATTGTCTCGGCCAAAGGCGTGGATAGCTCCCCGAACTCGGTCTTCCGAATACCAGGGGCTTCGCCAAAATTTAAAATTATAGAATTCTATGGCTAAGTGAGAGTGTTCAAGCACTATAAGTCTGGTTGCCTTGTTCGTTGCATTGAGCGCCTCCCTCGAAGGACCCAAGAATGGGAACAAGAGCGCTCAAGTTTATCCCGAACACCCCAAAGACTGTGGCATGGGGCTGAAGCCAACGACTTGCCATCTCTCAAATTTGATAAACGACCACCACGTAAGGTAATATTTTAAATTCACAAGCATTGCTTAGCGCATATGAACAAGTTTTCAGCATACAGGATGACAAATGCGAGTCTATTCAAAAATTACATCTCTGGAGCATTCACCCGCTATAAGGCGGGCACCCTTCATGACACCCTCATAGTACATTTCGGGCTTGCGATGCTCCTTGCCCTTCGTGGCCCGTCCGTCACAAGCTTCTCAGCATCCAGCTTGCCCGATGCACTTTAGCACGGGCAAGGGCCCGACGGACACCTTCAATTTCGACGAGCGCTTGATGACTTCAATCCATGGACAAAGGCCCACCACCGGCTGCACTAGCCCGAAGTAGCTCCCTGCATGGCTTCCAATGGCCACAGCCAACTATGAGGCCCTTCATGGCCTGTTCGGCGACCTTGTGGAGCTCGACCACCGCTTCACTGGTCGCTCAGGGCACCGGACGTTCGGCCTTAGCATCTTGAGACCAACACCTTCTCCGTCGAGCTCCCCTCCTTGGCGCGGTAGAATGCGGCAGCATCAGACACACTACGGGGCATATCTGCGAATGCTCCTGGAGAACTCCGGATTCGGGTAAGTAATAGGTAATTCACTTTCACATGCTTGCTTTGCATAAAGAATGCCTTACCCGCCGCTATCTTCTTTAATGATTCAATTTCTTGGAGGGCTTTTTGGGCTTCGGCCTTAGCGGCTTTGGCACTCTCAAGAGCCGAGGCGAGCTCGGACTCTCGAGTCTTCGAGTCACGCTCCAAACTCTCGTGTTTTTCCACGAGAGCCTGGAGCTCTTGCCGCACCTCCGCCACCCGCTCCTCCTGCTTCTCTCACTCGGTGCACTCCGCGGCCGCTTTGCTTTCGGCCGCGGAAACCGCTTCCTTCAAGGTCGCCACCTCGTTCGTGGCCCCTACAATACCCACGTTATTCCTTTCATTTTTTGCAACCGAATCCTTTCTATAAGGTATTTCTTTAATAAGGTATTGCTTACCTTCCCTCTCCTCGAGCTGCTTCTTGGCAAGGCCGAGCTCGTTCTCGGACCGCTCGAGGCTCTTCTTCAATGCATTGACCTCCGCAGTCAGTGCGGCAGAGGTCAGCAGCGCAGCCTGCATTCGCATATTGACATACTTATATTAGACTCATGCGTATATCTTTTTAGATCCTTAGTCCGGCTTTTCTTTCCGAACACCGAACTAAGCATCGAGGCTCTTGTCTGTCTATGCGGTAATATTTTTACATATTCTAAACTTACCTCAAAGCACATTAGAAGGCTGGTACAAGCTTCAGTCAGCCCGCTCTTGGCGGACTGAACTTTCTGGATCACCACACTCATAACAAGGCGGTGCTCCTCGTCGATGGAGGCGCCTGTTAAGCGCCTCCAAAGAAGCTATCCAGTGCCTCCGGATGGACGGAGGTCACCAGCGTCAGCGATCTTGCCCTTCTTACGAAGGAGCCAGCAGCCGGACTTCGGAACCACTAAAGGTTCCGGATGCAGTCCGCACAGGCGGACTTAGAGCCCTCCGGGTTTCGCCCCTTTGCGCCGGAGTCAGGAGGTTTCACTGCGGCGCCTCCAGACCACCTCCTCTGGCTGGGCCCCTTTGGGACTCCACCAGCGGTGTCGTCGGCGACACGAGGAGAGGAGGCGGTCGGAAGTGAAGTGCTATTCACATCCGCGAACCAGTAGCCGCCGACGGCGGGCGAGCTCGTCCTCTGGCGGGCTGAAATGTCATATTCAGCGTTAGAAGACACTATGCGACAAATAAAAAGTAATGAACTATTCCGAATCCGGACACTTACGATCTCGCCAGGCTTGGCCCTTGTTGGCCACTCCTCCTCGTCGTTGTCGGGCGTTGGTGGAGAAGTCCGGAGGAAGGGTCC
Source organism: Aegilops bicornis (assembly GCA_021605145.1). NCBI lineage: Eukaryota > Viridiplantae > Streptophyta > Magnoliopsida > Poales > Poaceae > Aegilops > Aegilops bicornis. The sequence goes on from CM038674.1 coordinate 494,558,576, forward strand.
CTCCATTCTTGGACCCTCGGCCTCCCGGTTAGGCGGCCTTCCTTTTCTTCTCTCCCCCCGCTGGGGGAGAGGCTTCTTTTTCCTCCTCCTCTTCCTCAGAGGAGGATTCCGCCTCAGGGTTGTCGGGCGATGAGTCCGACAACACCTGGCGCCGGGAGCTCCTTCGAGTTCCCGTGGCCTTCTTCTTGGCCTTCTTCTCAAGCACCACGTAAGGCACCGGAGCCAGTAGCCCCGCCAAGCGGGCGTCTGCTGGGTCTTCTGGCAAAGGGGCCGGACAGTTAATCTGTCCGGACGTCTTCAGCCAGTCCTGTCAAAGGTTAGGGAGTTTTAGATCCCACATAGAGTCAATCTATGAAAAACAAGAGTCCCATAAAGGGTAAAATAACTTCCCTTGCTGGCTTGACGCTGCAAGCTGAATCCGCGATCTTCGGTAGCGGATGTGGGAGCCTCGGCGCCCTTCAACAACACCTTCCAGGCGTCTTCATACGTAGTGTCGAAGAGCCTTTTCAGAGTTGGGTGCTGTGCCGGATCAAACTCCCACAATTTGAAGGCCCGTTGTTGGCATGGGAGAATCCGACGGATGAGCATCACCTGGATTACATTGACAAGCCTGAGATTCTTGTCCACCAGGTTCCGGACGCAAGTTTGGAGTCCGGACAGCTCATCTGAACCCCCCCACGTCTGGCCCGTCTCTTTCCATGATGTGAGCCATGTGGGGAAGCCAGATCGGAATTCGTGGGCCGCCGCCCATTGAGAGTCGCGCGGCTCGGTGATGTAGAACCACCCCGATTGCCACCACTTTATGGTATCCACAAAGGAGCCCTCGAGCCATATGACTTTGGCCATCTTGCTAACCATGGCACCTCCACACTCCGCTTGGCGGCTGCCCACTACCTTCGGCTTGACATTGAAGGTCTTCAGCCATAAGCGAAGTGAAATTTGGATGCAGAAGGAAGGCCTCGCACCTGACGATAAACGCCGAGATGTTGAGGATGAAGTTCGGGGCGGATCATGGAAATCCAGGCCGTAGTAGAACATGAGCCCCCGGACAAGTGGGTGAAGTGGAAAACCTAGTCCGCGGAGGAAGTGGGTGAGGAACACCACCCTCTCATGGGGCATGGGGGTGGGAATGAGCTGCCCCTCGTTGGGTAGCCGGTGCGCGACGTTGCTGGACAAGTATCCGGCCTTCCGCAGCTTTTTGATGTGCCCCTCCGTGACGGAGGAGGCCATCCACTTGCCTCCCGCTCTGGACATGGTTGGAGAAGGTTGAGGTGGGATGTGCGTACTTGGGCGCTGGAGCTCTAGTGCACGGAAATGGATGGGCAAAGGAGGAAGAAGGCGTAGGTGAAAAGGTGGATCCTTATCCCCTTATATGGACGGGACGGGCTATCGTCCCCGCCAACCTGGTAAAACTCGCTTATCTCCCGGCGCCGTAATCAATGGCGCGATTGGGTTCTGCGTCCGTATTGATGAGAAACCCGAAATAAGGGGCACGATCTCCGCTTTGATAAGGCGTGCCAAGGAAACCGCCTCGCTAAGCGTCTTTGAGGTGGAACAATAAAAGCGATTCGCATAAAGGCTGGCCGTGGTGTGATGTCACGCCCGCGGAATACGTCGGCAGATACGTGTAAAAGTTATTCTCTCTACGGTAGTATGTGGAACTTGTTTTGCGAGCGGACACTATCCTTGTGTTCAAAATCTTCTATGAAGTATTCGGAGGAGGAACCCGCCTTGCAATGCCGAAGACAATATGCGCGCCGGACTTCGTCGTCATTGAAGCCCGCTTGTGGGAGCTCTTGAGGAGTCTGGATTAGGGGTGTCCGGATAGCGAACTATCACCGTTGGCGGACTCTTGGACTATGAAGATACAAGATTGAAGACTTCGTCCCGTGTCCTGGATAGGACTTTCCTTGGCGTGGAAGGCAAGCTTGGCGATCTGGATATGTAGATTTCCTACCATTGTAACCGACTCAGGTAACCCTAACCCTATTCGTGTCTATATAAACCGAAGGGTTTTAGTCCGTGGGGCGAACACCAATCATACCATAGGCTAGCTTCTAGGGTTTAGCCTCTCTGATCTCGTGGTAGATCTACTCTTGTACTACCCATATCATCAATATTAATCAAGCGGGAGTAGGGTATTACCTCCATCGAGAGGGCCCGAACCTGGGTAAAAACATCGTGTCCCTTGTCTCCTGTTACCATCCGCCTAGACGCACAGTTCGGGACCCCCTACCCGAGATCCGCCGGGTTTGACACCGACAATAGCCTCTAACCTTTTCACCCTTCCTAGCAAACCGTTGTTTGGCTATGTTACTGCTTTGCTCAGCCCCTCTTATAGCGTTGCTAGTTGCAGGTGCAGTTGCAGGTTGTACCATGTTGGGACATGGATATCATGGGATATCACATTATCTCTTATTTAGTTAATGCATCTATATACTTGGTAAAGGGTGGAAGGCTCGGCCTTTTGCCTAGCGTTTTGTTCCACTCTTACCGCCCTAGTTTTCGTCATACCGGTGTTATGTTCCTTGATTTTGCGTCCCTAACATGATGGGGGTTTATGGGCCCCTATTGACAGTTCGCTTTGAATAAAACTCTTCCAGCAAGGTCCAACATTGGTTTTACCATTTGCCTAATAACAACTACAACTTGCATAGGGACCGGCTAGCACCCGAGGATTCTTAATCAACCCCCGGGCCAGTGCTCCTCATGAGTGCTGGTCCAAACTAGAGCACCTTGCGGCGCCCCCTGGGCAACTTGGGTCATAGCGACCGTAAGCTTAACTCGTCCGTCGTGGCCTGAGATGAGATACGCGCGGCTGCTATCAGGGTGTCGGCACGTCGGGAGGTCTGGCTGGACTTGTTTTACCATTGTCGAAATGTCTTGTGCACCGGGATCCCGAGTCTGATCGAGTTGTTCCGCGATGGAGGATTGTCTCCACGGATCATGAGCTTGTCATGGGCTAAGTTTGGACACCCCTGGAGGGTTTAAACTTTCGAGAGCCGTGCCCACGGTTATGTGGCAGATGGGAATTTGTTAATATCCGGTAGTAGAGGACTTGAATCAAACTCAATTAAAATGCACCAACCGCGTGCGTAACCGTGATTGTCTCTTTTCGGGTGCGTTCGAGAAGAGAACACGGTTGGGTTATGTTTGAACGTAAGTAGTTCAGGATCACTTCTTGATCACTACTAGTTTGCGACCGTTTGCGTAGCTTCTCATCTTACTCTTGTACTCATAAGTTAGCCACCATACAATGCTTAGCCGCTTGCGCAACCTCACCACTTATCCATTCCATACCCATTAATCTTTTCTAGTCTTGATACCCATGGTAATGGGATTGCTGAGTCCTCGTGGCTCACAGATTACTACAACAACAGTTGCAGGTACAGGTAATGCGATGATCATGACGTGAGAGCGATGTTTACTTGTTTTGGAGTTCTTCTTCTTCGTCGTCGATCTTGGGATAGGTTCCTGGTCGGCAGCCTGGGCTAGCAGGGTGGATGTCATTTGAGTTTCTGTTTGTGTTCCATCCGTAGTCGGATGTTGTTCTCATGTATGATGTTTAATGTATTCATGTGGCATTTGTATGCCTTTGTATGTATCCCCAACTATTATGTAATGGTTCGATGTAATGATATCCACCTTGCAAAAGCGTTTCAATATGCGGCTCTATCCTTGGTGGGACCTTCGAGTTCCTCTCGGATAGGATCGCATATTGGGCGTGACATCTCATGCTTCACTTATATTATTTTGAGAGTTTTAAACAGCATGGTAATTTTCTTAGGTTATGAATTTGGTCCTAATTGATGAGCATCCAAGAGGGATATAAGAAAAACTTTCATATAAAGAGCATTGAGTATATGAGAAGTTTGATTCCTTGCATTTGTTTTGAGATATAAAGATGATGATATTAGAGTCATGCTAGTGAGTAAATGTGGATTGGTAGAAATACTTGTGTTAAGGTTTGTGATTTACAAAGCATGCACATATGGTAAACCATTATGTGATGAAGTCAGAGCATGATTTATTTATTGATTGTCATCCTTTATGTGGAGGTCGGGAGCGTGCGATGGTTAACTCCTACCAACCTCTCCCCTAGGATCATGCGTATTACTACTTTGTTTCGATGTCTAATAAACTTTTGCAATAAGTGTGTGAGTTCCTTATGACTAATGTTGACTCCATGGATTATACGCACTCTCATCCTTCCACCATTGCTAGCCTCTCTAGTACCGCGAAACTTTCGCCGGTGCATAAAACCCACCATATACCCTTCCTCAAACAACCATCATACCTACCTATTATGGCATTTCCATAGCCATTCCCAGATATATTGCCATGCAACTTCCACCGTTTCATTTTATTATGACACACAACATCATTGTCATATTGTTCTCATATGCATGAACCATTCATATAGAGTCATATCTTTGTTCTAGTATCGAGTTGTAATTTTTGAGTTGTAAGTAAATAAAAGTGTGATGATCATCATTATTAGAGCATTGTCCCATGTGAGGAAAGGATGATGGAAGCTATGATTCCCTCACAAGTTGGGATGAGTCTTCGGACTTAGAAAATAAAAGAGGCCAAAGAGCCCAATAAAAAAAGAGGCCAAAGATCCCAAAAAGAAAAGAAAAAGAAAATAAAAAATGAGAAAAAAAGAGAGAAGGGACAATGTTACTATCCTTTTCCACACTTGTGCTTCAAAATATCACCATGTTCTTCATGATAGCGAGTCACCTATTTTATCACTTTCATATACTAGTGGAATTTTTTTCATTACAGAACTTGGCTTGTATATTCCAATGATGGGCTTCCTCAAATTGTCCTAGGTCTTCATGGGAAAGCAAGTTGGATGCACACTCACTTAGTTTTCTTTTGAGCTTTCATACACTTATAGCTCTAGTGGATCCGTTGCATGAAAATCCCTACTCACTTGCATCGATATCAATTAATGGGCATCTCCATAGCCCATTAATTTTCCTAGTTTATGTGAGACTTTCTCGTTTTTTGTATTTTCCACAACCACCATATTCTATTCCACCTATAGTTCTATATCCATGGCTCACGCTCTTGTATTGTGTGAAAGTTGAAAAGGTTTGAGAACACCAAAAGTATGAAACAATTTCTTGACCAACACCGGGGTTTTGCATGATAAAATACTTTGTGTGATGAAGATAGAGCATAGCCAGACTATATAATTTTGAGAAGACATGATTGCTTTATTAGTATGCTTGAAGTATTATTGTTTTTATCTCAATATTAAACTTTTGTTTTGAATCTTATGGATCTGAATATTCATGCGAGAATGAGAAGAATTACATGGATAAATATGTTAGGTAGAATTTCACATGAAAAATTCTGTTTTTATAATTTACCTACTCGAGGACGAGCAGGAATTAAGCTTGGGGATGCTTGATACGACTCCAACGTATCTATAATTTTTTATTGTTCCATGCTATTATATTATCTGTTTTGGATGTTCTATATGCATTAATATGCTATTTTATATTATTTCTGGGACTAACCTATTAACCTAGTGCCCAGTGCCAGTTTCTGTTTTTTTCCTTATTTTTGACTTCTATAGAAAAGGAATATCAAACAGAGTCGAACGAAATAAAACTTTACGATGATTTTTCTTGGACCAGAAGAAACCCACGAGACTTGGGGAGGAGTCCAGAAGACCCACGAGGGGGCCACAAGCTCTGGGGGCGCGCCCCAGGAGGGCGCGGCCAGGGGGTTTGTGGGCCCCCCTGTGGCTCCTCTAACCCTAGCACTATAAATCCTCAGATGTTCCCCCTACACCAGATGGCACACCAAAAATACTTTTCCGCCGCTGTTGAGGATATAACTACTGAGTGTAAACCGCCCAGGAGGGGCCGGTTCACGCTCAACTATACTGAAGCTTAGGAAGACAAAGAAGATGGCGCTTTCTCGATAAGGCTTAGAGGCCCAGAGCCCGAGGCGGATTAGGGCCCATAGTGGTAAACCGCCATAGTTGTATAACTTGTATTGTAAGTTAGGGAAAGGAGAGACCGGGCCGACACTTGTATAAGCCGGCCTCGGGACTCTGTGTGAACTGGCCCAAGGCGTCACCACTGTGTATATAAAGGGACGACCCGGCCAGTGATTCGAGGACAACAGACAACACCTCGAGACTCAGGCAAAGCGTATTCGCTCCCTGGTCATCGAAACCCAATCAATTCCATCACAACTAGACATAGGCTTTTACCTTCATCGAAGGGGCCGAACTAGTATAAAAACTCTCCGTGTTCCTTGTCCGGTTTAACCCCTTCAAGCTAACCCGTAGCGATGGCTCCATGACTAAGTCCTTTCATGAGGACATCTGCCGTGATAAAACCACGACAGTTGGCACCCACCGTGGGGCTATCGCACGATGGTTTCAAGTTCTTGGAGGGCAGCTTCGAAGGACTCAAAGGGTACGCGGTTGGCCGGATGACCAAGAGTCGCCGCGGCAAGCTCTACATCGACGACGAAGGATGGGGCCCCGAGGCCGACTCGATCGAGTATGGGTACCGGGTCCCCTTTGGCGGAATTCATGTCTTCATCGGCAAGATCGGCGAACCGAGCCCTGAGCCGGACATCTGCACCAACCTCGTCGAGACGGCTCAGTGTGCGAGTCCTGCCCGGGTTAAGCCCGCCATGAAGCGTGCGTTCGTAGGATGTGTCCATGGGGCCGGATCCGAATCGGTGTCTGAAGGCGAGACGACTGTTTATTCCGACGGCGAGTCATCCACAGGTGAAACCGAGTCCCTATACCAAATTCATGATGGTGTGTTCGAAGGATATTCCGATGGCAACAATATTCCGGACCTCCTTGAACCGCCAAGTCGGGTTGCTGTTTACATGGCCGGAACACAGCCCATCTTGCAATCTTCATCTACAGCAGCAATGATATCCAGATCAGCGGCCGCGGTAGGAGGCCCGGTGCGCCGGCCGACTCAAGTTCTCTCTGGTTTGATGGATGCCTGGACGACCTTGTTAACCACGGTAGTTACCCCGGAGACGCAGGATCAGCACGATGCGGATGTTGTGAAGCTGAAGGACCAGATAGCACAGGCTAAGGAGGACCTGGCAGCTGAGGATACCAGGATGGCTGAAGAACGGGCTGCTTTGGATGCCCAATCACAACAGATACATGCACAAAATTACCGACTCATGTTGGATCAGAATGCGTCAAACGACGTGATGCGAAGGAAGTAACGATCGCGTATGCAGCCGGTCTTCGAAGGATTGAATCTCTTTAATACGTCGGGGGCTGGGACGAGTAATCCGGCAGCTGTAAACCAGACCGATGCGCCTAGGGCAGCACCGGATCAACCACAGATAACGGAACCACTTCGACGAACGGACAACCCGCCGCAATATGTGTCAACACCGCCGGGTCAGTTTTCAAGCCCTTTGGATAATATGATTGCTGCAGCATCTCGCCTGGTAGCTATTCCGATGGAGGGCGATTCACTGGCGGCGATCGTGACATGGCGGGCCAGGGATCTTCTTCAAACCGCCGTGGTGCAGCAGCAGGCTTATTCCTATAGCCGAGATAGAATTCATTCGACCCCTCGTCCGAGCAAAAGCTATAGCAGGCACATGGATGAACCGGAAGTGTCTAGCAGTGCGCGGTGCCGTAATGTCCCTCAGGGACCCAATCCGGCACGCGGCGAGGTAAACGCTCAAGACGTGGTGGATAATGGCAGAGCATGAAGGGAGGCCGCTTTGGCAGCACAATATGCGGCTCATCATCAAGCCGCTCTGATTCAGCCAGCGGCGTCAATAGACCGAGGCACCGGGCTTGCTTTTAGTTCCTGGGGAGTGCCGTGTCTCATTCCGGCTCTTCGTAATGTGTGACTGCCCAAGGATTTCAAGGGTCCATGTAAGGTACCTAATTACACTGCTGATCAGCCACTTGAGGCGTGGGTCGAGAGTTATGAGATGGCAATGGAGATGCTGGATGTGGATGAAGCGGCCTGTGCAAAGTATTTCACAATGATGTTGGAAGGGACAACCCGTACTTGGTTGAAAAATTTACCAGCCAACTCCATCGAGTCATGGGATCAGTTGAAGGCCCGGTTTATAGCCAATTTCAAGGACACCTGCAAGCAGCCTATGTCCATTGTGGATCTGGATGCCTGTGTTCAAGGGAGAATGAGTCAACAACTCATTGGGTGCGCTGGGTTTCAGAAGTTTTGCATTCGTCAGACCGGATTAATGCTGGCCAAGCAATCATAACGCTGGAGCGTAATTGCCGGTTTAAGTCACTAAAGATGAAGTTGGGACGGCTCAAGCGCCACTGCAATGACATGGGAACACTTATGGCAGCCTTGGTCAAATATGCCGATTCTGATAATACCAAGGATCCCGAGTCTGATGAGGAGAAACCGGAGAAGGGAAAGAAGAACGGCGGTGCAAAGGGACAGCATCACAACCAAGGAGGCCATGGGAATAATGGTAAGCGCAAAGCAGATAATTCAGATTTTGTGGCTAACACCAATATGCAGCGTCAGAAGGTAAACCGCCAACATAGCGGTGGAGGGATGAATCTGGGCGTCTGTTAAACCAGCCCTGCCCAAAGCATGGGACGAAGGAGGCCCTTCCACACATGTTTGGAAAGATTGTTACATTATGAAGGAGTTCAAAACTCGATCTCTACCGGTATGATCGGGGTCCGTCGAGTGTTCAGGTCCAGGTTTTCATGGTGGTGGTGGTTCGAGCTCTGGATTTCAGAATAATCAGGGCCACCAGAACAACTAAGGTGGTAATAGCCAACAAAATAATCAAGGGAATCAGCAGCAGTCAGGTTATCAAAGTCACCCCAAGCAGTTGAATGGTGGGCAGTATCATGTGTTCACTACTAGCCTATGCAAGCGCGATCAGAAGCTTCACAAGAGGGCAGTTAATGCTGTTGAACCGGCAGTACCACGTTATTTGCGATGGTCCGAGCAGCACATTGTATGGAGCAGAGAGGAACATCCGCCCCGGGTTGACAATCCGGGTCAACTAGCTTTGGTGGTAGCACCTCAGGTGGGAGGTTATAAGTTTACCAAAGTTCTGATGGATGGAGGGAGCAGTATCAACATCCTGTACTATGAGACTTTTCGTCGCATGGGGTTGACAGACAAGCATCTTAAACCGTCAAACACCGTTTTCATGGTGTAGTACCAGGTAAATTGGCGTATTCTGTTGGCAAGATCGCTTTGGAGGTTGTGTTTGGAGATGAGCATGATTCCAGGTCTGAAACATTGACCTTTGAAGTGGTGAAAATCTAGAGCCCATATCATGCACTGTTTGGACGGCAGGCTTACGCAAAATTCATGGCGAGGCCCTGTTATATCTATTTACAGCTCAAAATGCCGGGTTATAAGGGAACTATCACAGTATACGGAAGTCGGAAGATCGCTTTGGATTGTGAGGAAGGTGAAGCGGCATATGCTGAGTCGGTTTGTGCCACAGAGGAGCTGAAGTTTTATAAAGACAATGTTGATCCGGCAGACATGACCCCCCTGAAGAAGCCCACCACTGAGCATGACCCGACCCGGACATTCAAACCGGCTGATGACTAAACTTGTTGACTTTGTTCCTGGCGATTCATCCAAACAGTTTAGCATCAGCACCAATCTGGATCCAAAATAGGAAAGCGCGCTCATCGAGTTCATCCGTGAGAACCGGGACATTTTTGCATGGAAGCCTTCGACATGCCGTGTGTACCGAGGGAACTCGCTGAGCACACTCTCAATATTGATCCCAAGTTTAAACCGGTCAAGCAATTTCTTCGCCGCTTTAACGAGGAAAGATGCAAGGCCATTGGTGAAGAGGTAGCCCGGCTGTTGGCTGCTGGGTTTATCGTCGAAGTGTTTCATCCTGAGTGGTTGGCTAATCCGGTACTCGTTCTTAAGAAAAAAGGCACTTGGCGTATGTGTGTGGACTACACAGATTTGAACAAGGCTTGTCCGGCAGATCCTTTTGCTCTCCCGTGTATTCATCAGATTATTGCTGCGACGGCGGGTTGTGAGCGCCTGAGTTTCTTGGATGCTTATTCAGGTTATCATCAGATTAAAATGGCAGTTAAGGACCAGGAGAAGACAACCTTCATCACTCCCTTTGGAGCCTTCTGCTATGTTTCTATGCCCTTTGGGCTCAAAAGTGCCCATGCAACTTATCAGCGTTGTGTGCAAAATTGTCTTCACACGCAGATTGGGCGTAATGTTCATGCCTATGTGGATGACATTGTGGTAAAATCCAGGAAGAAGGAAACCTTGATAGATGACCTCAAGGAGACGTTTGATAATCTTCGGGTTTACAAAATGATGCTCAATCCGGACAAATGCGTTTTTGGTGTTCCGGCAGGCAAGCTCTTGGGTTTTCTTGTGTCCAACAGAGGTATTGAGGCCAATCCGGAAAAGATCAAAGCGATCACATCCTTAGCTAAACCGAAATGCATCAACGATGTTCAGCGTCTGGCGGGTCAAATTGCAGCCCTCAGTCGGTTTATCAGCCGTTTGGGAGAGAAGGCGATTCCTTTATATCTGATGTTGAAGAAGACAAATGATTTTGTCTGGAGTGATGCAGCTAATGCGGCATTTGAGGATTCGAAGCGGCAGCTGGCTGAACCGCCGGTCCTTGCTGCTCCGGTTGATAAAGAGCCCTTGTTATTGTACGTGGATGCCAATGCCCGTGCGGTCAGTGTGGCAATTGTGGTTGAGCGTAAGGAGGCTGGGAAGGAATATCCGGTTCAACGGCCAGTTTACTACATCAGCGAAGTGCTGATCGAGTCGATATCGGCATTGGCAGAAGCCGGTGTATGGTGTTTTTATGGCAAGTTGGAAGCTCAAGCAATACTTTCAAGGCCATCCCATCACAGTGGTTAGTTCTGCTCCTTTGAGCGATATAATTCAGAACAGAGAAGCAACTGGCCGGGTTGCAAAGTGGGCAATTGAGCTTAGTCCGCATGGATTGAAGTATATGCCTCGAACGGCCATCAAATCTCAGGCGCTTGTTGACTTCATCAATGATTGGACCGAGTTATAGGCACCAGAGGACAAACCGGATAATACATACTGGACTATTCACTTTGATGGGTCCAGGCAATTGGAAGGCTCGAAATTTGAGTTGTCCTTACTTCCCCTCGAGGTGATAAAATTTGTTATGTTCTCTGCTTAATGTTTCCTTGTACTAACAATGCAGCTAAGTATGAGGCCTTACTCCATGGTCTCCACGTGGCTAAGGAAATGAACTTAAGCCGGATTCGCTGTTTGGGAGATTCTGATCTGGTGGCTTAGCAAGTTTCTGGTACTTGGGATTCTAAGGATCCACTCATGGCGGCTTATAGACGCGAGGTGGATATTGTGGCAAGTAATTTAAAGGGTTATCAGGTTGAGCACATTTACCAGCGCAAAAATGAAGTAGCAGATGCTTTAAGCCGGCTGGGATCTCAACGTAAACCGGTACCACCCAATACCTTTTTAGATATCTTGCATAACCCGTCTGTTAAGTTGCCTACAAAGGAGGATTTAGTTGTTCCTGATCTGGAGGCCCAATTGGTAGCCGCTTTACATATCACTCCGGATTGAACAGTTCCATATTTGGCGTATATGAACCGGGGCGAGTTACTAGATGATGAGTTCCTCGCTAGGCAGATAATCCGGCGGTCCAAGTCCATGATTATCACAATGGCGAGTTACACCGTTGCAGTGTTTCAGGCGTATTCCAATGTTGTGTTACTCCTGAAGAAGGACAAGAGATTCTACGTGAAACCCATGAAGGGGATTGTGGTCACTGTCGGGGATATACCCCGCGGTATGACCCAGCCGGACTTGGCGCTTCACCGATGACCCGCCGGAGGACTGGCGACTCACGGGTCTGGCGGCTCACTGGTCAGACGACTCACAAGCCTGACGACTCATGGATGACCCCGACGGCGGGTCAGATAGAAGATTAGGCCCAAGGTCCAGAAGGCCGGCTCATGTTATGGTGGGCCGGCTTAAGAGGAAAGAGTAAGGAATATTCCCTTACAAAGGAAGCAAGACTAGGACTCCACTTGTAATTGAGTAATCCTAATCCTACTACGACTAGTCATGTAACCCGCCCCTTCAACATATATAAGGAGGGGCAGGGCACCCCAAGAGGCGACAGGGAACAAGAAACAATATCTAGGGCTAGACACAAAGGGGGAGCCGGCTTATGCGGTGACTCCCTCATGAGCATAATGAGACCTAGCCTCAAACAACTTGTAGGGCTATTACCGGATGATGTTTCCCGGGGCCCGAAGCTGTCTAAACCCTTGTCTTGCGTGTTGATCCGCCCTGCGTCTCTCGTCCCACTCAACCCCTCTCAAGCTACCACATAGATGCGTTGGCCTCGCGACTAAGTCCTGACACTAAGGACATCTGCCGTGACAAATCCACGATAGTTGCGCCCACCGTGAGGCCTGCGCACGGTGGTGTTGATTCTTGGAGGGATCTCTCTCAGGGATCGAGGAGTTCGCAGTTTTCCGGATAAGAGAGCCGGCTTGAAAGGACTTGCATCAAGCTCTGGATTCATCAGTTTTGATTTACGGTTGGTAAGGTTTAAAAAATTCAAATTAGGGTTACGGCCGGTTAGCTGCCGTCATCTTGAGATTTGTTCAATGGATTTCAAATCGCTTGAAGCCGACGGATTCTGAAACCACGAGGGAGCCAGTGTTCTTACTATAAGTTAAGCTGCTGGTTTTAACCCGGATTTGTTGCTATGGTTTTTTGTCAAGCCGCCTGGGCTCCGGGTTGACCCCAAGAAAATTCATCACCGCTGTTCTTGACCAGGATTGACCTTTCAAACCGCCCTGTTCATGTCGCAAGTGGCCAGCCCCTTTTGAAAATCGCCTTTGAGCCGCCGCGAAGCTGCGGCCTTAGCATGCCTCCACCTGACCCCCTCGGTTATGAGTCCCAAGGAAATCAATTATTGCTCCTGCTACTCTGGGCTTGGAGGACAAAGCAACACCAAAAGTACTTTCATTAGTACGTTGTGAAGATTAGTACTGTTGAGTGCTAGTGGATCACTCTTATTCTCTGATTCATTGAGCGACTAGCACTACAAGTTTGACTTACGCATGGATTGAGGAAGATATAAATATGAGTAGCAAAGGGCTAACAAGTGAGCGGGATTTGCTATATCAGCCGCCGTGTCATCTCTGCTATTGTGGCCGCGTTCTGGAGCGGCCCGAATCCACCGCTGCAGTGGCAAACAGAGCGTGCCTCGAGCTGGCCTTCGAGCCGCCTTACTGCGCGAGCCGCCTTCCTTTGCGTTTGTCCGTGTCTCGGTTTCCTTCGACGAGCCGCTACCACCGCGGCCCTGAGTTGCTCCCGACTCCGCCTAGGTACCGAGCTGGCCTCGCTTCTCTGTCTGCCATGAGACGCGGCCCCATCAACTCACCATGGTGCGCCCTGTCTCGCCGTTTCCATGGCCCTCGCCATACGGCAAGTTGCCGCCATCGCTGCATACTTCCAAGCCATCCCGCTGTCTCAATTTGATGTTGCAGCCTTGCGCTGCTCGAAGTCATCGCTTCCACCTCTGCTGTTCGGGCGGCCCTCCTGCATCAGCCGCGTTGCCTCCGAGCCGCCGCCTGACCATGAGTCGCCCGACGTCGCTGCCTATGCCGCTACCACGGTCCACTCGCGTTGGTATGGTATTGAGGATTGACCCGCTGCCGTTACTCCGCCACGACTTCCATGGCCAATTCAGGACCGGCTCTGCTGAGTCGCCTCTGCCCGGACCACTATGAGCCACCCTGGGAAAACCCGCCTCTGCAGTGAGTCGCCGCTCTGCCTCCGTTGTCCTTCAAAGTCGCCACCAAGCTGCCCTGGCTTTCCCACTACAGGTTGACCCGCCTCCGTGAGCCGGTGATCGCGGCCGTCTCATCTCCTCAGCCGTAGCGGTGTCAGGCCGGTTTTACCCCTGTCTTCACCGCTGTGACCCACCACTGCTGCTCCGGGTCAAATCGCCTCGTTTTGGCAACATCGGTTCGTCCGCACACGGCCGCCGTCAAACCGCCGCATAAGCCGCCTCGTTTTGGCAGCAACGGTTCGTCACGACACGGCCGCCACAAACCGCCGCATCGATGGCGGCTCGTCCCTCCATCGCCATAAGCCGCCATGGCCGTTTCTACCTTCACCCGTGGGTTTCGCTACCGCCGAGAGCCGTCGTGGCCGACGCAGCTGCTGATTCTAGGTCTCACCTTGCTGGTGTTGCCGCTGCGGTCATTGTGGCACCGTTTCCAAGCCACCGACCCGGCCTCTGCTCATTGACACGCTTCCAAGGTCTCGCCTAGATGCCTTAAAGGTGCCTCCCGCCAACTCACCGTTTTGAGCTGCCGCTAATGGTGAGTCGCCCTGTTGGGAGCCTAAATCGCAACCACGCCACCTCACCTCCGCCATCGATGTGCCGGCTCTGTCGTGGGGATAACATGTGCCTAGAGTCACGTCAAAGATGTCAGGCAGTTTGACTTAAGCGCTGGGGGGTTGGATGTTGTCCATAACTGCAACTGTGGATTTATCTCCGTATGGAAACTTGGTCTGCTCCATCACGGTTCGCCTGACAAAACGTCAGGGGATGTCCTTCCAAGTTTATTTTACGGAAATGTTAACGCCCACACGTGTGGGCGTTAACCATCTCGACCACACGCAGCGTCACCGTTGGGTACTTTGTGCACGAATCTTGGCACAATCCGGTCGTTTTTATGCGCCACGGAGGACGAGGCGCTGCAGCGTGCGTGCGAAGTTCGCCCGCACGTTGGTTGCCCTCCCGCGGTCAGCGGTTGCCACTCGGGGGCGTGCGGTGGAACTGCTATGCGCTCGCACGCCACGCCGCTACCGCGGTTGACGTCAAACACATCGCGCACCTCCCCCTCCCTCTCCCTCACGGTTCCATTTACCCACCCCCACAGTTACTGGCACAACGCACTTTGCATTTCAAACCATTGGAGGAGAAGACGAGGGGAGAAGGCGACAGCAGAGGCGGAAGAATCAACGGTGTTCGCGGCCGTCGGTGGTGCTCGCCGAAACGGAGCGGCTTCGTCGGAGCGCCTGCGGATTGAAGGTAATGCTTGCTCCAACTCTCACAATCCCTTCCTGCATTTCCCCCTTCCCTTCCTGTTCGATTCCTCGGTCGATATTCGTAGAGATTCAGGCAATTTGGCGATGCGTCGGCGTTCCCGCCTGCGGCGGAGTCCTGTACTAGCCGTTTTCGGTGGCACTGGGCAGTTTCGTTGCCGCCGCGGCGGCGGCCTCGTCGGTGTGGTTATGCCTGTCCAGAGGCACGCACTAGTTGTGCCTTGGGATTGGGCAGGTGTCTCCCGGTTTGTTAGTTGCGCATTGGTTCGAATTGGTGTTTGCAATCAGTTCGGGGGAGAACTTTGAGGTTGAATTTGAAGTCACTGTAGAAGGCCATTGAACCCTAGATCTAGTTAGTTGTTTTTGAAACTGCAGTATGAGGCAAACGTGGTAGTTTGATTAACTATCATGACTGTATGGCAACTAACTTCCTGAATGAATGTGATAGTTGCCACAAACATGCTTTCGCATGCGGCAACTAACATACTGAAATGACTGTGATAGTTGCCACAAACAAGCTTTCCCATGCGGCAACTAATTTGTTGAATGACTGTGATAGTTACCACACACACGCTTTTCCATGTGGCAACTAATTTGCTGAATTACTATGATAGTAGCCACAAACATGCTTTTTCATTGTGGCAACTAATTTTCCTGAATGATTTGTTATAGTTGCCACACTGTATGAATGGTGAAGTGTAGTAAATCGGTAGTAAATGCAGTTTCAGCAACCAACTGCACTGGACGGCAACTAATGTGCACATCAACTGTGCCTGTTGCCACATGGATAGTATTTTCTTGTGGCAAATAGAATGTGTACACCTGTGTAATACATTGCCATCACGTAGACAAGACAATGTGGCAAATTGGCTGCATAACATGGCAACCAACTTTGCATATCAATTGTGTCGATGCCATACATATGCTTTCCATGTGGCAAGTTTTTGTCTGACCACATTATGTCGGTTGCCATGTTATAGTCAGTACAATGTGGCAAATTCATTGTACTGCAGATGCATTTTTTGTGTTTTGCCACAATGACTTGTGATATCTGAACACACTGTGGCAATTTTTAGGTTCTTGATTAGATGTTTTTCATCGCCTTTTTGTATTATGTGTTGCATTTTAACATGGCAATTTCATCCTAGCACATTTTTTCTGCTGAACACATGGAATTTCATTGGTGTATTTAGGACAGGGTGTGAGCTGCCACATCTTAGTTTTTGTGATGTGGAGGATTTTGTGACTTTCTATCGTACTATCTTGGGCTAACATGGCAACTTCAATGTTTTGTTTTCAAGTGCATTTACGATCTGTACACTTTTTTTTGAAAATGTAACCAATGTGCTTACTTGCCACATTTATGTTTTCGACAATCACAGGAGGAGTGCGTGCGTGTTCATCTGATATTTTGCACTCACTAGTTGACATTTTCTGTTAGGTGAAAACTACTTACATCTTGCATTTTCATTTCCACCGTGACAATTTGTTCTGTTCCTATCTCAGCAGAATGGCTCGTGGTGATCATCAAAATGATGATGATGATTTCATGGATCCACCACAGCATAATCAGGCAACTGGACGGAGAAAAGAGGGTGATGAGGTAACTGTCCACACACCCTCCTCCTCGCTTATGTTATGGTTGCCACCTCGAAGCTTGCAATAAATCGTCATCATGAACTAAAATTTCATGACATTGCAAAACATGGCAACAACTGATCACTTTTTGTCTGCTTTTTTGCGTAAGAAGAAACGATTCGCAATGTAGCCTCCAAGAACGATCGACTACGTTGATCGACAAATTTACCGACGATCGGAAGGGAGCTGCTGAGATTGGTATGCAGGCTCTGATGAATGTCCGGTGCATGAACCTTGTCAACCCCGTATGCGACTGGCTTGGTGAGATTTACGACCCCGCCTCCAGGGAATTTGTGATTCCGGGACATGGAAGACTACCGTTGAACGAGGAATCCGTGTTCTGCACTTTGGGTGTGCCTCGTGGACATATCAAAGTCTCGTACGAGGTCAATAACGAGATCGAGGAAGCGTTGTTCCCCCGTTTGTTTCCTGGGTTGGAATCCATGCCGAACACGTGTGCCTTTGGCAGATTCATTGCGAGGCCATGACGAGGCATGGAGATGTTTTTAAGTTGAAGCTACTCATGTACCTCATCTCAGCTGTTTTTGCACCGACCACTTCTCTTCGCCCAAGCAACAAATGCTTCCCCATCCCGGTGAATGATCCATCTTTACTACTTTATTTTCCTTCAATATTTTGGCTCCGATATCATGTGTAAAGCTAGTCACTGCCAGTGTTTTTGATGTTTTTTTCCATTTGATTTCTGATGCAGCAACCTTTTTTGTCCTGAAATTTTGTGCGGTGCAAAGCGGATCTAAAAATGTGAAGAACATGAACTGGTGTAAGTTTATTGCCGACTTCACGCACGATGAATTCTCAAGCAAGATGTACCAAAAGGGTTGTCAATCGGATTTAATGGTATTTTTTTGTCATCCTTTTCGTGAACACTCTTTTTTAACACACTTTTATTCATGCATGGCAACCTGATCATAACAAGATGGCAACTACCATAATGACAATATGGCAACTGGCATAATGATAATATGGCAACTGTCATCATATTATTATGGCAACTGTCATCATACTATGATGGCAACTGCCATCATAGCAATATGGCAACTGCCATCACACTATGATGGCAATTAGCACATACAGATGGCAACTTCTTCTTTTCTTCTCTTCTTCATGCACCTCAACTTGATTATCATGGGAACACATATTATCCTGTTTTTTTTTCACAAAGTACCCATGATGGCAACTGATATTTCTCTCTTTTTAAAATTGTTTTACATCAGCTCATGTACGTCGACTTTCTTGATCTGTCCACCGTGGATTTCACTGGGACAGGAGGCCCGCTGCCTACGCACAAGTTTGATGTTTTTGCGTGGACAACAAGGTTACTGACACCAAATATGGAAAACTGCAGGTTAGTTCTGGTTTCTTTGTCCACACGGCATGCTTACAAATTTGACATGAGGCAACCGTTTGTGGTTCATAAGAGATGACTACCTTTGTTATCCATGGTTGTCTGCGTATTGTATCCATGTCTCACTCCACATGGCAACTCTTTTCATTCGTGCTGAAACTTACATTCTCTCTTTTACGTCCTAGCTATTTTTTTTGTTTTTTCCAGCTGATGGCCAAGCATGCTATAGACTACAGCGTGTTTGGGGGGCCTCAAAACTTTGGAAAGTGGATGGACGTGCACTCAACTCCGTCTTGCCCTACCGAGGTAATCAAAAGATCTACATCTATGGTTTGCCGTGGATTATTTTTGATGGCGCGCAAGCGACTGCAATACGGGTGGTTATTGATGCTTCTTTGTTTCGTGCACAGGCGAGGGCACCTGTTGAGCATCTAATAGGGCAGTTTGCATCCGGAATGACCGGCTTGCTCGGGAAGTTGGTTGAGGGGTGGATGTTCCTCAGTAGCTCTGACAGCGACGCGGTTGCGAGGCAGTTAACTTCATTTGTCCCAGAACGTACAAATCGGCCAACCGGTTGCCGTGGCCGGTATGACTACTACAGTTCCCAAGAGCCTGCTGACACACAAGATGAACTAGATGGAGACGCTGGTCTCCGCAAGGATGACGACGATGACATGGAGAATGTGCAACAGGACACCGATGATGATGAACATCTTTGAAGTTCGCAGTGGTAACAGGGCAAGGATGCAACAGATGTCCCCAACCGGAGAAAGTCAAAGAACATACGGCTGCGAGGCGAGGGGTGTTGCCATCAAAGAGGGGAGGGCTCCAGAGGGTGTTGGGCAGGGTTCTCCTGGCAAGAGGTCTAGGACCGATCCCGTAGCTGCCAGGAGGAGGTTCGACTTTAATTTTAGTTTTTTCTTTGTTTATTTTCTTGGAACAGACTCATCCTTTTTTTGCACTTGTTTTTGTCAAGCGCGGCAACGAGTTTGCTGTCTGATAATTGCCACCTTTTTTTTCCTCCATCTCATACGTGCAGCGAGCCGACAGCTGGTGGACGAGTAGTTACGAAGAAACAGGCGCCAACGCCAACCCGTGTTTCTGCTCGGTTGAACAAAGGCGCCCCCATTGCCGGTGACACCCCTTCCACCAGGTCATCTCCTCGTCATTTACGCATTTACCAACACCGGGATCTGTCGTGTTGCCGAACTGAGGAAGGCAAATAAGAAGTAGGTTTTTCCATGCGCTTTCATTGACATAGTGCTCTATTTTCTTGATTTTCCAATGCATCCGTTCAGCTTGTGACATTGTCTTCTCGCCATCGCCCCATGTGGCAACCGCTGTTTTTCAAATGATTTTTCCTTCCTTTTTAAGTGTATGGCAACTCCTATTGGTTTTACATGGCAATCGCATCTAGGCCAAATGGCAACTTTAATCGCACTCTAATGGCAATCGCCATCTTTACCGTTGGCTTGTGAGCTCATCCCATACCTAGGTTTGAAATTGCATTCATGGCAGATCAGACATTTTTGACCCATTCTTGAAGTTGGCTAACATGGCAACTACTGCTGGATTTTGTATGGCAACTGCTAACTATGACACATGGCAACTCATGTTCCCCTTACATGGCAACTACCAGCTTTTCCACTTGTTTTTCAATTTTTAAGATTTCTACCATGGCAAACATATTTTTTGTTCATTTTTAATACCTTTTTCATGTGCTTTATTTTTTTGCAGGGTGAAGAAGACTACTACGCGTGGGGCCAAGCATATTAGTAAGGACCCACTCGAACGCCTGCATTCAAAGTTGTCAACAGGGGGCAACTCAGATGTACATGAGGCGCGAGGCGACAATACCGTCACTGCATCATTAACTGCTCCCACTAACTCGATGCAAGTGGTCAACCATCTCCGCCGCCGCAGATGTGTGCTAGAACAACAGCATCCGTACATCGTGGAGTGACGAGTCGGTATTCCGCCAGATAGCTGAAATATTGCCAACTCTTCTGGCAATGAAGGATGCTGCTGTGAGCCATGCCACCCCATTAGCAAGCGTTGAAGTGGACGCTCCCGAGACCAACCTAAGCAAGGAAGATTCCCGCTCATCTGACACTGATTCCAAGCGTGTGTGTGGTGGCACTCCTGTGTCCACGACAGAAGCGGCTGGGGCGGCAGTTCACAATGATATGCCATCTACAGTGAGAGTCACAGCACAACAGCTCCAGCTCACAGCCGGTGCAGAATCTTTGCTAAAGAAAGCGGTATTTTGCGTCTTTGGTCTTCCACCTAGGTGTCGTAGCCCCGCAAGCAATCAATGTACATACCCAACGCACCGGTCAGAAGCTAGGAGCAGGAGAGACGAAGTCTGGTTATGTTCCTGCGTCCACACTGCTCCGCCACCGCCAAAAGCAATGTGATGGAGAAATCGGAAGACCGGAGCACAACCGATGCGGTGTCAAGCCGGGCATGAGTGACGCAGGTGAACGCCGAGCAGATCAAGCGCCTTTACCCGCAGTGGAAATCCCCAGCTTAAATCTGCGCACTTCCAGGCTCCCAGTCAATGTGGGTGTCCCCTACAGCCCAAACAAGAAGATTGTCAAGAAAGCTGCGGTTGATAACAACACGCCCCGCCCTACAAATAAGCCCGATTATTCTGTAGCAGCCGATTCAGATATGTTTATCGATCTTTCACCCTTGGATTCTGCCCCGCAAGTTGTTCGTGGTCCGGCCAGTAGGCATGAGAGGCACCCAATGGCCTTCACCCCACCGAGCTTCAGCCTTGGCATCAGTCAAGATCAACCAGTGGTGCCAGATCCTATGCCAGTTGCCTTTGCTTTCCCGGGAGGCATGCCCGCAATGATGGCGCAGCCAATGGTCGAGGGCAGGAAGGCTGTCAAGTTCGCAGAGCCGATAGTGCAAGGTACATTTATCATGTCCTTATGATTTTCTTGTATACATCTTTGTAGTTTGACTTTTGTCCCAATCATATTTTTGGGGGGGTTCTCACTTGTGATGGCAATCGACATGTGATGACATGGCAATCGGACTTGATGCACCATGTCACCTACATTTTTTGCTGCCATGCCGCATTTTACATTGGGCAACCACATGGCAACTGAAGTTTATTCAACATGGCAACTATAGTTGTTGTCACATGGAAAAATACAAAGTGCAACACACATGGCAACCGGATTTGCTGCACCATGTCACCTGCATTTTTTCATCTGGCAGCACATGGCAAGTGGAGTTGACGCAACATGGCAAATCAGAAGTTGCTGTGACATGGCAACTACAGTCCAACTAGATGGCAACCACAAAGGTAACTACATGGCAACCGTAGTTGCTATGACATGGCCACCGCAGCTTGCACCACACATGGCAACTCCCCTCTTTTGTACCTACATCTCACATCATGCACCCTATCTTCTCACAATCCATCTGTTTTTGATTTCTACGTATCCTAATCCACTTTTTTTTATCCTTGCAGCCACCCCTGAGGAGATTTCACCATCACTTGATGAAGCTTACCGCAGGATCGAGGAGGCAGCATTGCAGAGGAGGTCTTCACGGGGGCAAGGGCAATCAAGTTCCAACGTGCCTGCAGACACTAGTATCCGAGGATACCATTAGGAGTGCCACCCCTGATTCTCGTGAGGCAGAGGGTAGTTCACCCACCTCCCGCGGAAGACTACGAGCCCGAATTCAGGACCACTAAGGAATGCAGACCAGCTATGCGATATTGTCAAGCGGTTTGGAAATGCGAGGGCCAAAGACAAGCACATGAAGGAGCTGAAAGCGTAAATGACCACACCCCATAATCTCTCATTTTGCTTTGCTCCTTTTTACCATTCATTTTCTTCAGACTTTCTATACATGATCCGCTTACGCTTTTAGTTCTTTCATTTTTTACTTAGTAGGCATGATTCTTTCATGTTATATCGCTTTCATACAACTCATGTTTGGACAGAACCAAGGTCATTCAATGCGATGACGTGACGTCGACACAGGTGATCTTGCCGAGTCCGTGAGGCCAAACGGTAAAATGTCGACGAATGTAGTTGCATGCGGGATCGACTACATCAACAACACACGGATGTGTGTGCCGACAAAATAATCATGCATTACAGTGTGACCTGCAAAATATGGGATGGTGACTTCCACCACAAAATCCTGAGGAAGAATTTTTCTCAACACGGTGAATTCAAGCTCACATTGAAGAAATATGTGAGTACTCCTGCCCTGTTTGCACTTTTTTTCACATGGTATGGTTTTTTGCCATCATTTGCACTCTGTTTATATGGCAGATGTTTCATGTGGCAACAACTGCCGTGCAAACTGACTTTTTGATTTTTGCATCCCGTGCAAACTATGTGGCAACTTCATAGTAAAATAAACGGCAAATTTTGTTCATACATGGACGACAACTTTCTTTCAACTACCCCCACCCATAACCAAACATTCTACGTGATTCTACTTTTTTTGTCCCTCTGCTGTTCTTCATGTGAACTCTGCTTCTCATTTCCTTCACTTTTAAATGCAGGTCATGTTCCCCATGTTCTAGGAGTTTGCACCACATGACACACGACAAGTGTGGTCACCACTATGCGATCTGTCTTGACCTGAAGAACCAACGTTTTGAGGTGCTTGATTCAATCCGTTCGGCAGCTGATGCAGACCTTACTACGCATGCTGAACTCTTCATCAACAACCCCAAAGAGACATGTAACCGTCACTACGAACACTCGAAGGTCCAGATCAGGCATTTCCCGATTGAGTACGTGGCGACTGCGAAGCAAGGGAACACGTAATTTCTTACCCCCCTCCTTCATGTGCCATTTACATCAATCCAACCCCTCTTTTGTTGTTACATCTGAATTGAAGTCTGTCATTGCTATGTCTGTCCTTTTTGCGAGTTCACCTGACTCTTTTTCTTGTGCAGATTTGACCGTGGCTTTCACACGTTGGAATACTTTGCAAAGTGGGAAGGTAGACTTGTCCTCATTGTCACACACCAAGAACGGTCGTTGAGCTCTGGAAAATCTACACATGGAACCGGTTGACGAATGAAGATTTCAACAAGCGGTCCGGAACACGTGAGTTCATGGAGGAAGTCACAAGAAAGTCATCAAGAAGTACAAGTGAACACGCATGGCGTTACACACCAGATGCATACCTTACATTCTCGCTGTCGAGGAATGTAAGGTACTATCTCTTTGTTCTCGTCCAAAAACTATGTTCGTGTGCTATGTTATGATCTGCAACCCCGCGTAGCCTACTATGTAGTGGTGGTGTGAGCGACATTTGAATAGTCTCTGTAATATATGTGTGGATGTGAACCTTTTAGGCGTTACAACAGATATGTTTTTATGTTTATCATTATTACTATGGTTTCATCGTTTCTAGCACCGCTTTCTTTGTTTGAATGCGTCTACGATGTTTTAAAACATGGCAAATGTAGTTCATCAGACATGGGCAGTGAAAGTCATCATCGTTTTTTATTTTGGCTATTTTGCTTCTTCTTTTTCATCGCTAACTGCACCGGCTAGCATGGGTAGGTTGATCATGTAGCCACAACCTTTGTTGCGGTTTATGCACGTTACGTCTTTTCCAACTTGTTTCCCATACATTGCACACAACACACTATGTGTCACTAAACCGCGTCGAATTGTATTGGAAATATATGCCATGCAGAGTCATTACAAATACCATGACATATTTTCAAGACGGCTAACATGGCAGATCCAAAGATAAACAACACGGCAGATCCAGCATAATTAACATGGCAGATCCAGTACAACTAACATGGAAGATCCAGTACAACTAACATGGCAGATCCAGTACAACTAGCATGACATATTTAGTATAAAATAACATGGCATATTTAGTATAAAATAGCATGGCAGACTAACTACACATAACATGGCAGATTAACTACACATAACATGGCAGATTAAGTACCCATAACATGGCAACTGCATTTATCCATTCAATGTTTTTTCCTTCAACTTTTGATGCCCCTCAAGAGTCATTCTCCCAATTAAAAAAAATCTCAACATCTAGGGTACAAAACAAAATGTCCACAAGGACCATGTCACATCGCCCCAATTTTTGCTTATGGATTGCCCGTCCCTTTCTTCGTTTTCTTGTGTTTTGCTTGAATCTCCAATCCCGACTTGTACCTTACCTCTCTTGGACGTCCCTTTGTGATGGAACGGGGCGGGTTCCTGACCTGGTTTGTGTGCTTGCTGTTCCAGATCCTATATCCGAGTTTTCAGATGATGGCCCCGTGGACGAAGGCACACTTGATGTGCGGGGAAACCTGTGTAAGGCTTCCTCAGCTTTCCTCTTCTTGATCTCATCAAGCTCTCTTTTCGTGGCCTTCCTGTGTTTTTCAGGCTCTCGCTGTCTCATCACTCTTGCACGCTTCATCAATTAGCTCAAGATAGTTCTTTGTCGCGACAATGTGCCTCACGGCTTCCATGGTTGACTCGTGTCTCTCGTCATGCATGACCGTAATCGTGTTTGTTGTCTCATGGGCGCCAACGCGTCGTCAGCGTCCCAAGTCCATTGCCGCCTTATGAAATGGCAGGGCATCCGTGTCACAACATTCATGTCCATTACTTTTAGTATGTGACAGCACACAATGCCGACCCGTTCAAACTTGCAGCATCGGCAGTAGTACTCGCCTTCGCCTATCGAGGCTTTGACGAAGTAGTTCCTTCCTTTGTCCGGTCTTCGTGTTCTGAATCTGACATGCCCAAAATAGAACACACCTTGAACGTATGTTCGTCCACCTGGAAAGCCGTGAACATGCTGGCACGCTTTATTTCTTCCTGGAATCTGCAAAGTTTTGTGTGTTTTCTGTTAAACTATCCTGCGCTCTTTTTTTGTACCACCTTATGTTGTCATGGAAATAGAAATACATTTTGTTTGAACATGGCAAACATAGTACATTGAACATGGCAAATATAGTACATTAGACATGGCGACTGTAGTACATTAGACATGGCAACTGCAGTACACCAGACATGGCAATCGCAGACACCGCATATGGCAACTGTAGTACATTTTCAACTTGACATCGCTATTTCCACACCAACATTCCCCAATGGAAGCACATTGCATAAAAACATGGCAACTGCATTTTTATTAAACATGGCATCTACAGCTTGAGTAAACATGGCAATTGCATTTCAACAAACATGGCGATTGCATTTTAGTAAACATGGCAATCGCATTTCAAAGATATGTGTCGACAATATAACATTTTTCAGTTGACATCGGCATTTGCATACCAACATGCCCCAATGGAAGTACAGTGCATTAAACATGGCAACTGCACTTCATTGAACATGGAAAATGCATCCGAGCAAGCATGGCAAACATAATTTTCATTGAACATGGCAACTGCAGCTGAGTAAGCATGGCAAACAGTATTTCACTAAACATGGCAACTGCATATCATGGCAACTCCATTGCACTCTATATGGCACCTACTGCCTTAGTGCTTTTGCAAATAAGGTCAGAACGCAATCGACTTACTTGTTAAAGATCTTGTTGGTGTATATCTTGCTCATTTGCCTCTCCATCGGTAAATCGTTAGCAATTTTGGCTGCTTTAGTCTTTGTGGTCGCTTCTTCTTTGTAGCTCGAGATCCCATAATTTTTTGTTGCAAAGCTGTGTATTGCTTGGCAAATCAGTAGCAATGAGTTGCCGGGGCTCACGCATCGCTTCAAAATAGCATTGAACCCCTCATTGCGCTTGTGCGTAGTCTGCAGAAAGGGAAGAAGCATCGCATGAAGTAGGCCGCACCCAAGACATTCGCTTCTCCCACAGGCTAACAAGAGTCTCGTTGTCTTGGACTTGATGTGTTTCAGTCATGGCCATCCAGCTCCTTTCAAACTCCTCCATTGTCAAGCTGTGGTCCACGCACAGCTCGAATGCCTTGTGCAGCTCTGGACGGTCAACAAAGAACAGTCCTAGCGTCTCCTCAGCCTTCTTTATAATGTGCCACCCGCTTCGTGCATCGCCAACGGAAAAAGACCTCCTCTATGCCTGCACGCATGCTTTGAAATCCTGGTCCGTTATTATGTTCATCGGAGCAAGTCCATCCATGCACTCCAAGAAAGTCTTGAACAGCCAAACGTACCCATCCGTGTCTTCGTTCGAGCGAGCCCGCTTAACCGCAACGACTGATTGTGGTTATTTATTCCTATGAACGGAGCGCATGGCATCTTGTACATATTACTGAGATACGTCGCGTCGAATGAAATGCAATCTCAGAAATGTTTGTAGGCTCTCCTTGCAGCACCATCCACCCAATACATGTTCCTGGCACGGTCCTCATTGTCCAACCTTATCCTGTAGAAGAAATCTGGATCTTCCTTCGCTTTCTCATTGAAGTAGGCCATTGTGGCCTCTATGTCAGCCAACTTGCTCTCTCTCTACGGTACTTTGCACAGTAGGTTTGTGACGTCACCGGTATGTATGGCATGCTACTCGTAGTCCCCTTTTTGTGTGGATGAGTGATAGTATCTGGACCATACTTGATGGACCGACGTTACAATCATGTAGCAGCTTTACTTAATTGCCTTTCGACGGGGGTGAATCCTCTATGGGCGGTCAGAAATTTTACCAGGTCGAACTTCTTTATGAGTTTGTGGTTGTGCTCGTCAAAATATTCAGTGACCACCCACTGTGCTCCATCTACGTTTAGCTTACACCGGACAGTGCATTCTGTCTTGAGAATGATACCTCTCTTTCGTTCCAGAATGACAGGCGCAACACCTTTCCCCTTCTTGTTCCTCCATGCCTTGTGGCACCTCATCTCACCTCTGTTGTACTCGTTAGTTTTCTTAATTTTCCTATGGTATTCGGTGTTGACCGCAAATCCATGGAACTTTGCATATGTCTGGTATAATTCCTTTGCTTCTTGAGCGATTCAAATCTCTCGCCCAACGATGGTGGCTGAGGTACCCACGATCTTTGATTGCCCACAATCTTCATCCCCTTGTGCGTCGTCGCCGTTTCATCATTCACTTCAAAGATCGGCGGCAGTTCCATCTACTTGAGTGTTGCCGGTGCTTGTGTTCAAAGGGTGCTTGTCGGCATTGCCGGAATGATTGCCATTTACGACTCGACTCGACATTGTTTTGCGGCATGATTGTCTGCGGCTGGTGGAGCAACGTCTTCCGTCGCTCGAGCTCCCGCAGAGATGTCCCCGCCATTGTTCATCGTAGTTGTAGGCCCTGTAATAGAAAAAACAGGTACGAGAGTAAGATTTTTGTTTGAATAACATGTTTATCGCAACGGATCACATCAACTTCGAGTGATTTGGCATGCCATCATTTCAAACAGCAAGCCGTGAGTTTGCGCGTGGACATGTATGGCAACTGTAGTTGTCCTTTCTTGGCAGCTACAGTCCAACAAACAGGGCAACTATTGTTTGCCAATGCACGACAACCCTATCCTTTTTAGTACGAATTCTTGGGTTACATACGCATGGCAGCTGCGATCCTGCATACATGGCAAATCGCTACCAACACATGGCAACCAATGTGTTCTAGCATCAAAACTATTGCATTCTATGCCTGATCTCACTAGGCAAATGCGATCAACCATTAGTGCTGCACACATGCTTTTAGCAGTTGGAAAATTTTCGAAGACAATACATGACTCATTACACACAACCATTTGTTAGCATTTTATGCTTGGTTTTGTCCACCATCACTGCTACAAATCTTCTTTTTTGTCACGTGCTATTTTTTGCCACAAAAACAAATGTAGTGCTCTTTTGTGGTTCATTTTTTCCTTACCTTGTTGTGCTACATGTGCCCATCTTGTGTGGTCTGTGACACCAAATTGACGTGCTCTATCTGCAATCTGTGAAGCTTGCCACGAGATATTTGCTGGGTTACCACCACCGTAATAACCTGTAAGCATCATAGTAGTTGGTCAGTACATGGAAAATGCAGTTTGTGCTAGCATGGCAACTGCAGTTGCCCTGATATGGTAACTGCAGTTTTCCTGGCATGGCAAAGCTGCGATTTGCCTGGCATAACCGCAGCTGCCTCGGTATGGCAACCGCAATTTTTATCCATGGCAATTGCAGCTTGTCCACCATGGCAACTGCAGTTGTCAACTATGCGCCTTCTGCTAATTCACCGTCCGCAACTTCACTTTTTTATGAATTCACCTGTGTATGACGTCGATGACAGGTACATGGGTGTTGCCTGATGCCACGTGTTGCATGAATGTTCTGCATTTTCACCCGTCATAACTCGTGAGTCTTTTTGCCAACTTTTGCAAGTTTATTTTTCATGTCCAGACCAGTATGTGTTCTTTTTCGTATGCATTACCTTGATTAGCCATATTAGCTAGTTGAAGTTGGCTGCCCGTACATTTGTCAGTGTTAGCGTCCTGTGTCTGAACTTGCCACGGAGGCCTACTGAGTGTGTTTTGGTCATAAGAACCTGTGAAAAAATGACAAAGGTACGACATAAGTAGAATGTCATCTTCATCGCTATGTAACATGGCAACTGTTCTTTTCTTTTGTTATCATGCATCATACCAATGCCTGCATACTGTTCTAGTAGTGGCAGCAATGGCCTTGCAGAAATGAGTTGACTGTACTCTGATGCATCCCAAGGGGGCGTTTCTGGCCTTTAAGAACCCCAAGTGTCAGCGCCATCTTCGTGATTCATTTTTTCCGCGTCTCGCTTCTTCCAATGTGTTCTCAATCACTGCATGAACAAGAACACATCAACAATCCAGAAGAATTGCATTCTTCCGCTGCTTGCACATAGAAGATAACATGTCAGTGTTATAACATTTTCATGTGTAGGCAACCAACGCATCGCAGCAAGTAGGACATGCACATGGACACTCTTTTTTCTAAATTTTTGGGTGCTAGCTATCCGCTCGATTAGATGGCAACAACCACTACAATAGGATATAAAGCAATAAGTTGACATGGTGGCTGTTGACGACAATGATAGGTGGCAACTGACGTTAGACACCAGTGGCAATTAATTCTCACACCCCCCATTATTCCACATTTCTCAATTTTCTCTACCTTTTTATGGATTCATACACATCCATTCATTTACCAACTACGTGCATCAATCTAGTGAGAACTTACGGTTATCTCTTCGTAGTACATGGCAGATCTAGTGTATTCTCGCTTGGCAACTGCGAAGACACACAACCCATGTAGTGTATTACCCCTGTAGGATGAATCTAGTTGCCAACCTCGTCGGTAATTTTGCAATTTTCTGTGCCACGTAGAAGGGTCAGAAGCATTAGGGAGATCAGGAGATTCACCTGCTTTTAGCTGAGGTCGCCTTCTTGGAGGGCGTTGTTGGATTGGGGGTGGGGGAGGGGTGGGGGTGGAGGTGTGTGGGGAGTGTGGGGGTGTGGTTTGCGGTGGGAAGGGCCTACGGATCTGCTCTGGTTGCAACCAGAGAAGGCCGGCGATGGAGGTAGGGGTTCGGGAGGTGGGAGAAGATGGCGGCAGTCGGGATTCGGGAGGTGGGAGAAGAGGCCGGGACGGCTGGATCGTGCGGTCTGCTGGATCCTCTGGCCCGCACGTCCGGGCGGGGTTGCCACACACCGGACGTGCGGGCCGTGCTTTTGTGCGCGCGGACGTGGTCGTGCGGGCTGGTTCATGTCCATGCCACACGAGGCGTGCGGGCGGGTTCCTATCCATGCCAATAAGGGTCCCGATAACTACCACACGTGTGGTGTATTGGGTAGTTGTGCCACATGCCTCGTGTGGCATGGACAGCAACCGGCCCACACACCTACGTGTGGGCAAAACAACTAATGCCCACACACATCTTTTTTTCCCTCCTGAACCCTCTCACATGCGTGCGTGTGGGCGAAGTTGATAACACCCACACGCCCGTATGTCAGGCCTCGTACCCTCCTGGTCCCGCACGCGACGCGTGACGCCCACCGCGCGCCCGTAGTTGCCATGGTCCAGACCCTCGTCCATGTTCATTTATCTACAGTTGCCATGTCGCTGAACTACGGTTGCCATGTCGGACAACTGCAGTTGCCATGGTTGCTCAACGCAGTTGCCATGTATGGTTTGATCTAATGTAGTTGCCATGATTTCATAACTTTAGGAGTTGCCACATACTAACACTAGGCAGTTGAGAGAGTTGCCATGTGCTCACAAGCATGCTAGGCGGTTGCCATGTAAAAAGGAAGAGTTGCCATCTGCTTACGTGCACGTTAGGGCAGTTGCCATGTCACGTGCTGGGGCAGGGCTTGCCATGTACCATGCAAAAACACATGGCAAGTCGGTAAAAGAGAGTTGCCATCTGCTTACGTGCACACTAGGCAGTTGCCGTGTACCCTGCAAAAACACATGGCAACTCGGGTAAAAAAAGAGAGTTTCCACCTGCTTATAAAGCACACTAGGGGCAGTTGCCATGTGCGCTGCAAAAACACATGGCAACTAGCAGCTTGGGTGTGGAAGAGGAGACGGGCATGTGGGCGAGATGGCAAATGCCCACACACGAGCCCTTGTGCGTGACTGAAAACTGGTGTGTGGGTGAACTGCTAAATGCCCACACACCGGCCCCTTCGTGTGGTAAAACGGATGTGTGGGCGAACTATCTCACACACCACACACACGCCTTGTCCCACGTGGGTACGTAAAATCAGCCAGATTGTGCCAAGATTCGTGCATATAGTACTGGACGGTGATGGATGCGTGTGGTCAAGATGGTCAACACCCACACGTGTGGGCGTTAACATTTCTGTTTTATTAAACATATTGTTTTCATCAAAGAGCAATTACTTTGGTCTGTATTTTTATGTGCAGCAAAGGTGGTGCCATGTTATGCCTATGAAGTGTATGTCAGCACCATCACGCACCGGCGCCTGCGCCCGCTTACTGATGGAACAGGTGTGCGTAAGTCGCCGCCCGTACAACTTAATTTACATCAACCTGCCGGAGCCGCGTTGAGCCGCCCTTGCCGCCTTGAGCCGGCGGGGTTATATTAAGTCACCGGTCTGCCATGAGCCGCCGGAACTATATTGAGTTGCTGGTCTGCATGAGCTACCTCTGTCGTGATAAACGGATCATCCGTCATCCAAAGAAATCAGGTGATATCCATCCAAATTTATTTTATTAGCACATGTTGTTTTTGTCAAAGAACAAGTTTATCTTTGCCTTGATCTGCAATATTGTTTATGCAGGGCAATTATTTATGACAAAAAGTGATATTATACCGCGGAGATGGAGGCACGCCAACATTTTTTGGCACATGTGGTCGTTATTACTCAACGGACTCCCGCACCGGCTTACAACGTCGTGGCCGTCTCTCGCGACCACGCCGGCTTACAACAAGGAGGACAACTTGCATGTCCGCACCGGCTTATAACGCCATGGCCGGTTCATCTGTCTATGTCATCTCTGATGTTATGGTCGTCTTTACCGTCCGTCTCTCGCGGCCTGGTTTACATCGACACACCGGGCCGCACTTATCTGGATAAGCTATTTATTGAGTATGAGCAAGTCAATACTTGGGAAGCCCGGTTTTCTTCCAACAAATTGGAGGCAAATTATCATATATTATCAGCCGCCGTCTGCACTGGATGGTTCCATGGGCAGGCGTACAAGCCGCCACCACTACAGTTTGGTTAACTTCAAACAGCTAGTTGGAGGGAACCATTGGCCGAGTTGCTGACACGGCTCATACGGATTCATTTATAACCCGCCGCAGTCACCTCAACCTTCTATGGATTCACATCGCGCTATCAACACCGATGATATACACCTTCTGCTCTGGTCAAATATGGAGAATCTCAAGCCAACTCCTCGAGTCGTCTTGAGACTCGGGGGCTACAATGGTATGACTCGGCAAAATTAGGCGGTTTCAAAGAATTCAAGAACTCCAGGTCATTGAAGGGAAGATAACCCGGCCCTGGAGGCTACTGCTTTATTGGCAAATATTTAAAGGCCGTCAGAAAAATTTCCGGTTCAAAATGAAGATTCCGGTTTAAAATACAGCTCAAGAGACATCTTTCTCCCGCAAAGCTTTGAAGCTCTCAAAACCGGTTCAACATCCGGATCAAGGTAAATTTGTCCCTTACAAAGCTTTGAGGATCTCAATATCCGGTTTAAGAATTTCCGGTTCAAAAGAATTAATCTCTCACAAGTTCGAGATCTCAGACAAATTAATGGTTACCAAAGGGAACTTGCTGCCATGATGCACGGTTCAAAACATGGGTATCCTGCCTTACGGCTTATTTTATTATGGTCACTTGGGGCTTCTTGCTCATCGGGCATAGCTATCGATTACCCTCTTGATCGGTGCAATGCCAAAATTTATATGATCACTTGGGGGCTTCTGTTCAAACATAGGTCGATTCAACCAAAGAGAACATAACTGTCGATACCCTTTTGATTAGCAAACTGCTGAACCTACTTGGGGGCTTCTTGATCGTATCCGAATCATAGCTCAAACCCTTTGGGAATCGACATGGATCGTATTCGAATCAGCGTCGTTAAACAACTTTTAAGGTCATTTGGGGGCTTCCTGTTCAAACATAGGTCGTATTCGAACCAAAGAGAACATAGCTATCGATACCCACTTTGACCGGCAACGCATAACGCCATCGGGGCTATATGATCGTATTCGAATCTTAGCTTAACCCCTTTGGAGCAGTTTCTTGATCATATTCAAATCAGAAGCCTCAAAATTTTTATCTGTTTTTATACAATCGCAAGTATTTGAGTTGTCACAAATATCATATGTGCCGGCTCTTACAGAATCAACTTCACTGTCCGGGTCACATAAACCGGCGGTATCATTCAAAGGATCATAGGATCTTTGTAATCTACTTGTGTGCAGGATAAGACTACATTTGGGTGGTTACCCGCCCTGGCTCTTGACGTTAAGTCGCCAGGGCATATGTTGTTTAAACTACATGCGGGATTTGCGTAATTATGACTTATATAAATGCTTCAGTCCAAGCTCATCATTGAAATTGGTGTCTCAAAAGGGTTATCAATTATTGATTTTCTCAAGGGCTATAGGCCACCGGGTTACAAAAATTCCGCCTTACAATGAATGCGCATTAAGTCATCATCGGCCAAGAGCCGCCAGGTATTTAAACTCCGGATTTACTTGTCAACCGATGAGGTATTCAAATCTTCAATAGCCAAAACTGGCTGGATTTTCATGATGATATTGAATGATTGAGGTTTTCATACCGGATTATATTATTCAAATCTTGAATAGCTAACATGGCTGGATTTCTATTGTGATTATCAATAACCAGTGTTATGATTGAGGTTTTCAAAGTCGCTTTAGCGCAACAGCTATTATTTTTATCAATGGATATGATTTATTCTACAATGGAAGGAATAGTCCCGAGTCGCTGCACGCTTACGACCCAGCACTTGGGGGCTACATTATTTAGATTGGGATTATATCAAATATGCAAGTCCCATGTCACTTCCAGCATGCACCATGGCACTTGGGGGCTAATGCAAAGTCATTTTTTGCTCAACTTATTGAAGACCCGACTCATCACATTCTAAATGAGTTGGCCCTTAGGGGCTACCAATTGCTCCTGTCAAAAATTCAAGGTACACAAACATTAATCCATTATATTGAACGATCCACTATTTAGTTGGTGGAGTACAAAGCTCTTAACCTTGTGGACGTGGGTTCAAGCCCCATGGTGGAGACTATATTATATGATGTTATTATCAATTATATACAAAGTCCCAGCTCAGTATTATCTTATTAAGCCGGCCCTTGAGGGCTACACATTAATGTTCAAATTTACATGGTTATATTTACAAAGTCCCTACTCATTATTTCATAATGACCCGGCCCTTGGGGGCTACACTGGTTGAAATCTTTATGAGCATAAGGCAATTACAAGTCCCGAGTTCTTTGCAAGCATGACAACCCGGTACTTGGGGGCTACAGGTGATATGCATATAAGGGAGGAATAACTTCCAATTATCAGTTTTGAGCAAATCAGGTATTATATTAGTATTAGAGAAATCTGCAAAGTTTATGACCCGGCGTCATCATAAGATTAACCCGGCATCAGCAACAGTTATGACCCGGTGTTATCAATATTTACAAGCCAGCAATTTTGCTCGCCAGCCTCTACATCTTTAAACCGGCGGATCACCAGATGAATCTTGAGTCCAATATGTTTATTAAGCGGCGCCTTGGAAGCCGACTCAAGTGGATTATTCTTCACAATATTTTTCAGCGAGAAACCAACATCAAGAAATTGAGTATGAAGCTAGCTTATTGACCCGGATTTTCTAGATGAAGGAAATGACAATTGGACTTAAGGATAATCAGGTCCGGCTCAGAGAATATTTAACCCGGAGCACAAGGAATTAAGGATGATCGGTGGCTTACAAGAATTTTTAACCCGGAACACAATCTGTCAAATTTGTTCTTGTGTTTGTTTCTGACAGATCGATTTAACATGGATAAATCCAAATTAAACTGGGGGCTAATGTCGGGGATATACCCCGCGGTATGACCCGGCTGGACTTGGCGCTTCACCGATGACCCGCCGGAGGACTGGCGACTCACGGGTCTGGCGGCTCACTGGTCAGACGACTCACAAGCCTGATGACTCACGGATGACCCCGACGGCGGGTCAGATAGAAGACTAGGCCCAAGGTCCAGAAGGCCGGCTCATGTTATGGTGGGCCGACTTAAGAGGAAAGCGTAAGGAATATTCCCTTACAAAGTAAGCAAGACTAGGACTCCACTTGTAATTGAGTAATCCTAATCCTACTACGACTAGTCATGTAACCCGCCCCTTCAACATATATAAGGAGGGGCAGGGCACCCCAAGAGGGGACAAGGAACAAGAAACAATATCTAGGGCTAGACACAAAGGGGGAGCCGGCTTATGCGGCGACTCCCTCATAAGCATAACGAGACCTAGCCTCAAACAGCATGTAGGGCTATTACCAGATGATGTTTCCCGGGGCCCGAAGCTGTCTAAACCCTTGTCTTGCGTGTTGATCCGCCCTGCGTCTCTCGTCCCACTCAACCCCTCTCAAGCTACCACATAGATGCGTTGGCCTCGCGACTAAGTCCTGACACTAAGGACATCTGCCGTGACAAATCCACGACAGTCACCATGCCGGTTCAAAATCCCTGGTGGCTAAATCTTTTCGTCATGGGTTCTATTGGTTGACAGCTCATGCTGATGCGGAGGATCTGGTAAAGTTGTGTGACGCTTGTTAGAAGTTTTCACGTCGAGCTCATGTTCCGGCTCAAGAGCTACGGATGATTCCTATCACTTGGCCGTTTGCCACTTGGGGGCTTGACATGGTGGGACCTTTTAAGCGCTCCAAGGATAAGAAGACCCACCTGTTGGTGGCGGTTGACAAGTTCACTAAATAGGTTGAAGCGGAGCCCGTCAATAAG
This sequence comes from Aegilops bicornis, assembly GCA_021605145.1. NCBI lineage: Eukaryota > Viridiplantae > Streptophyta > Magnoliopsida > Poales > Poaceae > Aegilops > Aegilops bicornis. Next base: position 494,594,119 of record CM038674.1, read on the forward strand.
TGTGATGCAGCCACGACGGTTCAATTTCTCAAAAAATTGTTTTACGTTTTGGCTTTCCACACAGCGTCATCACAAATAATGGCACGAACCTTTCTAAAGGTGAGATGGAGGAGTTTTGTCAACGAGAGCACATCCGGCTTGATGTAGCATCCGTGGCTCATCCCCAGTCCAATGGTCAAGCTGAGAGGGCGAATCAAGAGATCCTGAAGGGTATCAAGCCCCGGCTTATAGTTCCTTTGAAGCAGATGCCGGGTTGTTGGGTGGAAGAATTGCCATCTGTGTTATGGAGTATAAACACCTTCTTCATGGTTTACGGGGCTGAGGCCGTCCTCCCGAGTGATATTCGTCATGACTCGCCCCGGGTTGCCAATTACGTTGAAGCGGACAATGAGCAAGCACGCCAAGAGGCGCTGGACCTGTTAGATGAGAAACGGGACATGGCTTTGGCTCGATTGGCGGTTTATCAACAAGACCTGCGGCGTTATCACAACTGCCGGGTTAAGACAAGAACCTTTCAAGAAGGCGACTTAGTGCTCTGGCTCATCCAGGATTAGACCGATATGCACAGGTTATCCCCACCTTGGGAAGGACCCTTTGTGGTCAGCAAAAATCTACACAACGGATCATACTACCTCATTGACGTTCGAGAAGACTCACGTAGATTACGAGGAGACCCGTGGCCATGGAACATAGCTCTCCTTCGGCCTTACTACACTTGAAGCCATAGGCTTTTCTTATGTACATATTTCAACAATGTATATATTATGATTAATATAATAAACCGGCATCCTTGCTATAAGTAGGGTCTCTGCCATTTTCTTCAAATCTCTGTTTACATGGGGGCTTCAGCTGACAAACCGAAGTACTACCTGTTAAACCGGCTATCATGCCACAACACAGCTTGGGAGCTTCACACCCAAGGGGCCAAAGAGAGTTCTATTGCTAAAAGCATGACTCAAACATAGGCACCCATTGAGCACAGCTCACAAAGTTACTTGGGGGCTCTTTGTATAAAGTAACAAAGAGTTTAAAAGGACCCTTGTAACCGGGTATCGACCCACGGCTTGGAAGCCTGGTGTATTCACCTAAAACCCCGGGTTAACCTGCCTTCATCAAGTAAGCCACTCCTATCCGGGTAATCCTGGCATGACCCCCGAACGTTTGTGATTACTCTCATTGAGACCCTGAACTTGTCAAAGTTAAAACGACGATTGGTTAGTTGGAGGCCCATCTTAAAAGGCTTTGTCAAAATGGTTTAACTCAGCGGCCTGGCAGCCCATTAAAAGCCTTGAATTTGGGCCTGGCAGCCCTTGAAAAGCCTCGACTACACAATTTTTGTTTGCTCTTTGCCAAGTTTTTGTTCTTTGGTAATATCATATTAACCCGGTGTTTGTTAACCCAACTTGGCTTTCAACTACAAGTTGTCAGATCATATTCATGTTAAACCGGTGTTTCATAACCCGGACTGGCTTTGATTAAATATCGCCAGTGTTATATACAGATAATTCGGTGTTTTATCACAACCAGGTACGGTTTTATCATAAACTGGCATATTTTGGAAAGAGTTATCAATGCTTCAGATTTGGGGTTTTCACCCTTACTACAAATACAAGTTGGTAAACCCACTAAGTGATTTAATATCACAGGTATGATTTATTTCATATTTTTGATTCAGCTTTGGTCATTAACCAGGCTTTGTATGGCGCATTGTGACCCGTCCGGCGGTAAACCGCCCGGGTAGATTTTTTTTATGCAGACACAAGGATTGCATAATACTTTGAAGGTATATAAGCCAGCACTGCAATTATCACGGCGGATCAAACAGTTATATCTCAGTGCATGATGGCAGTAGATCACAGTATTTCAACTAGCCTATTACAAGGCGCTTTAAGGCCCAAAATAAGCGATCGTTTTTACACAGAGCACAATCTGTGCTTATCAACTCAGTTGCCGAATTAAGATTCATTGTCGGGTTGACGAGAGGTTGATGGATCTTCTGCTGTCGGTTCATCCTCCTCCTCCCGATCCAGTGGCTGGAAGTCAACGGTGGTCCAATCAATCTGGGTTAAAGCTTGAAAGGCAGCTTCTTCATTTATAAGTTCGGACGGATCAACGTGAGGAGCGTAAGTGTGCTTATGGATTGGCGGGATAAGATTTTGCACTTCCCTCACAGCAGTGTCAATCCGTTGGTTGTTGGCATCATAGAAGGACTGATGAACGGTCAAATTAGCCTCTTCCGCCAATTGACTTGCCAGTGGACGCATCTCCTTCGTCAGGAATTTGAGGGCTTCGTTGTCAAAAGCTGAACCGTCTGTTTGTTCATCCGGAAATCCCTTGGCAATATCAACTGATCCAAGTCAGATATCCATGCTTTGGCCCGAGTCAGTGCCAGTAAAGCGCCAACCCTGGCAGCAGATCGTTTCACCTCTTCTATCTGCGCCGGCGTCATGGATAGTTTGATTAGTGTGTCCTTGATCAATGTTTGTGCCGGTTTGTTGTATGAGACTGCACAGACAACCCGTTGGGCACCGGCGTATTGTTGCTCAATCTAAGTGTATGTTGCCTTCAGTTTCATCCGCATATCTGTGCCCAGCCGAGCAATGCGATTACCTGGAACAGTTTATGAATTCAATGTTAAACCGGCAGAGTTCAAGATATTTTCGAATCGGATATGACAAAGTACTTACCAAAGATTGCAGAAGTCATAGCATCCACTTGATGTTTTAGCCCTGTCAGTTCATCCGCCGCGGTTTAAGAGTCGCCCGGCATCTTCTGCCCGCTTTAACAAAGCAGCCTTCTCAGTTTCCCAGTTGGTGCGTTCATTTTTGAAATCATCCTTCAATTGCTCCATGGTTGTCAAAACACCCTTTAGCTCCTCTTTGGCTTTAGAGGTCTCCTCTTGCTGGGACTTGATGTTTTCTTGAAGATCGGCGATTTGAGATTCTTTGATATTTTTATCAGTCTGCAAAGATCAGAAGATGAAGTTGTTAAAGTCCCAAGAACATAACAAGTTCTGCACTCGACACTTGGGGGATAATGTGGATTGCTTTTCAAAGTGAGTATTTTCAAGTCCCAAGGCTCAATCCAGGTATTAAGCTTGGCAGATAACAAGGACATACAGTCCCGGTTTGTCTTCCAAAGACAAACCGGACCTTGGGGGCTACTCAGTTGAAGTGTTGTTTATATCAAAGTCCCGGTTTATCTTCAAGAAATAACCCGGCCCTTGGGGGCTACAATGGAAGGGATATACAGAATAAAGTAAATTTCAAAGCTTTCTTGAAGATTACCTCATAACGTTCCTTCATCAGGTTCACCAAACCGGCTTCAAAGTCACGGCTGGTGTAAAGGCGGTTTAAAAATCCGGAATGAAGATCCTCGGTACTAAGGTTGATGAAGTTGGATAAGTCAGTCTTCCCTTTCCCCTTGTCCATAGCAGTGAACTCCTCCTTGGCGTTATGTTTTGACAGACAAGCGGGTTACCAGGCTAGTGTGACCCATACCGTTGATAGTAACATCATCATTATCACCCTTTGGTGGACTTGGCGGATTAGCGGCATCCCTGGCTGGACTTGGCGGATTAGCAGCTGGGCTCGGCGGATCAGCAGCCGGGCTCGAAGGAGTAGCATGAGGGCTTGATGGATCAATATAAGTAGCCGGGTCAGCTTCCAGAGGATTAGTTTCAGTGTTATCACCGTGTGGGGCAGAATCATCCGTAACATCAATATTTCTACCGGTACCCTTAGGATCCTTCTCCGGTTCAACTTCACCAGTAGGGGCATGATACGTCCATTTTGCATCATGCTTTTGTATCGATATTTATTGCATTATGGGCTGTTATTTCACATTATGTCACCATACTTATGGCTATTCTCTCTTATTTTACAAGGTTTACATGAAGAGGCGTAATGCATTCTTTGGAATTCTGGGCTGGAAAAGGAGCAAATATTGGAGACCTATTCTGCACAACTCCAAAAGTCCTGAAACTCCAAGGAATATCTTAAAATAAATAAATAAAAATCGGCGCCAAAGATGAAGGCCAGGGGGCCCACACCCTGCTCACGAGGGTGGGCCCCCCTGGGGCGCGCCCCCTACCTCATGGGCCCCCTGGTGGCTCTCCGACGCCCATCTTCTCCTATATGAAGTCTTTCGATGAGAAAAAAACATTAAGCAACCTTTCGGGACGAGACTCCGCCACGAGGCGGAACCTTGGAGGAACCAATCTAGGGCTCCCGGAGGCATTCTCTGGGGACACTTCCCTCCGGGAAGGAAATCATCACCATCGTCATCACCAATGCTCCTCTCATCGGGAGAGGGCAATCTCCATCAACATCTTCACCAGCACCATCTCATCTCCAAACCCTAGTTCATCTCTCTCTTTGTATCCTATTCTTGTCTCCAAGTCCGGGATTGGTGCTAGTAGGTTGCTAGTAGTCTTGATTACTCCTTGTAGTTGATGCTAATTGGTTTATTTGGTGGAAGATCATATGTTCAGATACTTTATGCATATTATTACCCCTTTGATTATGAACATGAATATGCTTTATGGGTAGTTACGTTTGTTCCTGAGGACAAGGGAGAAGTCTTGTTATTAGTAGTCATGTGTATTTGGTATTCGTTCGATATTTTGATGAGATGTATGTTGACTAGCCTCTAGTGGTGTTATATGAATGTCGACTACATAACACTTCACCATTATTTGGGCCTAGAGGAAGGAATTGGGAAGTAATAAGTAGATGATGGGTTGCTAGAGTGACAGAAGCTTAAACCCTAGTTTATGCGTTGCTTCGTAAAGGGCTGATTTGGATCCATATGTTTCATGCTATGGTTAGGTTTACCTTAATACTTTTGTTGTAGTTGCGGATGCTTGCAATAGAGGTTAATCATAAGTGGGATGCTTGTTCAAGTAAGAACAGCACCCAAGCACCGTCCACCCACATATCAAATTATCAAAGTACCCGACGCGAATCATATGAGCGTGATGAAAACTAGCTTGACGATATTCCCATGTGTCCCTGGGGCGCTTTTCCTATTATAAGAGTTTGTCCAGGCTTGTCCTTTGCTACAAAAAGGATTGGGCCACCTTGCTGCACTTTATTTACTCTTGTTACTTGTTGCTCGTTACAATTTATCTTATCACAAAACTATCTGTTACCACTTATTTCGATTTGCAGAGAATACCTTGCTGAAAACCGCTTATCATTTCCATACGCTCCTCGTTGGGTTCGACACTCTTACTTATCGAAAGGACTACGATAGATCCCCTATACTTGTGGGTCATCAAGACTCTTTTCTCGGCGCCGCGTTGCCGGTGTAGCGCCTTTGGTAGGTGGAATTTGGTAAGGAAAAATTTATATAGTGTGCTGAAATTTCGTCACTTGTTACTATGGAAAGTAATTCTCTGAGGGGCTTGTTCGGGGTATCTTCACCCCGTCCAGTAGAGCAAACAGTTGCTCCTCAACCTACTGAACCTATTGAAAATGAAACTCCTTTTGAAATTCCTTCGGGTATAATGGAAAACCTGCTAGCTAACATTTTTACAGGAGATGGAACAAAGCATCCTGATGAACATCTGCTCTATGTGGATGAAGTTTGTGGACTATTTAAGCTTGCAGGTATACCCGATGATGTTGTTAAGAAGAACGTCTTCCCTTTATATTTGAAGGGAGACGCATTGACATGGTATAGGCTATGTGATGTTACGAGATCATGGAACTATAAAAGATTGAAATTGGAATTTCATCAAAAGTATTACCCTATGCATCTTGTTCACCGTGATCGCAATTATATATATAATTTTTGGCATCGTGAAGGAGAAAGCATCACTCAAGCTTGGGGGAGGCTTAAATCAATGTTGTATTCATGCCCCAATCATGAGCTCCCAAGAGAAATAATTATTCAAAGTTTTTATGCTCGGCTTTCAGATAACAATCGCACCATGCTCGATACTTCTTGTGCTGACTCTTTTATGATGAAGACTATTGAATTCAGATGGAATTTATTGGATAGAATTAAACGCAACTCTGAAGATTGGGACCTCGACGAAGGTAAGGAGTCAGGTATGACACCTAAGTTTGATTGTGTTAAATCTTTTATGGATACCGATATTTTCCGTAAGTTTAGCACTAAATATGGACTTGACTCTGAGATAGTAGCTTCTTTCTGTGAATCTTTTGCTACTTATGTTGATCTCCCCAAGGATAAGTGGTTTAAATATCATCCTCCCATAGAAGTAAAAGTAGCTGCACCTATTAAAGTTGAAGAAAAGACTGTCACTTATAATGATCCTATTGTTCCTACCTCTTATGTTGAGGAACCACCTTTCCCTGTTAGAATAAAGGATCATGCTAAAGCGTCAACTGTGGTTCGTAAAATCAATATTAGAATTTATGCACCTCTTGAGCAAATCAAAGTAGAACCTAATATTGCTATTGTTAAAGATCTGTTGTCCGATAATATTGATGGGCATGTTATTCAATTCTGCGGTGAATCTGCTAGAATTGCTAAACCTTGTGCTAAAGATAAACATAGACCTGTGGTAGGCGTGCCTCTTATTTCTGTTAAAATAGGATATCATTGTTATCATGGCTTATGTGATATGGGTGCTAGTGCTAGTGTTATACCTTATGATTTATATAAAGAAATTAAGCATGAAATTGCACCTGCTGAGTTAGAAGAAATTGATGTCACAATTAAACTTGCCAATAGAGATATTATTTCACCAGTGGGAATTGTTAGAGATGTTGAAGTCTTGTGTGGGAAACCTAAATATCCTGCTGATTTTCTTGTTCTCAGTTCTGCACAAGATAGCTTTTGTCCCATTATATTTGGTAGACCCTTCTTGAATACTGTTAATGCTAAGATAGATTGCGAAAAGAATATTGTTACTATTGGCTTGGATGATATGATTCATGAGTTTAATTTCTCTAAATTTAGTAAACAACATCGTGAGGAAGAATTGCCTAGTAAGGATGAAATTATTGGTCTTGCTTCTATTGCCGTACATCCTAGTGATCCTTTAGAACACTATTTGCTAGACCATGAAAATGATATGTTCATGAATGAAAGAAGGGAAATAGATGAAGTATTCTTTAAACAGGAACCTATTCTGCAACACAATCTGCCTGTTGAAATCCTAGGGGATCCTCCTCCACCCAAGGGTGATCCCATGTTTGAGCTTAAACCGTTCCCTGATAATCTTAAATATGCTTATCTTGATGAAAAGAAAATATATCATGTTATTATTAGTGCTAACCTTTCAGAGCATGAAGAAGAAAGATTATTGAAAACTCTCAAGAAGCATCGTGTCATTTGTTGGATGTACTCTTGATGATCTTAAGGGCATTAGTCCCACTCTATGTCAACATAAAATAAATTTGGAAGCGGATGCCAAACCAGTTCGTGATCCTCAACGACGTTTGAATCCTAAAATGAAAGAAGTAGTAAGAAAAGAAATACTCAAGCTTCTGGAGGCAGGTATAATTTATCCCGTTGCTGATAGTTAGTGGGTAAGTCCTGTCCATTGTGTCCCTAAGAAGGGAGGTATTATTGTTGTCCCTAATGATAAAGATGAATTGATCCCGCAAAGAATTATCACAGGTTATAGGATGGTAATTGATTTCTGCAAATTAAATAAAGCTACTAAGAAAGATCATTACCCCTTTCCTTTTATTGATCAAATGCTAGAAAGACTATGCAAACATACACATTATTGCTTTCTAGATGGTTATTCTGGTTTCTCTCAAATACGTGTGTCGGCTAAAGATCAAGCAAAGACTACTTTTACATGCCCCTTTGGTACTTTTGCTTATAGACGTATGCCTTTTGGTTTATGTAATGCACCAGCTACCTTTCAAAGATGCATGATAGCTATATTCTCCGACTTTTGTGAAAAGATTTGTGAGGTTTTCATGGACGACTTTTCCGTCTATGGATCCTCTTTTGATGATTGCTTGAGCAATCTTGATCGAGTTTTGCAGGTATTGTCTTGGGGCATAAAGTTTCTGAAAGAGGTATTGAAGTTGATAAAGCCAAGGTTGATGCTATTGAAAAGATGCCATGTCCCAAGGACATCAAAGGTATAAGAAGTTTCCTTGGTCATGTAGGATTTTATAGGAGGTTCATTAAGGACTTCTCAAAAATTTCTCGGCCTCTGACTAATTTATTACACAAATATATACCATTTGTCTTTGATGATGATTGTGTAGAAGCATTTGAAATACTTAAGAAAGCATTAGTCTCTGCACCTGTTGTTCAGCCACTTGATTGGAATTTACCCTTTGAAATTATGTGTGATGCTAGTGATTATGTTGTAGGTGCTGTTCTAGGGCAAAGAGTTGATAAGAAATTAAATGTTATCCATTATGCTAGTAAGACTCTAGACAATGCTCAAAGAAATTATGCTACTACCGAAAAGGAACTTTTAGCAGTTGTATTTGCTTGTGATAAATTCAGACCCTATATTGTTGATTCTAAAGTAACTATTCACACTGATCATGCTGCTATTAAATATCTTATGGAAAAGAAAGATGCTAAACCTAGACTTATTAGATGGGTTCTCCTGCTACAAGAATTTGATTTGCATATTGTTGATAGAAAAGGAGCTGAGAACCCCGTTGCAGATAACTTATCTAGGTTAGAGAATGTTCTTGATGACCCACTACCTATTGATGATAGCTTTCCTGATGAGCAATTAAATGTCATAAGCACTTCTCGTAGCACTCCATGGTATGCTGATTATGCTAATTGTATTGTTGCTAAATTTATACCACCTAGCTTCACATACCAACAAAAGAAAAAGTTTTTCTATGATTTGCGACATTACTTTTGGGATGACCTGCATCTTTATAAAGAAGGAGTAGATGGTGTTATTAGACATTGTGTACCTGAGCATGAACAGGAACTGATCCTATGCAAGTGCCACTCCGAGGCTTATGGAGGACACCACGCTGGAGATAGAACTGCACATAGGGTATTGCAATCCGGTGTTTATTGGCCTACTCTCTTCAAGGATGCCCGTAAGTTTGTTTTGTCTTACGATGAATGTCAAAGAATTGGTAATATTAGTAGATGTCAAGAAATGCCTATGAATTATTCACTTGTTATTGAACCATTTCATGTTTGGGGCTTTGATTATATGGGACCTTTTCCTGCCTCTAATGGATATACACATATTTTAGTTGTTGTTGATTACGTTATTAAGTGGGTAGAAGCTATTCCAACTAGTAGTGCTGATCATAACACTTCTATTAAAATGCTTAAGGAAGTTATTTTTCCGAGGTTTGGAGTCCCTAGATATTTAATGACCGATGGTGGTTCACACTTTATTCATGGTGCTTTCAGTAAAATGCTTGCTAAATATGACGTTAATCATAGAATTGCATCTCCATATCACCCATGATCTAGTGGTCAAGTAGAATTGAGCAATAGAGAGCTCAAATTAATTTTGCAAAAGACTGTTGATAGGTCTAGAAAGAATTGGTCCAAAAACTTGATGATGCATTATGGGCCTATAGGACTGCATATAAGAATCCTATGGGTATGTCTCCGTATAAAATGGTCTATGGAAAAGCATGTCATTTACCTCTCGAACTAGAACATAAGGCTTATTGGGCTATTAAAGAGCTCAACTATGATTTCAAACTTGCTGGTGAAAAGAGGTTATTTGATATAAGCTCACTTGATGAATGGAGAACCCAAGCTTATGAAAATGCTAAGTCGTTTAAAGAAAAAGTTAAAAGATGGCATGACAAAAGGATAGAAAAGCGTGAGTTTAATGTAGGTGATTATGTATTGCTATACAACTCTCGTTTAAGATTTTTTGCAGGAAAACTTCTCTCTAAATGGGAAGGTCCCTACATTATCGAGGAGGTGTATCGTTCCGGTGCCATAAAAATCAACAACTTCGAAGGCACAAATCCGAAGGTGGTAAATGGTCAAAGGATCAAACAATATATCTCAGGTAATCCCATAAATGTTAAAACCAATATTATTGAAACCGTAACCCCGGAGGAATACATAAGGGACACTTTCGGACTGCTTAGGACTCGAAAAGGAATAGGTATGTGGTACGGTAAGTAAACCGACTCCAAAACAATTTTTAAGGCAATATTTTTCCGTTTTGGAATATTTAGAAAAATAGAAAAATAAGTGGCAGTCCGGGAAAGACACGAGGGCCTCACGAGGTTGGTGGGCGCGCCCTACCCCCCCCCCCCCCTGGGCGCTCCCCCTTCCTCGTGAGCACCTCGTGTGCCCTCCGGACTCCATTTTCTTGCACGATACGTATTTTGGTCGGTAAAAATTCATTATGTATTCTCCCGAAGGTTTTGACTCCCGTATCACGCAAATATCCTCTGTTTTCATTTCGAGTTGTCTCTGTTGCAGATTTAGAGCACCATGACTTCTCCCTCCTCCAACAATGAAGACAAGGATGCTTGGTTATTGAAGATAGAGTTTAAAAGATAGGAACCAGAAGGGATCAAAAAGGCCATGGAGGTTCAAGCTCCGGTGGTGAAAGAAGAAGACATCCCTCAACCTTTACCTAACCTTTTCACTCCAACAGAGATTGAAGCTTTCAAGATGATTGAGTTAGCCCGCATACAGAACAAGTATCTCACACAGGAGAATATTTTGTTGAAGGATCATATTGCTGGGCTCAAGGGCATTATCCGCAAGTTGGAGGAGCTATTACGCTCGATGTGTGATTATCCACCGTCATCATCACCACCTCCATCACCTCCGATGACATAATCACATGGGTATGGGCACTCCCCTTGGCAACTGCCAAGATTGGGGAGGTGCTTGATCGTCATATCACCATCACAACTCCTATCTTTACCGTTTTTCTTAGTTCGATCCTTTTAGTAGTATCTTGATTTAGTAGAATAAAGTTTTGGCATGATCTAGTTTTGAGTTTTGCTTTATGATCCCTCTTTGTAATCGAGTCCGTGAGCTATATAATAAAGATTAGTGTTGAGATAAGGGCTTGCTTATTTTTCCATGATCTTGGGTGAATAAAAGAAAAAGAATAAAAAGAATCAAAGAGTTCATATTGATCTTATTGAAAGTAATGACTTCACATAGAAAGAGTATGATGATTAAAAGTTGTTGGGAGTTGGAAAATATAGCTTTGGTCATCGTTGCAATTAATAGGAAGTAATAAGGAAAGAGAGGTTTCACATATAGATATATTATCAGTGACATCTTTTATGATTGGGAGCACTCATTCAAATACAACATGCTAAAGAGTTGATGTTGGACAAGGAAGACAACGTGATGAGTTATGTTTTCTTATATCTGAGATAAAGTATGTTGTCATGGATCCTCTAACATGTTGAGCTTGCCTTTCCCCTCATGCTAGCCAAATTCTCAGCACCAAGTAGAGATACTACTTGTGCTTCCAAATACCCTTAAACCAGTTTTGCCATGAGAGTCCACCATATCTACCTATGGATAGAGTAAGATCCTTCAAGTAAGTTGTCATCGGTGCAAAGCAATAAAAATTGCTCTAAACATGTATGATTGATTGGTGTGGGAGAAATAAGCTTTATACAATCTTGTGATGTGGAAGTAATAAAAGCGGACCAATTTGCATAATAAAGGTTCATATCACAAGGGGCAATATAAAGTGACGTTCTTTCGCATTGAGATTTTGTGCATCCAACCATATAAGCACATGGCAACCTCTGCTTCCCTCTGTGAAGGGCCTATCTTTTATTATTACCCTCTACCTTATGCAAGAGTCACGGTGATCTTCACCTTTCCTTTTTCATTTTATCCTTTGGCAAGCCTAGCACGTTGGAAAGAACATGATATACATATCTAATTGGATGTAGGGGAGCATGAATTATTATTGTTGACATTACCCTTGAGGTAAAAGGTTGTGGGGCAAAACTATAAGCCCCTATCTTTCTCTTTGTCCGATTAAAATTCCATAACCACAATTATTGTGTGAGTGTTAGCAATTATGAAGGACTAAGTGATAGTTGAGTATGTGGACTTGCTTTTAAGCTCTGACATAGACTCTTTCCGACATTATGATAAATTGCAATTGCTTCAATGACTGAGGTTATAATTTGTTGGTGCTCAATAAGGTTTCTGATTCATACTTTCACATTGTGAAAAGATCATCGCTTGAACATAAGTAATCATATGACAAAATCTATATATGTTGTTGTTATCAGAATAATCATGATGCCTGCATGTCCGTATTTTATTTTTATCGACGCCTCTACCTCTAAACATGAGGACATATTTATTGTTATCGGCTTTTAAGCGAGGACAAGCGAGGTCTAAGCTTGGGGAGTTGATCGTCCATTTTGCATCATGATTTTATATCGATATTTATTGCATTATGGGCTGTTATTTAACGTTATGTCACAATACTTATGGCTATTCTCTCTTATTTTACAAGGTTTACATGAAGAGGGAGAATGCGGCATTTGGAATTCAGGTGGAAAAGGAGCAAATATTGGAGACCTATTCGCACAACTCAAAAGTCCCGAAACTCCACGGAATATCTTAAAATAAATAAAGAAAATAAATCGCCAAAGATGAAGGCCAGGGCCACACCACCGCTCACGAGGGTGGGGCGCCCCCAGGCGCCCCCCTACCTCGTGGGCCCCCTGGTGGCTCTCCGATGCCCATCTTCTCCTATATGAAGTCTTTCGATGAGAAAAAAAACAGAAGCAACCTTTCGGGACGAGACTCCGCCGCCACGAGGCGGAACCTTGGCGGAACCAATCTAGGGCTCCGGCAGAGCTGTTCTGCCGGGGACACTTCCCTCCGGAAGGGGGAAATCATCACCATCGTCATCACCAACGCTCCTCTCATCGGGAGAGGGCAATCTCCATCAACATCTTCACCAGCACCATCTCATCTCCAAACCCTAGTTCATCTCTTGTATCCAATTCTTGTCTCCAAGTCCGGGATTGGTGCTAGTAGGTTGCTAGTAGTGTTGATTACTCCTTGTAGTTGATGCTAGTTGGTTTATTTGGTGGAAGATCATATGTTCAGATCCTTTATGCATATTATTACCCCTTTGATTATGAACATGAATATGCTTTGTGAGTAGTTACGTTTGTTCCTGAGGACAAGGGAGAAGTCTTGTTATTAGTAGTCATGTGAATTTGGTATTCGTTTGATACTTTGATGAGATGTATGTTGTCTAGCCTCTAGTGGTGTTATGTGAACGTCGACTACATAACACTTCACCATTATTTGGGCCTAGAGGAAGGCATTGGGAAGTAATAAGTAGATGATAGGTTGCTAGAGTGACAGAAGCATAAACCCTAGTTTATGCGTTTCTTCGTAAGGGGCTGATTTGGATCCATATGTTTCATGCTATGGTTAGGTTTACCTTAATACTTTTGCTGTAGTTGTGGATGCTTGCAATAGAGGTTAATCATAAGTGGGATGCTTGTTCAAGTAAGAACAACACCCAAGCACCGGTCCACCCACATATCAAATTATCAAAGGACCGAACGTGAATCATATGAGCGTGATGAAAACTAGCTTGACGATATTCCCATGTGTCCTCGGGAGCGCTTTTCCTATTATAAGAGTTTGTCCAGGCTTGTCCTTTGCTATAAAAAGGATTGGGCCACCTTGCTGCACTTTATTTACTCTTGTTACTTGTTGCTCGTTACAATTTATCTTATCACAAAACTATCTGTTACCACTTATTTTAGTACTTGCGAGAGAATACCTTCTTTGAAAACCGCTTATCATTTCCTTACGCTCCTCGTTGGGTTCTGGCGTTACAGGAACGGGGTCCCCAGACTTGCACTGCTGCGGCTGCGGCGTGGCTCAAAGGAGGCCCAGGACAACCCATCTTCATCAACACAAGCTCAAGACCCTCGCGAGGGGCCAAGCCTTGCGGGGCGGACGACCAAGAGCTTCCTCAGGCGCGGCCTCTTCAGGCTGGCTCATGAGGAGGCGGAGAGTTCCAGGTAGGGTACCTCGGGAGGTGCCCATGACGCAAGCCATGACGACCAAGGGCGCCAGTCGGGCGCCAGCCCGCGCAGCGTCCTCCTTTCCTCTTTGGTGCAAAGGGAGCAAGGGCAGACGAGAGCATCAAGCAAAGGCATCGTGGAGCCCAAGCAGGCGTCATCACCAGAGCCTTTGGCAGGCGAGGACCAACTTTAGTCAGGATAAGTGTACCCGATGTTCCCCTTCAAAATGGCCAATTGTTGGCGCCCTTCCCGCTCAATATTTGGGAAGAGGCCCAGGGCCTTCGCCTATAAATAGGAGGAGCCACACTCAGTGTAGAAGGGGAGGGAGCATTCGGAATCCAGAGAGAGAGAGATAGAGACCCGATCCTCAAGCTAGGGCGACGGGACACCACCTAGTAGTTCATCACACCCGCCAAGAACAGACCCTCACAAGGCTGTTCTTCCCTGTATTGTTCCTCATCAGCCCAAGAGGCAATCCACACACCACACACTGGAGTAGGGTATTACAACACGATGGTGGCCTGAACCAGTATAAACCTCGTGTCTCTTGTGATGTTCTTCTTAGTAGTTTAGGTTCTTGCGATTCGGCGAGGTACGAGACAGTGGAGGGTTGGATCTCCGCGCGCACCCCAGAGTACGAACCTTAAGGGTCTGCCGGAACCCGAGATCCGACATTTGGCGCGCCAGGTAGGGGTGCGCCGGAATCCGCTTCGCCACCTCGTGTCTCGTCGCATCGTCATCACCATGTCCGTGACCAAGCGGGCAACCCAGATCCTTGGGCGGCGTGGCCCGCACCTTGAGCCGCTTCGCCTCGAGCAACCCGTGCCCAGGCAGCTCGCGGTCCACCAGGCGCTGCGGGCAGCATGGCGGCAGAAAAACTTCGACGGCTCTCACACCGCGGCGGCCGGTCGGCAACAGAGCCTCCAACCACGCCACGACCACATCACCGTACACCCGCCGGGCAGGCGAACTCGAGGGCCGCGCTCATAGTGGCCCGAGAGCTGCTTTGTCGCGAGCTCTTTGGAGAGCGGCCGTGGCGTCTTCTTTGGAGCGAGTGGCGGTGCTCCTGAGCCGCCGCCTCGAGGCTCACCCTTCGCACCCAGCTTCCATCTCCGGCCAAGGGCGGCCCGCACGCAGGGCTCACAGCGCCCATGGGCTCCAAAACTACTCCAACACCGGCGAAAGCTGTCGGGCGCCCGGGCGGCGGGTTGCCCCCGCCCCCGGCCCGAGGAGAAGAAGGACTCGACGCAACTCACGGCCCTGGTGGACCGCTGCGCCACCACCCCACGGCGGGCGCATCAAGCCGAGCAGCAAGGCATGCTCAGCACTACGGCGTGGCCTTCGGGATGGCGGCGCCGGAAGAATACGTGCCCCATATGATGGACCAAGGGCACCCGCATGAGGGAGAACAAGACTTGCTCCTCAGCCCAATCTGGGGGGATGAGGCGCCAGAAGCCGCGCTCTTCCAGGAGTCTCGAGACGGTCCCACTGGTCACGCCGAAGCGGCGATTATCGGTACCGCTACTTCCTCAAGAGCAAACATACACTAACCATAGGTCGCAGGAGGTGCAGTGTCGCCACGACGGCGGCTGCCCGCTCCCGATCTCCTACCCCTCGGGAGGGGCGCGAGGCTGCCGGAGAGGGGCAGAGATCCGACATCACCACCGCAGCGTTGAGCAAGGCGTTCTCAGGAGGTAGGCCCTCTGCTGGGAGGTGCCTCGAGGCCTGCCACAGTGGAGGACCCGTGGTCGTCGGGGAACGGCCGCGACCGCTCTACTACCACCGGCGGCGTCACGGTTTCCGTCGTCGTTGGTGGCACTAGAGTGTGGCGCAAAGCGGGGCCCTCGTCTGGCGATATGAAGCAAGGCCGGTACACATGAAGAAGGCCCGGTGCTGTGAAGCTCGCCGCCCCGTGACACTCTCACGTAATAATGAGTGGGGCTGTACACGCCCCGGAGTCTCAGGGGTGCCGACCTCAGGCCCTGGGGCTCCCTCCTACGCCCAGTAGCAACACTTAGCTCGTGCTGGTGAGAAGACGTGCAAGACTAGACTAGGTGCCGGACGCGGCCTTTTTCTGCTTTCATTGGTTTTCCCTCTGGATATCGTTTTCCGCTGTTGGATTTAAGTTGAATTTGAGTTCGAAGATTTGCGCGTATTCGTGGAAGGGGTGTTTAGTCTCGTTCGAGCAAATCTCTCGTGTTTCGGTTACAACTCCGCCTTAGCTGCCTCTCCTCGCGAGCCCTCATGAGCTGGGGCCAGCTGCCAAGCTTGCGCGCAGCAACTGTCACACCGCCGTCCTCTCCGGAGGGTTTTTCCTGCAGGTCCTACACATTCGATCAGTAGACACCCAGATCGCCTCAGCCTCCCACAGGCTATCTCGGGGCTCATACGGAACTAAGGTAAACCATCTAACTAGCGCGCCGCTTAGCCAACCACTTGGCGCGGGCGTATGGGCGATGTAACACACCTTGCCTGAAGAACACGAGTTTTACATAAGGGGCTCCCTCCCAAAATGCTCTCACCTACATCAGGCCAAAACCTGAGTTCTATTCATGCGAGGTAATGGAACAAGGACAATACATGATCGGTCGGACAAATCCCCAATGCATCCTCGGGAGCACCTCCCGAGCCGTTCTTTGGCGTCGCTGGCCTCGCCCGGCCTCGCCCGTCATTGTCTGCGTGATCGTCGGCGTTTGGGTTGGGCCTGCCACCACGCCCGCCTTCGGCCGGCTACGACCACGCCGTCGTCGTCGAAGCGAAGGCCGGACGAGGGCATCCACGTTGTCTTCCACCCGGTCGCCAGTCGCCCGGACGGCTGGGGAATCTGAAGCGATAACGCGTCAAAATCAAAGTGAGGGTCCATGCCTCGGAGATGGCTGAAGACACGAGAGAAGGCGCGCCCGAGCAACACGCGGCTCCTCTCCTCCACCAACCTGTCGACGGTGACGCGCCTCCGGCCAGCGCCACCACGTCGATGAAAGAACTCAAGGTTGCGGCGTAGTTAGCTGCGTGCGGCGCGCCCTGCCGCCTCGCGGATATTGTCCAAGGCTGCGTTAGCTCTCTCCCGGGCGTGGCGAGCATGGGACCATGCTCATGTTCGAGATTCGCGGTAGCGCATCTCGTCCGCGTTACAGCGCGCTACGGCCTCGAACTCCTCCACCCGTTGGCGAAGAAGGAGTGCCTCGGCACGAGAGGTGGTGGACTCCTCTGCGCCACCTCGAGGGCGGCCCGAAGAGCATCGGCCCGCAGCGTCGCCTCCTCGATTTGGCCCTCAAGGCAGCAGTCCTGCCCTCGGCCCGGCCTTGAACAACCCCACCCCCCCCCCAAACGCGCGCCCGCGGTGCGAGCGCGCCGCCGCCACTCGGCATCCGACCTCCTCCATGACGCCGGCTTCCCGTGCTGCAACCTCATCCTCTACACGCGTGTAAGCGCTCCCTCGTCTCCAAGCGCTGCAGACTCGCTGCGTTCGGCGGCTTCAAGCGTCAGCGCCTCCTCACGCTTCTGGAGCTCCGCCGAGTCGCCGGAGGCCACCTTCATCGACGCAAGGTCTGCCTCGCGTAGCTCCACTTGCTCCTCCAACGCGTGACACCGGGGTAGGAGTTCCCGTGCCCGCTCCTCTACCGCTTCTTGCTGCCTATTGGCTGCCCGGGCCTCCTCGACAGCCCGAGAGCAGGCCTCCCGAGAGGCTGCCAACGGTGCCTTGGCCTCTTCATCATCAAGATCGCGCTGGCGGCGCGCAAGGGCGGCAACACCCTCCAGCTCGCGCCTCTCTGCGGCCAGGCGCAGGCCCTCGGCCTGAAGGCGCGCGTCTTCGTCAGCAAGCTCTTCACCAAGAAGGCTCACCGCGTCGGCCGCCCTTCGAAGGAATCCTTGGCGAAGGGCGCGACGCTCCCGGGCGCGCTCGCGCACATCCTCCACACCACCAACCGCCCCAGACGGGCGCCGGGAGCCGCGAATCAACACTCCCCCTCCGGGCAGGGGGCTGGGGGCTGGCACCCTCGCGTGACGCCGGGCGCACCACAAGCCCGGCACAGAGCCAGCCCATCCCAGACGAGGGCGCAGAGGCGCCTCGGCCAATCGTCGTCCACGACGAAAGAAGCCCACGTCGGGCTAGCTATGCCTCGGGAAGGCTCGCATGAAGGATCATGGGCGTAGCCAGGTCACGACAGCGCCTCGGGACGACACACCTCCCGGCCGCCCTCACCACAAGGGCTCCACCGCTCGGGGCACTCAAGGGACGGGAAGGGGCGAGGCCGGAGAGGACCCCTCACCCGTCTCCGCGAGCTCGGCGGGAAGGGGCACTGCAGGCAAGGATCGATCTGAGCAGCGGAAGAATCGGGAGCTGGAGAAGGAGAAGGCTTACTCATCGATGGCAGAAGTACTTCCTGCGCTCAAAGAAGCGACAAGGGTAATCATCGCCAGGCCTCCTTCTCTCTTAGGAGGCCTCAAAGTTCACGGAAGCTTGACCCAAGATTTGGCGCAGGGATCAGCCCTGGCGAGGAGGGAGCATCAAGGCGGCTTTGCGTCGAGGCGTCTGCTGACGCTACCGCTAATCGCCTCACCAAGAGAAGCAGCGGGGGCCTCGGGGGCTCCGTCCATGGCCTTCTGGGCGGCTGCCGCCCTCGGCCGCAGCCGGCATGAGCCTCGAGAGCTGCCCCCTCACGAGCATCGCCTCGACGCTATCACCCAGTGAGGTCCTTGACCTCTCGCGGCTCGTGCCTCCCTGCTCCGCCACTTGAGGAGGAGCCGCCTTGGCCCATTGGAAGGGGCTGTCACCACCACTGGATTCTCGCGAGGCCCACGGAGACCGATTAGGCGCAGCCCCATTCATCGAGGATAGGCATCTGGTTCACCAAATCACCCCTGTTCCGGCAAAGGTACAACAAGGCCCCTTCATGCGGATGCCACCGGGGTTAGGATCGCCAGTCAGGACCAGGAGCACTTTCCTTAGCGCTTCTGGCGACAGGTCTTCTTCCTGGAGCCTCATACGATCACCAGCCCCGCCGAAGGCCCACATCCGGTGGGAATGGCGTTAGAGAGGAGCAATGCGGCGCATCAGGAACTCCTTCACAACCATGGGCGCTGTCACAGCAAGCGACCTCAGGAACGCGAGGCGGCGCCAGACGAAGATGAGCCGAGGGCTTGAAAGCGTCTCCTGGCCCCAGCCTGAGTTGGGGACAACAGGCGAAGTTGGCTCCGATAGCAGGGGGCTGGGCACCCCCACATCCACGTATAGCCACCTCTCGCGGAACTCAGCCGCGGGCCAGGCCGTCGTCCTCCCGCATTCGTTGAAGGAGGTGGCCAGAGCCGAACTGACCTTGCCCAAGCCCTCCAGATTGAGTATGATCGACGGGTCGACAACGGAGGCCGCCGGTGGCGGCGGCGAGGCGGCGGCGCGAGGTTTCATCCCTTTCCCTTCTTCGTGAGCCATGGCGATCGAAAGGGGAAGGGAGATTTGAATTGGATTGGAAATGGAAGCTGGAGTTCGAGAGAGGGAAGGAGTGGGCGCTGGCAAAGCAAAAGAGGGGAACGGATGTGTGCAAGGTGTCCGCCTAGCAAGGCGAAATAAGGAGGCGTGGGGAACAGTGCCCACATCCAATCAACCGCCAAGCGTCGCCAAGACCGCATGAGCTGTTAGGGCCCTTGACGCCCGCACTTGCCCTTCGCCTCTCTGCCGGTCAAGTTCAGGCGCGCCATGGGCCGGGGCCTCTCTGTCGGCGTTAAGGAGCAGGGGTCCCAGACTTGCCTGCACTGCGGCCTGCGGCGTGGCTCAAAGGAGGCCCAGGACAGCCCATCTTCATCAACACAAGCTCAAGACCCTCGCGAGGCCAAGCCTCATGGCGGGCGACCAAGAGCTTCCTCGGTAGCAGCCTCGTCAGCTGGCTCATGAGGAGGCGGAGAGTTCAAGGTAGGGTACCTGCAAGGTGCCCATGGCATGCAAGCCATGACAACCAAAGAGGCGCCCGATCAGGCGCCCGCAGCATGGCGTCCTCCTTTCCTCTTTGGTGCAAAGGGAGCAAGGCGCAGAGAGCATCAAGCAAAGGCATCCGTTTGATTGCAACAAGACCAAGACTAGCCCCAACGGCTGGAATGTAGTCATCGTGGAGCCCAAGCGAGCGTCATCACGAGCCTTTGGCGGCGAGGACCAACTTTAGTCAGGATAAGTGTACCCGCTGTTCCCCTTCAAAATGGCCAATTGTTGGCGCCCTTCCCGCTCAATATTTGGGAAGAGGCCCAGGGCCTTCGCCTATAAATAGGAGTAGCCACACTCAGTGTAGAAGGAGAGGGAGCATTCGGAATCCAGAGAGAGAGAGATAGAGACCCGATCCTCAAGCTAGGGCGACGGGACACCACCTAGCAGTTCATCACACCCGCCAAGAACAGACCCTCACGAGGTTGTTCTTCCCTGTATTGTTCCTCATCAGCCCAAGAGGCAATCCACACACCACACACTGGAGTAGGGTATTACACCACGATGGTGGCCTGAACCAGTATAAACCTCGTGTCTCTTGTGCTGTTCTTCTTAGTAGTTTAGGTTCTTGCGATTCAGCGAGGTACGAGACGGTGGAGGGTTGGATCTCCGCGCGCACCCCAGAGTTCGAACCTTAAGGGTCTGCCGGAACCCGAAATCCGACAGGTTCGACACTCTTACTTATCGAAAGGATTTTGATAGATCCCCATACTTGTGGGTCATCAGGGCATTGGTTTTAGCTCTTTTGCTCAGACGGGCTTTCACACTGATATCAAAACAAAGTTTAGCACGGTAATCCGAATTATGAAGGAAAAAGACGAAGGGTAGTGTATTTACCTAGGGACGGTTTTAAGGGAAGGCAGCTGAGTGGTTGATGAACCGCCAAACGAATTGGAAGACACCTGGTAATTCGAATCAGACGAATTGAGAGGGTATCGGAAGAAACCCTTCAAAGGATAAAGTTTTTCGGGAGAACAAGCAGCCTCTGGACGACGCTTCCGGGTTGGTGTATCCGTAAACCGGAAGAGGTGACTTGCTTGCCATCAGAAATGGGTTGTGCGACGCCCTTCAGGTTGCTGTGTCTTCAAAGAAAGTTTTGGATCCAAATAAGCAAGAGGGTGAGAGTATTTTACTTTCCGAACTGCACGGCGAAATCTTTGAACCGGCACAAGATCTGAATCGGAGGAAAGAGAGATTACCTCAACATGGTCTGCATGGCTGGCCTCCGCATCATCCTGGGAATAATCATTGTCAATAAGGTGTATGAAAAAGGAACCATGGGAGTCAAGTTCTACCTCTTGATCCGATTCGTCAATATCTTCTGGCGGATCAGACGACTCGGCGGTTTTCTTCTTGGTTGTTCTCTTGGTGACTTTGCTTTTGACATGAGGAGCCCTGGCCAGTTTATCTTGGGTTTTCCTTTTCCAGAAGGAGTTTTTGGCCTGCAAAATTAAACAAAGGATTATTATATCAGTGTTAAAGTGGAGATGAATCAAGTAAGTACAAGTTTAAAAGTTTTTACCGCCGGCGGTTTGTTGGAGGCATAAAGAGGGCGCAGACCAGTTTGGGTGCATGTGCGATCGGTTCGTCAAGCATCTTCTTCACACTTTCAGTGACTTCAGCATCAGTCAATTCTATTTCGTTAAACCGTTGAGGATCATTCGTGTTGCCGGTATATTCATACATCAATCCCGGGCGGCGGCTTAAAGGTAGGACACACCACGAAACCCAACAACGGACGAGATCAACACCGGTCAAACCGTTGGCGAGGAGAGCCCGGAGCTTGGTGAGTTGAGGTGCATAAGCTTGTCGTTCTTTGGCAGTCAATCGTGGAGGTAAAGGGTGGCCATTGCTAAGCCGGTGAGCGCGGTAGCCCGCCAAAGGATTTTCTCCAGCAGGGGCAGTGTTCTGACAATAAAACCATGTTTGGTTCCAATCTTTAGGATGGCTGTGAAGTTTGGCATGAGGAAAATCAACTTCTTTCCTTTTACGAATTGATACACAACCAAGTTCAGTATTGGGGCCGTCGAGAAAACTTCAGTTCGGCCAGTTTAAGTGGAAGAAATCCCGGAAGAGCTCACCGATTGGTTCTTCTTGAAGGTAAACTTCACGTAACACTTGGAAGCTGCATATATTAGACGAAATTTGGCCCAATATCCACGAGGATGGAGTTGGAAGCTGGCAAGTACATCCCGGAAAAACTTTGATCCGGGAGGACTGAATCCCCGGGATAGATGTTGCATAAACACAATCACTTCTCCATCTTGAGGCTCAGGAGGGCACTCAGGGCCAGGAACTCGCCAGTCTAGGACATTTTTTGGAGCTAAAGCGCCCGTTACAACGAATCCATTGATTTGCGTTTACGTAATCCGGGATGGAACCCAGTTGCAAGCGGAAAATTGTTTGGTCATCTTGAAAAGCGCAACTGTAAAGAAAAAATGAAAGCCGTTTTATGATTGACGGTTCATGTGCACCCATCAGTGTTAAACCGGGAATTTGGTCATAGCATACGTGTGAGGTAAACTGGAAATTGCTATTCAAGTCAAAATGGCGGTTTAAGTGAGGGCTAATGGCATATGGCGGATTGTCAACTACTAAAGGTTAAACCGCCCTTAGGTGAAAGGGCCAGAGCTGAAAATCTACAAAGTGTTGACAGAAACAAGTTTCACAAGATGGTGATATAATTTTGGATCTACCGTGGTTCAGTAAAGAAATTTTTCTGAGCCCTACAATTGCGTCAAGCGGAACACAAAAGGTTCAGATAAGGATCTATCCAGGAATAGCAAGATGTTGTAATACGGCAGATTAAAGCTACATATCCAGCCGCAAAAGGAAACTATCAGACCTAGCTAGATTCAGTAAGATGCTAAAGGGAAAACAGATAAGTGCTGATGAACACCGATGAACACTGAAGAAACCTTGAAACCCTAATGCAGATTTAATAAGTGAAAGAAGAGAATATTTACCAGGGCCACACAGCGGCGGAGGAGTGTCGCAGATCTCTGGTACAAACAGGTTGATGCAGCGGCCTAGTCGGTGCAGGGTCGACGGCGGCGGCGATGCCCGAGTGCTTTGGGGTAGCGAGGAAGAAGACGATGCGAAGAGGAAAGGGGAAAATGGAAGGACCCCCCGTCTTATTTATAAAGGAAGAGGGGACAAGCGGCAGGCGCGAGAATCGAGGGGCCTGAAGCGACAAAAGGGGGTGCAGCTGTTGCCTCGATCTTCGGGAATTAATTAGATCAAGGGATTCTTTATTATCTTTTTATATAGAGATGACATCATGACGATTCACTTCAGCATTCAGAGGATGACGTCATGGCGGTTTACCAAAGTTTACAGGGAGAAGACAATATGGCGGTTTACGAGAATCATTAGAAGATATTCACGGAATTTTTCTAAGTATTGAAGATTGACATGAACAGGTTCAAATCAATCTGGGGCCTATTGTTGAGGATATATCTACTGAGTGTAAACCGCCCAGGAGGGGCCAGTTCACGCTCAACTATACTGAAGCTTAGGAAGAAAAAGAAGATGGTGCTTTACTAATAAGTCTTAGAGGCCAAGAGCCCAGAGGCGGATTAGGGCCCATAGTGGTAAACCGCCATAGTTGTATAACTTGTATTGTAAGTTAGGAAAAGGGAGAGACCGAGCCGGACACTTGTATGAGCCGGCCTCGGGACTCTGAAACGGCAGGCGTCACCACAATGTATATAAAGGGGCGACCAGCGGGTTCGAGGACAACAGACAACACCTCGAGACTCAGGCAAAGCGTATTCGCTCCCTGGTCATTGAAACCCAATCAATTCCATCACAACTAGACGTAGGCTTTTACCTTCATCGAAGGGGCCGAACTAGTATAAAAACTCTTCGTGTTCCTTGTCCAGTTTAACCCCTTCAAGCTAACCTGTAGCGATGGCTCCATGACTAAGTCCTTTCATGAGGACATCTGCCATGACAAAACCACGACAGCCGCCGCAAGCTTCTATTCCCGTGAGATCCCATCTTGGGGCCTTTTTTGACACTCCGCCGAAGGGGGATTCGATCATGGAGGGCCTCTACATCAACCTTGTTGCCCTTCCGATGATGCGTGAGTAGTTTACCATGGACCTAAGGGTCCTTGTTTGATGCTTTGGCAATGCTGCTGGCGGCAGAAGTTAACCCAGTGAATTAGGATGAGCATAACCTGGAAGTTGCGAAAGTGAAGGATCAGATAGCTCAAGCCAAGGCAGACCTGGCAGCTGAAGACACCAGGATGGCTGCAGAGCGGGCCGAGTTGGATGCACAGGCTTACCGGCTTATGTTAGATTAGAACGCGTCAAATGAAGTCATGAGGACAAGGTACCGGTCTCACCTGCCTCCGGTTTATGAGGCAAGGAATCTCTTTAACACGCTAGGAGGAGGGACCAGTAACCAGTCAGTGGTAAACCGATGGAGGCACCTGGAACGGGGGAGCCGGTTCAGCCGCGCATGATGGATCCGCCTCGTCAGAACAATGTCCTATCACAGCACATATCAACACCTCCGGGTCATTACTCTAACCCTTTGGACAACATAGTCGCCGCCGCTTCACGATTGGCGGCTCTCCCAGTCGAAGGCGAGTCCCCAGTAGCGGTTGAGACGCGACGGGCTAGAGAACTCCTTCAGACAGCCTTGACAAAAAGCAGGCTTATTCATACAGCCGCGAGAGGATTCATTCCACCCCCCGCCCAAGCCGGAGTTACAGCAGGCATATTGATGAACTGGTTGTGTCAAGCAGTGCTAACCCCCTCGAGGGCATAACCCGGCGGACGGTGGTGCTAACACTTAAGACATGGTGGATCATGGTAGGGCAGGTCGAGAAGCTGAGCTAGCAGCACAGTATGCGGCCCGTCAGATTACTCCGGTTCGTCCAATGCCTTCAGTGGAACCAGGTGTTGCTTTCAGTCCTTTGGGGGTACCCTGTCTCACCCCGACTCTACGTAATGTGCGGCTGCCCAAGGATTTCAATGGTCCTCGTAAAGTGCCCAATTACACTGCCGACTTACCTCCCGAATCATGGATTGAGAGCTATGAGATGGTGATGGAAATGCTGGACGTTGACGATGATGCATGTGCTAAATATTTCACCATGATGTTGGAAGGAACAACTCGTACTTGGCTAAAAAGTTTGTTAGCTAACTCCATTGGATCATGGGCCGAGTTAAAAGCCCGGTTTATCCAGAATTTCAAATACACGTGCAAGCAGCCCATGTCAATTGTGGACTTAGCCGCCTGTGTCCAAGAAGAAGGTGAATCGACAACCCATTGGGTGCGCCGGGTCTCAGCGATCCTGCATTCGTCGGACCGCATCAACGTCGATTCAGCAGTCTTAACATTGGAAGGCAATTGCCGGTTTACGCCTCTGAAGCTGAAGTTAGGGTGGCTCAAGCGTCACTGCAATGAAATGGGGACACTTATGGCGGCTCTGGTTAAATACACTGACTCTGATGGTACCAAGGACCCCGAGTCTGACGATGAAAAGCCGGGAAAGGGAAAGAAGAGCAGCAGCACCAGAGGGCAACAGCATAACCCGGCAGGCCATGGAAACAACGGTAAGCGCAAAGCGGATAATAGTTTGGATTTTGTGGCTAACAGCAACACACAAAACAATGGTCAGCGTCGTAAGGGTAAACCGCCCCCGCGGAGTGGAGGGTCAGGTATCAATCTTGAGCACCTGTTAAACCAGCCTTGCACAAGACACGGGACGCGAGAGAGGCCGGCAACGCACCTTTGGAAGGATTGCTTTATCATGAGGGAGTTCAAAAACTCAAATCTTTTCAAAGATGGTCATGGACCGGGTGGAGGTTCAGGACCTGGTTTTCATGGGCCGGGTTACGGTGGAGGCGGTTCTAGCTCAGGATTTCAAGTCAATCATGGCAAACAAGGTGGTTATAATCAGCAGCAGCATCAGGGGAGTCAACAGCAGCAACAGTCGGGTTATTAGAGCAACCCGAAGCAGTTGAATAGTGGGCAGTATCATGTCTTCACCACTAGCCTATGCAAGCGCAACCAAAAGCTTCATAAGAGAGCAGTGAACTCCGTTGAACCGGCTATTCCCCGTTATTTGCGCTGGTCTGAGCAGCCCATCGTATGGAGTCGGGAAGATCACCCGCCCCGGGTTGATAATCCGGGTCACCTCGCACTGGTGGTGGTGCCTTAGGTTGGAGGGTATAAGTTCACCAAGGTACTCATGGATGGGGAGAGCAGCATCAACCTTCTCTATTATGAAACCTTCCGTCACATGGGGTTAACAGATAAAATCCGTCGAACACTATTTTTCATGGTGTGGTGCCTGGTAAATCGGCGTATCCGGTCGGTAAGATAGCCCTGGAGGTTGATTTTGGAGATGATCATGACTCTAGATCAGATACATTGACCTTTGAAGTGGTGAAAATCAAGAGCCCTTATCATGCCCTGTTTGGACGGTCGGCTTATGCTAAGTTCACACTACAAAAAAATACACTTCCGTGATGATACGTGTTTATCACAGTAGGTCGCGTTTTTTGTCATGCATGTACATCCATGACAAATTTATGACAGAATCAAGATAGTCATACCTGTGCTGTCGTCAAAGTGTTCCATGACATTACCAAAATTATCATCACGGAAGTGTCCACTTCCATGACGATAAATCCCGCGTCACAGAAGTGCTTTCGTCAAGGGTGACCGACACGTGGCATCCACCGTAACGGAACGCCATTAAGCGATAACCCATTAACAGCCACGACCAATGCCCATTTTCCACGTGTAAAATTCTCGTTTGCTGACGGATCCACACGTCAGCTCCGCGTTGGCACAGGTGTCACTCATCCAACGGCCGAGATGGGCCTATGATATGTTGACACGTGGACCGGCCCAACAGAGGCCCACAAAGTTTAAATGGGCCGGCCCAACCGAAGGCCCATAAGATTTAGCGGACCATAATGGGCCGGCCCAGCTAAAGGCCCACAAAATTTAGCGGACCACAATGGGCCGGCCCAGCTAAAGGCCCAGAATATTTTGCAGACCATAATGGGTCGGCCTAGCTAAAGGCCCACAAGATTTTGCGGACCACAATGGGCCAGGCCAGCTAAAGGCCCACAAGATTCTGCAGAACATAATGGGCTGGCACAGCTAAAGGCCCAACATTCTCTGTCAAATCGGCCCGTCAATGGCCTGTCCTAAACTTTCCATCAACGCGGCCCATGGTCACTTCTGGCCCGTTAACAGTCCGCTAAGTAATTGGGCCGAATCACGGCCCGGTATTTTCGCCTGTTAAAGGTCCCGGCTTCTTTTGGGCCCATTTACATCCATCAAAACTTTCGCCCATATAATGACCGTGAAGGATTTGGGTCATATTCGCCATGTCGACATTCGGCTGTTAGAGGCCCACTATAGATTTGGGCCACTTTCTTCCTGTTGTCATTTTCGCCCGTTAACGCTGGGCGTAAACCATGGGCCATATGTGGCCCAACGTCATATCGGGCCCATTAACGGCCCATATAAAAATGACGGTAATCTAGCCCGACCAAGTTCCGCCTGTTAAAGGCCCGTGTATTAGGTCGGCGCATTTACGGCCCGTCCGAATTTCGGCTGTCAAAGATCCGGCGTCGTAAATGGGCCACCATTTCGGCCTGCTAAGTCCAGTGGGTTATTTGGCACAATCAGGGCCCAATCTCACTTTCGGTCTATTAAAGGCCCATGTTTTTTATGGGCTCGAGATATTTAGACCTGTAAACGGCCTTGAGGGAGTCCTGGACTAGGGGGTGTCCGGATAGCCAAACTATCATCTCGGCCGGACTCCAAGACTATGAAGATACAAGATTGAAGACTTCGTCTCGTGTCCGGATGGGACTTTCCTTGGCGTGGAAGGCAAGCTTGGCGATACGGATATGTAGATCTCCTACCATGGTAACCGACTCTGTGTAACCCTAACCTATCCGGTGTCTATATAAACCGGAGGGTTTTAGTCCGTAGGACGAACAACAATCATACCATAGGCTAGCTTCTAGGGTTTTAGTCCGTAGGACGAACAACAATCATACCATAGGCTAGCTTCTAGGGTTTAGCCTCCTTGATCTCGTGGTAGATCTACTCTTGTACTACCCATATCATCAATATTAATCAAGCAGGAGTAGGGTATTACCTCCATCGAGAGGGCCCGAACCTGGGTAAAAACATCGTGTCCCTTGTCTCCTGTTACCCGCCTAGACGCACAGTTCGGGACCCCCTACCCAAGATCCGCCGGTTTTGACACCGACATTGGTGCTTTCATTGAGAGTTCCTCTGTGTCATCACCGATAGGCCCGATGGCTCCTTCGATCATCAACAACGACGCGGTCTAGGGTGAGACTTTTCTCCCCGGACAGATCTTCGTATTCGGCGGCTTTGCACTGCGGGGCAATTCGCAGCCTTCCGGAGCAGATCGAAAGCAACGCCCCTGGCCATCAGGTCAGATTTGGAAGTTTGAACTATACGGCCGATATCCGCGGAGACTTGATCTTCGACGGATTCGAGCCGCAGCCAAGCGTGCCGCATTGTCTCGATGGGCATGATCTAGCTCTGCAGCCGAACAGTGCCCTGGAGGCCGCACCAGCATCCGCTCCGACCCTTAATCCGGAGCCGGATTCCCCGATCGAGGACGAGTGGTTGGACACCGCCTCGGGGGCTACGATCTCTACGGCGATTGAGCCGAACTCCATCCACCTCGCTGCGAAGACCTTGACTCGAGTGGTGCCGGACTCCTCTCCGGACACCGAACCCTCCAGCTACCGCCAATCGAATCCGATTGGGCGCCCGGTCATGAAGTTTACTGCCGCGGACATCTTTCAGCACTCACCCTTTAGCGACATCCTGAATTCACTAAAGTCTCTCTCTTTATCCGGAGAGCCCTGGCCGGACTACGGACAGGAAGGTTGGGATACGGACGACGAAGAAATTCAACGCCCACCCACCACCCACTTTATAGCCACCGCCGATGATTTAACCGACATGCTCGACTTCGACTCGAAGACATCGACGGTGTGGACGGCGATGCCGGAGGCGACCAAGACCCGATGCCTCACAGGGCCTTTGGAAGGCCACCTGCTGTCATACGACATATACATGGTGGACATCCCAAAAGATGGGAACGGCGATGGAACAACGGAGGATGACCCTCCAAGAAGCAAATCAAGCACCGACGTCGGGCGCGCCGCTCTAAATCCCGCCACAACAAAAGCGGTGATTCCGCACGGGAGATAATAACACCCGGACAGTGCGAAGACAACCCCTCCAAAGCGGACTCGGTAGCGAGGGAGGAGGGAGAAACAAGTCCGCAAGACAGGCGCGGCAGAAAGAGAGGTAGAGGACGATAATTATGCGCCTCCCTCCGAAGATGAGGCAAGCCTCAACGACGACGAATTCGTCGTGCCTGAGGACCGCCGAACAGGAGCGTTTCAAACGCAGGCTTATAGCCACGGCAAGCAACCTCAAGAAAAAGCAGCAACAACTTAGAGCTGACCAAGACCTACTAGGCATGGATGGACCAAGTCCTTGCAGCCGAAGATTATGAACTCGAACGCCCCTCTAAAAGCTACCCCAAACGCAGGCCGTTGCCTCGATCAGAGGAGGAAGTACCCAAGTCACCAGCGCACGACATGGTAGACCGGCCACCCCGTGGCCGCGACAGAGAAGCCTCTCGACCCTCCACTTAAGCCACACCCCGACGCCGCTCAAAAAGTACCAAGGCACGGGAAAATGCGCCGGACTTGCGAGATATATTGGAGGATAAGGCAAAACATACAAGATCGATCTACGGATCGCGTGGGCGCCCAACGACTTGGGATGATTACCGTCGCGCCGGATACAGCAAACCCGGCCGGGCCGAACACAGTAGACAAAGCTCATATGAGCTACGTCGTGATATAGCCCAATACAGAGGCGCCACACACCCACTATGCTTCACAGATGAAGTAATGGATCATCAAATCCCCGAGGGCTTCAAACCCGTAAACATCGAATCATACGATGGTACCACAGATCCCGCGGTCTGGATCGAGGACTATCTCCTCCATATCCACATGGCCCACGGTGATGATCTACATGCCATCAAATACCTCCCACTCAAGCTTAAAGGACCAGCTCGGCATTGGCTCAACAGCTTGCCAGCAGAATCAATTGGTTGTTGGGAGGACCTAGAAGCCGCATTCCTTGATAACTTCCAGGCACATATGTGCGACCACCGAACGCCGATGACCTCAGCCATATAATTCAGCAGCCAGAAGAATCGGCCAGACAATTCTGGACACGGTTCCTAACAAAGAAAAATCAAATCGTTGACTGTCCGGATGCAGAGGCCCTTACAGCCTTCAAACATAACATCCGCGACAAATGGCTTGCCCGGCACCTAGGACAGGAAAAGCCGAAATCCATGGTAGCCCTCACAACACTCATGACCCGCTTTTGTGCGTGAGAGGACATCTGGCTAGCTCGAAGCAACAACTTGGCCAAACACCCTGATAGTTCGGATACCAAGGACAGCAATGGAAGGTCGCGTCGCAACAAGAACAAGCGCCGCATTAACGGCGATAATGCTGAAGATACAGCCGTCAATGCCGGATTCAGAGGCTCTAAACCCGGCCAGTGGAAGAAGCCATTCAAAAGAAATACCCAGGGCCCGTCCAACTTGGACTGAATACTCGATCGCTTGTGCTAGATACACGGCACCCCCGAAAAACCAGCCAATCACACCAACAGGGATTGTTGGGTGTTCAAGCAAGCAGGCAAGTTAAGTGCCGAACTCAATGACAAGGGGCTCCATAGCGATGACGAGGAAGAGTCACGGCCGCCGAAAACTAGAGGACAGAAGGGTATTACCACGCAAGAGCCGACGCTCAACATTATATACGCAACCCATATACCCAAAAGGGAGCGGAAGCATGCACTAAGGGACGATATGTGATGGAACCACCGCCCAAGTTCAACCCATGGTCTTCCTGCCCGATCACCTTCGATCAAGGGACCACCCCACTAGCACCCGTCACGACGGTTTCGCCGCATTGGTTCTTGACCCAATTATTGACGGATTTCACCTCACCGAGTCCCGATGGACGGCGGTAGCAACTGAACCTGCTTTATCGAGGATACGATGTGCAAAATGGGCATAGACCCATCAAGGATTAAACCCACAAAGACGACCTTTAAAGGCGTCATACCGTGTAGAGGCCAATTATACAGGCTCGCTACACTCGAAGTGGTCTTCGGATCCCGGATAACTTCCGGGCGAAGAGTTAATCTTCGACATCGTCCCATTCCGCAGCGGCTATCATGCATCGCCGGACGAACCGCATTTGCAAAGTTCAATGCGATGCCGCATTACGCATACCTCAAGCTCAAGATGTCGGGCCCTCAAGGAGTAATCACGGTCAATGGAAACACCGAACGCCTTCTCTCGAGCGGAGGAGCACACGGCGGCCCTCGCGGTGGAGGTACAAAGCAGCCTCTCACAGCAATTCTCGAGTCCGGCCACTAAGCGTCCGGACACCGCCAAGCGCTACCGAGTAACCTACAACAAGACCGCTGCACGATTCAAGCATGCGTAGTAATCCGCCCCAACCCCAGCCCTCGCGAAATTGCGAAGCCCGATTACGCTGGCGTACATAACTACGCTCTGGAGATACCATGGGCATAAGGAGGGGGCCCGACCATTACGCCCGAATGCGGCTCAACCGCACTGTGGGCCCCGATTGTGTCATTCTTTTTTCTTTTTCTTTTTCTTCCTCTTTCTTACTTTCGTGACTCCATTTTCCAGAAGTCCTGTCCGGCACTAGAATTGCCGAACTCACGATGCAACAGCCAGGAAGCGTAAAGCCACGCCGAGTGTTCGGTGGTCTCTATTACGAACATTATACCTGTTTTACATACCATCCCGCAGCTTACCCTCGGAGGGGACATGTTAGATAGTCCCATCCCTTGCTTATCGCACTATTTGTATCGTTACGCCTTCATTGCAAGACCTTCTTGAATAAACAATACATAGCTTTTGCCTATTATTGCACTCCTTTCTTTATCTATATATATATGTTCATTTCATGACATGTTGCACCCGTACACTTTGGTATGGCCAATACACCAGGGGCTTAAGTACCCCAAAATTATGGTGTGACAAGTCCGAACACTTTCACAAGTGCGGCACCCTGAACTTATAGCATTATATGCATCGGCTCCGAATCATGTCTTGGGTCAATAGTTGGGTTTGCGGCTCTGTGTTTTGGTACCTTACGTTCCGTTATATCGGCTAAGGTAGCACCGGAGAACCACTGCGATTGTGCCCCAGCTTGAGCTGGGTCGAGCACCTCGATGGAGAAAGCTAAAGCTGACCCGTCATGATAGGGCGAGAGCGATCGCTGTTCGAGAGGTTTTTCGGGTCCCTAAAGACTTATGCCGCTTAAAGCGAGGAACCGGAATTGTCCGGCCAAGGCATGGATAGCGCCGAACTCGGTCTTCCGAATACTAGGGGCTTCACCAAATTTAAAATTATAGAATTCTATGGCTAAGTGAGAGTGTTCAAGCATTATAAGTCTGGTTGCCTTGTTCGTTGCGTTGAGCGCCTCCCTAGATGGACCCAAGAATGGGAACAAGAGTGCTCAAGTTTATCCCGAACACCCCAGCACTCGTGGCATGGGGGCGGAAGCCAACGACTTGCCATCTCTCAATTTTGATAAATGGCCACACAAAAGGTAATATTTTAAATTAACAAGCGTTGCTTAGCGCATATGAACAAGTTTTCAGCGTACAGGATAACAAATGCGAGTCTATTCAAAAATTACATCTTTGGAGCACTCATCCGCTATCCGGCGGGCACCCTTCAGGAGGCCCTCATAGTACATTTCGGGCGTGCGATGCTCCTTGCCCTTCGGTGGCCCGTCCGTCACAAGCTTCTCCGCATCCAGCTTGCCCCATTGCACTTTAGCACGGGCAAGGGCCCGGACACCTTTAATGCAGACATAGCGCTTGATGACTTCAATCCGTGGACAAAGGCCCACCAGCCACGCACTAGCCCAAAGTAGCTCCTGTGCATGGCTTCCAATGGCCACGGCCGAACTATGAGGCCCTTCATGGCCTGTTCAATGACCTTGTGGAGCTCGACCAGCTGCTTCAGCTGGTCGCTTAGGGGCACCGGATGTCCGGCCTCAGCATATTGAGACCGGAACACCTTCTCCGTTGAGCTCCCCTCCTTGGCGCGGTAGAATGCGGCCGCATCAAACACACTACGGGGCAGATCTGCAAATGCTCCTGGAGAGCTCCAAATCCGGGTAAGTAATAGGTAATTCACTTTCACATGCTTTCTTTGCATAAAGAATGCCTTACCCGCCTCTATCTTCTTTAGTGATTCAATTTCTTGGAGGGCTTTTTGGGCCTCGGCCTTAGCAGCTTTGGCACTCTCAAGAGCCGAAGCAAGCTCGGACTCTCGGGTTTTCGAGTCACGCTCCAAACCCTCGTGTTTTTTCACGAGAGCCTGGAGCTCTTGCCGCACCTCCGCCAGTTGCGCCTCCCCCTTCTCTCGCTCGGTGCGCTCCGCGGCCGCTTTACTTTCGGCCATGGACGCCGCTTTCTTCAGGGTCGCCACCTCGTTCGTGGCCCCTGTAGTACCCAAGTTATTCCTGTTATTTTTTGCAACCAAAACCTTTTCTATAAGGTATTTCTTTAATAAGGTATTACTTACCTTCCTTGTCCTCGAGCTGCTTCTTGGCAAGGCCGAGCTCGTTCTCGGACCGCTCGAGGCTCCGCTTCAATGCAGTGACCTCCGCAGTTAGTGCGGCAGAGGTCATCAGCACAGCCTGCATTCCCATATTGATATACTTATGTTAGACTCCTGCGTATATATTTTTAGATCCTTAGTCCGGCTTTTCTTTCCGAACACCGAATTAAGCATCAGGGGCTACTGTCTATGCGGTAATATTTTTACATATTCTAAACTTACCTCAAAGCCTGTTAGAAGGCTGGTACAGGCTTCAGTCAGCCCGCTCTTGGCGGACTGAACTGTCCGGATCACCGCACTCATAACAGTGCGGTGCTCCTCCTTGATGGAGGCGATGTTAAGCGCCTCTAGTAAGTCATCCGATGCCTCTGGTTGGACAGAGGACACCGGCGTCTTACCCTTCTTATGAAGGGGCCGCTTGCCGGACTTCGGAGCCGCTGAAGGCTCCGTTATCGAGTCCGGACAAGGGTCAGGCTTAGAGCCCCTGGGGGTCTCGCCCCCCACGCGCCTGGAGTCCGGGAGGTTGCCTTGTGGCGCCTCCTGCGCCACCTCCTCTTAACCAAGCCCCCCTTGGGGCGCCACCTCGGCATCGTCCGCAGCGTGAGGCGAGGAGGCGGCCGGAAGCAAAGTACTCTCCATTTCCGACGAACCCAGGGACCCGCTCGACGAACCGGCGAACTCGCCCTTGGGCAGGCTGCATGATTGTTCGGCATTAGAGAACACTATGCAATGATAAAAAAAGCCATGGGTATCCGGACACTTACGATCTCTCCAGGGGCTTGGCCCTCATGGGCCACTCCTCCTCGTCGTCGTCGACATTGGTGGAGAAGTCCGGAGGAAGGGTCCTTCCCTTCTTAGACCATCCGGCCGCCCCAGTTGGGGCGGCCTTCCTTTTCCTCTCCTCTTCGGCCTGGGAGAGGCTTTTTTCCTCCTCCTCGTCCTCGGGAGAAGATTCGCTTGAATCCGACAAGATCTGGCGTCGGGAGCTCCTTCGAGTTCCGTGGACTCCTTCTTGGCCTTCTTCTCCGGCACCACATGGGGTACCGGAGCCAGCCCCGTCAATCGGGCGTCCGGAGTCTTCCGCAAAGGAGTCGGATAGTTAATCTGTCCGGACGTCTTGACCGATCTTGTCAAAGATTAGGGAGTTTTAGATCCCACATAGAGTCAATCTATGAAAAAAGAGTTCCGTAAAGGGTAAAATAACTTACCTCGCCGGCTTGACGCTGCGAGCTGTATCCGCAATCTTTGTTAGCGGATGCGGGGGCTTCGGCGCCCTTGAACAGCACCTTCGGGCATCTTCGTGCGTAGTGTCAAGAGCCGGCTCAAGGTCGGTCTTTGTGCGGATCAAACTCCCACAGTTGAAGGCTCGTTCTGGCATGGGAGAATCCGGCGGATGAGCATGACTGGACTACGTGGACAAGCTTGAGCTTCTTGTCCACCAGGTTTCGGACAGTGTTTGGAGTCCGGTCAGCTCTTCCGAATCACCCCACTTCAGCCCGTCTCTTTCCATGATGTGAGCCGTGTGGGGAGCCAGATCTGAATTCGGGGCCGCCCAGTTGGAGTCGCGTGGCTCGGTGATGTAGAACCACCCGATTGCCACCTTTATTGTCTCCACGAAGGAGCCCTCGAGACAAAGAACATTGGGCATCCTGCCCACCATAGCGCCTCCGCACTCCGCCTGTCGGCCGCCCACTATCTTCGGCTTGACGCTAAAGGTCTTCAACCATAAAACGAAGTGGGGTTGGATGCAGAGGAAGGCCTCGCACACGACGATAAACGTCGAGATATTGAGGATGAAGTTTGGGGCCAGATCATGGAAATCCAGGCCATAGTAGAACATGAGCCCCCGGACAAACGGGTGAAGTGAAAACCCAGTCTGCGGAGGAAGTGGGTGAGGAACACCACCCTCTCATGGGGCCTGGGGGTGGGGATGAGTTGCCCCTCGTCGGGTAGCCGACACGCGATGTCGCCGGACAAGTATCCGGCCTCCCGCAGTCTTGTGATGTGCCCTTCCGTGACGGAGGAGGCCATCCACCTGCCTCCCGCTCCGGACATGGTTGGAGAAGGTTGAGGTGGGGTGTTAGGACTTGGGCGCTGGAGCTCGAGTGCGTGAGAATGGATGAGCAAAGGAGTAAGAAGGCGTAGGTGAAAAGGTGGATCCTTATCCCCTTATATGGACGGACGAAGCTATGCGTCCCCCACCAGCCTGGTAAAACTCGCTTATCTCCCAAGCGCCGTAATAATTGGCGTGGATGAGTTATCCACGTCCGTATTGATGGGAATCCCGGAATAAGGGGGCACGATCTATGCCTTGATAAGACGTGCCAAGGAAACCGCCTCGCTAAACGCGCTGAGGTGGAACAGTAAAAAACGATTCATATAAAGGCCTGGCCGCGGTGTGATGTCACGCCGCGGAATACGTCAGCAGATTTGTGCAGAAGTTATTCTCTCTACGGTGGTATGTGGAACTTGTTTTGCAGAGCCGGACACTATCCTTGTGTTCAAAACCTTCTATGAAGTATTCGGAGGAGGAACCCGCCTTGCAATGCGGAAGACAATATGCGCGCCGGACTAAATGCGTCATTGAAGCCTGGTTCAGGGCTCTTGAGGGAGTCCTGGACTAGGGGTTGTCCGGATAGCGAACTATCATCTCGGCGGACTCCAAGACTATGAAGATACAAGATTGAAGACTTCGTCCGTGTCCGGATGGGACTTTCCTTGGCGTGGAAGGCAAGCTTGGCGTCTGGATATGTAGATCTCCTACCATTGTAACCGACTCTGTGTAACCCTAACCTATCCGGTGTCTATATAAACCGGAGGGTTTTAGTCCGTGAGATCTAACAACAATCATACCATAGGCTAGCTTCTAGGGTTTAGCCTCCTTGATCTCGTGGTAGATCTACTCTTGTACTACCCATATCATCAATATTAATCAAGCGGGGTAGGGTATTACCTCCATCGAGAGGGCCCGAACCTGGGTAAAAACATCGTGTCCCTTGTCCCCTGTTACCATCCACCTAGACGCACAGTTCGGGACCCCCTACCCGAGATCCGCCGGTTTTGACACCGACAGGCCTATTTTTACTGAGGGCCCAAATTATGTTTAGGCCTATTAAAGGCCCACTATGGGCACAGGCCTACCAGAAAAATATGGAAGCTTATGCTGATTTAGGCCCAGATATTTTTAGTGGGCTACATGTCAATTTCGGCCCGTGTCGTTTTTAGCCCAATTGGAATGGGCCCGGCAGAATGTTGGCATGTTGGGCTCCTCTGAAGCTTTCGGCGAATACATTACTAAGATAAACCTACACTATACAAAAATAGCGTAATTAATTCATACCACTGAGACAGCATCATAAATGTTGTATCACAACAAAATAAATTCCAACCATACAACAAAAGGCATGTTGGCATAAAGTTTACAGTCCTTCCAGATAAAAGCACCATCAGATGTATAGAAGCACATATCATTTGACCTGAGTGCTAATGTTTCAGGCTGTAGAATCGATGGAGCAAGACGATCTCCACCTTTTTCTCGCCATTGCTCTTGAACAACGGGTTTAATGTCTGATAGTCTGGTTTCAAAACCATTCATATCTTGACGACATTTCTCAACCACTATTCTTGTTTCCGAAAAAACGTCCATTAGGGACTGGACTTGTGTCTGGAGCACAGATATATCACTCTGTCTAGCGGAAGATTTTGTTCAGTAGGCGATTTGGACGAGGTTACCTTGACAACCAACCCAGAATTACGCAGGAAGGTGCTTTTTGCCTTTGTTAGTGGAGAGATACTTGGCCTTGCTGCAGCAAGAGGTGACATTGTGCCTGTAGTTGCCTCGTCACCTTCAGGTGGTTGTGGCTGTTCAATCATTTGTTCCATAGCTTCCTGAAAGTTTGAACTTGTAGATTAGTGTACCGGATAAGTTACTAATGAGACAAAAGCAAACAAAGTAGGTTAAACGTTTATACATAACTTATTTTGGTGAACTACTGTAATACATTAGCATGTATTGTAGTGCCAACTACATAATAAAATCACTTTCAGAACATATGTCCATGTAGCATGCCTATTGTATTGTCTATTTCCTCACATTCGTTGACATCTAAGGTTAAAGAGACATGGTTTAAAGTAGGATGAACATAGTATGACATCATTCATATCATGGGCAAACAGATATAAAACAAACATCCTATTTTATAATTGTGTGCGCACGTGAACATAACAACTAGATTACAGATCAAGACCAAAAGAATATCCTTCATCTCTTTTAAACCATGTAAGGTGAAATGATACGTTAAGACAACTGTGTATAAAAGTGAACAGAGTAACTGACATTGGCTGCAAACCAAGTAGTTAAATGAACACATCACAGTACCAATCACTTCAAGGCAGGAGGAGTAAGGACTTACAACAGCGGCTTAAACTGGTGTGCTCATGCCCTTCATCTTGCTGGTGTGGCAATCCTTGAAGATTTGCACTGCATTCGGTTCAGGTTCTTTTTGGCCCGCACGGGCTTTCCTCTGTATTTGGAACAAGTCAATATAGATACGATAATATGGCACAAAAAAAGAAGGAAGTAGCATATATTTACAAAAGCCTCGCAGTGTGCAATATAGCTACGAGATCCTGTTGTCTGTTGGAATTTCACTTTAGAACGGTTTGTTTTGTTCTTCAAACAGTTAGCCCAAAAGAAGATACACTTATAAGGCACATACATAAATACAAGTTCAATATGTGGTCTGATCAAATACATATAGCCTACCTGATACTTTGGATCAGACCAGTGTTTAACGAGGGTTGTCCAGTCTTCATCTGTAATATATTCCATTGGAGATGTTTGGGCGATTTCATTGTTAGCCTTGCCTTCAAAGAGAGATTTTCTAAGGTGGTACCGATCTTGTCAGCAGAAAGCGGCATCGAAAAACATGAGTGCATGCTTGTTTAGTTGCATCATCTTTGGATCCAACTTGAACCTCATCTGTTGAAAAAGAATGTGAGTCTTATTAGGAGGAAGCTAGAAAGTATGGGGAATGAGCAAGACAATATTACTAATTGCGATGAATAATATTACTTACGAATAAATGGTCAAGGAAGGTGTTAAAGCTGGGTATTGTCTTTCTCATTCCTGTCTTTGGATCCACGTTGGGAGGATACGTGCATGACACCTAACGACAGCTTCTGCCTCTGATACTAACTTGGGCGACTCAGAGCATCATGTGGCCTTTTTAAACCTGCCTCAAAATGGATCTCCATTCTTCCTCCTTTAGATTTTGTTAATCTGTCAAGCATTATCCACGATGTCTGCTTTCGCTTCTTGCGCCGTGGTGCTAGTTCAACAACGAATATGGAAAGTGTTAGTGTACATCAAAGCGTGAGAGTACGTATAAAGGAGCATGCAATCTGCAACTTGACTCGGTCAGTACCGTCTTGGTGTTGATGCTCATGAGGTTCATCTGATCTTGCCAAGTCATGTTGTGTCGTGATGCTTGAGTAGTGTTAGGTGTGAATGCAGCTTGGGAACCGCGATTCGAGCAAACGAACGAGTAACTGGTTGAGATCTTTGATGCAGTTGAAGCGGATGGTGCAGCTGGTGGAGCAGGTGATACTGTGTTTGTAGATTTATCCGGTGGACTTGGACCTTCTACTGCACTATAAGTACCAGCAGAATCTCGACGGCAAAACCTTTTCCGTTTCACCCGACGAGTAACAACACTCCCTACTATATTATTTTCCTTGCTCTTTTTTGACTTTGCCATGTCAAGCTGTACCCACAACACAAAAAAATAAAACCACTCTTCAGAACTCATTGATGCATGATACAGACAAGCTATACTTTGATGTAAGACAACCGTATGAGGATGGAATATGTAAGAAAAACAGGACGGCATGACATATTCACAGCTACGATGTTGTAACATCCCAAATTTTCAATTTGGCATGTTATACACAGGTCATCCATGCATATCATATTTTATTGCATTCTCGTTTGCCATCCTCGAAATCCTAAGCAACTCAAGGACCCTCGGAGAGAGTTGGGGATTTTCCGATTTTCATATTTGAATTTTATCAAATGATGAAGACGAGGATTTTGGATTTTATTATTTTTCTCTCCGGGAAAATATTTCAAGTTTAAAATAAACGAGAGGAGATAATATGACTTCTCCAAAAATAATTGAAATACCGGAGGAAAAATGTTAAAATCATTATTTGGGATTTTATTTCACTTATTTGGAATTTTATTTGCCTAAAGAAAAATTTGCATATATTTAAAAATTGCATTTTAGGGGCCAAGAAAAGTTCATCTTGTTCTAAATATTTTATTTAGGCAAAGAAAACTTGTTTTGGCATTTTAGATTTTTATTTATTTTTCTAGGATTTTTACAATTTTCAACGGAATGTTTTTTTTTAAAGGAACTGCCGATCGGGCTAACGGCCCAAATGAAAGCGTGCCGCCCAAGTCGCCGCCGCCCGCGCCGCCAGCCGGACCGGAGTCCAGCCGGACTCCTCCTTTCCCGCCGCCTTGCCCCTCCTCCAAGCCACCGCCCCCCCTCTTTATATACGCCCCCACCCCATCTCCCTTAGCCACCACCACCACCGCCGCCTCATGGGACCCGAGCCGAGCCGAGCCGCGCCGCCCGCCCCTCGCCGAGTCGCCGAGCCACCGCCGCCCCTCGCCGGACCCCGCTGGAGCCGCCCGCCCTCGCCGAACGACCTCGCCGGAGGTAGCCCCATCGCCAGTTTGTTTTTTTTAAAAATAACCCTTCGGTTTTTTTGAAAAAACCCTAGCCCGTTTTTTTATATTAGATCGGTTTTATTTCCCGGTTTATTTATTTGAGAAAGTTCACCCGTTCGTTCGTTTTTATGAACCGTTCGTCGTTTAGTTTCCGCTAACGAACGTTCGTTCGTTCGTTTAGCCGTTCATCGTTTTCTTTTATCGGTTTTATTCCGCGATTATTCCGACTTCGATTTCTGAACCAATGTTCAAATTAGTATAACTTTTCGCTCGTTTATCGGAATCAGGCGATTCAAGCACCTGGAGTTTCATCTCGAAACCCTCTTTCCGAATAGCCAACTTAAACCAGATTTTGTCTTTCCAAAATTTGACTCTAGTTCAGATTAGTAAATGGATCTTGTTTCTCTCGCCGTTTGAGTTTCGTTGTTTCGTTGGGTTTGATTCTTTTTGCAAACCGGAGTTCTTAAGTTGAACTCTCCGGTCAACCTCTTTCAGTTGAAGTTTCGTTTGTGCATCTTTGTTTGTTGCTTATGTATGTATTGTTTGCTTGCGATAGAATTCCCGGAGTGCGGCGTGTTACTACGAGTCTCTAGGATTCACGGATCGTCAGCAAGGCAAGTAACACTTGATCATACCTTTTCATACCCAGTTTTATGCATTAGCTCAATCCTCAAACATTGCATGATTAGGATGTCATTAATTTGTGGGTTGGGAAGTAGATGATGAGGTAGGAACCTATTGCCTGTTACTATCAAACCCTTGGGAGTTACTTCTACGTGTTGCTTATATTGCTATGCTATGCTCGTGAGCGTGGTTTGGGTTTGAGAGATATTCACGACAGAGGTGAGATTGTTAATTAATGGTTTACTTTAAGGTGGAAACTTAAATACACATCTGGGTGGATTGAGGCACACAGGGAAACCCAGTGTTGTCTGTTTTGTTTTGGAAATCCCGGGGTACCGTGTGATCTTCCTATGGACCGCCACCCAGGCTCAAAGGGAACTGAGATTATTCATGCTAGAAACTTCCGTGTGCAGCCACAAGCTATTATGGGCTCTAGCATAGTTGAGTAAGTTACGTGAAGCTCTCGAAGAGGTAGATCAGTAGGAAGTGGGTTTTATAGGTTTGGTATGATCTATCCGGAGTAGAGAGTTAATGTTTCTGAAAGACTGTATCTCGGTCATCCGTTTCTCAAACACCATGTAGTGCGAGAAACCAACGGAGGCGATCGAGTCTTGTGGGGAAAAGTTATAAACCTCTGCAGAGTGTACAATCTAATCATGGTTAGCCGTGTCCCCGGTTATGGACAATTCTGAGTATCTAGTACTTGAGTATTCACATGTATCTCATCACTCTAAATTAATATTGCTGGGTTGTTAATCACTTTAATTGGGATTGAGTTGGGGTTATACCTTCTCAATGATGTTTCAACCACCATGATAGTTAAATAAAATTTATTCCTTTGATATAGGGAAAAATTGGCTTT
Source organism: Aegilops bicornis (assembly GCA_021605145.1). Taxonomy (NCBI): domain Eukaryota; kingdom Viridiplantae; phylum Streptophyta; class Magnoliopsida; order Poales; family Poaceae; genus Aegilops; species Aegilops bicornis. Next base: position 494,635,999 of record CM038674.1, read on the forward strand.
ATGCAAAACTGTAACCATAGAGCTATTCCACCAGCCATATATGCATGTAGTATAGCTTATTCTTTCATTACTCTCTATTTGTAACATTGCCAGGATATTCCATGTGCTGACCCGTTCTCGGGCTGCAACATATTATGTTGCAGACTTTTCAGACGAGGAGTAAGGATTGGTAGGTCGTTGCCGTGCAGCTCAGTTATGCCGTTGGAGTTGATGGACTCACTTTATCTTCCAAGCCTTCCGCTGTTATCGCATTAGATGGCCTTAAGCCATATTATTGTAATAAGTTCTCTTATGAGACATTCGATGTAATAAGTGTGTGATTGCTACTCTGTTATAAATCCTTCGAGTACTGTGTGTGTCAGCATTACCGATCCAGGGATGACACAGAAGCACAGAGACTTGACCATCTGAGGTCGGGTCGCCACAGATGTGCAAACTACGCAGAAGGATTTTCAAGAAAATAGAAGTAATGCAAGCTAGACACCATATGAAAGATGCAACCAATATTACTCTGCCAAGTTAAAAGTGTCTTTTCATAAGTGGCAATTCGAAAAATTAGAAGCAGTACAACATAGAAATCAATGCAAGATGCAACCACTATCAAACTGCCATGTTAAAAGTGTCCAATCATGAGTGGTGATCATGCGGGATACACAACAACAGTACTTTGATGTAAGAACATGGTATGATAGATAGATGTAGTGTATTCTAGACACGAGAAAGCCATGTCATATGCACATGTATAACGTATAAACTCAGCGAGGTGCAATTTAATCAAAATAGAAGAAATACAGGCTAGACAACATATGCAACATGAAACCAATTATCACACTTTGTCAACTTAGAGCAAGCACCTGTGATGGTGGAGTACGGAGATGAACTCATCATGTAGACTTGGGACTTCAACTTCATTAGCGATGGCAGGGGCAAATCTAGAGAGTCTCTGTTTGCGTCGATGCAGAGGACCACCAACATCCCCTAACTTACTCTTTTCCTTCCTATTTTCTGATATTGCCTTATGAAGTCAAAATCACAAGAAGATGAATAAAATTAGCTCTGCATAACTGGTTGATGCATGATACAGAATGAACACTACTTTGATGTAAGGCAAGCGCAGGATAGGAGGATGGAATATATATAAAAAGATAGCGTTTCATATTCACACGTCTGATAGGAGGATGGAATATGTATGAAAAAAAACGATGGCGGAAGGCATTTCAACAAAATTAGAAGAAATGAAGGCTAGGCACCATATGAACATGCAACCAATATCACTCTATCGGGTAAAAAGTGTCTCTCAGAAGTGCCATTTCAAGAAATTAGAAGCGGTACAAGCTAGAAGACAATGCAAGATGCAACCTACATCACAGTCCCAAGTTAAATGTGTCTTATGGGTAAGTGATCGTTGTAGGTATAAGTTGTAAGCTACGCAGATGCAATTCAACATAATCGAAGCAATACAAACTAGACATCATACGAAAACGCAACCACGTATAACAGTTCCAAGTAAGAGCAAGCACCTGTGATGGTGGAGTAGGGGAGATGTGCTCATCATTTACACGTATGTTCTAGAAACAGGAACACGTGTCATATTCACAGGCATTATGTGTAAAGTAAGCAGATGAAATTCAAGTTGGAAGCAATACAAGCTAGACATAATACGAAACATGCGACCACATATAATAGTGTCAAGTTAGAGCAAGCACCTGTGATGGTGGAGTAGGGGAGATGTGCTCATCATCTACACAGCTACGTTGACTGTCCAGCCTTGTGTTGTCTTGCGAATCTTGTTGGGAGGATGGCGGAGTAGAATCTGTAGAGACCCCTCGTTTGAGTTGCTCCGAAGGACCACCATCATCCTTCTTTGGACTAATTTCCTTCAGCTGTAATGATTTTGCATTGTGAAGTCAAACCGATAAGAAAAAGGAATAAAATTCGCTCTTCAGAACTCATTCATGCATGATACTGACGAACACTACTCGGATGAAAGGAAAACACATGATGCGAGGATGGAATATGTATGAAAAACAGGATGGTGTGACATATTCACACCTATGATGTAACAACTAAGCGGAAGGCGTTTCAACAAATTAGAAGCACCGCAAGCTAGACACCATATGAAAGATGCAACCAATATCACTCTGCCAAGTTCAAAGCTGTATGGCGTTTCAACAAATTAGAAGCGTTACATGCTAGAAATCATATGCAAGACACAACCAATATCACGGTGGCGACTTAAAGGTGCCTTATCATAAGTGGTGATCACGGGATATGCAAGAATAGTAGTCTGATGTCGAAACAGGAACACATGTCATATTCACAGGCATTATGTGTAAAGTAAGCAGATGCAATTCAACAAAGTTAGAAGCAATACAAGCTAGACATCATACGCAGCATGAAACCACATATAATAGTGCCAAGTTAGAGCAAGCACCTGTGATGGTGGAGTAGGAGAGATGTGCTCATCATCTACACAGCTACGTTGACTGTCTAGCCTTGCGTTGTCTTGCGAATCTTGTTGGGAGGATGGTCGAGTAGAATCTGTAGAGAACCTCCATTTCAGTTGCTCCGAAGGACCACCATCATCCAATGCCTTGCCAATTTCCTTCAGCTTTATTGATTTTGCATTGTGAGGTCATACCGACAAGAAAAAGGAATATCATTCGCTCTTCGTAACTCATTCATGCATGATCTTGTGAACACTACTCGATGAAAGGCAAAGTCATGATACGAGGATGGAATATATGCGAAAAAATGGACGGCTTGACATATTCACACCTATGATGTGGTAACTAAGCGAAGGCACTTCAACAAATTAGAAACACTGCAAGACACCATATGGAAGGTGCAATCAATATCACTCTGCCAAGTTAAAACTGTCTCGTCATAGGTGGCGTTCATCAAACTAGAAGCAATACATGCTAGAAATAATATTCAAGACGCAAACAATTATCACACTGCCAACTTAAAGGTGTCCCATCATAAGTGACTGATGCAGGATACACAAGAAGAGTAGTTTCATGTAAGAACATGGTGTGATAGACAGATATAGTATGTACCAAAAGCGAGGAAGCGTGTCATATTCACATGTATCATGTGTAAGCTAAGCAGATGCAGGTTACACTAATTAGGAGAAATACGAGCTAGACACCATATGCAACATGCAACCAGATATCACATTGCCAAGTTAGAGCAAGCACCTTGGATGGTGGAGTAGGGGAGCGGAGACTTGGACCTTGTAATGCACTATTAGTACAAGGAGAATCGGTACAGATGCTCCATTTACGTTGCTGCAGAGGACCACCATCATCGCCTTCCTTACTCTTTTCCTTCCTCTTTCTTGTTTTTGCCTTGTCAAGTCAAACCCACAAGAAAAAGGAATAAAATTTGCTCTTCAGAACTCATTGATGCATGATACTGACGAACACTACTTTCATGTAAGGCAGCCGCATGATAGGAGGATGGAATATGTATGAAAAACAGGACGACGTGACATATTGACATGTATGATGTATAAAATGTAAACTAAGCACAAGGTGCTTGAACTTGTTAGAATCGATGCAAGCTAGAAACCATATGAAAGATGAAACCAATATCACTCTGCCAAATTAAAAGGGTGCCCTAACAAATGTACTTGACCAAATTAGAAGCAATACATGGCAACAGGCTAGAAATAATATGCAATATACAGCGAATAAAGGTGACTCATCATAAGTGATTGATGCAGGATCTGAGAAGAGAGGTAGTTTCATTTTAGAACAAGGTTGACACATATATGTAGTGTTTACCAAAAATAGGAAGTCATGTCATATTCACAAGTTTAGTTTGTAAACTAAGCGGATGCAATTTACCCTAATTAGAAGCATTACAAGCTAGACACCATATGCAACATGCAACCACATATCACCTTTGTGAAGTTAGAGCAAGCACACTGTGATGGTGGTGTAGGGAAGTGCGGTCTTGGTATAGAGCTACATTCAATGTCTTCATTTAGGCTTCTTTGTTTCTTGAGAATCATGTGGAGAGGATGAAATTGCATTCTTTATAAGAGTATTAAGTCTCATATTAACCCACGCGTGGATTGTCTCATCATAAGCGATAGACGCAGGATACACAAACGATGGTTTGATGTAAGAACATGGTGTGATAGGCAGATGTAGTATGTACCAAAAACAGGAAGGCGTGTCATATTCACATGTATAATGTGTAAGCTAAGGAGATGCAATTTAACAAATTAGGAGCATTGATGAGGGATACACAGGAAAAGTAGTTTCATGTAAGAACATGGTTAATAGAAAGACGTAGTATGTACCAAAAACAGGAAGGCATGTCATATTCACAGTATAATGTGTTAACTAAGCGGATGCAATTTACCCTAATTAGAAGCATTACAAGGTAGACACCATATGCAACATGCAACCACATATCACACCTTTGCCAAGTAAGAGCAAGCACCTGCGATGGTGGTGTGGGGGAATTGCGGTGATCAACTAGAGAGCTACGTTGACTATCTTCATTTAGCATTGCTGTTTCTTGAGAATCATGTGGGGAGGATGACACTGCACTCTTAGACGAGTAGGGCGTCTCACAGTAACCCACCCGGGTGACTGTCTCATCATTAGTGATTGACGAGGGATACAAAAGAGCATTAGTTTGATATACGAACATGGTTAATAGACATATGTAGTATGTATCAAAAATAGGAAGGCATGTCATTATCAAAGGTATAATGTGTAAAGTAAGCAGATGCAATTTAACCAAATTGGAAGCAATACAAGCTAGACACCATTGAAACATGCAACCACATTTGAGAGCGCGAAGTTAAAGCAAGCGCCTAGGATGGTTGGGTGTGGCAATTGAGATCATCAACTGCAGAGCTACGTTTACTGTCTCCAACTGCTGACACTACACCCATTAGAGCGTTGAAACGCTTAGTGCTTGTCTTCGAATTACACTTTGGGCGACTTACATCTTTTCTTTTACGCATTCATCAACACTGCGTCAGTCGAAATACCCATGCATAAAAAACAATAGTGTGACTATGGGTGAAGTGTGTGCACAATTAATGCAGTGTAAAGGTAGCACATAGCATGTCGGTGAGAAATAAATGACGGAGACATATGATAGCTCTACAACATGCATCGCACACTAAATTACTATAGGATTCTATGAAAATAACGATCATTTGAAAGCAAATAGGTCAGTCCATTTTTCTGCACCGTCCGATGTACAAAGAATGGGCGATCGCCTTCATCTACCTCCGGCCGATCGGTGTTGTGATCTTCCTCAAACGCCCGGCGACCACCGGCCCAAGATTCCTCCTGCCTGCGCCCTCCCTCGACCTCACCGCCTTGCGTGCTTGGCACCCCCCGGCCATCCATTCAAGCCACACAACCTCCGGATCGGGCGCAAGCAACTCCTGCGCCCCACCCCTATGATAGACACCCGATGCGCCGCTTCCCGGGAACAAAGGCGGACTAGGTGCTTCAGCGCGCCTAAGCGGGTGCTGCTTCTTTTAATTGCGGTTCGTGACCCTGAATTGAAATCCGAGGGGCTCTTGACCTCTAGCAAAGGTGAAATAGTAAAAGGGAGGAAACCGTGTGCATTTAGTATCACGAAGAAGATGCGATGAAAGCGCTCAACTAGTTTCTTTCGTGGGATGAATACGGTGTGGCGGAGACGTAAGATTTGCACGAATAAGGGAAGAGGAGTACCTCTTTACATTGGCGATGTTGTGTCCTCCTTCTGTTTTTCTGACGATCTTCTTGTTGTTCGCCGGAAACTAGAAGTTGTGGAGGACGGTGCAGCCTTGGACGAACCCATGGCCAAGTTGTTGAGTGTGGTGCGGTGGCCTTCTGTCGGCGGCGGGGAAGCAGATCCGAGGCGGCGAAAGACGGCGTAGCGGGAACAGCTCCGGTGCGGTGGACGGTTGCGACAGTGGAACCGCAGTAGTGAGGTGCAGGATGGCGTGGTCGGAGTGAATCTGGTACGGTGCACGTTGGTGTCGGCGTTGTGGAGGCAGCTCTGCCTCGGCTTCAGCTGCTAAGTCCTTGAGGGCGTTGCGGTTGCGGTTGCGTTGGACGACGACGTCGGGGTACCGACTCCGGCGTGATGGAGGAGGGCGGCAGTGGATTGGCCGCTATGGCGTGGAGGACGGACCGACGGAGGAGGCTGGGGTTTCACGGCTGGTGGAGAGGGTGTTTGCGCGCCCATGGAGTATGAATGGGGAAACGGAGGGAGGCGGGGAACTAAGGGGGAACAATGTTCGGTTTGAGGCAGCTTGTTTGAAATTTGGGGAAAGTTACAAACTTTGCCCCCATCTAAAATTCGAACATATTGTGGGTTGGGGTAGGACAGTCATGTCAGTGTCCCAAATGTGGGCGGGATAGATTTCGGCCGAGCACATGGGTGTTTAAGCGCCCACGGCGTATGAATGCTTCTCGAGGCGGTTGAGACTGGCGTCTTGGTGAAGTTACAAACCTACCCGGTTTAGACCTTTGGACATCGGGCCGATAGGCTACACGGGCCAAAGTCGGGCGATAATTTCCTACCACCAAAACATTAGTCTCGCGTGGTTTGGTGACGAGAGGCCTATTTGGTGCTTCGTTCAATATTTGGGAGCAAAAGCATTAACGTTTTCGGTTCTCTTGAATTGAACTTTCAGGATTTGTCAAACTTCACAAATCTTTACTCTTGAAAATCCTAAAGCTACGATTATTTTGGAATGGAGGGGGTACATTTGAATATACATTGTACACGAGTATATATTAAGAAATATGCAACTTACCTCGGTTCATGCATGGTTCCGTATATAATCTCCTTGGTTGCAAAAAAGTTAGATATGTATGAATATATATAGCATGTTCAAACTCACAACAAAGATTGATGCCCCCTTTTACATCTGATCTACAAATGCCATTATCTCGGGTTCAAATAGATGAATGCACTTCCTATGAATTTGAATCTTCGAAACCCCCCTTATGTTGAATTCGACATGTATTCTATTTCGTAGCTAGCAATTTTGGAATGTATCCATGCAAGTGACAAATGTATAAAGTGCTTCACACTAACAACATGGAGTGCACTAATTAATGTTTATATATAAATTGCAAAAGCATCCATTGCCTGTATTTCAAACCGCTCTCACTCTATGGATCGATAATATGAAATAAACACATGCACATGCTAGAATTCAATAGAGTATGGGTCTCTGATAGACTGATTTTCGTCCATACGCAATTTGCAAAATTCATGATCTCATGCAAAAATAATAATGCCATTTATATTTTAATTTAATGCGTAGAACCGCCTTTTACACGTAGATGCACTATGCCTCGCCCCGTTCTCACATACGCGTTATATATCTCTCTATCTAACGCATAAGTGCACACACTTTATATGCATCGGCATTTCTCTTTCACACATGCTCACAATCTCTCTCAGGGTGTCGGGGTGTCTCACGCACAGGCTCTCTCTATTTCTCTCTCTCTCTCTCTCTCTCTCTCTCTCTCTCTTTCTGACTACTATGTACCACTCTTTTCACTAATCTCAGTTGGAAAACGCTATTTCTCTCACATGCATATATACACATGCACGGTCTCTACTAGCCCTCTATACGCACATATATGTGCCTACGTGTCTCCCGCACGCACATCATCTTTAGGCCTCTCTCGCACACATTGCCCCCCACACACCTCTCTCTTAGTAGTTGGCGGATATGATTTCATCATATCGTCGTTGATAGGATATCCACAGTTGTTAGGCTGGATGGTAATACGAGGCAAAGTTTTACCCTAGTTCGGATCGGACCCTTGCAGTTGAAGAAAGAGCCTACTCCTGGTATTGTATATTAGTGATAGGGGTGTGTACAAAGTACACGTGAATACCAGGCATTGTGCGTGTGTGTATACTATCGACGAACTAGCCCCCAAGCTTGTATAACATACTAAGGGCCTAGGGTTACAAATCATATATAGTCGGCTTATCACCAGTGGGGATAGAGTCCTCCGCGACTCTGGTAGCTTCGTGTTGTACGCTGAGTCCTCCACATGGGTCTTCGTATAACACGTCTCGGTCCAACCTATATGTGGCACAGGATGGAACCGACCCATGAGTCTTGATGTTGACCCACCACAACTAGAAATGATGTGCCCACCACACCACACACGCAATGGGCCACTAAGAAAATAAGCATATACAATAGTACAACGGTATATAGCTCACGATACGTGTCCATATTTTGTTGATGACACTGACGGACTTTGCATTTGATGCGTGCTCCGTATTTTGTTGACGACACTTCACGGTCATTGTATTTGAAGCGAAAGCACGATATGGTCCTTTGGACTTGAATAAGCACATCACGGTCACCACATACATTTTGTCGTGCTAACCAACATGTGGTTGGATGGTTAGAGGACAATGGTTTCTCGAGCCCACCAAGGTTAAAGTCCCGGTGCTCGCATTTATCTTGTGTTAATTTCAGTATTTTCCGGCGATGTACGTTCAGTGGGAGGAGACGTTCCACTCGACTACGAGGCACCTATGGTGACTTTGCAAAATCTCAAGATCATATATGCTGGCCCACTCTCTCGAAGGTGCTCATAGGGGTAGGGTTCGCGTGTGTGCACTTATAGCGGTGAGTGCTTGCGCGTATATATGAGCCCTTAACGTCTGCAGTGTTAAACAAATACATGTCATGATTATACGGTCACGGCTCACCCGTACAACTCCGTATTATGTTGATGACACAATCAATTGACCGATCAAGCGTTCCACGCGGCGCAACTAGTGTTGCACCATCGAGAACATCGTAACCATGGGGCCCACCACAGCCCGTATATGAAAGAAAGAAATGGTAGTTTGAGTCTGCATCGTGTTAATAAAATAGGAGTACATTTTAGGGTGATCATACGGTCACTAGCTCACCATACAGCTCCGTAATTTGTTGATAACACGATCAATTGACCAGTCAAACGGTCCACATTCAGCAGCGCACATTACCATAGGTCCCACATGTCAGCGCGTATATGAAGGACAGAAATGGTAATAAATTAGTGGTCGGTGGGTATTCGAAGTCATGAGACGTCTGGTTGGCAGTCACCGACGGTTGGGGGGGCATTCATTGGGCGGTGGGGTGGCGATCCCCGGAGAAAAAGCTCGGTGCGGGGGGGGGGGCTAGAGGGATGGCCGGTGTGGTGGCGGACCGATGGTGGGGAGTGGTTTCGAGGAGGGCGGGCCGGCCGCGGGCGGCGGGGGCTGGCGGTTCGGCCGATGGTGGCTGGCGGCTATGGGGGGTGGAGTTTGATGATAAACTGGAGGCCCTTGATTTCGTATCCAACGGCTGGAAAATCTAATGACCAGAGATGAAAAAGTCAGTCGACTGACGTGTAGCCTCACCCTGCACGTACACATGCACGCACGCATGTAGGCGTGCAATACTGAAACTTACACATAACGTACACATGCACGCATGTTGGCGTGCAACAACGGCTGCGTACACATGCACTCCATGAACACACGCGCGTACGCACCCATGCATGCAACATCGAAACATACCCTTGAATGCACGCAACACTTTCGCACGCTGCATGCACACGGCCACAACGTAAGACACACGCTCAACCTATACGTGCATGCACCCTTTGTTAAGGACATGGATTGTTACGGGTATTAATCAATCTTATCTGTGATAAGCAGAACATTGATGTTTGCAGCGGTCTTTATGAATCACAACGTAGCGAATGGGCTATCAACATAGTAGGCTTATCTACATGAAAAAGATGATGTCACACTCAATGAACAATCATCGGTTTATGAAATGCCCGCTTCTGACCGCCCTGGCCCACCAAAGGTTCCTCTGCTGTGCGCTGCGTGCGTTGGGTCACTGACATGCATGCCATGCACCCAAAGAGCCCACACGTCAGTGGAAGAACGGCGCGGTGTCCTAGGTCAGAGTTGAGGGCACCACTCGCGGCACGCCCGGCTGAACACGCCTCCGTGCCGCATTCAAACGCCTCCATGAAACCCGCCCGTGTGGAAGCCAAGAAACCCACTCTGGACACACGTCCGTTCATGACCGGGCCGGTGTTAAGCATAGCGCCGCCGAGCTCCTCCCGTCCGCCGTCTATTTAATCTCCTATTTAAACGAGGCCAAACGCCAGCCAAGAATCGCACACCTCCGCCGTTCCCCTATCTCCTCCACCATTTTGTCCACTCTTACAATGGCTTACGAAGAGTAGTTATTCCGCATCCAAGCCAGCTGGGTAGCCCGCCGGATACGAGCTATGCAGCTCGCTGATCCACCTCCCTCCCCTCACCCGGACGGAGCTGCTTGCCGCCCCAAGCCGGGCGGCTGCTCAAGAACTCGCCGCTCGAGCCAGCTCGGCGAGGAGCGGCGCACGGGCGTCATTGCTGCCGTCCACGCCGCCGCCTCGTACCGTGTCTCCCATTTCTGTGGCCGAGACTCCCATGCCGGTGGCCGCGCCATGCAAGCAGCGACATAAGTCGGGTGCACGGAGAGCGACGAGTCGGTGGCCAGCGCCTCCGCGTCCGCCGCCATCATTGAGGAGAAGTAGAACACGGGAGGCCGCCGCTGCTTGGGTCCCATGAAGGCCACCACGGAGGCGACGCTGGCGTACACAGCAGGTGTCTTGATGGATCCTTTTGTTGCGAGGACCTTAGTCGACCCCGCATGGGCTCCACGGAAGAGGGGAATGTTACGATGAACTCGAGCCGGTGCCGGCCATGGCGAAGTAGTGGCCGGTGATGAACTCGAATCGGTGCCGGCCACCATCATCTTACGGCACCAGCCAATGATATCGATTAGGCGATGGGGAAGCGAGCCGTCCTTTGCACTGAAGCATATACCTCCGGGGCTCCCGGCAGTCCAGTGATCGTGCTGCCAGACATGAGGAACACAAATCGATCGGCAGGCGACAATTTAGGCCAGGTATTATATACTTGTGCTGTCCAGAACTAGCACCGCGTAGTTCATTTGAATTTAATGAAATCCGTCATGTTTGTATGAAAATTCGGTATTTTATATGATTTCCGTGATTGTTTATATGAAATATCAGTTTGTCTACGTGTTTGCGTGAATTTCGTCCGGTTGGTTGAGTAGCTGTCATAATGTGTGCGGCTACGGTTGGATGGCGTAATTTGCGGGTCGTCGGTCGGTCTGCGGGCGGCTCGAGGCGGCGTTAATGGGACAAAAACACAGCTCAGGCGAGCTCGTCTCCAACGTCTTGTATTTGGAGGATGCATGACAGCATGAGCACCGAGCCATTCCTCGTTCATCGGTGGCAAAGGCACGGTGGACAAAAGGGTCGCCAATATTTTGGCTACCCGGGCAAGATCCAAACAGCCCCTCCCAACAGATTCAAATCCCTCGTTCACCGTGGAATTTTGCCATGTGTTGTTTTCATGGACTAGCAAGATGCGTGCATTGCACGGAACATCAAGATGCATTTTCTTACAAACTCCCGCATGCATGCAAGGGATAATTAATGTCCTCCTTTGCTAGTACCACGAGGCAAACACCATTAATATTGCATCGATTAGTGTTAGTGGCCTTGTATATCTGCAAATTGTAATTTTGATAAATGGAGGGAGAAAGATGAGAGATAAGGTGAGGAGGAGTGGGGCGTGGTGGTGACTGGTGGTCGGACTGGGCGGAGGCATGGGGATGGACGGCGCATTATGTCTAGGTTTGTATCTATCTCACACACACCCACATAGGTGGGGGACGTGCACGAAGAGAAGAGGTGCACGCACCGCGCACGTACTCCCGTCTCTTTCCCAACCACACCCGTGCGGGTACACGGTGGAGCTCATTTCTGTATGAAAAAGGCAGCCCACATGGTAATTTGGCACGTGTATTGGTTGTCCACTTGGTGGAGGGAGGATCGTCTACCACGGGTGAACAAACAAATTGCGACTTGACGCGTTATGTTAAATTAAAAAGAGGCAAACCATGTGGGGCCTACCTTAGAGGCAAGGCTCTATACATTGGAGTACTTTTGATGTGTCCCGTCAACTCATGAGAATGAGGACAAGCTTGCTTAGTACACCGTCTCCCCCGCCCACGGGCGCGGTGGCTCGCAGGATGAGGTGAAGCTTGCTTACGAGTAGTAGTACTACTACTACTACTACTGTACGCCTTTATGCCCGCTCCCTACATGCAGCGGTGGCTCGCAACACGAGGAGAAAATTTTACTACTCCCTCGTTTACTCCTCGTCCCTACTACGTATACTTTGGTTAGTACTCCTCCATTTACTTATACAAGGCCACTATAAAAAATACATTTTGCATCTATACAAGGCCACAAATAGTAATCGAGACAAAAGTTACTACTCCCTCCTTTCCAGTTTATGGCTCAATTTCAAAATCTCTCCAACCAAGGTAGACGGTGAGTGGTCGAATTAATTTCGTAGTTTGCATAAGTAATTAGTACGCTCGTTTTTCTCAAGAAGTTATGTTTACCGAGGCATTAATTAGAACGAATGCATGAATGACCACTAAACTTCCATGAACTTGTACATGATTCGGTAAGTACAATAGTGTGCTTTACTACATGGCATTTTTGCATATGTGGAGGAAAGAGAGGCAAGGAAAAAGTGGAGAAGTGGGCTCTCATGCAAGAGCCAGCCTCTACTACATGGTGGAGCACTGGGAGAGGCACCTGTATGGAGGTGGTCAGGAATCGGGAGACTCACGCCGGTTGTAGTGCCGCAGTTAAAATGATAATGGCAAGTCAAACCACGGGGCCTCACCTGTCCAGCAGTAACTCGCTATCAAATCACACAGCCCTACGTTTGCAGCAGCCTACTCCCTCGTCTTCTCGCATCTCTGTCGAACCGACTAGGCGGAACTGCCCTGCCGCCTACCACAAAGGAAAAGCCCCGCCCTCGACTTTTAAATACAACTACATCCGCTTAAGAATCCAATGATATACTTTTTGTGACATAGTAACTCATATTTAGTTAGTCAAATGGATGACCTAGAACTATGTGCAGGCCCTATAAACCGAGGCAGCCTAAAAATAAGAAAATCGAGACGGAGAGGGTAGTTCAGCAAGTATCTTTTAGATCAATATAGTCGGGATTCACCAAGGAGCAAAACCAAGTGGTAGGCTGCTCTGTCGTGTTGGCGTAACAACTCAAGCGGTCGATCCGCTGCGAAATGGCGACACACTTAACAGGACCCCTTTGGCGACATGTGGCTCATCCACCGTCTTGTTCCACGTGCGATGCACCAAATTACAGTTCGAGCAGCGGTTGGAATTGAGGCACCCGGTCGTGGCGCCCTTGTGATAGTAGAAAATGAGCGATGAGGGTCAAATCACAAAGCCCCACCTTTCCCGCATTAAAATTTGGAGTCTTTGGGCCAGACGAAGCAACCATCATTTGACTCTAGGGCGCAAGAGCATAAAGAAAAGAGAAAACAATGATGTGTGCGACAGCTACCTAGGGCACCCTAGGGTAGGGGTCTCCACTCTGAGATCCTTTTTTAAAGCGCCTCCACTACAAATCGGCTTCTCCCTCGTCCTCTTGAAGAAAACCGATGATGAGTGCGGCGGTAGAGTTTGTAGGAGTACTACGGCGTGCGGGGCCACGTCGTAGTAAACGGGTTCGAGTCGACGCCTTAAATATGTGTGGGCCGCTTGGTTTTACAGAACGAGGCGGGATTTTGGGTTCGAGGACGGTGGAGATATAGTACGTACAAAAAATTGTGGGCGTGGGTTCAACCGAAAGGCAATGATGCATGGGCCCTACATTTTGATATACGGGGCAGCGTGAAATTTGCTACTCTACTCAAAACTAGTAAGATACACATGTATTGAGCATGAGATTTTGAAACCAAATTATGAATAAATACACACTATAGCATGTAAAGCTTTGAGTCATATATGCATGATGTAGATGTTGTTTTAGTTCTTATAGTTCATCTCATTCAAAATCAATTAGTTTTATAAAAATGTTAAGATTCATGGGGTTGTGCATTGTAAATCATAAAGTAAAAAACAAATAATGGCAATATATTTAGAAAAAAATAATAAATTATGATACAGAAGATTCTAGAACAAAGGAGAAGTGCTTGTGTTTTGAGGTTTGTGCATTATGCTTAAGTTCAACCATGGAGTCTTCTAAATTGTACATGTGGCGGAATCTGGTGGAATGTTGATGATATCCAACGGCCAGTGGTGCTCGGATTTGCCTATCTCTACACTGTCGGGTTAGCTTCATCCAGCGACCATCTTTCAAAGTTATTGGCACACTATATAGTTCTTGTGCCATATTTGCATGTTTTGGAAAAAAACTACTAGTGGGTTGTACTATCTATTTAGGAATAGAAGTAGGGAAAGAGATGACATGGAGCATCTCAATTCCTATGAGTAGGGATTGGAAAGGAGATGTCATTTGGTTCACATCAGAGGAACTTTTCTATTGAATCTAGAGATGACATGTATCTCAATTCCTATGAGGAGGGATTAGAAAAGAGATGTAATTTGGTTCATATCATAGGAACTTTTCTATTGAATATACGCTAATGTTTATTTTCCTTTGAAATTATGGGAGTATAGGAATCTATTCATATGAACCAAGTGGCTCTAAAGCTATGGAAATGATATCATGTTTATTTCCTTTGAAATGTGGAGTATATGAATCTATTCCTATGAACCAATTGGCTCTAAAGGAAAAAATCCTATAAAAATCATATCATATAGAGTTCCTATGATATTCCTCAACACTAAAGGATGCTTGAAATTGCTGCGGGTGATACGATGGTATTTCTTTGTAGACTCCTCACCCATCTTTATAGTTACCTCTCGAAGATGAATGAAATGATATATACAGGGTATTCTACATGTGCAATTTGGTACACGAAAACTCGGTAAAAGTTTGCGAGGTTCGACTTTTCAATAAAGCTATATGCACTGCATTTCGAAACGGAGGGAGCATATGGCAGTTGCTAACACTCATGTGGAAGATTTGTGTGTAGGAGGAGTGACTGTTACATTAAATGACATGGCAAAAGCCCGGACATGTGGGATGCCGATCTAACTTGGTTCTTCTGGCGTTAAATCGGGGAAAAGGCTTGTGGCAAACATTTGTCGGATAATGATTTACGGAGACACATGCATTGTATTGATACGTGCCCCCTCTCTCTCATGCACATGCACCCTCACAGTCACGACACTCCGAGTCCTCATGAGACTGCCGCGTCGCACCCACCGTCTATCTGCGGTAGACGTCACGCACATGTGTGCTCTTCACACCCTACCCTTAGAACTTCTAAAAAACAAAAGGCAGGCGCACATTTTATTTTAGCTCACACGTCACACACTTATACTATTACTCTTGCGGCGAATGTTCTTTGGGCATAGTATATACTCTCACGAAGAGAAGCGGTGCACGCATGCACTAGTTCTCTCACACCCACTCGCGGGTACACGTAGGAGCGCATTTTTTTTAAGCTGGTTCAACAAAATCACTCCACTATATATAAAAGCAGGAGCCTTAGCGCTTGCTTTACTAGGGTTCCTCTCGTTCACTCTATCATGCTCTCTAGATCTAAGCAAGACATAGGTGGCCACACTCTCTCTCAGCTCACGGCTGATCACAAATCGGTGGACAACCTCGACCGGGCAGGGGTGTAGGTGCATCGTTCACGCTGTCATCGGGCGGCGAGGAGAGACCAACGGTTGCCCGTGACGTCTCCGATCAGCGGCCGTGCCGTTCTCTCCGAGAGCGCCCGGCTCGGGAGGCCTCCGACCCTTCTTCCTCCGTCGCGGTATTGTGGCCAAGAATCGGCCTCCGGCCGCCGTCTTTGCCACATGCCGACGACCCTCAGTATATATTCCTTGAAACCTGCCTTGCTCTACTGCCTCAGCTCCCTTTGTGTGGATCCTTTTCTACTTCCGTCCATTGTTCCAAAGCCACCTAGACTTCTACTATTATTAGAAGTAAAGCTAGTTCATACTGATCGACTCAAAGTGTTGGTTCAAACAGGGAAGAAAGTGGGAAAGCTGTAGCATAAATCTAGGACTTGGTTCTAAGAGGAAACGGGGGAAAGTAGTAATATATGTCACTGTTTAAATAATCGTATTTCGTATTTGCGCAAACAGGGATGTCTGACTCCGTATCGTTTCTATCCGCGCAATCAAAAGCACACACCTCGGTTTTAGTACAAGCTGCGCCAAAATGGGATGGCTATCCTCGTTGCCGTCGTGTAACCTCCCGTCTTCAAGGTATCCCTACATTGGTAGTAACTAAGGTAGAATGACCAAGCATAATCTAAAAAGAAGCTGATTCGTCGTTTTACTTCTGATTGCGGTCTTGAGACGGCGAAAACAACTGCATCCTAGTCCGGAATGCACTTTCTACCGGTTCATCCATGGACCGAGGACTAGGCGGCATGGCTGCACGAAGGTTTTTGGACAGGTCTTGTGGACAAGAGGCATTGTGGTGCCTTATTTCTGCAAATAGCGGTGCTTAAATTTAGTGGAATGCACAAGCATTTCAGCTGGTCAGTACACTGCATGGTTCAATTCAGCATTCCAGCTGAGACCACAATTATAACTGGTTATTCTGAAATGAGAGAACCTAACCCTGGATGGTGGCAACAAGAAAAAACCAGAGTGAACTCCAGGAAATTTAAAGCCTGCCGGGAATCTTTTGCTCAGAGAAGCCTTTTGCTCGTTTTTTCCTGATTTGTAAACCTTCTCACAACTTTGTCTTTTGCTGTGAACTAGTATATGTTTGTTATGTTCTATGAATCCTTGAGATGTATAAAATTGCTTAACTTATGATTTTCAAGTTTTTTTATAAAGACGAGTTTAATGTGAGTGTTCCACATGAGCGCTAGACTAGCGTGTGAACGTTTGGAATTTATTACATTGTGGCCTCAATTAACTGCATGAACCACTGTAACAAGATACATAGTTTCTTATATGTCAGACAGCAGATTGTTGATTGTTAGCTGGTCGATAGCCTAGTGTTGAAGCGAGCTGAGCCAATGTGCCGTGTTTTGCACAACTGCTTACAAGTGGGGTAGCACCAACAGTGTTTACAAGTACTTATGTATATGTCGGTAGCATGGTTCTCGAGCAGTGCTCTATTTCATCAAAACACACACTGCTTTCGTATGATAAACCGTGACAACTTATGTCTTACCATGCCATATTCATGAAAAAACTAGTGAGGGCGCATCTGTTTGACAACAATTATGATGGTTCTCACATGATTCACGGGCACATAAAAGTAGCAGCGGTTCCCATAGACGGATTCAAACAGAGTACTAGCCCCGGAGGGGTCGATAATGAGCAAGGTTCGGATAATTAGACACAATCCAAACTACTATTAAACACTAGCTGGGGCAACTATTTCATGCCTCGATCTAATTTGGGCTGGACACAAGGCGGACCTTGCCATGAACATCATCGAGGGGCGTCCGTAGCAGCTCAATCCTGTGAACCTTCATGAAGACAACCTTGTGGCCTTGCCAGCGATAAACTTGTTTGTGGAGGCATGCCGCGTCATCTTCTGCGTAAGCTTGACAAAACAGTATGCCTCACAAGCGAAGGAGTAGCTTTGAACTTCTTGTGCTTGATTACACCACTGGACAACACGCCCGACAACGGTGAAGGCTGGAATACAACTCTTCATTGGTATAACCGCCAAATGGCTTCCGAGGATCCAACAGCCTAAGAACTCTGTTTTCCAAGTGCGTATATTAAGGTCGTCCGCCTCATAGCGAGTGACATGTACAACCACACAATCCTTGTCTGCATTAGGGCTCTAATTGAAACAGAAACAAATTTTGAATTACTTTTCAGTATAAGAAACACAAGTTATTTAAACCACTATATGTATAGCATGGCATCAAAGCTAATAAAATTTTGCATTATTAATCACTACATACTTCCTTTTCTAGAAAATATCACCACATACTTAGATGAAAAACCACAATCGAGATCGGCAAAGAAGGAAATCACCTTGGGAAGCTCAACGGGGCGGGGGGGGGGGGACACATCCTCGAAGGAGGAAAACTGCTCCTGAAGTGCCACGGGGGTTGTAACCTCAAACGGGGCGTTGACCATCTCAGTAGTGGCCGTGAGCGTATATGGGGTCAGCTCGGTGGTTGCCTCCATCTTCTTGGTCTGTCTCGTGGGGATCAGCCTCCGCGTCTGCTCCAATATCGGCCGGATCTTTGCGTGGTTCTCCTTGGTCCATCATGGCCAGCGAATACTAGGAGACCACCGAAAGGTAAACACAATCGCAATGACAATGAAACAAAAAAGAGAGTGAGGATCGATTCTTTGCTTTGCAAAAGTTTCTTTTTCTCACGAGCGAAAATATACCAACATCACGGATCCGCTTACCTTCCCTTCGTTCGGAGAGAAGAAACGATGGCGGAATCTGAGTGTTGCCTTTCTTGAAGATGGTGAGGAGAAGGGATTCAGCGAAGAATGAAATGATGGTTGCTTCATCCGTCAAACTTAGGCTGCGGGGAGGTGGGGTTTTGTGATCTGACGGCTCATTCTTGCCAGCGCTTCTGACGGGGTGACTCTCACTTTGCATACTGCCTTCTAATTTGGTGGATGGCATTTGGGCCCCAAGGCTGCATGGCCCGCGCATGTCGGTGAACAAAAGTATAAGCGGACATTCGATGAGAGGAGACATTTCAATGACCTAGGAGGAGCGAGCGGTAGAGTGTCTCCACTTTGTACTAGTAGTAATTGTTTTTACGGGTAGGCTGTAGAGTGTCTCCTTTGTACTAGTAGTAATTGTTTCTCTGGGCCCAAGACAAAACAGCCCATCCACACTAGTAAATAGTAAAATCAATTCAAAAGCCCATATATTTCTTGAATGAGGCGCTACCCACACCCGACACCGCCTCCCCCCAAAAAAACATGGGTGCTCTTCTTCCTCCTTGCTCCCACCCACCTCACGGCGGCTTGCTCCACTCGTACCCCCAAATTCCTCACCTCACTCCTCTGAAAACCCCAGCTCCTTCTTCCTCACTCCTCTGAAAACCCCAGCTCCCCTTCTTCTTCGCTCTCACTACAACTAGGCTCATCATTCGATACTCTGCTCAAATCCGTGGCCTTGACGCGACACCCTCGAGGAAAATGGGTCGGTGACCCCAGTGCCAAGAAGATGAGGCTCCGCCAGCGGCGCTGTGTAGATCCGCACCCCGGCCCGGAGAAGCGGCGACCCCGCCCCTAACGGATCCCAGGAACCCGTAGAATCTCGGGTGGACCGCATCAGCGATCTCCCGGATGCGTTCCTTGGGGAGATCATCTCGCTTCTCCCCACCAAGGATTGCTGCCGCACCCAGGTCCTCTCAATTCGGTGGCGCCCTCTATGGCGCGCCGTGCCCCTTAATCTCCACTATCGTCAGCTATCTCTCTTCAATGATTTTGAAATCCCCAGAGCCATCATCTCCTCCCACCAGGGCTTCGTTCAAAGCCTCTTCATCCCGTCATGCTACCTGAGCAAGCATACCATGCCCTGCACGGTGGACGCCTAGCTGAAATCCCCTGAATTCACAGAACTACAGCTGCTTGAGTTCTACTATTCCCCTGGAACTCACATACCACATACTGAACGCCATGAACTTGTGCCCTCAGCACCGGTGTCCATCTCGCAGTTTTCCTCCTCTCTCCACACCGCCACCTTTGCGCTGTGCTACCTACCAGACAATCTGGTGCTAAACCTTCGACTCCCATTTCTCAAGAAACTTTCACTTGTGCAGGTTCGTATATCAAAGGCCTCATTGCACAGCATCATCCACTCCAGTTGCCTGTATTTGGAGTGCTTGAATGCTGTTTTCCACCGATTAGAATCGGTTGTCTCCAAATAAAGTCGCCTAACCTTGTAAGAATTGGAATTTCTTTTGACGGAAGGCAGCTCATCATCCAAGATGCCCCTTCACTTCAAAGGTTGATCCTTGATTATAGTTATTCACCGTTGCAAATAACCATCCTCTTTGCGCCTAAACTAGAGACCTTGGGTGTAATACATGATCTTTGTGCTCATTTCAATATGGTGTTTGGCTCCACAGTTCTTCAGGTACTTTATATTATCATCTACACTTGTAACCATAAGCTGCAATTTAAATTTCTGCGCATAATTTATATATCATCTTGGAGTACACATTTTGTACTAATATTATGTTCTATGCTCAATGAGGAGTTTCTCCATGGATGGCCTATCAATGGTCTTTGGATTACATCAAGATCTTATATATCCAAATGAATAGTTTTGATCTGAACAAGATTATTGGCTTGCTGCAATGCTTTCCATGTGCGGAGAAGTTGTATATAAAGGTGATAATTTCACGCACATTGGAAGCCGCATATAGTGTACTAGAATTAACCATTCAGCTGTTGCTCTTTCGACATTCTTCTTTTAGACCTTAGCTTGCCAATCTTCATGTATATTTAAGCAACAGGGGCGGGGTAAGAAAGTTATAACCAATCGATTGGATTAAGTAAGCATCGGGATTTTCTCACTTCTCATGAGATTCGATTGAAGACAATAGCAGCTAGAACAATATGTAGCCAACCATGCAAACACAAAGATTTGTCAAATTCTTCTGTTGAATGCGAGGTTACTATTGTCCATCGGGCTTAAGTTTATCAGCGGCATGGTTTTGACGGATGGGTATGTCGAAGAGCAAAAAAGGAGTTTCAATTGGGCAAAAGAGCTTACGAGCGTCTCGGGCTTCTATTTACAACATATTGTGGTCATAATCCGATAAATTTTACGACCCGGGATGTTCATTCTATGGACTGACCGATCCATTTGGTATGTATTTGCCAACAGTCTTTGGAGTTAGATGTTGTTGCCCTTTTCAATCTGGGTTTTTGTAAACCGATGAACAATTAACCCTCGTGCTTTTGTATGCAGTTTGTAGCTGGAGTTAGATGTTCCTGCCCTTTTCAACTCGGTTGTATTTGTCATATTTTCTTTGAAACAAGGCAAATGTCTTGCCATTCGTTTAATTTATAGTGAAATGTTGTAACAAATCCCAACCAAGGGAAATAACATCACTCTACTTGGCTGCTTGAGCTCCTTTGTGCATTATAGAAGCCAAGTGATTAGCCCCCACCGGCACCCACAAACTTATTTGAACTAGCACATCAAATGGGTTGTAAATTTTCATAGGAAAAGGCTGCATGACCGTGAAAGATTTGGATTACGGCGGTTGGGATCCATGAGGAAATAGCCTATCCAAGGTGGTGTCGACTTACTAGCCCGATCGACAAGCGATTCTACCTACCAGACGTTGGATTGACATCCAACATCTGTCGTGTATCTTCTATCTCTTGTCTTCTTCTTCCTCCGGCCGCCCAAACCAAACCACCCGGTCGGCTCACTTCTCCCGCCTCCATGGTATTTCGCCTCCGCCCCGCCCTACCGTCGTACCCTCCAATGTTGGCAGTCCCTCCCTCTATTCCCCACCGTCATGTTATTCTCCGGTGATGTCATTTAACATGCACCAGCGCCCGAACGATCAACCTCGTACTCCCCTCGCTTTGCGGCGGACGGCGCATGTTCAATAGCTCTGTTACGTTCCGTCCGAGGCCTCGTCGTCGTCCTCCGCCTTGCGGCCTAGGTTCGCTCGCCGTGCGCGGAGCCCCGCCCTCTTGCTTTGTCAACGTCGTCAACAACCAAGAGGAAAAAGGAGATATTTGTGCGTGGAGAGGATGACGATATGGACCCACCGGCGTCATGGCGGATGCAAGCAAGTGCCTCTATAGTACAAGCCCAAAAATATGGTTCCTCCTAATGGTTGGACATCTGGGGCTCATGCCATTGTCAGCGTAGTCATTAAGCGAGAGAATTACACTACGGCGGTGACACGAGGGACCCGACAAGTCGCGCATTTTTTTGAGGAACAAGCGGTTGTTATTTATACTAGTTTTAGCGGCGGATCGAGGTAACAACGGGGCTGTCTTGAGGTATGGCCCGTCTAGCAGGGTTTTATTTATGTTTACCACATCATGAGCCCGGTTGTGTTTTTTCTTCTTTGAAAATGGCTAGCCAGTTCTATTTTTTAAATAAATACCCAAACAAGGCCTACTTGCTTTATCGGCCCTCTTTGGCTGCAAATCTTTCAAGGCGAGGAGAGTTTCATTCGGTTTGCCCGGAAATGGGATGTACATTTTTAAAACACATCAAACCGAATTAGTTTCAATTTTTTTCATTACAAGATCTTAAATTCCATTGATTTTATCGTGGACAATTATTTGGATTTTATATTTATATAAATTATTTTTCAAAATAGTTTGAATGTGAATCAATATTTACGGATTAAAAACAGTTGACCGCATTGAAATATGCAAAATTTCGTATAATTTTAATCATTGGCCACAATATGGGGTGTAATGCTAACAAAAAGAAGATGGGCTCAAAAAACTTCTTAAGAATTAGCAAATGGGTTGTACATTATTAGAAATAATGGCGGATGGGTTGTATGTTGTTTTCCTGATTTGAGGCTGACTTGTGCGCCTACTACAGGTTGGCGTATGCTTTCATAAAAAAGGTTGGCCTTTGCATAGCATACTGTCAACTTAGTGAACACACGAGGCGATGGTATTTGCATGTCCATCCAATGGTATTGTGCTTCTTCAATCTCTGCTCTTCATGCTCCGGCCGCTCAAACAAAGCGCGTCGGGACTCTTGATGACCCATAAGTATCACGGGATAGTTGTAGCCTCTTTCAATAAGTAAAATTGTCGAACCCAACGAGGAGCTAAAGGTAGAACAAATACTCTCTCAAGTCCTATAGGCCCTTGATACGACTCTCATGCGCTTGACGTTAAGCTACCTAGAACAAGTATAAAACTAGAAGTACTTTGTAGGTGTTTTAGATAGGCTTGCAAGAAAGTAAAAGAGCATGAAAATAAAACTAGGGGCTGTTTAGATAAAGACACAACTAAAGTAAATATAGCGAGTGTGGAAAAGTGGTGGTAGGAGTTGTGAAATTATCCCTTAGGCAATTCACTACTTTACTAGACCGATAGCTTAGAGTATTATGTGGGAGAGGCCACTGCTAGCATGTCATCCCTAACTTGGAATTCTATGCACTTATGATTGGAACTATTAGCAAGCATCCGCAACTACTAATGTTCATTAAGGTAAAACCAACCATAGCATAAGATATATTGGTCCCCCTTCAATCTTGTATGCATCAATTTCTATGCTAGGTTGAAGCTTCTGTCACTCTTGCCCTCCAATACATAGTCCTATCAACATACAATTAACCCTATGGTGTGATCCATGCGCACGTCATATGATGGGCACCAAAGGACAGCAACATAACCACAAAAAAACTAAATCAATCATAGCAATTCATCAACCACCGATAGGACAACGAAAATCTACTCAGACATCATAGGATGGCAACACATCATTGGATAATAATATGAAGCATAAAGCACCATGTTCAAGTAGAGGGTACAGCGGGTTGCGGGAGAGTGGACCGCTGAATATAGAAGGGGGAAGGTGATGGAGATGTTGGTGAAGATGGCGGCGGTGTTGGTGAAGATCACGGTGATGATGATGGCCCCGGCGGCGTTCGGCGCCACCGGAGCAAGGGAGAGAGCCCCTTCTTCTTCTTCTTCCTTGACCTCCTCCCTAGATGGGAGAAGGGTTTCCCCTCTGGTCCTTGGCTCCCATGGCATGGGAGGCGAGAGCCCTCCAGATTGGATCTATCTCTCTATTTCTCTCTCTGTTTACTGCGTTACATTAAGCTCTGTTTCACCATTTCGGCGTATATATGGAGATCCGTAACTCCGATTGGCTGAAAGCCTTCTCCGTGATTTTTTCCGAATATTAGCTTTCTTGCGGCAAAGAAGAGCATCAACACGCCTTATGGTGGGCTCACGAGGTAGGGGACACGTGCCTAGGGGGGTAGCGCCCTGTCTCGTGACCACCTCGGGCACTGGTTAGCGTTGATTTTCCTTCCAAATTTTCCATATTTTCCAAAAATAAGCTCCGTCCATTTTTATCCCGTTTGGACTCCGTTTGATATGGATACTCTTTGAAACCAAAACATGCAAATGACGAGGCCGGCAGAGCCTTTGGATCAATATGTTAGTCCCAAAAATAGTATAAAAAGTTGCCAAAAAGTATATGAAAGTTGAATAATATTGGCATGGAACAATCAAAAATAATAGATCTGATGGAGGCGTATCAACTGCACTCCCTCCTCATGACCGGCTATCTTTGCTGACCTCCTGACCCCACCGTACTCCCATTCTTGCTGGCTTAGCCATCCCTCTACTCACCCACACATGATGTTATTCTCCCATAGCGGTGAGCGAACAAGTAAACCCTCATACTCCTCCGCGTGGGAAACAACTACCGAGTATTCCCTGGCTCCGTGTCGTTCCCTTCCTAGGCCTCGCCGTCGTCCACCGCCCTGGTGCTCTCGGCGCAGCCTGGTCAACATGGTCAATGAACGACATCCATCGGAAGTGGATTTGCGTGGAGAGGCTGATAGCTGGGTCCTGACGGCCGCACGCAAGGAAATGCCTCCTTATTAGGCACAAAATAATGATTCCTCCACACAGCGGCTAGGACCCACAGAAGGGCCTCACTGTATTTCGTGAAAAAAATGTTCCCCGGCATTGACAGGTCGGACCCACCAGCTATATCTTCGCACGCAAGGAAGTGCCTCCTTATTACGCCCAAAGAAATGAATACCCCCCCTGCTAGCTGGGACCCACCATCCCTCTACTCACCCACACCCCTGTTGATACTGCTGACAGCAGCCTCGTCTGCAGCCAACCGATGAAACGCTTCGTACTCCTCTCCGTGTGGGCATCCACTACCGCGTCTTCCCGGCTCGCGTCGTCCCTTCCTAGGCCTCGCCATCCTCCACCGCCGTGGTGCTCTCGGCCGGCGTGGTCAATGTAATTGGTCAACGACCGACTTCCATCGAAAGTGTATTGTCACGTGGAGAGGTGACAATTTGGGTCCACGGCAGCCGCCTCCAAAGGAAAATAATTATTCCTCCACTGACGGCGGAGACCCACCGGACGGGCCACCAGTATTTCTTGCGAAAAAAATCGTTTCCCAGTTCTTTGGGACCCACGGACAGACCCACCGTATTTAAATGAAAAAACATTCCCCATTTGTCGGCTCGGACCCATCGGAAGTGCCTCCTTATTACGCACAAAAAAATGAATACTCCCCGGCTAGCTGGGACCCACCTTAGTGGGAGGATGACTTAATGGGCCTACTAAGTTGGCCGGGGATGAAGGGCTTTGTCAACTTAGTCAATATGAGCGATTCTAGCTCCGGTGACCGTCTGATGTCCATCCAACGGTGTAGTGCTTCTTCAACCTCTGGTCTTCTTGCTCCGGCCGCCCAAAGCGGCGCCCGGTCGTGCCGCATGCTCCTGCCTCCCGTGGCGGCTCTGCTGCCCATGAAGGCCTCACCGCCCTACTATTCCCACCGCTGGTGGGGCCTGCGGCGGCAGCCTCCTCACCACCGTGGCCGAACCGGTGAACCCTCGTACTCCTCTCCGCGTGGGCTTCCTTTGCCGTGTCTTCCCGGCTCCGCGTCGTCCCTTCCTAGGCCTCGCCGTCGTCCACCGCCGTGGTGCTCTCCAGTGGGCGTGGTCAGCGTGGTCAGGCGACTTCCATCGGAAGAAGTCTTGTCTGACGTGGAGAGGCGACAGTGGGTCCACGGCCACAACCCAGTTTTTTGTGATTTGCCAAGTAAGTCGCTTTGTCGGGCTGTTGGGCTGCAAATCTTTCAAGAGGCGAGGAGAGCTTTCATTAATTTGGCGAGAAAATGGCCCATCACTAATGAGAAATTGGTTGTACATTTTTAAAACACATCAAACCCGGCAATTAGTTTCAAATATCTTTTCTTTCATTTCAAGATTTTAAATTACATTAATTTTTGTCGTGGAGAATTTGTTGGATTTTATATTGATATACATTTATTTTTAAAATCAGTTTGAATGTGAGTCAAAATTTCGGGATTAAAAATAGTTCGGACCGCTTTTGAAATATGCAAAATTTCGTATAATTTTTTAACCGTGGCCACAATATGGGCTGTAATGCTAACAAAAAGAATATGGGCTCCAAAAAAAACCTTCAGAATTAGCAAATGGGCTGTAAATTATTAGAAATAATGGCAGATGGGTTGTATGCTGTTTTCCACAGATTTTAGGCTTTCCTAAAAAAAGGTTGACGCACAAGCAGTGACTTTTGGATGTCCATCCAATGGCCGTCGTGCTTCTTCAATCTCTGCTCTTCCTGCTCCAGCCGCTCAAACAAGCGCCGGCGGGACTGCCTACTCCCTCCTCCCGTGGTATTTGTCTTTGCTGCCTTGAGCCTCACCGCCCATCATACTCCCATGTTGGCCTAGCCATCCCTCTACTCACCCACACTGCTGTTATTCTCGTGACGATGGCAAACCCGAACGATAAACCCTCGAACAGCCTTACTCCCCTCGCGTGGGAAACAAGCGCCGAGTCTTCCCTGCCTCCGTGTTGTCCCTTCCTAGGCCTCACCGCCGTCCACCACCGTGGTGCTCTCGGCCGCGGCGTGGTCAATGTGGTCGGCGACCGACTTCCATCGGAAGAGTAATGCTGTCGTGGAAGATGTAACGGCTGGGTCCTGACGGCCTTGACAAGGAAGTGCCTCCTTATTACGCGCAAAATAATTATTCCTCCACGGCAGTGAGGGACCCAACGGACGGGCCACCGTGTTTCGCTAACGTTTCCCCACGGCTGGGAACCCACTACTACACCTTCGCATACGCCAAAGAAGTGCGTCCGGGCAAAAAACAAAAGATTAAGCCCCACGATGCTGGGACCCACCAGCTACATCTTCGCACACAAGGAAGTGTGTCGGGCAAAAAAGCGATTAAGCCTCACGACTCTTTGGGACCCACCAGCTACATCTTCATGCGCAAGGAAGTGCACAGACAATCGGGACCCACCTGGTCGAAGCGTCGTAGCATTGTCATTTATGGTCGCGAATGTGTGCGTACATCTTGGTCGTTGTAGAGGCGTGCCGCGTGTAGTAAGTAGCGCCGCGTAGCATGTACGTCGTCGTCACGGTGACCGGGCGGTGCAAGAAAGAAAATCTGACCGCGTATGTGTACACTCTGGCGGGGTCTCGAATGCCTACTCATGCATACATATGGCGGGGCTCGTGTACATGGCTGGGTCGGAGCGGAGAAACAGCGTCGTCGTCGTGTTCATGGGGAGGCAGCGAAGTGCGTCGTGTTCATGGGGAGGCAGCGGAATGCATCGTGTTCATCGGAGAGCAGCGGAATGCGTCGTGTTCATCGGGAGACAACGGAGCGGCGTGGAGCCAACCGGCTTGGGCCAGAGCAGGCGATGGAAATGAGGCCTAAGCGTCTGCGCACAATGGAGGAAGCGGACCTCCTACGTTGAGCAGGGGTCCTGTTGATCGGGAGGGGTGTGGCGTCTGCCAAAAGCGGAGAAGCGGACCTCCTCACGGTCGAAGCAGGGGGATCTGTTGATCTGGAGGGGTGTGGCGTACGCAAAGCGGAGAAGCGGACCTCCCTACGGTCCAAAGCGGTGGTCCTGTTGATCGGGAGGGTGTGGCGTGCCAAAAAGCAGACGAACGGACCTCCCTACGGTCCGAAATGGGGAGTCCTGTTGATCGGGAGGGTGAGGCGTGCATAAAAGCAGACAAGCGGACCTCCTCACGGTCGAAATGGGGTCTTGTTCGCCGGGAGGGGTGTGGCGTACCCAAAGCAGGACTCCACGGGATCTTTGTTCATCTCCACCGTCGACCTCCTCCGGCCTCCACACGGGCTACCGTCGACCTCCTCCAGCCTCCACGGGCTCCTGTTCATCCCAGCCTCCACACGCTACTCCACCGTCTCTTGTTCAACCACCCCTCCACCGTCTCTTTGTTCATCCAGCCCTCCACACCACGGGGTCTGTTCAACCACCCCTCACGGGCACCCCTCCATCGTCTCTTGTTCATCCAGCCCTCCACACCACGGGGTCTGTTCAACCACCCCTCAACAGGCACCCCTCCACCGTCTCTCTGTGCATCCAGCCTCCACCACACCACGGGTCCTGTTCATCCGAGAGCAAACACCACCGCTCACTTGTTCATCCAACCCCCCCATAACCTCACTTTGTTCATCCTAGAGGCGGCATCGATCGGCTTGATTAGCGGCGATAGCGAAGAACCGCTCGATCGGGTTGATTAACAGCCATCGATCGATCGCTTGGGTTCGATAGCAGCGTAGCCTCTAGTGCAATCGCTCGGGTTCGATTAGAGCCCAACACGTTGCTTCGGAGTTCGATTAGAGCAAATGCCTACTTTTGCAGCAGCGTATGTGTCTGAGAAAGCAGCGCATCGCTTCGGCCCCGACCTCTCACCGTAACCAGGAACTCCCGAAATTTTCCTCCCTCGCTTCTACCATGATTTTTCCGTCATGGAAGGCCCAAAGAATGTCATGCAGCTGCGTCTCCAGCCCGCCCGGGACGAAAAGCCCATTTTCTGTCATGATTTTTTTTCATGGAAGTAAGGAGCCCACCACATCTATGATGATCTGAGTGTTTGTCACAATTATCATCATAGAAGTGTCATATGTATGACAGAAAAAAATTCGTTCGGCCCAAAATGTCACGGATGTGTCTTTTTTGTAGTGTCATGGCAAGGCCCTGTTATGTTTATCTGCAGCACAAGATGCCGGGTCATAAGGGGACCATCATGGTACATGGGAGCCGGAAGATAGCTTTGGAATGTGAAGAAGGTGATGCGGCTTATGCTGAGTCGGTTTGTGCAACAGAGGAGTTGAAATTTTATAAGGACAATGTTGATCCGGCGGATATGACTTCTTTGAAAAAGCCAACTACAGAGCATCATCCAGCCTTGAAGTTTAAATCGGCTGATGAGACTAAGCTAGTTGATTTTGTTCCTGGCGATTCATCCAAAGCAGTTCGACATCGGTGCTAATCTAGATCAAAAATAGGAAAAGCGCGCTCATCGAGTTCATCCGTGAGAACCGGGACATCTTTGCATGGAAGCCTTCTGACATGCCAGGTGTACCGAGGGAACTCGCTGAGCACACTCTTAACATTGATCCTAAGTTTAAACCGGTCAAGCAGTTTCTCCGCCGCTTCAATGAAGAAAGGCGTAAAGCTATTGGTGAGGAGGTAGCCCGGCTCTTGGCGGCTGGGTTTATCATTGAAGTATTTCATCCTGAGTGGCTGGCTAACCCGGTGCTGGTACTTAAGAAGAATGGCATCTGGCACATGTGTGTGGACTACACGGATTTACACAAGGCGTGTCCGGCCGATCCTTTTGCTCTTCCTCGTATTGATCAGATTATTGATGCAACGGCGGGTTGTGAGCGTCTGAGCTTTCTGGATGCTTATTCTGCTTATCATCAGATCAAGATGGCAGTTAAGGACTAGGAGAAGACAACTTCTATAACTCCCTTCGGAGCCTTCTGCTATGTGTCTATGCCTTTTGGGCTCAAGAGTGCCCAGGCGACTTATCAGCGTTGTGTGCAGAATGGTCTTCATAATCAGATTGGGCGCAATGTTCATGCTTATGTGGATGATATTGTGGTGAAGTCCAGGAAAGAGGATACGTTAATAGAGGATTTGAAGGAAAATTTTGACAATCTTCGGGTTTATAAGATGATGCTTAATCCGGCCAAGTGTGTCTTTGGTGTCTGCGGCGGAGCAAGCTCTTGGGTTTTACGGTGTCTAACGGGGGCATTGAAGCTAATCCGGAAAATATCAAAGCTATGTCTCACGGCTAAACCGGCGTGTATCAATGATGTTCAGCGTCTGGCGAATTAGTATTGCGGCGTTGAGCGATTTATCGGCGAGTTGGGAGAAAGCTATCCCCTATATTAGATGATGAAAAAGATGAAGAAAATTTTATGTGGAGTGATGTTGCTAATCACGGCGTTTGAGGACTTGAAGAAGAAAGCGATTAGTCGAGCCACATCCTTGCTTTGCTCCGGTCGATAAGGAGCCGTTGTTGTTATATGTGGCTGCCAATGCCCGGGCTGTCAGTGTGGCCATTGTGGTAGAACGTAAGGAGGCTGGCAAGGAGTATCCGGTTCAACGGCCGGTTTATTATATTAGTGAGGTGCTTATTGAGTCCAAGCAGAGGTACCCACATTGACAAAAGCTGGTGTATGGAGTTTTCATGGCGTCGGAAGCTTAAGCAGTATTTTCAGGGTCATCCCATCACTGTCGGTGTCAAAACCGGCGGATCTCGGGTAGGGGGTCCCAAGTTGCGTGTCTTAGGATCGATGGGTAACAGGAGATAGGGGACATGATGTTTACCCAGGTTCAAGCCCTCTTAATGGAGGTAATACCCTACTTCCTGCTTGATTGATCTTGATGAATATAGAGATTACAAGAGTTGATCTACCTCGAGATCATATGTTGTGGTCTAAACCCTAGAGGTATGATGAGTAATGTCATAATGTTCTATCGACTAGCCTAGCCTAGAAACATATAACATCATAGGAGGCCCTAGGATAACAAGAGTCCTAGTCGAATACACGGTGGAGAGGAGTCCTTGTCTTGATCACCAAGTCTTTGTGGAATCTTCCTCGTGTATACATCGGTTGTCGAATTGGCCCATGAGCAAGCGGCCATGGGGTCCTCACCAATCCAAGCCCGATCGGGAGGCGGCGTGGTGAGTACCCCTAGTCCGGGACACCGTCGATAGCCCTGAACCGGTCTTTCAAGTTGGGGCGGCTCCTCGATTCTTCCGAATTATTCTTCATCTTGATCGTCGGTCTTGAAAACTGGTTCAACAAATCTTCTCATCTTTGATCTTGAGGATCGCGAAGTAAATCCGAAGAGTTTACCGTCGGGTATCCGAGAGCCTTTAAGTTCTTGGCCTTTATCAATGCCTTGTTAATTTTTATGCCACATCTTGGGTTTGAAGTTTGTTCCATGCGGCGGTGTCCTATTGCATCCGAGCTCCAACACGGACTACATTCGAGATATCTTTTGCAGTAGAGCACCAACGCCGGACCGCTTAGAGCTCCAACACGGAATGTATCCAAGAGTCTTTTCACATCCGAGCTCCAACGCGGGACTGCATCAGAGCTCCGGTAGCGGACTGTATCCAAGGTGTCATAGATTACCTCGGTCTTGAAAAAAGTTAAAAGGGTTCGGCCGAGCTTAATGCCGAAGATGCCCTCTATGGAGCCAGCCACTTACTGGCCAAAGAGCTTTATGCCGGGCTGCTTCCAATGTATCTTTTGCAGCCGCGCACCACCGTCGGACTGCATCCGAGGTGGTGCACCACCTCGGCCATGTGCTGATTTTTATGAATTTAATTCCGATTTGTGCAATGTATTCTCTGCCGAGATGTATAGCCAGTAGCCCTCAAGGTGCGTGTTGGCCTAATATCCGGGATGCACCTAAAGGATAAAATCAAACCGCTTTTCCCAGAAGCCCCTGAGACTCGGGTCGATTAAATTGAAATCGGGCACGAGGATCAATTCAATAGGCGACATACTTAGGAATAGAAACACGGTGTAATATATTAGTGGAAATAGTGATCGTAAACGGCCCTTGAGAGAGGGTCTTGAGAAGTTGCCGTCATATATTAGCTTGATGCGGATAGGTCGGATGGTACCTAATGCTGCCCGAAAGCGCGTTTGCCTATAGTTCGGTCGAAATTTGAACACCGAGCACTTTGAATTTTACGCATTGAATAGGCAATGCACGGTAGCCCCCGAAACCAGCGGTTGGGTGGCAACACCGAATCGAGGATCGATGTGACCCTTTAATATCGATGAAATGATAAGCCCGAAGCCCGGTAGCCCCGAGCCTTAATGCGTACGGGTGGCGCAGAATTAAGGATCGATATCCGAGTAAAATCACAAATTATGTGTAATGATTCTATGTATCCAAGTACTTTACATCATTAATGCTCGGATCCGCATTGTACAAAACTTTGTTGACCGACCATCGACTTCCTCCTCCTAGGCCAAGAGTCGAGGAATGTTTGACCTACTTTATAAAGCCTTTATGAGGGCAAATATTTATGACAAACAAAAGGCAATCTGGCCATACGGTTTTATAAACAAAGGTACCGCAGAGAGATATGTTATATTAGTGTTTAACATAAGAAATGTCTTCCAAAGAAAATAGTCACGCTTCTCGGTTCCTTTCTTTGGGTTGTCATGCTAAGCATGATCATGAAACCTCAGCTCTAATGTAAGAGAAAAATATTGAGGATTTAGTTTGGGGAAAGCTCCCGAACTATGTGGTCTTTAGAAAACCTATTTTTTTACTTCCGTCGTTGCCAACCAATTATATCCTTTAAGATCGCTAGCTTTCGGCTTCACCCGATGCGAGGTACTATCTCGGATGACCGGTAGTAACAATCACAGAGGTGCTCCTTTAAAGCCTAGCCGAACAATCGGGAGCGTGAGGGGTAAGCATAGGAGCGAGCAACCTAGCTTGGCCAAAATCTTAAGTCAAATTGATGCATATTTATGGCTTTATAACGATGATTGTGGAAGGCAGCCTTCGTATATTAAATACAAACGCCGATGATATGTTTATTTTGACTCCGTTGCGACCGTTTATCAGTTGAAAGTGGCCCATCGTCGGCTTCCGCCCCTTGTAGATGCTACGCAGGGTGTTTTCGCAATAACAAGACAACCCTTAGCCGACGACTCGGTGCTCGAAGGCGGTTGTGTTAGCGAAGCGAGGCAATCAGATATCTTGGGCTTTATAACTTTCACTTAGTCATAGGAGCTTAAAGTTGGGAGGCCGGTTACTAGCCCCGGTTAGTGTTCGTGACGATCGAGGTCAAGCCGTAAACACTTCTTCCAATGTTATGAATGGATCGTCATTTAACATGGGGTGACCCTATCGATCTTATAGTTTAATACGGTCATCGGATCATTTGATCGCTTTACGCTTATTGTGTGATAAGTTTTCGGCTTTCTCCACTGAGGCGCTTAACCATGCTAGCTGGAAGCTCAATCGTAGTGGTTCTCCCTTTGCGCACCTAGCCAAACAAAGCAGAACGTAGGAGGCAAGCACAGGAGCCGGGCAACCCAACTATTGACCAAAGACACAATTCGAAACCGATGCATATATAGCAATATCTGAGAATGTTTTTGCCGAATCTCTAAAGGTGTCCGGCGTTGCACTGCGAGACTTATGCTGGAAACACACAAATAGTTTGAAAGTGCCATAAGCTTGGAAAACCAAAAAACGTCAGTAAAAACTTGACATCCGAACAAGATCAAGTGTTCGGTGCCAATCCGAAAATTAGAAAAAGAATTGTGCTTCTGTCGTGCTTTAACATGACACATCCGATCTCAAGACTTCAGGCGGGTCAGCCTATGGCTTCAAGCTCCTTATCCCAAAGGCGGAGTACGTCTCCGAGGCCAATTTAGCAAACTAAACTCGAGCGGTTTTAGAGAGAAGACAAGCTATCCGGCTATTGACCATACACTCGAGTCAAAAAAGGAGCGGTAGAAAAAGACTTTGCAACGACCAAGAAGAAAACACATTTACTATAAAACGGCTCATACTAATTTAAGAGCCCCCAAGTGACTTGGGTAAAAGAAATTTATGTATACTGAGTGTATGTACCGAAGTACTTATACCATATCTGTGTTCACCCAAACTTTAAACGCGTCTTAACCGACCGTTGGCTTCTCCCTCTTTGTTCAAGGGCCGAAAAGTGTTATGTACTCCACCTGTCGAGAATATCGACGGTGTTTCCGATAACCAGGCAATCAGGCCATAAGGCTGTAACAGACAAAGGGTGCTCAGGGAACTTATGCTATATTACTGACGAAGTGTAAGAAGCATCTTCCAAGAAAATAGTACCCCCACCGATACCTTTCTTCGGTTGCTCATTGTTACTATGAGACTTGTGCAATAGATTTTTTGTACTCATGAGTTCCGTTGTGTGCCGACCATGATTGAAAACAATAAGAGCACTAGCTTTCTACTTCACCCAGTCTGAGGTCCGAGCTCGGATGACCCGATCGTGACAATCGCACAGGTGCTCCCTTTACTCCCTAGCCGAACAATCGGGACCGTAGAGGTAAACACAGGAGCAAGGCAACCCGACTTGCGGAACACTTAAGTCAACATGGTGCATATTGTGGCGTAATACCACGAACAAGGAGCGAAGCCATACAAGTATAATCATATGCAAAAGGAAAAGCTTCATAAAGGAAGCCCCCAAGTAGACAGGGTATTTGAATTTGTGTGTCACAAACAAAGTTTTGACAAGGAAGTTTTCCATAAACAACTTTTTGCCAAAAAAGTATAATTCTTGGTCAAACCGAACAAAATTTAAAACTGAAAGTTTTTTAGCATCAAAGCTACTTAGCTGGTTAATGTGTTCGGCATTGATGACGTGGTCCGAGCTTGATGTGGGACAAGGTTCCATTCCCCAAGCCGGTCCCGAGGTGGCGGAGCGAAGAGCTCGGCACTCCGAAGTGGTGACATAGCACGGCCAATGCAGCGGCGTGAGTGACGTAAAGTCCCCGGCGTGGGTTAATGAAGTGTTGATGAAGCCCCCCGTCCAGCCGAGGTGACAACACTGCCCGACCCGAATCATTTACCTATGCACAAAAAATAGTGCAAACCGGAGATAATAGTAAATAATAATAAATTAAAAAAATTGCTGCATAATAAATAATTTATGCAAAGTGAGTAATAAAGGAAATATGGCCTGTGCGTCGAACACTCGATGAGGTAGAGCTCTCTTGGCGATGCCGAAGTCCCCGAGGCAACCGAACACGTCGGTATGGCGACACGACCGACAAGGTGATGACGCGAGCCGATTTACGCCGATTGGGACGATGGCGTCGGCTTGCTGAAGAGACCACGTGACGCAGTCGAAGTCCATTACCTGCACATGTAAAATAGTGCAGGCCAACAATAATAATATAAATATATAAAAATCCTCGTGTAATTAATTTACGCAAAGTAATTTATTTAAAGATATGTGGCCTGGCGCCGAAGTCAATGTCCATGCAGGGCGTCGGCGTGATGCGTTAAAGGCGTGGCAAAGCCTGAATTCCACGAGGCGGTCCGAAGTTCGGATGTGGCGTTCACCGAACTATGTCTGAAACTGGCCGAACCACCACGCGGCCGTCGCTAATGCGGCCACCATTTGGCGGAACCTATATGCGAGATGATGGAACAAACCAGAGTAATAATTCCTTGGGAAAAATAAACCCAAACAAGCAAAAATTGCTAGATTTAATAGCACCTGGCTTATTTGTTGTAGCAGTTCGAAGAAAAGTGACTACCAAAATTGGGAATCGATCCGCACACCCATTGCCTGATGGATGGTGAAGCAACGGCATGGCGATGCTGGTAAAGGTTGGCTCGCCAAGGCAAAGCCCCCGGTCCAGCTAATGTGATGAAACTGGTCGGCAGGTGATGCCGAAGTCTCCGCAGTAGGTTGATGAAGAGATAGTGAAGCCCCGGTCTAGCCGAGGTGACGGAGCGGGTCGGTAAGGAGATGTTGCAGCTGCCATGTCAGTCGATGTGTTGAAGTAGTTCGGCGTGATGGACATCGGCTCGAAGAAGCAACGGTGCGGCCATGCCGATGCAGGTCATAACTCGTGACGTGGTTAATGCCGGCTTGATGAAGTGACCGTGCGGCGATTCCGATGTGCCCGCTCCGTGTAATCCGTGGGGCGGCGAGGTTGGTGATGATTTATCCTTCGCGATGCCGAACTCTTGTTCGGCTTGCCGAGATGACGATCCGAGGAAGTCGAGCTTGGCTCAACAAAGCGACGACGTGTCTAGCGCATGTCAGCAGCCGTGGAGCAATGTTGTCGGGCTGGTTTGACACCGGCGCGATGGTGAAGATCATATTGAAAAAGACTTTAAAATTGGTGGGATGTGTTTGGGAACAAAAGACAACACCCCATACAAAACTTCCTTCAAAAAGGATGTCCGAAATCCTGTTCATAAAAAAAGATGAACTCGAGTCGGATTCGTTCTCGCACAGAAAACAAACCTGAAAAGTGATGCACTAATCGGAAGGTTCCCGGAGTTTGGACGGTCGGCTCGAGCTGAAACTTTGAGGGGTGGTAGATATAGAATTCGCGGCGAGATGAAGCAGTTGGATCTTCCAAAGGACCTCCAAGCTTGGCTCTGAAGACCACGCCCTAAACTTTTCCAGATTCTTGTCCAGATTTGACAGGGCTCCGGTATATCGTAGATTGCCGGAGATTCCTGCATCGGAACTCGACGAAATTTTGCATGGTTGTTGTACACTTAATTCCGCACAATTCCACCAAAGCAATCATTAAAACGACACTCAAGGAAGCGGTGGCGGTGGATACAAGTTCGCTGTCCAGAAAAACAGCACGGTCGCTCAAGGGCAATGTTGACGTTGAGCCCCCGAGCTCCATGGATGATTCCTCCATGATCATGATAGAGATCGGAGTTCATGTTGATGAAGGCCCTCATCCGAACATGACGATCGGAGGTAGGGCGCAGTCCTCGGTCAACCCAAAGGTGACGGTCATTTGGCAGCGAAGATGCCGGCGTGTCGCTTGATCTGCGGTCGAGCCATTGATCCTTTGTCGATCACACAAAGGAACTCTCAATGAAAAGCACCATTATCGATTGTCAAAACCGGAAGATCTCGGGTAGGGGGTCCCAAGTTGCGTGTCTTAGGATCGATGGGTAATAGGAGACGGGGGACACGATGTTTACCCAGTCGGGGCCCTCTCTATGGAGGTAATACCCTACTTCCTGCTTGATTGATCTTGATGAATATAGAGATTACAAGAGTTGATCTACCTCGAGATCATATGTTGTGGTCTAAACCCTAGAGGTATGATGAGTAATGTCATAATGATCTATCGACTAGCCTAGCCTCGGCTTATATAACATCTGGGAGGCCTAGGATAACAAGAGTCCTAATCGAATCTGTGGTGGAGAGGAGTCCTTGTCTTGATCACCAAGTCTTTGTGGAATCTTCCTCATGTATACATCGGCTATCCAAAGCGGCCCATGAGCAAGCGGCCATGGGGTCCTCGGCCCAATCCAAGCGATCGGGAGGCAGCGTGGTGAGTACCCCTAGTCCGAGGACACCGCCGGTGCTTATTGAGTCCAAGCGAGAGGTACCCACATTGGCAAAAAGCTGGTGTATGGAGTTTTCATGGCAAGCCGGAAGCTTAAGCAGTATTTTCGAGGTCATCCCATCAACATGGTCAGTTCTGCCCCTTTGGGAGATATAATCCAAAACAGGGAAGCGACTGGCCGGGTTGCCAAGTGGGCCATTGAGCTTGGACCTCACGGGTTAAAGTATGTGCCTCGTACGGCAATCAAGTCCCAAGCACTTATGGATTTCATCAATGACTGGATAGAGTTGCATGCGCCGGAAAAAAAGCTAGATAATACTTATTGGACTATTCATTTTGATGGGTCCAGGCAATTGGAGGGCTCGGGGGCTGGAGTCGTGTTAACTTCCGCATGAGGTGATAAGTTTTGTTATGTTCTCCGTTTAATGTTCCCTTGCACTAACAATGCAGCTGAATATGAGGCCTTGCTCCATGGTCTTTGAATGGCTAAGAAGATGAATTTAAGCCGGGTTAAGTGTTTTGGTGACTTGGACCTGGTAGCTCAACAAGTGTCTGGTACTTGGGATTCCAAGGATCCGCTCATGGCAGCGTATCGACGAGAGGTGGATATTGTGGCTGGTCACTTCAAAGGTTATCAGGTTGACCATGTGGACCGGCGAAAGAACGAAGCAGCGGACGCTTTAAGCCATTTGGGTTCCCAACGTAAACCGGTGCCGCCGAATGTTTTTCTGGATGTCTTGCATAACCCGTCGGTCAAGCTACCTACAGAGGAGGATTTGGCTATTCACGACGGAAGGCTCGGTTGGTGGCGGCTCTTCATGTTATCCCAGATTGGACAGTCCCATATTTGGCGTATATGAACCGGGATGAGTTACCTGAGGATGAAACTTTGGCTAGGCAGATAGTCCAGAGATCCAAGTCAATGACCATTGCCAACGGAGAATTGCATCATTGCAGTGTAATAGGGGCGTTTCAGTGTTGCGTATCTCCTGAAGAAGGCTGTGAGATTTTGCGTGAGATCCACGAAGGAGATTGTGGTCACGCGCGGTTCAAAATCCACAGTAGCCAAGGCTTTTCGTCACGGCTTCTATTGGCTGACGGCTCATGCTGATGTTGAAGACTTGGTCCAAAGGTGTGATGGTTGTCAGAAGTTTTCACGTCGCGCTCATGTTCCGGCTCAGGAATTGCGGATGATTCCAATCACTTGGCCGTTTGCAACCTGGGGGCTGGATATGGTTGGACCCTTTAAGAGGTCCAAGGATAAGAAGACTCACCTTTTGGTGGCGGTTGATAAGTTCACTAAGTGGGTGGAGGCAGAGCCAGTCAGTAAGTGTGATGTGGCCACGGCGGTTCAATTCATCAAGAAGGTGATTTTCCAGTTTGGTTTTCCACATAGCATCATAACTGATAATGGTACTAATCTGTCCAAGGGTGCTATGAAATAATTTTGTCAACGTGAGAACATCCGGCTTGACGTATCATCAGTGGCTCACCCCCAATCTAACGGTCAAGCGTATAGAGCCAATCAAGAGATCCTGAGAGGAATCAAGCCCCGGCTTATGGTTCCTTTATAGAGGGCCTTAGAGTTGTTGCGTGGAGGAGTTACCTTACGTGTTATGGAGTATCAATACCACACCTAACAGATCTCACGGGTTACACACCTTTTTCATGGTTTACGGAGCCAGGCAGTTCTCCCTAGTGACATCCGTCATGACTCGCCTCGTGTGGCGACTTATGTTGAAGCTGACAATGAGAAAGCACGTCAGGAAGCACTTGACCTGTTAGATGAGAAGCGTGATATTGCAGCAGCATGTTCGGTGATTTACCAGCAAGATCTGCGTCGTTATCACAGCCGTCAGGTTAAAACCAGAACTTTTCAAGAAGGCGGTCTGGTGCTCCGGCTCA
The DNA here is from genome assembly GCA_021605145.1 of Aegilops bicornis. NCBI lineage: Eukaryota > Viridiplantae > Streptophyta > Magnoliopsida > Poales > Poaceae > Aegilops > Aegilops bicornis. The sequence goes on from CM038674.1 coordinate 494,674,999, forward strand.
TCCAGGATCAGACTGATATGCACAAGTTATCCCCGCCTTAGGAAGGACCCTTTGTGGTCAGCAAGAATCTGAACAACGGGTCGTACACCTTATCGATGTTCGAGAGCACAAAGACTCACGTAAATCGGAGGAGGAGACCCATCGGCCGTGGAATATCGCTCATCTTCGGCCTTGCTACACCTGAGCCATAGGCTCCTCTTATGTACATATTTTTGACAATGTATATATTATGATCAATATAATAAACCGGCATCCCTGCTAAAGAGGGGCCTCTGACGTTCTCCCTTAAAAGTTTTGGTTACATGGGGCTTCTGTTTATAAAGTGGAGTTCTGATTACCCATTGATCCAGCTTATAGGCCACGTAAAAAGAACTTGGGGGCTTGATACCCAAAGTCAACAGGGGCCAAAGAGAGTCTGTTGCAAAGCACAACTCAAACATAGGCGCCCATTGAGCACAGCTCAAAATATTGCTTGGGGGCTCTTTGGTCTAAAAGAACATAGAATTTATAACCTTGTAATAGGCTATAAAAGCCAGGCTTGGAAGCCAGGTGTATACACCTAAAACCCCGGGTTATCCTGCCTTCTTAAGTAAGTCACTCCATTCAGGTAATCCTGGCAAGACCCGTCGAGCGTTTGACAAGTCAATCTTATCTGGACCACGAACTTGTCTTAGTTAAAATAACGATTGGTTAATGTGAGGTCCATCTTATAAGGTTTGTACAAAATGGTTTAACTCGGTGGCACGGCAGCCCATGAAAAGCCTCGTTTTGGGCACGGCGTACCCATGAAAAGCCTCGCTTCTTGCATGTTTTCTTTTGAAATCTTTCTTTTTGAAGTTTATTTTGATGAAGATTCTACAATCCGGTGTTTATTGACCCGGCTTGGCTTTCGACTATAAGTTGTCAGCATACGATCAGCTACCATCCGGTGTTTGTTGACCTGGTCTGGCTTTCGACTACAAGTCGCGGTATGGTATAAGGATAATCCGGTGTTTATTAAACCCGGTCCGGCTTCGCTATAAACCGGCAAATATAGGAGGAATTATCAATACTCATGATTTGGGTTATCACCCTTACTACAATAAGTTGGTAAACCAACAACGTGATTCAATATCACAGGTATGATATATTTCATATTTGATTATTATTAAGTACAGCCTTGGTTATAAACCCTGGCTATATGTTGGGCAGGATGACCCGTCCAGCGGTAAACCGCTAGGACACTTTAAACCTGTTGTATGCAGGGAAAGGTTGAGTAAGCTGCTAAGGATCATACGCAGACATAACATATCTTAATCATGATGGATTAATAGTGTCATGCAAAGTGAATATGCACGATGGCATAGCAGACCAAGTGTTTAGACTAGCCTATTACAAGGCGCTTTGATTCCCAAAAGGATAATTGTTTTCCACAATGTTGCAGTATGCAGAAGTTAAACCGGCCTCCGGTTCATGAATCCTCGCCGGGCTGACTTGAAGGTTGTGGATCATCCTGCGCCAGTTCATCCTCCTCCTCTCCACCCAGTGGCTGGAAGTCAAAGGTTGCCCAATCGATCCCAGTTAGGGCTTGGAATACAACTTCATCACTTATAAGTGTGGACGTTCAACATCAGGGGCATAGGTGTGCTTACGGATTGGCGGGATAAGATTTTGCGCATCATACGTTGGCGCATTAACCCGTTTGTTGTTGGCATCATCAATCGGCGTCTTTGTGGAAAGATTAGTTTCTTCAACCAATTTGCTAGCCAGTGGACGTATTTCCCTTGTTATGGCTCGGAGGTCATCATTATCGAAATCTGAACCGTCCTCCATTATGCTTGGATAGTCGTTTCCAATATCGGCCCGATCAAGATCAGGTATCCATGCTTTGGCCGGGTTAATGCATGAAGAGCACCTGCCCTAGCAGCCGATTTCTTCAATTCTTCAAACCGCGGAGTAACATTGTGATCTTTCCAATGTCCCCTTGATTAAAGTTAGAGGCGGCTTGTTATGAGAGGCAAGACAGATGATCCGTCTATGCTACCGGTATATAATTGCTCTATAAGAGTATAGGCAGCCTTCAATTTCTTCTGCATATCAGAGCCCAGATGGGTAATGCGAGATCCTGCGTCATTATGAACGTCGATAAACCGGCAGTTTATGGATAATACACGTTAACAGCCCATAGTAAGGATACTTACCGAACACCGCAGTGGTCATGGCATTTATTTGCCGCTTCAAGCCAGTCAGCTCTTCTACAACCGGATTAAGGGCTGCTTCTGCATCCTCAACCCTTTTTTGCAGTGTGGTTTTCTCGGTATCCCAATCTGCCCGTTCCTTCTTGAAATTTTCCTTCAGTCTCTCCATGGCTGTTATGGCACTGGTTAGCTCTTCTTTCGCCTTGGAAGTCTCTGATTGTTGGGACTTAATATTTTCTTGAAGGTCGGCGATTTGGGATTCTTTCTTGCTAAGATCAGCCTGCAAGTAAATGTTCCATTTATGAATTAGCAGCATATATTTGAAGTCCCAAGCACATATCAAGTTACGCACTTGGCACTTGGGGGCTAATGCATATTTTCTTTTTATCAAAAGTTTTTGTAAGTCCCAAGCTCAATACAAGTATTATTCTTGGCACTTGGGGTATATTTGCTCCAAGTTAACATTATGGGTGTTCTTCCATCAATCAGCTTAGTGGACGATTGGTGTACAAAGATATTCAACAAGAAGTTTGGCAGGACAAAAGTCCCAGTTCATCTTGAAAAGATAAACCGGCCCTTGGGGGCTATGCAGGCAAAGTTGAAGTATTCCAAAGTCCCGGCTTATATGGATACTATAAACCGGCCTTTGGGGGCTACTGGAGTTGATATTATAAATTGGAAGAATAGTTATGCAGAATTAAAACAGTATTTACCTCATATCGCTCCTTCATCATGTTCACTAAACCGGCTTCATAGTCGCGGCTTGTGTACAGGCGGTTTAAAAACCCAGAATGAATGTCTTGGGCATTGAGGTGGGCATAGCTTGACAAATCTGTATTCCACTTGCCCTTATCCATAGCAGAAAGTTCTTCCTTGGCACTATGCTTTGATAAAGCGACAGGATTGCTAGGGGTGGTGTGGCCGACGCCAGTAATCATAATATCATCCGTGTTGTCATCAGCGGCTTTTAGTGGGCTTGGCGGTTTATCAGCAGCTCCGACTGGATTTGCCGGTTTATCAACATGACCTTCTTCTGGATCAACTTCCATTTGTTCAGCTGTTAAGTCATGATCTTGCGGTGGCGGATCACCAAGGATAGTGTCAACATTTGTGTCCTCTAGGTCTGGAGTTCTCTCCGGTTCAGTGGTCGTATTATCATCAGCCGGTTTATTCAATTTGGCATTTTTACTGGCTCTGGCCTTGGCTCTGAAAGGTGTTGGGTTCTACCGGTAGGGTGCGTCGACTGCAAATTAAAATTTCCTATGCGCAGAACAGCCAAGAACATGCTACGGGAGATGGATCACAGTTCGTTACCACTAGACGTGTAGTGCCGTGCAGCGGAAGAAGAGTTGGGGTAGCGCGTCCGCGTGGATCGTCTCCTCCTCGTCCGATCTCCCTCGAGTAGCTGGTAGTCCGACCCCACGTACAAGTTCGCCGGAGCGGAGCAAGTGCACCGCCTCTAACGGTATCCGCGCGTGCAGGAGGAACACCATGCGGCGGACTGCTAGCTCCGATCACACAGTTGGCGGCGAGTGGAGGTGTCTATTCGCAACACATGCAAACCCTAGTGACAGCGCCGAAGCGATCAATCGCATGAGATGTGCTGCACCTCCACTATATATAGGCATCTGTCGCGGGCTCAACTCTTGGGCCTCGCGCAGATCCTAAAGCCCACAAGTCTACTCGTTCACAATCTGAATACAGCTCGGATCACATCCGACCAGTGTCCTCGGATCCGACCTCGTAGGTTCCTTCCCTTAAGCGCGCGACCCCTTAGGTTCAAGCCGGCTTGGTCGCAGTTCGGATCACCTCCGAACTGCATGGTTGGCAGCGGCCTCTAGCAAGGCATGTCGAACACCAAGCAGACTATGAAGCTGGTTAGCGAACCTGTACATCACACTTCCATTCCTTTTGCCACATGATATATGTTGTCGTGCTCAAGGCGAGTCTGTCATCCTTGTGCTAGCCCGACCTCTTTCTCGTTCCAGTGATGCCGACCACAAACCGGATTATCTCATAATCCTTGTCACCTGGCCATGCTTATCCTGGTCGGATCACACGAGGGGCCCAGAGTGTTGGGGAACGTAGTAATTTCAAAAATTTCCTACGCACACACAGGATCATGGTGATGCATATCAACGAGAGGGGAGAGCATTATCTACATACCCTCATAGACCGAAAGTGGAAGCGTTAGCACAACGTGGTTGATGTAGTCATACGTCTTCACGATCCGACCGATCAAGTACCGACGCATACGGCACCTCCGGAAGTTCAGCACACGCTCAGCTCGATGGCGCCCCTCGAACTCCGATCCAGCCGAGCTTTGAGGGAGAGTTCCGTCAAGACGACGGCGTGGTAACGATGATGATGTTCTCTACCGCAGGGCTTCGCCTAAGCACCGCTACAATATTATCGAGGTGGATTATGGTGGAGGGGGCACACTTTGCAGCCAAGAGATCAAGAGATCAATTGTTGTGTCTCCAAAGGGTGCCCCCCTCCCCGTATATAAAGGAGTGGAGGAGGGGGGAGGGCCGGCCCTCTCTATGGTGCGGCCTAGGAGGATTCCTACTCCCACCGGGAGTAGGATTCCCCCCCCCCCCCTTCCAAGTAGTAGGAGTAGGAGTCAAGGAAAGGGGAGAGAGAAGAGAAGGACTAGTCCAATTCGTACTAGGCCTTGGGGGGCGCCCAGCCTCTCCTCTCTCTTTCCCCTAAAGCCCAATAAGGCCCATATACTCCCCGGCGAATTCTCGTAACTCTCCGGTACTCCGAAAAATACCTAAATCACTTGGAACCTTTCCGATGTCCGAATATAGTCGTCCAATATATCGATCTTTACGTCTCGACCAATTCGAGACTCCTCGTCGTGTCCCCGATCTCATTCGGGACTCTGAACTACCTTCAGTACATCAAAACACATAAACTCGTAATATAACCGTCATCGAACTTTAAGCGAGCGGACCCTACGGGTTCGAGAACAATGTAGACATGACCGAGACACGTCTCCGGTCAATAACCAATAGCGGAACTGTTGGAAATATGCCCTAGAGGCAATAATAAATTAGTTATTATTATATTTCCTTGTTCATGATAATCGTTTACTATCCATGCTATAATTGTATTGATAGGAAACTCGGATACATGTGTGGATACATAGACAACACCATGTCCCTAGTAAGCCTCTAGTTGACTAGCTCGTTGATCAATAGATGGTTACGGTTTCCTGACCATGGACATTGGATGTCATTGATAACGGGATCACATCATTAGGAGAATGATGTGATGGAGAAGACCCAATCCTAAGCCTAGCACAAAGATCGTAGTTCGTATGCTAAAGCTTTTCTAATGTCAAGTATCTTTTCCTTAGACCATGAGATTGTGCAACTCCCGGATACCGTAGGAATGCTTTGGGTGTACCAAACGTCACAACATAACTGGGTGGCTATAAAGGTGCACTATGGGTATCTCCGAAAGTGTCTGTTGGGTTGGCACGAATCGAGACTGGGATTTGTCACTCCGTGTGACGGAGAGGTATCTCTGGGCCCACTCGGTAGGACATCATCATAATGTGCACAATGTGACCAAGGGGTTGATCACGGGATGATGTGTTACGGAGCGAGTAAAGAGACTTCTTGCGATAACGAGATTGAACAAGGTATCGGTATACCGACGATCGAATCTCGGGCAAGTACAATACCGTTAGACAAAGGGAATTGTATACGGGATCGATTGAGTCCTTGACATCGTGGTTCATCCGATGAGATCATCGTGGAACATGTGGGAGCCAACATGGGTATCCGGATCCCGCTGTTGGTTATTGGACGGAGAACGTCTAGGTCATGTCTACATGTCTCCCGAACCCGTGAGGGTCTACACATAAGGTTCGATGGCGCTAGGGTTATAAAGGAAGTTTGTATGTAGTTTACGAATGTTGTTGAGTCCGGATGAGATCCGGACGTCACGAGGAGTTCCGAATGGTCCGGAGGTAAAGATTTATATATGGGAAGTCCTATTTTGGCCACCGGAAAATGTTAAGGGATTTTTCGGTATTGTACCGGAAGGTTCTAGAAGGTTAGGAGTGGGGCCCACCTGCATGGGGGACCCACATGAACGTGCGTGGTAGTGGGGGCAAGGCCCCACACCCTGGTCAAGCAAGACCAAGATCCCCCCTTAGAAGGAATAAGATCATATCCCGAAGGATAAGATCAAGATCCCTAAAAAGGGGGATAACAATCGATGGGGAAAGGAAAGGATGGGATTTCTTTCCTCCCACCTTTGCCAACGCCCCAATGGACTTGGAGGGCAAGAAATAATCCCCCTCCACCCCTATATATAGTGGGGAGGCGCATGGGAGCTGCACCCTTGCCCCTGGCGCAGCCCTCCCCCTCTCCCAAGTCCACCTCCTCTCCCGCGGTGCTTGGCGAAGCCCTGCAGGATTGCCACGCTCCTCCATCACCACCACACCGTCGTCTGTTGCCTGGATGGAGTCTTCCCCAACCTCTCCCTCTCTCCTTGCTGGATCAAGGCATGGGAGACATCACCGGCTGTACGTGTGTTGAACGCAGAGGTGCCGTCCGTTCGCACTAGGATCTCCTGTGATTTGGATCCACGGCAATCTGACTCCTTCAACCCCGTTCTCTTGAACGCTTCCGCTTAGCGATCTACAAGGGTATGTAGATGCACTCTCCTTCCCCTCGTTGCTGGTTTCTCCATAGATAGATCTTGGTGACACGTGGGAAATTTTTAATTTCTCGCTACGTTCCCTAACGATGGCATCATGAGCTAGGTCTATTAAGTGAGATTCTTTTGCACGAGTAGAACACAAAGTAGTTGTGGGCGTTGATTTTGTTCAATATGCTTACCGTTACTAGTCCAATCTTGTTCGACGGTATTGTGGGATGAAGCGTCCGGACCCAGACCTTACGTACTCTTCGTGAGACGAGTTCCACCGGTGACATGCACTTGGTGCATAAGGTGGCTAGCGGGTGCCGATCTCTCCCACTTTAGTCGAACGGATTCGATGAAAAGGGTCCTTATGAAGGGTAAATAGCAATTGGCATATCACGTTGTGGTTTTGCGTAGGTAAGAAAGCGTTCTTGCTAGAAACCCATAGCAGCCACGTAAAACATGCAAACAACAATTAGAGGACGTCTAACTTGTTTTTGCAGGGTATGCTATGTGATGTGATATGGCCAAGAAGAATGTGATGAATGATATGTGATGTATGAGATTGATCATGTTCTTGTAATAGAATTCACGACTTGCATGTCGATGAGTATGACAACCCGGCGGGAGCCATAGGGAGTTGTCTTTATTTATTGTATGACCTGCGTGTCATTAAACAACGCCGATGTAATTACTTTACTTTATTGCTAACGGTAGCCATAGTAGTAGAAGTAATAGTTGGCGAGACAACTTCATAAAGACACGATGATGGAGATCATGATGATGGAGATCATGGTGTCATGCGGTGACGATGATGATCATGGAGCCCGAAGATGGAGATCATTGGAGCTATATGATATTGGCCATATCATGTCACTACAATATAATTGCATGTGATGTTTATTATATTTATGCATCTTGTTTACTTAGAGCAGACGGTAGTAAATAAGATGATCCCTTACAACAATTTCAAGAAGTGTTCTCCCCTAAGCGTGCACCGTTGCTAAAGTTTGTCGCTTCTAAGCACCACGTGATGATCGGGTGTGATGGAGTCTTACGTTCACATACAACGGGTGTAAGACAGATTTACACACGTGAATCACTTAGGGTTAACTTGACGTGCCTAGCATATGCAGACATGGCCTCCGGAACACGAGAGACCGAAAGGTCGAGCATGAGTCGTATAGTAGATACGATCAACATGAAGATGTTCACCGATGATGACTAGTCCGTCTCACGTGATGATCGGACCACGGCCTAGTTGACTCGGATCATGTAATCACTTAGATGACGAGAGGATGTCTATTCGAGTGGGAGTTCATAAGATGAACTTAATTATCTTGAACATAGTCAAAAGACCTTTTTGCAAATTATGTAAAGCTGGCGTTTTAGTTCCCTTTGTTTAGATATGTTCCTAGAGAAAATATAGTTGAAAGTTGGCGATGAGCAATTATGCGGTCAAGAGAAAGCTTATGTCCTTAATGCACCGCTCGGTGTCTTTGGACCTCGAGCGTGGTCTGTGGATGTTGCGAACATCCGACATACACGCTTTGATAACTACGCGTGATAGTTTAGTTAAATGGTTTAGAGTTGAGGCACCAAAGACGTTTTTCGAAACGTCGCGGAACATATGAGATGTTTCAAGGGCTGAAATTGGGATTTCAGGCTCGTGCCCACGTCAAGAGGTGTAAGACCTCCGACGATTTTCTTAGCACTTTGCAAACTCGGGAGAAAAGCTCAATCGTTAAACTTTGTGCTTAGATTGTCTGAGTGCAACAATCACTTGAATCGAGTGGGAGTTAATCTTCCGGATGTGATAGTGATGTTTCTCCAAAGTCATTACCACCAAGCTGCTAGAGCCTCGTGGATGAACTATAACATATCGAGGATAGATATGATGATCCTTGAGGTATTCGTGATGTTTGACACCGCGAAAAGTAGAAATCAAGAAGGAGCATCAATTGTTGATGGTTGGTGAAACCACTAGTTTCAAGAAGGGCAAGGGCAAGAAGGGATACTTAATTGAAGCGACAAATCAGTCTTTGCTTTAATGAAGAAACCCAAGGTTGAACCCAAACCCGAGACTAAGTGCTTCGTAATAAGGGGAACAGCCCTTTGAGCGTAATTACCCTAGATACTTGGTAGATAAGAAAAATTTGGCAAGGTCGATAGAAGTATATTGGATATACATTAAGTTATTGTGTATTTTACTAGTACTCCTAGTAGCACCGAGAATTATTAGATACCGGTTCGGTTGCTAAGTGTTAGTAACTCAAATAAAAGGCTACGGAATAAACAGAGACTAGCTAAAGGAGAGGCGGCGATATGTGTTGGAAGTGTTTCCAAGTTTGATGTGATCAAACATCATACGCTCCCTCTACCATCAAGATTAGTATTAAACCGTAATAATTGTCATTTGGTGTTTGCGTTGAGCATAGACATGATTGGATTATGTCTATCGCAATACGGTTATTCATTTAAGGAGAACAATGGTTACTCTATTTATTTGAATAATACCTTCAATGGTCTTGCACCTAAAGGAATGGTTTATTGAATCTCGATCATAGTAATACACATTTTCATGCCAAAAGATATAAGATAGTAATGATGGTACCACTTACTTGTGGCACCGCCATGTAAGTCATATTGGTATAAAACGCATGAAGAAGCTCCATGTTGATGGATCTTTGGACTCACTCGTTTTGAAAAGTTTGAGACATGCGAACCATGTCTATTGGTGTATACGCATGAAGAAACTCCATGCAGATGGATCGCTTGGACTCACTTGATTCTCAATCACTTGAGATATGCAAATCATACCACATGGGCAAAATAGTGAAAAGCCTCGGTTTCAAAGAAGATGGAACAAGATAGCAACTTGTTGGAAGTAACACATTTTGATGTGTGCAGTCCAATGAGTGCCGAGGCATCACAAAGTGAATATCGTTATGTTCTTACTTCACAAATGATTTGAGTAGATACTGAGTGTATTTACTTGATGAAACACAAGTCTGAATTATTGAATGGTTCAAGTAATTTCAGTGAAGTTGAAGATCATCGTGACAAGAGGATAAAATGTCTATGATATGATCATAGAGATGAGTATCTGAGTTACGAGCTTTGGCACGCAATTAAGACCTTGTGGAAATTGTTTTGCAATATATACCGCCTGGAACACCATAGTGTGATGGTGTGTCCAAACATCATAGTTGCACCCTATTGGATATGATGCGTACCATGATGTATCTTATCGAATTACCACTATCGTTCATGGGTTAGGCATTAGAGACAACCGCACTCACTTTAATAGGGTACCACGTATTACTGTTGAGGACGACACCATGGTTTGGAGAAACCTAAGTTGTCGCTTTCTTAAAAGTTTGGGGCTGCGACGCTTATGTGAAAAAAGTTTCAGTTTGATAAGCTCGAACCCAAAGCGGATAAAATGCTTCTTCATAGGACACCCAAAACAGTTGGGTATACCTCCAGTCTCAGTTCCGGAAGCAAAAAGGATTGTTTCTAGAATTAGGTCATTTCCCGAGAAAAGTTTCTCTCGAAAGAATTGAGTGGGAGGATGGTGGAGACTTAATGAGGTTATTGAACCGTCACTTCAACAAGTGTGTAGCAGGGCACGTGAAGTTGTTCCCGTGGCGCCTACACCAATTGAAGTAGAAGCTTATGATAGTGATCATGAAGTTTTGGATCAAGTCACTCTACCAGATGCCTCGTGGGGTGACAAGGATGCGTGCTACTTACGAAAGTGGTACAAGTAATCCTGTCTTGAAGGTCATGTTGCTAGACAACAATGAACCTACGAGCTATGAAGAAGCGATGGAGGGCCCGGATTCCAACGTAATGGCTCAAGGCCATAACATCCAGAGAGGATCCATGACTTTGGAAGAAATACTTGATGGTCGTAAGGACGTTGGGTAAAGATGGATTTTAAAAGGAAGACAGACAATGATGGTAAGTATCACCATTAAGAAAGCTTGACTTGTCGTTAAAGATGTTTTCCGACAAGTTCAAGGAGTTAACTACGGTGAGGCTTTCTCACTGCATTAGCGATGCTAAGAGTCTGTTGGAATTGGATTAGCAATTACTGCATGATTGATGAAATCTTGCGAGATAGGATGTCAAAACATTGTTTCCTCGACGTTATACTTGAGGAAAGGTTGTATGTGATACAACCAGAAGGTTTTATCAATCCTGAAAGATGCTAACAAGTATGCAAAGCTCCGGCAATCCTTCTAAGGACTGGAGTAAGCATCTCGGAGTTGGAATGTAAGCTTTGATGAGATGATCAAAGATTTTGGGTTTATACAAAGTTTGTGAGAAACTTGTATTTCCAAAGAAGTGAGTGGGAGCACTATAGAATTTCTGATAAGTATATGTGAATGACATATTGTTGATCGGAAATGATGTAGAATTTCTGGAAAGCATATAGGGTTATTTGAAAAGTGTTTTTCAATGGAAAACCTGAATTAAGCTGCTTGAACATTGAGCATCAAGATCTATGAGGATAGATCAAAAAACGCTTAATGGTATTTTCAAATGAGCATATACCTTGACATGATCTTGAAGGTGTTCAAGATGGATCAGTCAAAGAAGGAGTTCTTGCCAGAGATGTAAGGTATGAAGTTAAGACTTAAAGCTCGACCACGGCAGAACAGAGAGAAAGGACGAAGGTCGTCCCCTATGCATCGCACGTAGGCTCTATAGTATGCTATGTCGTGTACCACACCGAAAGTGTGCCTTGCCATGAGTCACAAAATATACAAGAATGATCCAGAATGGATCATTGGACAATGGATCAAAATTTTCCTTGGAGTAAATAAGGACATGTTTCTCAATTATGGAGGTGATAAAGAGTTCGCGTAAAGGGTTACGTCGATGCAAGCTTTAACACCTATCCGAATGATTTCTGAATAGCAAAGCGGATACGAATAGTGGAGCAACCATTTGGAATAGCTCCAAGTGGAGCGTGGAAGCAGCATTTACAATATGACATAGAGATTTGCGAAGTACATACGGATCCGAATGTTGCGCACCCGTTGACTAAAACCTCTCTCACAAGCAAAACATGATCAAACCCCAGAACTCATTGAGTCTTAATCACATGATGATGTGAACTAGTTTAGTTACACTAGTAAACTCTTTAGATGTTGGTCACATGGTGATGTGAGCTGTGAGTGTTAATCACATAGCAATGTGAACTAGATTATTGACTCTAGTGCAAGTGGGAGACTGTTGGAAATATGCCCTAGAGGCAATAATAAATTAGTTATTATTATATTTCCTTGTTCATGATAATCGTTTACTATCCATGCTATAATTGTATTGATAGGAAACTCGGATACATGTGTGGATACATAGACAACACCATGTCCCTAGTAAGCCTCTAGTTGACTAGCTCGTTGATCAATAGATGGTTACGGTTTCACGACCATGGACATTGGATGTCATTGATAACGGATCACATCATTAGGAGAATGATGTGATGGACAAGACCCAATCCTAAGCCTAGCACAAAGATCGTAGTTCGTATGCTAAAGCTTTTCTAATGTCAAGTATCTTTTCCTTAGACCATGAGATTGTGCAACTCCCGGATACCGTAGGAATGCTTTGGGTGTACCAAACGTCACAACATAACTGGGTGGCTATAAAGGTGCACTACGGTATCTCCGAAAGTGTCAATTGAGTTTGGCAACGAATCGAGATCGGATTTGTCACTCCGTGACGGAGAGAGGTATCTCTGGGCCCACCTTTCGGTAGGACATCATCATAATGTGCACAATGTGACCAAGGGGTTGATCACGGGATGATGTGTTACGGAACGAGTAAAGAGACTTGCCGTAACGTGTGAGATTGAACAAGGTATCGGTATCTGAAAGCGATCGAATCTCGGGCAAGTACAATACCGTTAGACAAAGGGAATTGTATCTGAGGATCGATTGAGTCCTTGACATCGTGGTTCATCCGATGAGATCATCGTGGAACATGTAGGAGCCAACATGGGTATCCAGATCCCGCTGTTGGTTATTGACCGGAAGAACGTCTCGGTCATGTCTACATGTCTCCCGAACCCGTAGGGTCTACACACTTAAGGTTCGATGGCGCTTAGGGTTATAAAGGAAGTTTGTATGTGGTTCTTGAATGTTGTTCGAGTCCGGATGAGATCCTGGACGTCACGAGGAGTTCCGGAATGGTCCGGAGGTAAAGATTTATATATGGGAAGTCCTATTTTGGCCACCGGAAAATGTTCGGGATTTTTCGGTATTGTACCGAAGGTTCTAGAAGGTTCCGGAGTGGGGCCCACCTGCATGGGGACCCACATGAACGTGGGGTAGTGGGGGCAGGCCCCACACCCCTGGTCAAAAGCGCACTCAAGATCCCCCTTAGAAGGAATAAGATCATATCCCAAGGGATAAGATCAAGATCCCTAAAAAGGGGGATAACAATCGATGGGGAAAGGAAAGGATGGGATTTATTTCCTCCCACCTTTGCCAACGCCCCAATGGACTTGGAGGGCAGAAATAATCCCTCCACCCCTATATATAGTGGGAGGCGCATGGGAGCTGCACCCTTGCCTGGCGCAGCCTCCCCTCTCCCAAGTCCACCTCCTCTCCCATGGTGCTTGGCGAAGCCTGCGGGGATTGCCACGCTCCTCCATCACCACCACACCGTCGTCTTGCTGCTGGATGGAGTCTTCCCCAACCTCTCCCTCTCTCCTTGCTGGATCAAGGCATGGGAGACATCACCGGCTGTCACGTGTGTTGAACGCGGAGGTGCGTCCAGATTCGGCACTAGGATCTCCGGTGATTTGGATCACGACGTAATCTGACTCCTTCAACCCCGTTCTCTTGAACGCTCACGCTTAGCGATCTACAAGGGTATGTAGATGCACTCTCCTTCCCTCGTTGTTGGTTTCTCCATAGATAGATCTTGGTGACACGTGAAATTTTTAATTTACGCTACGTTCCCCAACAGTGGCATCATGAGCTAGGTCTATTATGTAGATTCTTTGCACGAGTAGAACACAAAGTAGTTGTGGGCGTTGATTTTGTTCAATATGCTTACCGTTACTAGTCCAATCTTGTTCGACGGTATTGTGGGATGAAGCGGCGGACCGACCTTTACACGCATTTTACGTGAGACAGGTTCCATAGGCCCGACATGCACTTGGTGCATAAGGTGGCTAGCGGGTGCCAGTCTCTCCCACTTTAGTCGGAACGGATTCGATGAAAAGGGTCCTTATGAAGGGTAAATAGCAATTGGCATATCACGTTGTGGTTTTGCGTGAGGTAAGAAAGCGTTCTTGCTAGAAACCCATAGCATCACGTAAAACATGCAAACAACAATTAGAGGGCGTCTAACTTGTTTTTGCAGGTATGCTATGTGATGTGATATGGCCAAGAAGAATGTGATGAATGATATGTGATGTATGAGATTGATCATGTTCTTGTAATAGGATTCACGACTTGCATGTCGATGAGTATGACAACGGCGGGAGCCATAGGAGTTGTCTTTATTTATTGTATGACCTGCGTGTCATTAAACAACGTCGTGTAATTACTTTACTTTATTGCTAACGGTAGCCATAGTAGTAGAAGTAATAGTTGGCGAGACAACTTCATGAAGACACGATGATGGAGATCATGATGATGGAGATCATGGTGTCATGCCGGTGTCGATGATGATCATGGAGCCCCGAAGATGGAGATCAATGGAGCTATATGATCGTGTGGGCCCAGAGATACCTCTCCGACAATCGGAGTGACAAATACTAATCTTGAAATACGCCAACCCAACAAGTACCTTCGGATACACCTGTAGAGCACCTTTATAATCACCCGGTTACGTTGTGACATTTGGTAGCACACAAAGTGTTCCTCCAATAAGCAGGGAGTTGCATAATCTCATAGTCATAGGAACATGTATAAGTCATGAAGAAAGCAATAGCAGAATACTAAACGATCGTGTGCTAAGCTAACGGAATGGGTCAAGTCAATCACATCATTCTCCTAATGATGTGATCCCGTTAATCAAATGACAACTCACATCAATGGCTAGGAAACATAACCATCCTTGATCAACGAGCTAGTCAAGTAGAGGCATACTAGTGACACTCTGTTTGTCTATGTATTCACACAAGTATTATGTTTCTGGTTAATACAATTCTAGCATGAATAATAAACATTTATCATGATATAAGGAAATAAATAATAAATTTATTATTGCCTCTAGGGCATATTTCCTTCAGTCTCCCACTTGCACTAGAGTCAATAATCTAGTTCACATCACCATGTGATTTAACACCAATAGTTCACATCACCATGTGATTAACACCCATAGTTCACATCGTCATGTGACCAACACCCAAAGGGTTTACTAGAGTCAATAATCTAGTTCACGTTGCTATGTGATTAACACCCAAAGAGTACTAAGGTGTGATCATGGTTTGTTTGTGAGAGAAGTTTAGTCAACGGGTTACGCCACATTCAGATCCGTATGTATTTTGCAAATTTCTATGTCAACAATGCTCTGCACGGAGCTACTCTAGCTAATTGCTCCCACTTTCAATACGTATCCAGATTGAGACTTAGAGTCATCTGGATTAGTGTCAAAACTTGCATCGACGTAACCCTTTACGCATTTAACCTTTTGTCACCTCCATAATCGAGAAACATATCCTTATTCCACTAAGGATAATTTTGACAGTTGTCCAGTGATCCACTCCTAGGTCACTATTGTACTCCCTTGCCAAAATTAGTGTAGGGTATACAATAGATCTGGTACATAGCATGACATACTTTATAGAACCTATGGCTGAGGCATAGGGAATGACTTTCATTCTCTTTCTATCTTCTGTCGTGGTCGGGCTTTGAGTCTTACTCAATTTCACACCTTGCAACACAGGCAAGAACTCTTTCTTTGATCGCTCCATTTTGAACTACTTCAAAATCTTGTCAAGGTATGTACTCATTGAAAATTCTTATCAAGCGTTTTGATCTATCTCTATAGATCTTGATGCTCAATATGTAAGCAGCTTCACCGAGGTCTTTCTTTGAAAAACTCCTTTCAAACACTCCTTTATGCTTTGTAGAATAATTCTACATTATTTCCGATCAACAATATGTCATTCACATATACTTATCGTAAATTTTGTAGTGCTCCCACTCACTTTCTTGTAAATACAGGCTTCACATGAAGTCTCAGATAAAACTATATTCTTTGATCAACTCATCAAAGCGTATATTCCAACTCCGAGATGCTTGCACCAGTCCATAGATGGATCATTTGGAGCTTGCACATTTTGTCAACACCTTTAGGATCGACAAAACCTTCTCCGTTGCATCATATACAACTCTTCTTTAATAAATCCATTAAGGAATGCAGTTTTGTTTATCCATTTGCCGATTTCATAAAATGCGGCAATTTCTAACATGATTCAGATAGACTTAAGCATAGATACGGTGAGAAACTCTCATCGTAGTCAACACCTTGAACTTGTCGAAAACCTTTATGCATAATTCTAGCTTTGTAGATAGTAACACTACTATCGGTATCGTCTTCCTCTTGAAGATCCATTTAATCTCAATGGCTCGCCGATCATTGGGCAAGTCAATCAAAGTCCATACTTTGTTCTCATACATGGATCCCATCTCAGATTTCATGGCCTCAAACCATTTCATGAATCTGGGCTCATCATCGCTTCCTCATAGTTCGTGGGTTCGTCATGGTCAAGTAACATGACCTCCGAGAATAGGATTACCGTACCACTCTGGTGTGGATCTCACTCTGGTTGACCTCACGAGGTTCGGTAGTAACTTGATTTGAAGTTACATGATCATCATCATTAGCTTCCTCACTAATTGGTGTAGGAGTCACAGGAACAGATTGCATGATGAACTACTTTCCAATAAGGGAGCAGTCTGATTACCTCATCAAGTTCTACTTTCCTCCCACTCACTTCTTTCGAGAGAAACTCCTTCTCTAGAAAGGATCCATTCTTAGCAATGAATGTCTTGCCTTCGGATCTGTGATAGAAGGTGTACCCAACGCTCTCCTTTGGGTATCCTATGAAGACACATTTTTTCGATTTGGGTTTGAGCTTATCAGGATGAAACTTTTTCACATAAGCATCACAACCCCAAACTTTAAGAAACGACAACTTTGGTTTCTTGCCAAACCACAGTTCATAAGGCGTCGTCTCAACGGATTTAGATGATGCCCTATTTAACGTGAATGCAACTGTCTCTAATGCATAACCCCAAAATGATAGTGGTAAATCGGTAAGATACATCATAGATCGCACTATATCCAATAAAGTGCTGTTACGACGTCCGGACACACCATTACACTATGGTGTTCCAGGTGGCGTGAGTTGCGAAACCATTCCGCATTGTTTCAATTGAAGACCAAACTCGTAACTCAAACATTCTTCTCCACGATCAGATCGTAGAAACTTTATTTTCTTGTTACGATGGTTTTCCACTTCACTCTGAAATTCTTTGAACTTTTCAAATGTTTCAGACTTGTTCTTCATTAAGTAGATATACTCATATCTGCTCAAATCATCTGTGAAGGTCAGAAAATAACGATACCCGCCACGAGCATCAACACTCATTGGACCGCATACATCGGTATGTATTATTTCCAACAAGTCAGTAGCTCGTTCCATTGTTCCGGAGAACGGAGTTTTAGTCATCTTTCCCAAAAGGCAAGGTTCACAAGCATCAAATGATTCATAACCAACTGATTCCAAAAGACCATCAGCATGGAGTTTCTTCATGCGCTTTACACCAATATGACCTAAACGGCAGTGCCACAAATAAGTTGCACTATCATTATTAACTTTGCATCTTTTGGCTTCAATATTATGAATATGTGTATCACTACTATCGAGATCCAACAAACCATTTTCATTGGGTATATGACCATAAAATGTTTTATTCATGTAAACAGAACAACAATTATTCTCTAACTTAAATGAATAACCGTATTGCAATAAACATGATCAAATCATATTCATGCTCAACGCAAACACCAAATAACACTTATTTAGGTTCAACACTAATCCCGAAAGTATAGGGAGTGTGCGATGATGATCATATCAATCTTGGAATTCATTCCAACACACATCGTCACCTCGCCCTTAACTAGTTTCTGTTCATTATGCAACTCCCATTTCGAGTTACTACTCTTAGCAACTGAACCAGTATCAAATGTCGAGGGGTTGTTATAATCACTAGTAAAGTACACATCAATATCATGTATATCAAATATACCTTTGTTCACTTTGCCATCCTTCTTATCCGTCAAATACTTGGGGCAGTTCCGCTTCCAGTGACCAGTCCCTTTGCAAGAGAAGCACTTAGTCTCGTGCTTAGGTCCGTAGTTGGGCTTCTTCACTTGAGCAAAGAACTTGCTTGCCATTCTTCTTGAAGTTCCCCTTCTTCCCTTTGCCCTTTCTCTTGAAACTAGTGGTCTTGTCAACCATCAACACTTGATGTTTTCTTGATTTCTACCTTCGACGATTTTAGCATCGCGAAGAGCTTGGGAATTGTTTTCATCATCCCTTGCATATTATAGTTCATCACGAAGTTCTACTAACTTGGTGATGGTGACTAGAGAATTCTGTCAATCACTATTTTACCTGGAAGATTAACTCCTACTTGATTCAAGCGATTGTAGTACCTGCATAATCTGAAAGCACATGCTCACTACTTGAGCTATTCTCCTCCATCTTTTAGCTATAGAACTTGTTGGAGACTTCATATCTCTCAAGTCGGGTATTTTCTTGAAATATTAACTTCAACTCCTGGAACATCTCATATGGTCCATGACGTTCAAAACGTCTTTGAAGTCCCGATTCTAAGCTGTTAAGCATGGTGCACTAAACTATCAAGTAGTCATCATATTGAGCTAGCCAAACGCTCATAACGCCCCGACCGCTCCCCTGCAATAGGTCTCATTACCTAGCGGTGCATCAAGGACATAATTCTTCCGATGCAAAGAATGAGGATAATCCTCGGATCACGGATCCAATCCGCATCATTGCTACTAACATCTTTCAACTCAGTTTTCTCTAGGAACATATCAAAATAAAACAGGGGAGCTAAACGCGAGCTATTGATCTACTTCATAGATATGCTAATACTACCAGGACTAAGTTCATGATAAATTAAAGTTCAATTAATCATATTACTTAAGAACTCCCACTTAGATAGACATCCCTCTAATCCTCTAAGTGATCACGTGATCCAAATCAACTAAACCATGTACGATCATCACGTGAGATGGAGTAGTTTCAATGGTGAACATCACTATGTTGATCATATCTACTATATGATTCACGCTCGACCTTCGGTCTCGGTGTTCCTAGGCCATATACATTATATGCTAGGCTCGTCAAGTTTAACCTCGAGTATTCCGCGTGTGCAACTGTTTTGCACCCGTTGTATTTGAACGTGAGAGCCTATCACACCCGATCATCACGTGGTGTCTCAAAGACGAAGAACTTTCATAGCGGTGCATACTCAGGGAGAACACTTATACCTTGGTAATTTAGTGAGAGCTCGTCTTATAATGCTACCGTCAATCAAAGCAAGATAAGATGCATAAAAGATAAACATCACATGCAATCAATATAAGTGATATGATATGGCCATCGTCATCTTGTGCTTGTGATCTCCATCTCCGAAGCACCTTCATGATCACCATCGTCACCGTGCGACACCTTGATCTCCATCATAGCATCGTTGTCGTCTCGCCAATCTTATGCTTCTCGACTATCGCTACCGCTTAGTGATAAAGTAAAGCATTACGAAGCGATTGCATTGCATACAATAAAGCAACAACCATATGGCTCCACCTTGATTGCCGATAACTCGGTTACAAAACATGATTGTCTCATACAATAAAATTTAGCATCATGTCTTGACCATATCACATCACAACATGCCCTGCAAAAACAAGTTAGACGTCCTCTACTTTGTTGTTGCAAATTTTACGTGGCTGCTACGGGCTTAGCAAGAACCGTTCTTAACTATGCATCAAAACCACAACGATAGTTTGTCAAGTTGGTGCTGTTTTAACCTTCGCAAGGACCGGGCGTAGCCACACTCGGTTCAACTAAAGTTCGAGAAACCGATGTTCGCCACCACCGTGTGCAAAGCACGCCGGTAGAACCAGTCTCGCGTGGCGTACGTAATGTCGGTCCGGGCCGCTTCATCCAACTATACCGCTTGAACCAAAGTATGCCATCTTTGGTAAGCGGTATGACTTATATCACCCACAACTCATTTGTGTTCTACTCGTGCATATGACATCTACGCATAAAACCAGGCTCAATGCCACCGTTGAGGAACGTAGTAATTTCAAAAATTTCCTACGCACACACGGGATCATGGTGATGCATATAGCGAGAGGGAGAGTGTTGTCTACGTACCCTCGTGAACCCGAAGCGGAAGCGTTAGCACAACGCACTTGATGTAGTCGTACGTCTTCACGATCCGACCGATCAAGTACCGAACACACGGCACCTCCGAGTTCAGCACACGTTCAGCTCGATGACGTCCCTCGAACTCCGATCTAGCCGAGCTTTGAGGGAGAGTTCCGTCAGCACGATGGTGTGGTCACGATGATGATGTTCTACCGACGCGGGGCTTCGCCTAAGCACCGCTACAATATTATCAATGTGGATTATGGTGGAGGGAGGCACCGCACACGGCTAAGAGATCAAGAGATCAATTGTTGTGTCTCCAAGGGGTGCCCTCCTCCCCGTATATAAAGGAGTGGAGGAGGGAGAGGGTCGGCCCTCTCTATGGCGCGCCCTAGGAGGATTCCTACTCCCACCGGGAGTAGGATCCCCCCTTCCAAGTAGTAGGAGTAGGAGTCAAGGAAAGGGGAGAGAGAAGAGAAGGAAGGAGCGGGCGCAGCCCCTCCCCCTAGTCCAATTCGGACTAGGCCTTGGGGGGCGCCCAGCCTCTCCTCTCTCTTTCCCCTAAAGCCCAATAAGGCCCATATACTCCGGTAATTCTAAGTAACTCTCGGTGCATCAAAAATACCAGAATCACTGAACCTTTCCGATGTCCGAATATAGTCAGTCCAACATATCGATCTTTACGTCTCGACCATTTCGAGACTCCTCGTCATGTCTCCGATCTCATCCAGACTCGACCTACCTTCAAAGACATCAAAACACATAAACTCATAATATAACCGTCATCGAACTTTAAGCGTGGGACCCTACGGGTTCGAGAACAATGTAGACATGACCGAGACACGCCTTCGATCAATAACCAATAGCGGAACCTGGATGCTCATATTGGCTCCCACATATTCTACGAAGATCTTTATCGGTCGAACCGCATAACAACATACGTTGTTCCCTTTGTCATCCAGATATGTTACTTGCTAGAGATTCGATCGTCGGTATCTCAATACCTAGTTCAATCTCGCTACGGCAAGTATCTTTACTCGCTCAGAATACATCATCCATAACTAACTCATTAGTTGCAATGCTTGCAAGGCTTATAGTGATGTGCATTACCGAAAGTGGGCCCAGAGATACCTCTCCAGCAATCGGAGTGACTAATCCTAATCTCGAAATACGCCAACCCAACAAGTACCTTCGAGACACCTGTAGAGCACCTTTATAATCACCCGATTACGTTGTGACGTTTGGTAGCACACAAAGTGTTCCTCCGTAAACGGAGTTGCATAATCTCATAGTCATAGGAACATGTATAAGTCATGAAGAAAGGAATAGTAGAATACTAAACGGTCGTGTGCTAAGCTAACGGAATGGGTCAAGTCAATCACATCATTATCCTAATGATGTGATCTCGTTAATCAAATGACAACTCATGTCAATGGCTAGGAAACATAACCATCCTTGATCAACGAGCTAGTCAAGTAGAGGCATACTAGTGACACTCTGTTTGTCTATATATTCACACAAGTATTATGTTTCTGGTTAATACAATTCTAGCATGAATAATAAACATTTATCATGATATAAGGAAATAAATAATAACTTTATTATTGCCTCTAGGGCATATTTCCTTCACAGAGTATATCTCTCATGATCGGAGGGGCTAATCCCATCTTGCTCGACCATGTCTCGCAGCATGGGTCTGGACAAACCTGTAACCTACCTTTGTAAGTACCCAGTCACGGAGTAGCGTTTGGTCGGCCCAAAGCAAGTCTGTCACCATCTCGAGTGCATGTGCCAGCTCAGGTCTTAGGACATAGAACGTATGTTGTACTAGAGACTCACAGATGACATATCGCTGTGTCTCATAGTTGGGTCTGTCCGACTCGGACCTTATCTCGACTCGGATCGGACTACGTCAAATCCGACTAGACCTTTCCAAGTCCATATTATCCGGTTAGCATCCAATGCTTCATGGCTAGTGAGACCAAGCCATCGACCGTGTCATATGCTAGTCTAGTCAGCTGCGCGTCCACACGACCCCTTTCGACTAGGGACCTTTTAGGACAGTCATCATACAATGCATAGTCCCACAAACAAGTCGCGTACTTGCTGATACACATCATTGATAATGTCCAAGGACTATCTTTATTCATAAACACATAGGAAATATCATCATACATGATTGCCTCTAGGGCATATCTCCAACAAAAGGAATGGATATAAAGGTATGACAAGCAAGCACAATGTAAAAAGGGTTAGTTTAATATACTTACCCAGGAACAGTTTTTAGAGGTGGAAGCTGTGTCCCTGTTGACTCGCCAGAAGATGAATGAGATGTTCCCTGATAGTTTGAATCAGACGGATTAAGAGGTTGTCAGAAATAACCTGCCTTGGGATAAGATGTGTCAAGAATAGGTGAAACCTCTGGGCGGCGTTCTGAACCGGGCGTGTTCGGTAAACCGGATGAAGTAACCACCGCCACTATCTTGCGGGTTGTGCACAATGACTTCGCGGTTGTCGCTTCTTCAAAAGAAAGTTTGGATCCAAGTAAGCTAGGGGTGAGAAAATCTTACTTTACGGCTTGTTGTGACTTTTTGTGTTGGCAGAGGATCTGAACCTCTACATCATCAGCCTGGCTAGCTTCAGGGTCGTCCTGATAATAGTCATTTTCAATGAGGTGTATGAAAAATGAGCCAAGAGAATCAAGTTCTACCTCTGATTCCGGGTTATCAAGATCATCATCAATGTTCAAATCAGTGGACTCAGCGGTTTTCTTCTTGGCAGGTTTTTGGTAACCCTAGTCTTGGGGCGGCGTCTTGGCGGTTTATCCTGCGGCTTCTTCTTCCGTAGCGGATCATCGCCCTGTCAAAATCGGCAAAAGTTATAAGGGAATATTAAAAGGGATCGGATTAAAGTAAAGAGTTATGCAATGCTTACAGCTGGTGGTTTATTGGAAACGCAGAAAGGACTAAGCCTGTTTTTCTTTTAAGCAGCCACCGGTTCATCCAAGATCTTCTTGACAGCTTCAGTAATTTCATCGTCAGTTAACTGGATGTTGATGTGCCGCTGAGGATCTTTCAGGTCCCCTGTGTACTCGCATATTAAACCGGGGTGACGGCTTAAAGGCGTATCGCTCCAGTGACTCCGACAATCGGCAAAAGTCGATGCCTGTTAAACCGTTCGTCGTAAAGGCTCTGAGCTTCGAAAGCTGTGGTGCATACTTGGCTCGTTCCTTGGCGCTGAGTCGTTGGGGGAATGGGTGTGTATTGGTAAGCCGGTGAGCACGATAACCCGGTAGAGGATTCTCGTCAGCTGGAGACGTATCTCGGCAGTAGAACCAAGTCTGATTCCAGTCTTTAGGGTGGCTATGATGCTTGGCGTGAGGGAAGCTGACGTCTTTCCTTTTTACGAATTGAAACCCCACCAAGTTCGATTGGGCCCATCCAGTAAATTCATCCGGCGGTTTAAATAGAAGAAGTCTCGAACAGGTCAACGGTGGGCTCTTCTTGCGGATAAGCCTCGCAAAACACTTGAAAGTTACAAATATTGGACACAGAGTTAGGTCCAATATCTTGAGGGCGGAGTTGGAAGCTAGCAAGCACATCACGAAAAAAATTTGATCCGGGAGGGCTAAAACCTCGGCCCAGATGATCAACGAACACAATTACTTCTCCATCCTTGGGCTCAGGAGGATTTTCTGGACCAGGGGCTCTCCAGTGGATAACTTCCTTTTTTGCTAAAGCGCTAGTTGCGACACACCCGTTCAGTTGCTCTTCGATAACCCGGTAAGGAACCCAGTTGCAAGCATAAAAATACTTGGCCATTTTGTGCAACAACCTGAAGGAAGGTTTGTGCCGGTTTAAGATTCATAGTTGGCAAGCATAAAGTGTTACAGGTTAGACAGAAATTGTTAAAACATGCAAGATTGTTAAACCAGAGGTTGATGTTATCAGATTTATAAAGACAAGCGATTGGCGGTTTATGAGGGGACTAATGGTACCTGGCAGGTTATCGTTTTCTAAAGTTAAACCGCCTACGTTAGTATTGAAGGTACAGATCTAAAATGACTAAGTGATGGAAAAAATAGGTTTCACAAATTGGTATTACAAATCTGGATCTACCGCATGTCAGAAAATGGAAAAATATTCAGGGTTAAGTATTCTGGTACTTGGGTAGTTGAAGGATCCAGATGGGATTTTCTACTTAAATGAGATGCACTAATGGAAAGAAGGACTATGGCCATCGCTATACAGGTTGAATGTTGAGGTTTGAATCAAAGAACCACTCTGCACTGACGAATACAGATGAACGCTCAAACCCTAAAACCAGATCTATGGGGGAAGGAAAGAAGGCTTACTGATGCTCGTGGAATAATGAGAGGCGCTGCGATTCTCCGGTACGCTCGTGGTGATGCAAATGACGGAGGTGAGGTCGAGGATGAAGACTTGGCGGTATTGGCTGAGCTTGAGCGCTAGGTCGACGCGAGGAAGAAGATGAAGTGAAAGAGTACGAGGGGAAAAGTAAAAATGACCCCCGGTCCTATTTATAAGGAGAATGGATAAGTGGCAGGCACGGGAATCGAGGAGGTCGAAAAACGGATCTGTAGATATACAGACGCCTCGATTTTCGGAGATTCATTAAAGGAGAAGTATTAAAAGATTTGTGTTCTATATCAAATTAATGGCAGATGACGTCATGGCGGATTATCATGATCTTTGAAGATGACATCACGGCGAATTACAAGATTTTCACGAAGGTGTTGACAAAGGAATTCCCCAAAGTACTGAAGATTGACATGAACAAGTTCAAATCAATTTGGGGCCTAATGTTCGGGATATAACTACTAAGTATAAACCGCCCAGGAGGGGCCGGGTTATACTCATTATAAGTCATTCATATTGAAGCCCACGAAGACTGGCGCTTTACGAGGAGATCTAACATGAATCGCCATATGATGTGTAACTTGTGTTGTAAGATAGGAAAGGGTAGAAACTGAGCCGGACACGTATATGAGCCACGAGATTACAGAAACCGTCGAGGCCAACTGTGTATATAAAGGAACGACCACGTGGCGGTTCAAGGACAAGAAACAACAGATCGAGAGCCGAGCAAAGCGGATTCGCTCCTAGTCATCAAAACCCTAGCAATTCCACCACAACTGGATTAGGCTTTTACCTTCACCGCAAGGGGCCGAACCAGTATAAACTCCTTGCGTCCTTTGTCCCGCTTTAACCCCTTTAAGCTAACCCGTCGCGATGGCTCCACGACTAATTCCTCACATTAGGACATCTGCCGTGACAAAACCACGACATGCATGGTCTCGCGTTGATTCTTCTTCCAAAAAATCACATATATTCCAAAATAAATCTCCGCAAATTTTTATCCCATTTGGACTTCGTTTGATATGGATATTATGTGAAACAAAAAACATGCAACAAACAAGAACTGGCACTGGATCAATATGTTAGTCCCAAAAATAATTTAAAATATTGCCAAAAGTATGTGAAAGTTGTAAAATATTGGTATGAAACAATAAAAAATGATAGATACAACGGAGACGTGCAACATCACTACACCCACACATCAACAATCTACAACCTAAACATATAATCACATCTAAAGGATGCTAAACTTGTTGAGAAACGTAGTAGAAAACAAAAAAAAAATGTGCCTATGAAAGCACAACCTCTCTACTTGGTCGCAAGCGTGCATCCTTCATGACCAGCAGCTTCTCGCTGCCTAGTGCTAATAGTCGCCGGAGAATTAGGGAGAGTATATTAGAACCACACAGGCTTCTAATTATGAGGATTAGTCTATCTCTAATTAGTCCACTAGGACCAACTAGAAGAACTAGAGGAGACTTCAAAACTTGTGTATTCAAAGGGTGGAAATTCTCTAGTATATATAGGTTAGAGGGCAGAGGAGGGGCGCCACAAGGGGAGGGAAAGTACCTCCACCTTGGACGGTCAAGAGGGGGAGGAGTCTCACTCCAATTCGGCCTCCCTTCCCTTCCCAAGTGGGAAAAGGGGGCCACCTCCACTTGGGCTTGGTGGCCTAAGTTGCCTTTCACCACTAGGCCTTTTAAGGCCCATTGATATTTAATTAAATATAAAAGCCCTCTAGAAATTAGTAGAGCCTTTTATATATAATTTAACATCACCGGAAATATTTTCCACCTATATATTATTTATCAGTAATACCCGGTATTACCCGATACTCTTCGAAACGCTTCCGGATCCTCTCAAAAGTATTTTGAATATTTATGAAAAAATTCCACAAATATAGTATCATCACTCCCGCCCTACTAACACTCAGCAGATCATGATTGCCTTAAGCTTGTGACCCCGTAGGTTCGGTAACTCATAGACATGAATGAAACCCCTTTGTTCAATGACCGGTAGCGGAACTGTGGATGTCCATATCAATCCCTATGAGCACACAAATAATATTCAAGTGAACCTTTAGTTATTATGTGATGTTTCCTTTGCTTCACGATACTTCAAAAAACCCGGGATTCATCGATGTCCTCCCGAGTCGTCATATGCTCATTATACTGTTAGCCTCATTACCTGTTTTGTTCTTATTTCTTGTTATCGTGTTCCGGTACCCCCATGACGTAATCACCTATGTATGGACAGATGAAGATGGATGTTGTCACACTGAGAGGTCCCTAAGAATATCTCTCCATCGTCGGATGAGCAAATCCCACTCTCGAGCTATCTAATCTCTTGTCAAACTTTTCGATGAACCTGTAAGTTGTCGTTATGATCACTGTATTACAGGTGACGTTTGAGCAACCCCAACGATAAGAAGTGCCTATGATACTCTCTTGGTCTAAGGAGCAAAATCAAATGTTAACACTCTGTGTTATTACAATTGATTACAGACGATATTATCTCAACTCATAACAAACAAGTTTGAGTCGATTCAAGATGATCGTTCTTCTAATGTCGTAATCTCAATGTTTTTTTAGGACTATTGTTACACTTAACGATCCTAAGATCCGGAAAGCGGGACCACCAAAAACACTTGAGCTAGTCCTAGAGGCGAGACTAGGAACATTTATTTTATCCATTTATCATTTCACATGTACATATGAGTTTTACATTGAATCGCATATTCCAGATCATAGCAGTTATAGCATAAAATATAAGCACTTAATTATGAATATGGAAATATAATAATATAATATTATTGCCTCTAGTCCATATTTCCAACAAAACCACCCACTACAGAGGAGAGAACATATTCTAACATTTTTATATATAATTGTACATCAGCCAAAACAAGAAGCAAGTCTTAAGCTGAACGCAATAAAGGGCCACCCATTACTCGGGCAGAAACAAATCAGTGTCTTTGAGCAGAAAGATTCCATCAGTGCGCCCTTCTACAGACTTTGTTGCTACCCGAGATAGCCTCTTGAAAACCTCTAGCATTTTTTGCAGTCCTTTTTTTCCTATAGAATCACCCATGAATCCAACAAAGAACACAAGGTAAATATAACACCGACAGGACTTGAAAGGTAAATATAACACCGACAACAAAGAACATAATGTTGGTAAATATAATAAAGATGATTTTGCTTTGATCCATATATTTGTTTTTCAGGCTCTGTTAAATAATATAATAAAGATGATTGTGTGCTGAAGTTTATCCTTTAAAAAAACATATTTAATTACATTAGTACTCCTTCGGTAAAGAAATATAAAAGCGTTTAGATCACTAAAAACGCTTACATTTCTTTACGGAAGGAGTACGAACTACACCGTATAGTGAGTGCAGTGCAGGTCCGAGTCAGTGAGTCACCCACAGAACATGTAAAAATTGTGCTCAATCAATGAGTCGAGTGCTTGGGGCCGCACGTACCGGAAAGAGGAGATGCCAAAGAGAAGGGCTCGATCATAACCCGGTGGATACAAATCATACGTTCATGTGTCTTTGGGAAGTGGAGAAAAAAATTAAGTATAAACTACACTCTGCAAGAAAAAAAGCTGGATTACCATGCAAAAAAAAAAGAAAAAAAGCTGGACCTCGCTAAGTTCTCCTGACACTAGTGGTGCCAACTAGATTCAGGAATAAACAACCCACCACATACTCGATGAGACGATGACTCGATCACTAAAGTTTTTATTATATTATAATATCGTTTTACTACCTGCTTGTCAAACGGCAGCTGCGTCGAGAAGGCCCAGGCTGCACTGTAAAAAATAAAAATAATGCACGGTGTATAAACGCTGGGTTAAAAAGTGCTGGTGCAGATATCACAGCATCTGAAAGCTGAAGCAGAGATTACCTCAATCTGGAAAGGAAAAGGTTGCTCTGTCCACTGCTGTCGTTTTATTTTTGTTGCTTTCAAAAAGGAAAAAAGTGACGCAAAGTATATGTGCACAGGATCTTCTTTTCCCTGCCCGCTGCATCTGATCTGCCACCCCTAGCTTCAGTTGTAAGTAATGGTAAGAACAATATGAAAACAGCTAGGCGTAAAGAGAGAATTATTAGACGCTTTAAACGTAGAAGAATAGGCTACCGCAACCTTGGGTGTCCAGACTTCATGCTCCAGCTTGCTTCAATTATTCAGATGCTGCACTTGCACACATCGAAATTAATTAACCGCTGTAGCATTAGATTCCGGATGTTTTTCCCATCCTTGAAGGCTTGTAAACGTGTAGCTAGCTGCCCCTGTACAGATGAGTCGATGAGGTCGAATCTGCCTAAGAATGTTAGGTGCTAGCAGAATATATTCTTAATGACAAGTGTACTGGTAGAAGCAATAAGTTCTAGTTAAGCCAAGTTACCGGCATGGGTCCGGGGATCTTCTCTCAAAAGTCAGTAGCCTCAGTATTTTATCTGATCAAGGCAGTATCCTCTTGATGCTTCTGTTCGAGCCAATAAAATCCACCCTGTCGAGAAAAAGTATATGAAGACGTAGAACTACAACGGCTGACGGGGGCTGAAACATCATGGAATAGAAACCCATCATGAAGTTGGCTGGACAAGTATGTCGAGAGATGTGCCTTTCCTCGTAGTACAAGATCGCCATCCCATCCCTGCTCTCTCTTTTCCCATTTCAGTTCCTCTGTGGCAACAGAAAACAAAGATCCATATGTAGTAAATGTAGAATATACAGTACACTCGAGCGAGCCCTCCGTCGACGATGACTGCGTCGTCAAGTCGAGGGGCCATGGCGGTGGCGTCTTTCTTTACCAAAGCCAACTTTGTACTGCTCCTACTACCAGCGGTAGTGCCGTGCCACGCCTTATTGGTACCCTACCGATCTTAAAGGGTTCCACTATAGCCAGCCACTGCCATCTCCGCCCTTTAAAGTGCGCAGCCTGCCAGACTCGGCGGCCCTCTCCCAAAGCTAAAGAAACAAGGTAGTATAGCCAGCCATCAAGTACACCGCAGTGCTGCACCGAGCGGCTCTAGACTAGCGGAGTTGAGTGTCATCAGACAGCCACCACCTTCCAGTTCCAGCCATGGCCACGGCGTCGCCGTCGCGGATAGTGCCGGTGCTGCTGGCCCTCGTGGCCCTCTGCGCGGCGGCGGAGGCGGAGGCGGCAGCGAAGGTGCCGGCGATGTACGTGTTCGGGGACTCCACGGCCGACGTCGGCAGCAACAACTACCTGCCGGGCAGCGCGGTGCCGCGGGCCAACTTCCCGCACAACGGCGTCGACTTCCCCACCTCGCGCCCCACCGGCCGCTTCA
The DNA here is from genome assembly GCA_021605145.1 of Aegilops bicornis. NCBI lineage: Eukaryota > Viridiplantae > Streptophyta > Magnoliopsida > Poales > Poaceae > Aegilops > Aegilops bicornis. The sequence continues at coordinate 494,704,984 of CM038674.1, forward strand.
GCAATGGCTTCAACGGCATCGACTTCTTAGGTACGTGTGCGCGCGCGCGCCCTGAGAAATGTGCTCCGGCGGTCCGGCCTTTTCTGCATGTCTCTCTCGCAAGTCGCAACTAGTACCAACTAGCTTAGCTGCAGGCAGTGGCGAATCCAGAAAGAAATTGGAGGGCAGGCTCAAGTTAACCGCGAAAAAAACGAAACGTTTGCTTGAAGAAAAACAACATCGTGTCATAATCTTTTTGTCCAAATAAGCTGAGATTTTCCCAGAATATTACTGGAAACATGTAGTATTTACTTGATTTTTTCTGGATTTTTGAAAATATTATTTTTTGAACAAATTTTTGAATCTGATTAGCTAAATAGCCAATATCTCTTAGTCCATTTGTCCAAATGGGCCCAAACTTTCCCAGAATGCTACCGGAAACATGTAGTATTTGGTGGAATTTTTCTGAAATTTTTAAAAAATATTTAATTTTGAATATGCTCAACTAAATAGCCATTTTCTCATAGTCCATTTGGCCAAATATGCTCCAACTTTCTCAGAATACTACTGGAAACACATAGGATTTACTGGATTTTTTCTGAATTTTTTGAAGAATATGGAATTGTGAACTAAATATTTGGTATTGCCAATTTAAACAGACAATATCTGCCAAACTAGTGCTCAAAACATGAATTTTCAAGACAAATACTAGTAACATGTTTAACCATACCAGAAAGATCCATACAATTCACACAACAAGGCATCATAGTACTAGAGAAGCAACAAGAAAAGACAATGAGATGTTCCTTCTTACAAATGGTGCCCCCTTCACACAACGAGTATCTCCTGGTCTTGTTATGCTAGATTCTTGATGCAACCCCGTTCCAGCTGAAATCTTTCCATTCTCCATCAAATTTAACAATTCATCTTGGTGTTTGGCAAGTAATGCATCTTTCCTTTTACAAGATGAACACACTTGAGTCACTATCAAGGGAATATAGTTGAAGAAATCAGCATAGCAGGACTACATTGAGCAACCGTGACAACCACCAACTGTAACTGGTGAGCAAAGCAATGAACATAAAAAGCATATGGAGCTTCATCTCTAATCAATTTGTGCAAACCATTGAATTCCCCTCTCATATTGGAAGCACCATCATAACCCTGGCCACGTAGCCTAGAAAGTGACAAACCATGATATTCCAACACATCAACCAAAGCTTCTTTAATTCCAGCAGATGTACAATCTATGATGTGCTTAATTGCAAGGAATCTCTCTTGAGCACTCCATGATCATCTAGAAATCTACATGCATCAAGAAATCAGATTAGTAAACATCACTAGTACAATTGAGAAATTCTTTATTGAGAAATCAGATTAGGAAATCCATGGTATGCATTACCTCACAATCACCGCCATTTGCTCCTTTATTGAGCAATCTCTAGCCTCATCAATAAGTATTGAGAAATTCTTATCCCCAATGTCATTCTTAATAACTTTGGTTACCTCCATTGCTCGTTGATTGTTGAAATCATCACAATCTCCCTCAGCAATATTATGGTAACTAGATGGACCACCAACATGCTTTCTAAAATTACCTAGGGCTGTTTTCCAACGAGTGTAACCATCTTTTGTGAAAACATCATTTCCAAATCTAATGACTTGTGATGGTTTCTTGAAAAGAAAACAATGGAAGCAAAAGGCGGCCTCCTTTTCCACACTATATTCCAACCAATCATACGTGTCAAATCACGCGGGTTGAAAGGATCTTCAAATTTTACCATCCTTTGTCTTCTCGAAATTATGCCCAATAGCTTTATTTCGCCCTTTCAACAAATAAGCTCTTCTCACATCACTTCTAATTTCAGGAGCATAATCTTCTATTGGTATTATAAGTCCTGGATCTGAAATAATTTGACTTGGATGAAATTCTGGTATAGGTTGCCTTGGTTGGTTTGTACTCTCATCAATTGTGGTCTGATTCCTCTCAACATTTGGTGGTTCATTTGTAGGTTCATTTGTGGGTTTAGGAGGGATTATGCTCACAACAATTAAGCGGAGGGGGTTTGCAGTCGCATTGGTTGGGTTAAGTTCAGGTTCGACATCAGAGGGATTGGAGCAGGCCTTTGGGAAGGGGTTGAACTGCTTGCAAAAAACTATGCATATCCATAGTCTTTCTCTTCATTTTCAAATCTGCAAACAAATCAGAATCGGCACTAAATAAATTAACAGTTCATGAACTTGCCGACAAAACCTGTAATTGACACTAGACTAACTAATAGAGAAATCAACAGAAGCCAATAATTTAGAAATTAAACAACTGGATGCAGCGAGTAATGGGTAGGTCGCCAACGCCCATTATTATTGGCGAGCCGAATCGTAGCTCCGGCTGCCGGCGCCTCCGCTTCTCCAGCCAAGAGCCAGCGGGAGGTCGCCAACGCCTTCGCCGCTTGATGCTATTGGACGGACCGCTGCTTTGCACTGGATGAGCTCCGTGCGCGTCGTGGAGCCGCCTGCAAGAGGTGGGCGCGTCGTCGGCCGGATGGCGAGGCGGGGATGGCCAGAGGACGGGATGAGCGGAGGCTGCCGCTGCGTCCTGCGTGGGTGGGCGGCGGCGCGTAGGTTCGCTCGAACCAGGAGCACGGGAGAACGAGAGTGGAAGGAACGGGGCATACAGAGAACTGGTCGCTAGGTTTCCTCATGGGCTCTTGCCTGGGCGGTGGAGAAGTTGGGCCGGGCCGATGCAAACTAGTAGTAAATTTTTTTTTGCTTTTCGTGGAGGGCAGGCATCAGCCTGTTGAAGCCTGCCCACTGGACTCGCCTTTGGCTGCAGCTTACACCGGCTTGGAGTAACTTACGGTGTCGGCGCCATGTCTGCATAGCTGCCCAACTGGTGATCTGACATGCGTTTGAGCTTCTCTTTCTGCGTCTCACGATATACATCGCCTCTGAAATTGGTGTGCGCTATTTGGCGGACAAGAGCATGGATCGGCCGTTTCAGTTCATTGTGGACGACGAATCAAACGCGAAGTTGATGGGAAACAGAGGACTGAGAGAGGGTGCCAGACGGAACTGAATCTAGTGCCTCCGTCCGTTCCTAGCATGTGTGATCGTGAGCAAGTTCATTATATGTTTTTTCTTTGTCTAATTTGATCCGGTGGCATGATCCCTCATTTTAACATACAAGTAGAAAAAGGTTTCTTCCCGCTCAAAAAAGAAAGTAGAAAAAAGTTGAAGAACAAATGCGAGAGAAGTGGCATGCACGTAATCATTGTGACCGCGTCTCGCTTCCCGACGCGATGAAGAGGCAAGTCTCGCAGAGCGTGGCAGCGTTCCGCAGTGCAGTGGACCGCTCTTTCTTTTCGAGAGTGGATCGTTTGGCGCTTACCACTGACGAGTTTGCACAGGGCGCATAAATGAGACAGTCCGAGTACAGTCTTCAGCTTTTTTTTTTTTTCTTTTTGCGGGTGGAGCATCGTTCAGTGTAGGGCATGCACAAATTGCATTGTTTCAGTATTTGGCCTTTTTGGTTCAAGGATTTCCCCCCCTATTAAAGTCTATTTGGGCTTTACAAAATGGGTGTGGCTAGACTCAGTCAAGTGACACAACGTATAAAAAGAAGAAAGAAAAAATTGAAGGAAATTTTTACACAGATCTTTACTTAAGATCTAACGAATATAACATCCACAGTATGTCTCATTTGATTGAGATTTAGCAATCCCGTCACAAAATAACATTAAAAATTATATGGATTGATTTGCTGCACTGCAATGTCATTGGATTTTAGTAGCAAGAGGTAAGACCTTTGAAACAAAAAATCTCCGGTTTTGCTACTTTTTAAGGTTTTGCGTCAGTCACTTTTTTCTTCTTCCTTCCTTCTTCCCGAGCGCACGCATTGGGGAAGCTAGCCCTCGCCCAAGAAGATGCAGCCCCACTCTTTATTTTAGGGGAAGCAGCAACCCATTATCTATCTAAGGGGTGGGGAGGGAGTTGTTCACCGGTGCTGCGGGGCTTAGAGGTGGCCGGGGCGACGGCAGCACGGCGGTGGGGGTAGTTCGAGGGAAGGGTGAGGCGGCGGTAGCCGCTGGCCACGGGAGGCTGTGGCAGGCGGTTAGGGCTGGATCCAAGGGGGCTGCACGATTGAAAGAAGGAGGAGGACTAAGGAGATCTGGCCGTTCATCCCTGATCCGACGGCCAGTAGTAAAAGTGATTGATGCAAATTTATTACATGATGAGTAGACGATCCCAAAATTCTTGGAGTCAACAACTATGACAACCACTCAATCTCCACTGAAAACTCTGATGTTCTTATGGGTACAATTTCTAAAGTAGCATGTGTTTGGTATACGACTGGTGACCAAAATTCTCTGTGGACCTTGGCAGCTCTGAACATGGGATTCAAGCGCAGCCCCCCGCCGTTCCTCTCGGTGGCTAACAGAACCAACAGGCAGATCGTGCGAGGGCTGCTGGGAGCAAACTTCGCCTCCGCAGGATCAGGCATTCTTGACACGACGGTAAGACGCTACCCAAAGTTCATTGTTTTTGAGACAGCTCACCGTTCGGCGTGAATGGTAGACGCTATCCAAAGTTAGTGAACGTGCTGCGCTGTTAATTTACGAATGCCCAGTAACGTTCAAGCCATGATTCCGTGCAGGGGACTCCATCGTCTCGATGAGCAAGCAGGTCGAGCAGTTCGCCACCCTCCGATGCAACATCTCTGCGCGCATCGGCAAAGAGGCGGCCGACACCGTGCTGTCGAGGTCCCTGTTCGTCATCAGCACAGGCGGCAACGACATCTTCGCCTTCTTCTCAGCCAACAGCACGCCGACGGCCGCGCAGATGCAGATGTTCACCGCCAACCTCGTTTCGCAGTACAAAAATCATGTGAAGGTATATTTGTTTACCAGCCTCTTGTCACTACAGTACTTATTGTAGTATGGGGCTAAGATGTAAGATCGGCAGGCTCTGTTCGGCCTCGGGGCGAGGAAGTTGGCCGTGATCGACGTCCCGCCGATCGGTGCTGCCCCTACCCGAGAAGCCTGCACCCTCTCGGTGCCTGTATCGACGTCCTCAACGAGCTGACCCGTGGGCTCAACAAGGGCGTCAAGGACGCCATGCATGGCCTCAGCGTCAGCCTGGGTGGCCTCAAGTACTCCATCGGGAGCTCACACGCCGTCGTGCAGAGCATCATGAAGCACCCCCAAAGACTAGGTACATCAGCTTGATTTACCATACGAGAACTGGTCGTTACAAATGCGTTCGTCAGGCCAAAAGTTCAGACTTCAGAGGCTGATGGCGACTTTGGTTGTGCAGGGTTCAAGGAGGTGACCACGGCGTGCTGCGGCTCCGGCAAGTTCAACGGCAAGTCGGGCTGCACGCCCAACGCCACGCTGTGCGACAAGCGGCACGAGTACCTCTTCTGGGACCTGCTGCACCCGACGCACGCCACGTCCAAGCTCGCCGCCGCGGCCATCTACAACGGCTCGCTGCACTTCGCAGCGCCCGTAAATTTCAGGCAGCTAGCGGAGGACCAGTGCTAGACAGAGCACGCACAGGCCGCGTGCGCGGTCGCGTCTGCTGCGTTATTAGGTTTGGTTTACGTGTCTGTGATGGTGATGTTTGTGTGTAGGATATGTATATGCACAGTGATGTTCGTCTCTGGTTTCATTTGTGTATTATTAGGTGGGTGCCTGGCGTAGTGTGGAATCTAAAGATCAAAATGGTGCCATCTCTGTAATGCAGGTTAATTACTTCTCGAGGTTCGTATGTAGTACTGTATATCCGAATGAACTAAAATTTAATTAAATTTATTCTAGTATTTTTACATCATTTGTTTTTCCCCAATTACTTAACAGTGCGCGCGTGCTCGCTGGCTGAATCAAGCGCCCAGCTCCTGGCCGCACGATGGATCGTGTTGTCGCAAGTCCCACCTGCAGGTGCGACTTGGTCGGAGATGAGATTAGCTACACGACACGCTCTTTTTCTTAACCAATTTCTCCACCGCGGCGTTGTCTCCCCTGCCACTCCTCTCCTTCCCATCCTCCTCATGGCGCCGCCCTGCTCTTCCCCTTCTTCCCATGGCGCCGCCCTGATCAAATATGCTCTGGTGTGATCTATATGAAAAATAATATCATATACTCCATCTGTCTCATAATATAAGATGTTATTACAGCCAATGTAATATATTGGTTGTAATAACATCTTATATTATAGGACGAAGGTAGTACTTTTATAGTGAATAGTGCATGTGCCAGAAAGATGTGATTGTTTTGTAGCTAGAACAACGACGTATTTCATCATAAAAATTTACAGAGATGTATTATATATGTGAGAATAAGGTTTTTAGTTTTTTCTAAAACCCGGGCCCCATGGATCCCGGGATTAAAAAGCACTTTTCATATGTAATGAGAGTGGACTTCTTGCCCTAAACCACGTAGCAACTTGTTAAAAAATAGATATCATTTCTTTACTGGGCCGTGGATGACATTTCTGAAATCATGTGTTCAAACTTTTCTATCCTTGGCAATGCATTCATAAAACGTATCATAAGTTAAAATGGTATGATTTATCAAGATTTTATTACTATGTAATTTTTTTTCACTTGGAGATGTCGAGGTTCCGAGACCAACAGTTTTGTAGGGTGTGCAGCGGTGAATCAAGATGGTAAGATATGAGAAAGAGAGTTTACTCTAGGTTTAGGCCCTCCGGGAGGAGGTATGACCCTACTCTAACCTTTGGTGTTTGTACTGCTCGAGTGCTCATCCCCGATCCATAGGATTGCTGGGGATCGGTATCCTGGGTTACAAGCCCTCGCCCCGGCGACGAAGAGGAGGATGATGGTGGTAGGTGAGAACCCCAGCTCTAGGATGATCTAGAATGTGTTGGCCCCCTAAGAAGGTCATTGTCATATGCATTGCCCAATCATTATAGCTAGCATTTCATTATATGGCTTTCGAATTTTCCATTATAGATATTGCCACACTAGATCATTGCATATCCCGGTATACTGCCAGAGGCAACATATAGAGGGATCCTTTCATGTTCATAGAAAGACCTATGTTTGCATTTAGATGAAGTTGAATAAAATGTAGTGATCATTATAGCTGTTGCTTTTAGCTTGAGAGAAAATAAAGATCCAACAAAGAGAGACAAAGGATAAAAAAAGGTGTGCAAAGGTGGAACAAAAAGGTGTGAGAGAGAAGGAGCAACACCATTATCTTTTTAGAGTACACATATAACATGCTTCAAAGTAGCACTAAGTGTTCATGGTTGAAAATTTCCATAAGTGCTTCAAAGTAGCATAGCTTCATTGCATTTCATTGTTGATAGTCCATCAGTTTCATATATACTAGTGGAGAATTTCACATTATAGAACTTGGCTTATATATTTCATTGATGAGCCTCGGCAAATGAGCTCTAGGTCTTCGTGAGCAGGCAAGTTGGAGCCGCCCCCATTAGTTCATATGCAAGCTTTTCATTTATATATAGCTCTATGTGCATCATAGTTGCATGGCAATCCATACTACCACTACTAGGGAAAAGCCTATACACAAAGGTATAGCAGTAGCGCTGGTTAAAATAGGGCGCTACTGCTACTTTGTAGTAACGCGTTCCAGGAAAGCGCGCTATAGCTACAACTATAGCGATGGCGTGCAGCAACAAAAGTGCTAATCCCACCGTGTTGGCGGTAGGCTAGGAAAAGTAGTAGCGGTTCAAGACGAAGCGCCGCTACCACTATGGTCGTTGTTGCAGCTGCTTCACTGCGTAGAGCGCCATCGCTAAGAAAGAAAAGAAAAATGAAAAAAAATAGAAAAGTAAATGAAAATGAAAGAAGTAGGAAACAGAGAAATGAAAAAAAGAAAATGTAAGGATAAACAAAATAAATAACTGCTTCCTATAGCAGTAGCATTTTTTCCTAAAACGCGCTATAGCTAACTTAGCTATAGTGCGTTTCCTTAAGAGCGCTACTGCTAGTTCAACTTAACCACCCGCGGGCTCAAAATTTTGCTAAGTCCTCCTTTCACCCTGTTCCCCTAACTCCTCTATTGCCGCGGCCGAGCCCGAGCCTGCCCTCACCGCCGCCGCCCGAGGCCGCCATCAACCTCACCGCCGCAGCCTGCCGCCGCTCTCGACCTCACCGTCGCCGCCCTCGACCTCACCGCCCGCCACTTCGAGCCCGCCCAGGACCGCCGCGTCCCGATCCCGAGCCCACCCTCGCCGCCCCTACCTCCGTCGCCGAGCACCTCCCTGCCACCGTCTCTTCCATCTCTGTAAGCCCCCCACCCCTCTCTCTCTGCTTAGTTAGTAGATGTTTTTTAGTAGTAGTAGATGTTAATTTTGAAGGAAATATGCCCTAGAGGCAATAATAAAGTTATTATTTATTTCCTTATATCATGATAAATGTTTATTATTCATGCTATAATTGTATTAACCGAAAACATAATACATGTGTGAATACATAGACAAAGCAGTTGTCACTAGTATGCCTCTACTTGACTAGCTCGTTGATCAAAGATGGTTATGTTTCCTAGCCATAGACATGAGTTGTCATTTGATTAACGGGATCATATCATTAGGAGAATGATGTGATTGACATGACCCATTCCGTTAGCTTAGCACACGATTGTTTAGTATGTTGCTATTGCTTTCTTCATGACTTATACATGTTCCTATGACTATGAGATTATGCAACTCCGTTTACGGAGGAACACTTTGTGTGCTACTAAACGTCACAACATAACTGGGTGATTATAAAGGAGCTCTACAGGTGTCTCCGAAGGTACTTGTTGTGTTGGCGTATTTGAAATTAGGATTTGTCACTCCGATTGTCGGAGAGGTATCTCTGGCCCTCTCGGTAATGCACATCACTTAAGCCTTGCAAGCATTGCAACTAATGAGTTAGTTGCGGGATGATGTATTACAAGACGAGTAAAGAGACTTGCTTGCGTAACGGGATTGAACTAGGTATTGAGATACCGACGATCGAATCTCGGGCAAGTAACATACCGATGACAAAGGGAACAATGTATGTTGTTATGCGGTCTGACCGATAAAGATCTTCGTAGAATATGTAGGAGCCAATATGAGCATCCAGGTTCCGCTATTGGTTATTGACCGGAGACGTGTCTCGGTCATGTCTACATAGTTCTCGAACCCGTAGGGTCCGCACGCTTAACGTTTTGATGACAGTTATATTATGAGTTTATATGTTTTGATGTACCGAATGTTGTTCGGAGTCCCGGATGTGATCACGGACATGACGAGGAGTCTCGAAATGGTCGAGACATGAAGATTGATATATTGGAAGCCTATGTTTGGATATCAGAAGTGTTCCGGGTGAAATCTGGATTTTTTCGGAGTACCGGGAGGTTACCGGAACCCCGGAGGTAAATGGGCCTTAGTGGGCCTTTACGGAGAAGAGGAGAGGCGGCGAGGGCTGGGCCGCGCCTCCCCCTAGTCCGAATAGGACAGGAGAGGCGGCCTTCCTTCTCTCCTCCTCTTTCCCTCCCGAATCCTATTCCAACTAGGAAAGGGGGGAGTCCTACTCGGTGGGGAGTAGGACTCCTCTGGCCGCCTCCCCTTGGCCGCCGCACTTCTTGCTCCCTTTATATACGAGGCGGGGGGCACCTCTAGACACACAAGTTGATCAGTTGATCTCTCCCAACCGTGCGGTGCCCCTCCACCATAGTCCACCTCGATAATCAGAAGCGGTGCTTAGGCGAAGCCTGCGTCGATAGAACATCAACATCGTCACTACGCCGTCGTCTTGTGAAACTCTCCTCAACACTCGGCTGGATCGGAGTTCGAGGGACGCCATCGGGCTGAGCGTGTGTTGAACTCCGGAGGTGTCGTCGTTCGGTACTTGATCGGTCGGATCGTGAAGACGACGACTACATCAACCGTGTTGTGCTAACGCTTCGCTTTCGGGTCTCACGAGGGCGTAGACAACACTCTCCCATCTCGTTGCTATGCATCACCATGATCTTGCGTGTGCGTAGGATTTTTTTTGAAATTACTACGTTCCCCAACAAATTCAGGGTTCATAGATAATGATTTTTAGTAGTAGTAGTGATGGTACTAGTTAACTAGGGCAGTATAGTTAATAGTGGATGTTTTTTACTATTGTATAATGTAGTTTTTTTACTGTTTTTAGTAAGTGTTTAAAATAATTAGTAAGTAAATTAATAAACTAGTTGAACTAGTTTAGCTTTTAGTTGAACTAGTTTAGTAAGTAAATTAATAAACTAGTTGAACTAGTTGAATTAATAGAACTAATGTATTTTAGTAAGAAAATTAATATAACTAGTTGAACTAGTTTTCTTTTAGAAAAGAACTAGTTTTTTCTATTTATAGTAAGTTTATATTTAGTACGAACTAGTTGAATTAATAGAACTAGTTGAACATGTCATATTTGTTGTTATTTTTTAGTTTAAGCAATTATTCAGGATGTATTAGTGATAACTTATAGGGTTTTTGTTTTTGCGTAAATCAAGGAGCCCTCCATCATCCCCCGCCTCGTCCCCTCACATGACCCCTCCCACCTCGAGGTGAGACCAGCCAAATCTCCATGTAAATATGAGTCCTATAAGATATGATGTAGATAAAAACATGTATATCTTGTGTTGCTCAAATAGGATATGTGGTTGCCCAAGTGGCCGGTCATGTTCAGGTTACACCTCCGAGTGGCCTATGTTTTGCCGGAGTGTTGATTAATTTCCGTTCCGGCAAATTTCAGGCGCTCGATATGTCCTTTTTTAGCAAAGGTCATGCCGGATTTTTTCGTGAATTCTGGCATGACTTGTGCTAGAGTATGTAGGAAATATTCAGTGGCCTGGATTTTCTCAAAAAATAATTAAATGACATTTGGTTGCATCGATAGTCAACCCGTGATGAATAATAATGATCTAATTTAGGTTTTTAGTACATATATTTAATTGTACAAGCTTAATCTTTGAATTATGAACGTAGGAAATGTCGTACTCGGATGTTAAAGTCTCGGGAAGTGCAGCTGGTGCCACGACGATCGAGGTATAAAAGCGATGTGCCTCACATTTGAATGAAGATCGGCGCTTCAGCATTAAGCTCGAGGAGACCTTCGATGTTGAAATGGTACGCAACGACAACAAGTGTTTTTTCGTAATTAAGCACGACTTCAACTATTTCAACGTCTAATTTTCATCTTTTACAATTCGACTAGCTTATCCTATACCATGCAAGACGCTATGTCTTGCAGAAGATGGGTTTTGAAGACCATGAAATTTTTTAAACAAAGAAAATACACCTAAGGACCCATCATGATATGGATATTGAAGTAATCTGTACAATTCTCAGAGCATAACCCATTTTGGTTGCCAAAATTGGGAAGCACTTTGCAAGATGTATGGTTTTTATGAGGATATGATTGTCACCATGGATCTTGGTGATCCTGACATCGAGCAAGACAATATGGACATTTGGCTCCTTGTTGATACACTTCCGATTCTACCGCTATGTGAGTTTCTCAAACATAGTTATTAACTAATTTATATTGTTTATTTCAAAATAGTTGACAGCTTATTTCCATTGACAGCTTATTTTCATTCTTCAAAGAATGTGCAGAAGATGGTAGACAAAACCCACTACACCGATGGCTCCGAATTAACTTATAAGGAGAAAAATCATCTGATCGTATTTTGTACTGATCTTGAGAATTACAATACCTATTATCGAACTCCTCCAAATTATGGTGAATACGTACCACTAGTGCACGTGTTGGACCACGGTAACTTCTATGGAGATACCCTGGTAAGATTTTTTACTATTACGACACCCGTGCATCTTTTGCATACTTCTAAAACTAGTACATCATTGCTAACTACGAAATTATTACTATATTTTTCAACAGAAAATATGTATCAGAATGGGCGCCTTGGTGTTCTGAACATATAGCCAGGTCATCCTACGGATCTCACCTGTGCATATCGGATTTCTAAAATCGGTGAACACATGCTAATCAAAGAATGGAAAAAATGTTTGGACAGTCGTAAGGAGGTTCTTGGAAGCAATATTAAGCGAAAGGCAACAATTGGAGACAGAATAATCTCCATTCTCCATAATGGAGAGTCAGGGGCTATCTTGTTTTCTTGCTATTTTACCTTAGAGAATATAGTAGGTCCTAAGAGAATGTAGTAGGTCCTATGAGGTACAATATGTTTATTATGTGGTACAATGTGTTAGAGTTGATGATGAGGAGTAGTTGTGATTATGACTAGTGACCAACTTGCTATGTGATGTCTCATTGATGAAAACGATGATCATGAGGAGGTTTTATATGACAATGATGTATTATGATGATAAGTTGTTAATGATATGATGATGATGATATTTATTATATTATTGGGTGAAAGAACCGCGGATTAGTTTCAAGTGGATGTCCATCCACATGAAACTAGTCCACGGTTCTTTCAGCCTGTGATGTAATAACTCATTATAATGTAAAAACAATCTCCAAATTGCTGCTGTATAAAAACTTGTATAAAGGTGTATGAATACAACACGAAATAAAAGTAAAATATGAAATAATAGTAGTAGTGCGGGCTGGGAGAAGCGCTACTAGTAATTACCAGTAGCGCTCTTTGATGAAAGCGCTACTACTAAGTCGATATAGCAGTAGCGTGGGTTAACAGACGCTACTGCTAACCTTTAGCTGTAGCGCCTTACTAGTAGCGTTGTACCCAGCGCTACTGATAGGCATTATACCTGCGCTACTGCTAGGGTTTTTCCTAATAATGTACTTGCACAATATCGATCATGAGGTCTTCCTCTTGTCCTAATGGTCAACTGCGTTGTTGGAAGACTTTCTTCTTCTTCACTTATTTTAACTCCCAACGTTATTTTCTCTTTGCCTTGATTAGCGCTCAAATTCTGAATTTGTGAAGATTGTAAAATAGAGCAAACATACAATAAGTGATTGTATTCGGTCTTGTATTGAGGGTGGGCCTAGAAGTAATTGGCATGTTAATATACTTCGCCCGAATGATTATGAATATTTACCCAAGTAACTTTACATTATTTTCCCGGCGGACCGATGGGTTTTGGCGTGGGACTTGCCCGGCAGTCCGACATGGCGGACACGTACGTCCAGGCATCCTCGTATTCGCCCCTTACATGGGCTAGGTTTTGGGGGTGCAAGACAACCCAGGCGTTTGAGCTGCGTATAGGAGTCCGCTTGGATGGCAATTTCATTACCGAACAGTGACCAAGGAGACCTCCTAATTGGTGCCTTAAGCACCCAAAATCTCAGCACTCGCAGGACACCAGATGGGTCGCAACCTAACAACGCGAGTCACTCTGTTCGCTTGGATCATCCCCACCTTCGGTTTGATGCTGACTGTTAACTGATTAACCATCGACCATTGACTTTTGAGAAAAAACCATGTATCTGAAAAAATTCAAGAAATTGAAAAAAGTTCATAAATTCGGGAAAAAATACAAAATTGAAAAAAGTTCCTGAATTTTTAAAAAGTTTTCAAAATTAAAATTTTCATGAATTTGAAAAATTCTGCAATTTAAAAGAAGCTTATGAAATTGAAAAGTTCATGAATTTGAAAAGAAGGGCACAAATTTGAAAGAAGTTTGCAAATCTAAACATTTTGAGAAAAGTACTTGAGTCTAAAAAAGTTTGTGGATTTTAAATTGTTCGTGAATTGGCGAAAAGTCCTCAGGTTTGAAAATTATTCATGAATTTGAAAATTGTTTGTGGTTTTCAAAAAGTTCACGAAGTTGAAAAAGTTCATGAGTTTGATAATAAGTTTGTGGATTTTAGAAGATAAAACGAAAACAAAAAAAGGAACAGAAACTAGGGAAAAAAACCCGGCTAGAAGCTTTACAAAAGCGACAAAAAGTTTCACAAGACCGGAGGATGTAGCTTCCATAAGAAAAGGCAACCTACACGGGCCGGCCCATTTCCTACGTGCCCTTGAAGTGCGCCATTTCAGAGTGTCGGAGTTAATGGTGGAGGCCACTCGCAGCTGGGACCTTGATAGATTACGTGCAAACTTCCTTCCCATGGATGTTGAAGCTATACGATGCATTCCGATCAGCCATATGCAGCAGCCAGATTTCTGGGCTTGGCACTTTGAGAAACATGGACAGTTTTCAATCCGATCTGCTTATAGAATGATTATGGAAAAGAAGCGGAAGCGTGAAGCATGGATAGATAAGGCGCCACAAACCTCTAATAGAGAAGAAGAGCAAGCAGGTTGGAAGAGGCTCTGGGGTGTGCTATTGCCACTGAAACTGAAGATGTTTGCCTGGAGACTTGCACGTTCGTCTATACCTACAGGCGAGGTACGACATCATCACCATATGGCAACTACAGCGGCTTGTGTGTTCTGCGGCGCGGCAATTGATACTTGGAGGCATTCTCTCCTAGACTGTAATATGGCCCGAGCAGTCTGGGCTATTTCTGATCAGGAGTTGTACTCGTCCATCGTTATAGACGAAACACCGGATGCTAAGCTGTGGCTCTTTGAGCTGAGTAGAAATTTGGAGCCGGAAATTTTTGCACGGACGCTGGTGATTATGTGGGCAGTTTGGTGGGCAAGAAGAAAGGCGATCCATGAGGAGGAATTTCAAGATCCACTGTCTACGCATGCATTTGTCACAAGGTTTATGGCTGACGTAGTAGATGCACGAATAAGGAATCGTCAGTTGAAAACGGCCGGAGGAAGAATCCTTGTTCCTTCAATTTTCTGGACACCTCCTGCTACGGGCGTAGCCAAGATACATGCCGATGGTGGATTATCTAAAGATCGGCAAGTGGCAGCAGCAGCAGCTGTATGCCGCAACGACCAAGGCATCTTTCAAGGTGCTTCGGCTGTGGTGCAAGCTGAAATGACTGATCCCGAAGCCCTCGAAGCACAATCAATATGTGAAGCTATGGCTTTGGCTGCTGACCTACAGGTTTCTAGAGTGCTTATAATATCAGACTGCTTAAGTGTCATCAAGAACATTAACTCAGGCAACAGAATGACAGCTTATGGTGCTATCCTGAAAGAAGTAGATAGGCGGAAAGATAGCTTTCAGATGGTCAGTTTCGACCACGAACGACGAGAGTCAAATAGGGACGCTCACGCTTAGCTAAATATGCAGCCTCCCTGCGTGGGGGTAGACATGTCTGGTTCACAGAGCCTCCGGACCCGTTTTGTATCCCTATAAACATTAATATGCAATAAAGCTCTCCCGTTCCCTCAAAAAAAAATTCAGAGGTCGTGCGCCATTTGTAAAAACGCCTGCAAGTGACGCCTGAAGCGCCAAATACAAAGTGGGATGACCAGGTCAGAGGGATTTTGAGTGTCCTGTGGTAGTAGATGCTCTACCTAGTGCTAAATCCGAACGCAAGCTCCAAACGTGTCACTACAGTTACGCAGGCCATGCCGATTTGGTCCCATGCACCCAGCTGGTCCGTCCTAAGCCGCACCAGCTGTGAGTGTGTGGCTGCCGGGCGTCTCCGTCGCGGTTCCTCGTCTCTGGACTCCAGCCAGGGCACCCTTCTGCAGGCCCGGACTTGTTTAACAACGATCTCGAACAAAATTTGTTTAATTTCGTTTGAATATACGGCCGTGTTCTACAGCTTCAAACCTCCTTAAAAGATGCATAATGAGGACACGCAGTCAGCTGAAATTACAAGTAGACAACCCTCCAAAACACCAGCTAGCGGGCGATAAACTCGATGAAAACTTCTGGGTAAATTCTGCTCCCTGGAACCTATATATACCTCATGACGTACCATGAAACGTTCAGCACCTGAACACAGAGTCCCAGGCACAGCAAGCAGCGGAGCCTCCAGATGGCCAACCAAACCGCCTCATACGTGGTCGTGGCTCTGTGCCTGCTCGTGCTCGTGGCGAGGCACGCCGAGGGGAGGCAGCCCCGGCTCGTCCCCGCGATCTTCGTGTTCGGCGACTCCACCGTCGACGTCGGCAACAACAACTTCCTGGGCGGCACGCGCAAGGAGGGCAGGGCCAACTTCCCGCAGTACGGCGTGGACTTCCCGACCTACAAGCCCACCGGCCGGTTCAGCAATGGCTTCAACACGGCAGACCGGCTAGGTATATGTGCATTGCAGTTGTTCGATCGGCAGTCACTTCCTTCAGCACGAGTTCGATCGGCAATACTTAACAAATTACACCATTCCATGATGAACAGCTCAATTCCTTGGCTTCCCCCTGAGCCCGCCTGCCTACCTCTCCCTGACGAGGCGTACCATCAGATCACAGATGTTTAAGGGCCTCAACTTCGCTTCAGCGGGGTCCGGACTTGGGGATCACACCGGCCGCTCAGTGGTACTCTACATTGTTAGCCATTACGAATTAACTTTCATTTCAACGTCAACCGTATGACATGATGTGAACATTATGTGCAGGTTGGTGAAGTCATCCCGATGACCCAGCAGGTGGAGTCTTTCGCGACGGTTGTCAAGCACATGTACCAGAGTTCAGGCTCGAGGAGAACGGCCAGTCTCCTCTCCAAGTCCATCTTCTTCATCAGTACAGGCAGCAACGACATGTTCGAGTACTCTTTCTCCCGCAGCAACGACAGGAAGTTCTTGGCCAGTCTCGTCGCCGCCTACAAGGACTATCTGAAGGTAATCAATTCGTCTGCAGTTGTGTTCATCTCCACAGCATCAGACGAACCACAAGAACTGCAAACTGAACATGTATAATCCTGCGCAGGCACTGTACCATCTGGGCGCGAGAAAGTTCAGCATCGTCAGCATCCCGCCGCTGGGCTGCACTCCGTCGCAGAGGCTGCGCCGGCTGGAGCAGATGGGCACGCAGGGCTGCTTCGACCCACTCAACGATCTCTCCTCAGGTCATACCCGCTGCTGGCCGCGATGATGGAGGAGCTGGCCCACGAGCTGCCTGGCATGGCCTACTCCCTCGGAGACGCCTTCACCATGGTCTCCTTCGTCTTCGCCAACCCACAGACGCCCGACTGGAGTAAGCAAATCTCCTTGGCACGGCTCCTTGCCTGTGCAAATACCCCATGGATCCTTTCTAACTGTGATTTTGCGGGCCTGCCCTTGTAGGCTTCACGGAGCTTGAGGTGGCGTGCTGCGGCGAGGGGCCGTTCGGGGCATCAGGGTGTAACCAGACGGTCCCGCTGTGCGGCAACCGCGACAGCTACCTGTTCTGGGACGCCAACCACCCGACGCAGGCCGTGTCCACCATCGCCGCGGAGACGCTCTTCGCCGGCAACCACACGTTCGTCAACCCCATCAACGTCCTCCAACTGACCAAGCTGTGACCGTGCTCTGCTTGTGCGCAAAATTTATAGCGATATGTATTTTGCCTTCTCTATCTAAATAATAGTCACATAATATAGGGCTACAAGGTAATCAAGCGGTTATAAAACACTGTCTTTACCGACATGCACGGCGATAATACTTACCCCAATTCATCTATGTTTGGATTAGAAATCTCTTTTTATAAGGATTTGGAATTTGTACTGCAAATTTTATCGAGATATTTAAGTGGATTTGGAAGAGTCTCTCAATCAATCGATCGACATGCCTTGCTATACAAGAAATAGTAGTAAAACTAAGCCACCAATGACCATCAACACCGATTTGAGTTCGGCCTGGATATTCGGTGGTCCCATCGCTCCCTTTTTCTCGAGGGTTGACAACACCTTATTAACTCGCGGAAAAAAACACCTTATCTTTACCTAATAATATTAAAGCAAATTGGGTTTCTGCCGTACGTCGTTGGTATTTTGTAGAAAAGCCCTTGAATTTTCATGGAAATTGAACCCGCGGTACAATTTTAACTGTTGCTCGGAGGCGGTCAATAGGGAGCTCGCCCTCGAGGCGAGGAGGAGGCCGCCGCGATGCCGACACGGGCGGGCACGATGGCGACGACTCCGGCCAGATCCGGGCGCGGGAACGACAAAGGCAATGGAGGCCGGCCGGATCTGTAGGCCGCGGGGCGGTACGGTGCATAGGCCGGCGAGGGAGCTCCAGGTGCCCATGGGAGAGAGAGAGGTTAGAGGGAGACAAGAGGAAGGGGGAGCAGGGGGAAACGTGGCAGGGCTGCGGCGCTGCTCACCTGGGGAGGCGACAGCGCTTGGCTCCGGCGAGCGAAGCGACGGCGGGGCGGAGCATGCGCAAGCGTGGGGAGGCGCGGCGGCGAGGTTGGGCGCTGGTGAGGCACCTGTGTAAGAACTAGGGAAGAAGGGCAGGGAAAGCGTGCCCGCTCACCTGAGGCGGCGATGGCGCTCGGCTCCGGCGAGCGGCGCGCCGGCAGGGCGGAGCATGCGCAGGCGTGGGGAGGCGCGGCGGCGAGGTCGGGCGCTGGTGAGGCGCCTTCTCAGGTGAAAGAACTAGGGAAGAAGGGAAGGGAGAGCGTGCCCGGGAGACTGAGATAATTAAGGCAGAGGGTGAGGACACATAGGGGAAGCTTTGCAGGGGAAGAGAAGCAAGCTCGAGCTATGCCTGTGCGTGCGGGCTGGCAGAGCAACCGAGCAGGGCGGCCCGTCAGCAAGAAGGCAACAGCGGCGTGCAGCACCGCCCTTGGCCAAGGTGGCCACGGACCCGCGGTGAAGCCTTTGATGCGGTGGAGCTTGCACTGGTCATCCTTGATTTGACTCGCCGAAGGTGGAGCTTTGGGGATTAGGTGAGGCGACGGAGGTGGGTTGGGACTTGGGAGGCGACAAAGGTGGAGCAACCACCTCCATCTAGAAGCACTGAGGAGCGACGTGGTAGGAGGAACGGCAAGAGGCAAACGACGACGTGCACACGGGCATGGCGGCCAGGGGGATGGCAAAGAGGCAGACACCAAACACACGGCAGCACGGGGTCGCAGCCGGGCATCATCGGCGCTCGCCGCAACAAGCGCGGGGTCACAGCCGGGCATCATCGCCGCTCGCCGCAACAAGCGCGGGGTGACAGCCTGCTCTGCCATGTGCTACTTCAGTTACGAAAACCAGATAGAGATGAGAGAGATGGAGCGACAGAAAATAGAACGAGCGGTGGAGGGTGGAGAGGAAATGATAAGCTTTGAAGCGTGGCCTTCTCTGCTATAGCGAGGCGTACACGTGACAGGATGACTAATGGTGTACGTGCCGGCTGGAACACACAGCCAAAAGTTGTTCATCTCAGATTTTTTTTTAATCCTTTCCTGTTATAATTAAGAAAAGGATGCACAACACATACTTTATGGTTTTTTAACATAGTATAATTGAAACCACTCACAAACACGAATATATACTCATTTCTATGAACGTACACATGCACACGCTATCTTTATGAACACCTTCAGCAAGAGAAACGTCTTCCCCACTAAACGAACATCGATGAAAGTCTGAAATAAAATTAAAATAATGCGAGCCACAGTGTCAAGTGTAGGACTTGGATCCTGTGGGTTAGGATACCACTATCCTTATAACTATCCAACCACAGGTACTTCGCATTTTGAACCATACATCTATATGCGCACGAACGAGAGTATGGGAGAGACCCATGGGAGAAAGTATCATTTTTCTTTGCGTTTGGGCCAAGCCCAAATAGCGCAAAAAAACATTAGAAAAAAAGATAGATAATCTTCCAAATCAAATAATCTTCAGTGAAAACAGAAAACCTAAATAATCAAAATCTTTAGGATTCAAATCTTTTGATAATCTAAAAGATCCTTTAAATTAATTATTAAACTCTCAGAAATCACACTGTATGTTTCTCCCGCTAATAGAAAATTTCATGCAGCATTATTATTCCATCCGATGTCAGTGTAGAGCTGAAATATGCGCCAACAAAGGAAGTTGCGATAATTCTACACTTACGGGCAACATGACACGGAAATCACCTATGGACTCTTCTCCGCCAATCTCTTCCCACCCCTGATTTTCAGTGCGGGTCCCATCCCCTCCTGCTTTCCAATCAATGTTTAACAGCTTAGCCCGTAACAATATTTAGTAGGAATCAGGGTGTAAGTGTAGCATTTCTCAGGACATTGGGTTGGCCTTTTCACATCAACACTTCATGATCCAAAAAAAAAAATTTGCAACCCATGGGAAAACACGCGAATATGCATCTTATAGAGACGAGGGTAACCTTATTTCAACGCTTGTGAGAATTGGATATATGTGGTGTGTAATGTCACATGAAGTAGGTTTTGTGATTCTTTTGCACATCAACATAGGACGTTGCACACTGATTTAAATGCATGGTAAAGGAGGACGTTACCAGGATTGTGGGGGTAATTATGCAGCTTGACATGCAAGATAAATGATAGGAAGTATAGTAGGAGTTCCCGTAATAAAAGGAGACGACGTTGCACAGTGATTTAAATACATGGTAAAGGACGACATTGCCGGGGTTAAAAAAGGAGGACCTTGCCATTGGCATTAATATTCCTTACTAAATTTACGTGAATTTTATTTTCTGCTCAAACACACGATTTACCTTTTATTAGTTATTTAAATTTCATTACCTTTAATGATCTTTATATTGTCATGATGTTATGAAGAAATCAAAGTTTTTCCATAAAAGATGTTGTCAATCAGCCGAATTGTACCTCATGTTCTAAGCTCTGTGTGGTGATATTCAATTGATACATCGTTCTTCATGAGCGTCTGTTGTCCCATCACATGGTTTCTTGACCCGGCCAACCTTTGTTCATAGGAACTAGAATTATTTCTCCGGACGTTGCCATCAACATTAATATTCCTGACTAAATTTGCCTTAATTTTATTTTTCATTGAAACACACTATGTAATTTTTGTAATTATTACATTTTATTACTTTTGATGTTCTTTATATTTTCATGATATTATTAATACATCAAACGTTTTTTTGTAAAAAAGCATTGTCAATCAGATCAATTTAATCTGAATCGTACTCCATGTCCTAAGATCCATGTCGTGAACTCGTGATCCTCAAATGATACATATGTTTTTCGAGATAAGAACCGTTGTCCCCTGACATAGTTCCTTGACCCGGTCAATCATGGTTCATAGGAACCGAATTTTTTTCCGTTGCAACGCACGGGCATTTGTGCTAGTTAACTCAAACGTTTTGAGGAATACAAATAATCTCTGGCCTATTAACCAGCCCCAAATGTCGACCATAAGGTAATGTAGTCGCAGCCTTCGCCAGGCTGTGAGCTTCTAAGTTCATGCTTCTCCTCTCATGGGCAATCTCAGCGGATGCAAAACCTTTATCTTCTCCTTTACTTCTTGAATGATACTCTCTCTGTAAAGAAATATAAAAGCGTTTATATCACTACTTTAATGATCTAAACACTCATATATTTTTTTACGAAGGGAGTAGTCGTAGAAGTTCCAAAGTATTCACCCTTCAAATAGCTCATCGGTAGCAACAACAGTTTTAGTACAAGCAAGGTCCATAGCCAGGGACAGAGCTTCATTGCTTGCCATCAGCCTCGAGAATCTTCGGCAATATTAGATCCGGACTACGATTGCTGATGCCCACCAAATCAGCCAGTTTCATCTCGGCATAACGCAACGAGAGCACCCCTATCTTCATGACGGCCGAGGGTGGCGCAATCCACCCCACTTCAGTTTGAGGAACTTGAAGTCTCACTTGTGCCCTTCTTGAAACTTCGGCTCGATTATCTAGGTAATTCTTTGATGAACCTGAACGTTGTGAGAGGAGACTGGTATTGCTTTTCTTCGTGCCCACCATAGCTTCGCATCATCATGTCTACACACAATTATGAGCTCCACCAGATCCTCATCTAACAAGTGACCACACATATTTCGCCATTGTGCACTGTATCAACGCATGGTTCCACGTAGCCTCTGCCGAACTGCACATCAGACACAAGCTACTTTTTTCCAATTATTTTCCACGTGCCCTCTGCCGAACTGCACATCAGACACAAGCTACTTTTTTCCAATTATTTACCTCGTCATCCACGCAGCCCATTTGCCTGTCTTGCATTAAGAGAGACAGACGGAACTCTCGCAGCGAGTGACTAGCCGACTACAGTATTGAGCCGGCATATTAGCGCACATTCTCGAAAAAATAGAGTAAAAAACGATGCGCTCGCAAAGGATCGATCCTGGGACCTCCTTGCTTCGTCAAGGCACTATTAGCCACTGCGCTAGCTAGGGCGCGACTTACTAGAAGGAAAAAAGAGACGATTTTTCACACTGGTCCATTTTCTTTTCCCTGTTTTTACTGGGTTTTTCTGTTTTTTTCCTTCATTTATATTCAGTTATCTCCGGGGGTTTATTTCTCCCCCCTTTTCTTTTGTTTTCTTGTTTGCTTTTCTTATTTATTCTCCATTTTTTATTCTTTTATTTGTTCATTGTTTTTATCTTTTTCGTTTTCTTACACATTTTCCTTGTTTTATAGTTTGGCTTTTTGTTTTTTTGGTTTTCAATGCTTTTTTGGTTTTGTTTTTTTGGTTTTCAATGCTTTTCTGGATTTGTTACTTTGGTTTTACTTTTCATTTTCATTTTTCTTTCATTTATTTTGTTTCCTTTTTCTGTTTTCACATTTCTAGTTTTCTTTGTTTCTTCCGGTTTTCATTCTATTTTGAAAAAAGTTCATTGATTTTGAGAAAA
Source organism: Aegilops bicornis (assembly GCA_021605145.1). Lineage (NCBI taxonomy): Eukaryota > Viridiplantae > Streptophyta > Magnoliopsida > Poales > Poaceae > Aegilops > Aegilops bicornis. The sequence goes on from CM038674.1 coordinate 494,727,532, forward strand.
AGTTCATCAATTTTCAAAAAAGTTCATCGATTTTCAAAAGGAATTCATTGGTTTTGAAAATATTACAGAAAACAATACGCTAAAGCTAGATAATGGGCCGGCCCTGTCCATCGCTCGCTCGGCCGTCCTTGTGGGTTTGATCGACCCTTTGACACACAATGCCTCATATAAGAAACTAGAGGATACCCCACGCGTTGCTGCGGGAATTGGTTGATGCAACCTTGTATTAATAAATGAGAACAAAAATAAAAAAACATATAACTTGTTATATTTGATTATGTATAGTTGTAACAATATTTATTGAAAGAGGTTGAGTAATTAAAAGGAAAACAACATGTTGAATATTATGGTGGGTCTTGCCACATGCATGATTGACAATTGTATGATGAGGTGGCATGTTTGCATGATATATAAGATATTTGACATGAAGACAATATAACCATTGTACTATAAAAGCAAGATGAGATGAATTGTACAAAAAATAATGTCCTTTGCACATATTAGGGAATACATCACCTGAGAGTGTGTTCTGCAGCCCCGGGGGATGAAAGACTTTCCATTGGCCTTGATAGACACACACAGTAGGCATAACAAAGAAGGAACGCCAGAAGAGTACATAAATATGAAAATAACAGAGAAGGTGAGCAGCACAAAAGCTGAAACCTTACGTGGGTCATAGAGAAGATTTCTTTTGCTTAGGAAGAGTACGCCAAATATTTATGCGACATTTGAAAATAGAAATCGACTGGAGCGGCAAAGCACACTTGCAATACATGAATCTAGCCACGGAGAAAAACATGAACACCCACGCGCTTTTGTTTGAACATCTGAACTTCCGAAGGCTTGATAAAAAATAGATGGCTCTTTAGCTCTTATAATTGAAAGGCAACTGTGGTGTAGACCAAAAGATAGAAACAAAATAATTAGTGGCATCGAAGCAGTCTCTATGCATTGTAAATGTAATCTGGTCAGGTTGTGTGATAGATGAAGAAAAGGGTTCAACATTGAAAGATATACTACCTTCATTCCGAAATATAAGATGTTTTAGATATTTTAATGAACAATTAAATATGTACTACGTACGGACTGAAATGAACAATTTCTTATAATTTGTAACGGAGGATGTAACTGATTAGAAGATAGAAAAACAACTACTCCAACATTAGTTTCTTGCGTACACTTACCAGGACACACATGTTAATATCCCTTGTTTGCAACCCATATCTAATATGTCCTGCAAGCAAAATAGCAAATCAGTGGTAGGAACGACACACCAGACCGCATAAACAATTCAGGCATACCTGATATAGTCTAATGTCCTGAGAAGACTTCCCACTGCGTTGACTTGAATCTATATACATACAGATAACAGGAGTAATCTAATGTCGCACGACCAATTTTCAGTAGTGGCATTTTACATACTTGGATTTCCTTGAAGTGCCTCCAATCTGTGATGTCAGTGATTAGTCCTGTCCTGACATTCGTTTTGTTGCTGGTAAGTCTGAGTGGTGCTTGGTCTCGATTTATTTTTCTTACACCGGCTTCGCTTCTTGGTGTCTACGTGAGAATCTGTCTTTTGTGTCGTTCCTACCAATTTGAGTGAATTCAGAGATCAAACTGTGGCACCAGAAGACAACTATAATAAAATCAGCATACTGAATATAGACATGACATAAAGAATCAACAGGTAGAGGGCGACATGCATTAGGGGGAACTCTATAATGACCTTATTTGGCGAGCCGTCGGCGCCGGCAAGGGCTGGAGATTAGTTCCATCCAGCACGCGGGTAGTACCCGGCAATGAGAGTGGATGAAACAGGCCAGCAAATCTGTCCCGTCGGGCGAAAACCTGCTAAATCAGAAACTGAAAGATACTCATCGAGCTTTCGTAGAACGGGGAGGGGATTGAGAACGGAGCGCACTGCCTACCAGGATCCCAGCTATGGTGGAGGTGACAGGAACAACACAATTGAGGAGGGGTACGGCTGAGATTCAGGTCAGAGCAGGGGCACTGCCTCCCAGCTACTGTGGAGACGGCGGGGACATCGCAGCTGTACAGCTTTAAGGGCAGAGAAAGTGTTGGGATTGTTCCATCAGTTACTGCAATTTGGAGGAGACGAAGAGGAAAGGAATTAATCAATGCGATGCATGAGACAGGAGAAACCTGGGACCAAGAGGAATCTAATGGAGGAGATGAATAGACTGTGATGCTTAGGATAGGAAGGCGAGACAACTCCGTGGAGGGAAGGTAATGAGTTTCTTTGCGTCGCTCGGCAGAACAGAAAGGAAAATTAAATTGAAAAGGTATGATGACGAAGCTTGGCTGCATGATGTGGACCAATCAGAAGCTTGCTGATGTGTATAGCTTGCATGTATAGAGAAATAGGTTAGTGGGGATCATCTATTTAATTATTACTAGTAAACGTGTACGTGCAACACACGTCTCAATCAAACCACATCAAATTTATGTGGGTATAAGTTTTTTTAATCCATTCTTTAGGAAGACCCCTTATTTATGAACAAAAGGAGAAGTACAACCCCATCAATTATCTTTTGAGGATGCCATGTGTAGTTCAAGAAGACCATGACGAAATCATAACTATATAAAAAATGTCCCAAATCAATGGCAATCGACTGGATGAACACCTCCAGTGCTCATATAAGGGCGTAGCCTATTTAGTCTATTGTATAGTAAAAATGGAATCAAATATCCGATGAACATTCCAGAATGCTTATTTCCTTGGGTGAACTTCAAAGAGCATAGAAACATTGTCCACGTGAACGTGGTGTCTATGAAAAGTTGGAACAAAGATACCAAAAAATAGCAGTCTTTGAAGAACTGAATTAGTTTCCCTCTTGGATTTGGGCTGCTTGTTATCTTCATAATTTGAAGGCTCGACGGTGGCCGTAAAACCACCCATGGGAGTAATAATGACTGTGAGCCAGAAGAGTCGGACAGTTTTCAGTCTCTCCTGGAGTGGAACTATAGTTTAGACATACATTATCTATTGTGTATATAGTTGCAGAACATCTAGAAGCTAAAAATAATCAATAAAGCATTAGATTCATGGTAAGGAATGGAGAGAGGGAATTTAACATTTTCTCTATGACATGGATGTCATGCAAGCAACCCTTTCTCTACCCTAAGCTTAGTTCTGACATGAGTTAAGCATGTCACCATGCTTCAACATCTTAGCAGTGCAGAAAGGCTACTATTCTAGAATGGTTAGAATATAAGGAAATTGGGCATGAGCACATAAAGGGCTATAAATATTATTGTTTCATAAAGCTAACCAGGACTGAAAAAGAACAAACACAAAATTTAGGATGCCAAAGCCATACAAAGACCTTCCTAACTTTGATGAATATACCCTCAGGAGAAGAAATCACACTAAATTAACAACGGATATATAAATAAGTTTAAAAGGCTAAAATGAAGGAAATGCCTAATGTCATGGCGCCTTTAGTTATTCATGTGCATATCCAATAGTAAGCATGATCTAATGAGAGAAGAAAAGTTTCAAAATTATCAGTTGATACAAAATGTGCAGCAAGAATATATATTTGATAAACTATTCAACAGTAAGTATGATGCATCTTATTAAAGGAAAAGCAAGTAAAAAAATCCTGGTAAATTTAAGAAGAGAGATGTAGCTAAGCTGTGTAGAAAGATCTTACCAGCGCTTGCAAAGGAGTCGATTGCAGTAGCAGTTAAAAGACATGATGCACTGATGATCTCCATCTGCTCATGACTTGAAACCAGCGGCAGAGTATACGGATGAAGTTATCATCAAAGCATGGTTTCAAAACTTGACTACAAGAAAATGGAAGTGATAAGAAATCAATACTAACTTGAGCAACGAACTGGAATACATATATATGTATATAATCATCACAACAGTATTCTTCCTGTAGTCACTGCTATCTGACGATTCGCCGCTTCTTCCCGCCGCCGTCGCCTCCCCGGCCGAACCCACAACCATTCATATCCCTTTTCACATTAATTATCCCTGATGTTGTTCTACAAAGATGACCACAAATTCTGAATATCCCTTCCCCACTACAGTAATTAAGCGCCAAATCAATTATTTCTTCTCATAGCTTTTCAGAAATACAACAAAATCCGAGAACGGTTAATATTGAATACATAGAAATCACCAAAGAACGCAAGAGTGGCAGAAGGGGGTGATGTAACCTTCCATCCGATGGAGAAGCCGAGGCATCGCATTAACGGTGGCGCTGCCGCCCAGCAGAGGGCGCAGAGCGTTACCACTTCTCCTCACACGCTCATAGCGACCTATCCTATTGGCGCTTCTCCTCTTCGCCTCCATCATTGCCGGAGCAGGCAAGGGAGAAGGGCTGGGTTCCTCGGCCGCCACAATTAGGACTTAAAAGCTCAGAGAAATGCACTCAAGCATTAAAATGAAAGAGGCTCACCTGGCATAAAATTCACAAACATCTGTTTTGAAGGCTGCATATTCTACCAACTTCCTGTTAGAAACAAAACAATAGTTTGATATGAGGGAAACTTTGTATGAAATATTTCCAGTATATGTTTACGGAAATCACGTGGCCAAAATAAATCTTAGCTTTCTTACATGACAGAAAATAACATATCCAGAAACAACATGAGGGAGAGGAGTTTATCCTTCACTATGTCATATATATTACCTTGATTCACCTCATATGCAGCCTTCCTAGATTTTCCATCAAACACCCTTGTCGACATGACACATAAAACATCTTCAGAAACAACATGAGAGAGAGAGAGGTGGTTAAGTTAGCAAATGGTAATAAGAAGGGTAAATCAAGAATCAATGTAGATGAACTGCAGCAGCATCAATCGTTCTGCTTTAACATTACAGTCAACAAAAACAAAAGACTTAACTCAAGAATCCTATTTACCTTCCTATGAGCATGCTTCTACACAGGAAGTTAGTAGAATATGCAGCCTTCAAAGCAGATGGAAATAAACGTGCAGATTTTGAACAAATCATACAAAGTACACTCTGGAACTATGTCACACTGAAATCTGCAACTGCATATGGAAATAAGGTCACTCTAATCAGGGTACTGAATTTTGACATCGACACACCATAAATGGACAAAGTACCTTCACAGGAGTACTTTCAGTGAACATGCATCTGTCGTATAATAATGTGAACAAAAGCAATTTTAGTGATCGAATGATGAAAGACCCATAACAGGGTCCGGTGTAACATTACCTCTGAACCGTAGGCGCTGTGAGTAGATCGTAGTGGAGAAGGTGTCTTCGTGCTCGGGCAATACATCGCTTCTGGTTGTATTCCGCTCTCTTCTCATCAGACATTCGTGCAAACCAATTTTGACCACTTTTTGGTGTTTGTTCTTGCAGTTTTTCACCCGCTTGATTTGCATTCACATGAGTAGGCGTATTTGTCAGATCTTTAAACGGGGAACGTTCCCCTGATCCTAATGGGGATGCAGGTGGATGATGATCCTTCATCCGTGGCATGTCAAAAAAATAGGGAACATTTGAAATCAGTACAAGCACATAATGATGCTACACCTCTGGATAAATTTAATACAAAGGGATGTGACTGAATTTTTAAATGTTGGAGAAAGTACACATGGATCTTAACTGAAGGTATGCTAAGTTCTCATCTAATATTGAGAAGCTGAATTTTTAAATGTTGCAAACAAGTAACCCTAGAATCTCAAGTCTTGCTTGGATTCAGTGCAAAAAAGTAAGCTCTCAAGTCTTGCCTGGATTCAGTGAAACAAGAAAGGTTTTTGTTTATAAAAAGGTACATCTAAAAAGGTGACAAAAAGGACCTTAGCTGCAGCAAATGTTGATGACTGCCAATGGTCTAAACCAGTAGAAATAAACTATCTGTTGTTAGGGAGAAGGCAAATAAAGAACATATGAATAATCTTAGTGAGATTGCCTGAATTTCAGATATTAGTAGATCATTGAAAACATCCTCGAAAAGTTCACAAGGTATTTTTCTTGCCACTTGAGCAGTCCGTCGTGGTATTGCGGGAAAGTGCAGATTCCAGACAACATTTAAAAGGCAATTTCAGCAACACAATGAATTTTGCAACTATATTAAGAGCTTATTAAAATAACTCAAAAATCAGACTGTAACCCTTTTAATGCTGCGTTTGGCATTGTCGTGGATCATGATAATTCACCTTTACCGCTAGTTCCATGGCTATTATCCCACAACAATGCTACTTTCGCATTGCGGTGTATGCAGAACATCGTGCACTAAAACGACCACTCTCGCCATGAACTATATGATTATACAGAAAGAGAAGAATCACACGATCAATTTGTCTTGCGTGGAAGGATCATATACTGGGCCTCATATACCAGGTACTAAATTGACTTTCCTAATGTTACGGACACATTGACGTTATGATTATTTTTGTACACACGCTATCTTCTATATCATTGTGTAGTCATTTCATGAAACAAAAATGTAGAAGTAGATTGTATTAGCTTTGTCTCATTGCATTAATGACATGTATCTGTATGTGCGTAGGTATCAAATCAACCGATCTCTGATTGCATAAGTAACAAACTTGTGGAATGCACGTGTAGCCCAATATAAGCTAGTTTGGCTAGATCTCTATCGACCCGAATTTAGCAGAAGTTATGATCACACAAAAAACATTTTAGAGTCCGAACAAAAACAATAAGCGACCCAATGCTAATCTGATGGCTAAGGCAAGCGTATGTAGAGTCTAAATCTGAAAATCTAATCCAACTTACCATTACCAATTAAATCAAAAGAATAAAGAATGAGACATTGCAAAATCTAATCCAACTTACCACTACCAATTAAATCAAAAGAACGAAGAATGAGACATTGCACATGCAAGAATGGTTGGTTCCAGAATCTACAAATGTAGACATATATGGAAAGGAAAGCTGCTAGCACAACATGAAGCAACGCTGGTGAAAATTTCATACCCATATTCAAAGAGTGGAAATTTCTATTCAAATTCAGACCTATATTCAAAGAGTGGAAATTTCTTATAATCAAGTCAGCAATGAAATTTCTCTTGTGTGGAAGGAACATATAATGGACCTCATATAATGGACCTCATGAGATACCGAGAGAACAGAATCACAAGCATCAATTTGGAGGATCAGAGAGATACAGAGAGATAGAGGGTGAAAGTTACCTGGCTTGATGGCGAGGGCCTCACCGTATAGATGGCCAGCGTCGAAGTGGGGGATAAGAGAGTCGGCGGCGACGGAAGCCGAGTTGAGCGGCGCCGACGGAGGAGCGGAGGGTCGGCGGCAGATGCCGACTTGACGGGCGGCGACGGGCGATTGGAGCGGCGGCAGCCCATGCTGGCACGTCCGTTGGGCAGCACAGAAGGAGTGGGCGGCAGAGGCTTACTGGAGCGGGCGGCGACGGGCGACTGGAGCGGCGGCGGAGTGGAGTATCGACAGGCGGTGGCGGCAGCCCGTGTTGGCGCAGCCGTTCAGCAGCACAGAAGGAGCGGGCGGCTCACAAGAGGAGAGGATGGCGGAGTGGCGGCGGCCAAGCTGCGGCTCCGGAGGCGGCGAAGGGCGCGGCGGTGCGGCTCCCGCGGCTGGGGAGGCGGCGACCCGCGGCGGGGGCGGGCTCCCGGCGACCTGCGGCGGCTTCCCGTGGCGGCGCGAGGCGGCGGTGAAGGGTGCGGCTTCCCGTGGATCGGCGCCAGGCTGCGGGAGGAGGAGGAGGTCGTGCGGGAGGAGAAGGTAGAGGTCGTGCGGGCGACCGGTTTTCTTAGTGCGGGGCAGATTAGCTATCGGTGGTTGGTAGCGTTAAACACAGAAGGATTAAGAGTCATTAGATTTTGATGATGAATGGATGTGATTGTTTGGATCTGTCCCTCTCTTTCTTTTATAGTGGTAGTAGATAGATAGATTTGCTCTTTAAAGGCTTGGGAGCTGCAATACGGAAAACCCAATATGAAGCTTATTACGTCAAGTTGTCGTGCAAACGCACAGACCAAGCGACACGAGCAACTAAATGGGCCGCCCCATTGCGCATTTCCCTGATCCTGGTTTTGGGAACCTTCTAGAAGTTTCCCAACCAGTCCAGGTCTGCTTTTTTTCTTTTCCCCTGCTGTTTATTTGATGGTTTTCTTCATTTTTTTCCTTACAATTTTAGTTTTACATTTTTTGTTTTTCTTTTTTCTTGATTTTTTATCTGTTTCTTTTTTCATTATCATTTTTACTTTTTCGTTTCCTTTTCAATTTTTATAAATTGAATTTTCAACAACAATTCAAATCTTCAAAACATGTTCAGAATTTAATTGTTCCCTTATATTCAAAAAATGTTCGAGAATTTCAATTGTTCATGTTTTAAATGCACTTTCAGAATTTTGGGAAAAATCAAAAAAGTTTGGTATTTAAAAAAATCGTGTTTAAAAAATGCTTGAAATTTTGAATACAAAAATTTCTCAGGGTTTTAAATTTTTGTTTACGTCTTAGTTAAATGTTTGGAATTTGAAAATTGTTCACATTTTTTTCAGAAAAATGCTCAAATATTCAAAAATTGTTTGATCATTTCAAAAATTGTTCGTTTAGTCCCCCTTTTTAGTAGCATTCAGTATTTCAAAATGTGTTCACTTTTTTTAAGTACAGATTTTCAAAATTTGTTCGAAATTTTAAAAAATCACGTTTACAAAGTTTGTTCTAGTTTCTAAAAAATGTTCGGAATTTTTTCGAAAACTCTTTCTAGTTTTAAATTCTGTTTGTGTAAGTCAAAAGCAATATCGAAATCTGAAATCTTCCAAATAATTGTTCATGTTTTCTAAAATGTGTTCAAGAAATTGAAAATCCGTAAGCCACAGTAATATATGATCCTGCAGATAATATCACACTTTATTGACTTTAAAAACATATGCACGCAGTTACCTTCCACAAGCACGCATTTGGTGTGGTGGCTAGCATCGTGCTCGGTAACCTTTATAGCGCGAGTTCGATCCTTTGCAACTGCATTTCAATTTTCATTTAGAGTTTTCCCTGCGCTATACATGGGCCGGCCCAGTCGGGGTACTCCTGTGTGGGAGGCCGACTATTTGCCGCAACGAGCGGCGTATACTTAAAGTCAGGGATCTGGCGCTCGCTGCCGCGCCCGAAGGGCTGGCCCACAACCATGCAGTACAGCGAAAATGAATTTATTGCGCCAAAAACCACCCTAAAAAGCTGCTCCCACGAGCAACCGAGCTCACATCATTTACTTCAAATGCAGATTGCCTAACCACTACAACTAGTAGGCGCTAGTGAAAACTTTCAGCATGAGTAGCTTAAGAACAATTGTAGCCGCCCTATTTATTGCACATATATATTAAAAAGGTGATCTTTTTCAATAACAAATATGTTAACAAAATTTCAAAGTTCACATATTTAAAAAAACATAAATTAGAAAAATATTATGTACTCAAAAAGTGCATGGATTATAAAAAAATCATCGATTTTGAAAAAAGTTCATTGGTTTTGAGAAAAAGTTCATCAATTTTCAAAAAAGTTCATCAATTTTCAAAAGGAATTCATTGGTTTTGAAAAAATTTCATAGATTTTCCAAATAAGTTCACAAATTTGAAAAAGGTTCATCATTTTTCCAAAATAGTTCATCGATTTTGAAAAAAAAACTTCATCAATTCTGAAAAGTTCATCGATTTGAAAAAAGTTCACAAATTGGGAACAAAAGTTCATCGATTTTGAAAAAACAACAACAACCTGAAACAAGTTCACGGATATTGACAAATTTCATGGATTTAAGAAAAAAAGAAAAAGAAAAAGAAAAGAAAGGAAGAAGAAAAAGAGGAAAAGAATGTAGAAAAGGAGGAAAAGGAAGAATTTATCACAAGATGCGTTGTGGGCATATGGTTAGTGCAGTTTATCTAGTACGTTGAGATCGCGGGTTCGAATCACCGGAATGCATCTCGCACACGTTTTTGCAGTTGTAGTTTTAGCAGAGAGAAAAAAGGCGAAACGGGTTCGTTGGGGGGGAGGGGGTGCGCCGGTTTGCGTTTAGCGCATTAACGGGCGCAACGGGTGCCAAATAGGGAACGCCAAAGGCTTGAGAAGAGAAAATCTATCACATTTTATGCTTTCTTTGTATCTATGTATCCGACCCATGTACCCACGGGAGTGAAGTCTGAAAAAAACCTGAACTCAGATGCCTGGCCGAAATTGGACCCTCACCTTCGAATCCCTTTAAATTTCCACCCTCTACTTACCAATCCCGGTCAATATTGACCTCTCTACTGCTTGGCAACCTAAGAACGACAATCCCAACCGGATTCACCGCTACTCTAATCGACAACATGGGTCCGTATGTCATTTTCATCCCTCCTCTCCCTCTTCCCCTTGTCCTTCTCTCTCCCTCACCGTTGAAACGTCTCGAGACATGTGCTCCGCCCACGCGGACCGATCGCCCTTAGCATGTTTGCCAGGGTAATCGCAATGACACCACCCACTCGCTCGATCAAGCACCATCGCCATTGTTGTCGTCTTCCTCGCCATTTCCATGAAAGCCGCTACCGGGCCAAGCTCGTCATGCGCCAATCAACAGGTAAGATGCTTTCCATGGCACAACCACTCCCGGAGCTACACTCAAAGACCAACATCACCAAGTCGTCAGATCGCTTCATTGTGTGTGCAGCAGATGCAGATTTTGGAGAGAGGAGAGAAAGAAATTGAGAGAGAAGATGTATATGACATGTAGGCCCATCTAGTGAGCGAGAGTAGAGGATGAGCCCGGTGGGATTGTGTGTTTCTAGCGCACCAAACTAATCTAGGCTCAGACAAGGTTAGTATGGACCGGGATCAATAAATATGGGGTGCCGATTTCAGGGATTAAAAGGTGAGGGTCGATTTTGACGGGATGTACGAGTTCAAGGGTTTTTTCAGACTTCACTCTCCACAGGGAGCATAGCGGCCATCATTCCTCCTGCTTCCAACCATTGTTGAGGCCCAAACGAATTTGTGACCCATTACACATGACAAGTTGTCTTCCTCAAAGAAAAAAACACTGCAGTAATTTAACAAGAGAAAAAGGCATTGTTTTTTCGAAGAAGCTTTTCTATTTATCATCTGTCATAGAAGTATAGAGAACATCAGAAGTAATAAAAAATTACAATCAAGTCCGTGGACCACCTGACGGGGACTACAAGTATTGAAGCAAGCCGAAGGCACGCTATCATCTCTCCTCCCTTGTTGGAGTCATGCAAACCTTATTGTACTAGATAGTCGTGAAGTCGTCGTGCTAGACCCCATAGGACCAGTGCAAAGCAATGCTAGAGTTATAGTAATGTCACTTTTAAGCAATGCTATTGTAAATCTTGTGCCATCAATAAATTCAAGCTACGACACCATCGTTTTATAAAATGCTTCTGTCTTGCTTTATTTTCCATGAAGAACGTCTTGGGCAGTTACACTTAAATCTCACATCGGTAACATTGCTTCATCTAAGTGGATCTGCACAAATTTGATTGCACCTTTGGTTGACACGATGATGTATTTCCTGTTTCCATACCACCCCCGCGAGTACGATCGTTCATGTTAACCATGCACAAAGCTATTGATCATGTATTACTGTTTTGCTGCCGTTATGACAAAGTAATGATGCTATTGTTTTGCATGTTAATCTAGCCACGGTAATCTAGTGCTAGTGTTGATGTGATGTGATAACACTTCTTACTTTTTCATACTGCCAATGTCATGCCATTGATAACATATGAGATCATGTTGTTAATCTTATGCCACCACTAAAACAAAGTGATGACACTGTTTAAATAAATATTTCACATATTTGTGTAAACAGTGATGTCTATTTTCACATCGTTTCTATTTATGCAAGCATAAGCACATACCTCAATTTTAGTAAAACTGCACAAAATTAGATGGTTGCTCCAACCCGCTGTCCTCTAACCACCTATTTTCTAGGTATTCTTACATTCGTAACTACTTAGAATAACCAATGCAAAATAAAATAAGCTGATTTGTACGTGGACTTGATGATCGTAGTCTACGACCAAACTATGGCCACACAGTCACCTACACTCACTCTGGCTACAGGGATGGCTAGGTCGATGACTAGGTGTGCTGCTCGTACAATAAGCATAGTTGCGCGAGCTCCATCACGTACGACGCGAGGTACTAGCTGCCCGTACAAGAGGCACAGTTGCATGCTGCTTCAATCATTACATATTTCTGCAAACAACGATGCTTAATTTCATGGAACTGCTTAAAAAATATATCAGAGTTGCTCGAACAAATTTTTCTACAACCACACGAAAAGAATTGCACTGATCAATTGGATTGAATTTCCTCCATGGCAACGTATGAGCCCCAAGATGAAAATCATCTAACAACTTAAAAAATTATAGAATCTTCCTCACGCAGGTCCTACGGGCATTCATCTAGATGGTCGTGTTTGTCATACTGAGCTATGGATATGTGCTACTGTTTTGCAACATCGTTTAAATACAACTATTTTATCGCTATCTTTTCACATTCAAGACAATGAAGATGCTTCTATTAATGAGTGTATGTTTCATCAAGTAGTGCCACTATTTTGGTAATCACTCTTTTTAAATATTTGTGCAAACGGGATGCTTGATTCAAGTGGAACTGCACAAAAATGTCTGATGTTGAGTGATCTCTATCGCCTCCTTTCTTTGTTGCCATGCCTCAACGTCAATTGCAAGATGAGTCAGCAAGCTAGTGATACGCCTCCATCGTATCTACCTTTCCAAACTATTTTGCCCTTGCTTTGGACTCTAATTTGCATGATTTGAATGGAACTAACACAGACTGATGCTGTTTTCAGCAGAATTGCTTTGGTATTATTTTTGTGCAGAAATAAAAGTTCTAGGAATGACCTGAAAATCCAGGAAGAATATTTTTGGAATTAATAAAAAATATTGGCGAAAAAATCAACTAAGGGGGATGCACATGATGTCCACAAGGGTGGAGGGCGCGCCCCCTGCCTTGTGGGTCCCCTGGACCTCCACCGACCTCAACTCCAACTCCATATATTCACGTTCGGGGAAAAAAATCAGTGAGAAGGATTCATCGCATTTTACGATACGGAGCCGCTGCCACCTCCTGTTCTTCATCGGGAGGGCAGATCTGGAGTCCGTTCGGGGCTCCGAAGAGGGGAATCCGTCGCCATCGTCATCATCAACCATCCTCCAACACCAATTTCATGATGCGCACCACTGCGCATGAGTAATTCCATCGAGGCTTGGCCGGACGGTGATGGGTTGGATGAGATTTATCATGTAATCGAGTTAGTTTTGTTAGGGTCTGATCCCTAGTATCCACTATGTTCTGAGATTGATGTTGCTATGACTTTGCTATGCTTAATGCTTGTCACTAGGGCCCGCGTGCCATGAATTCAGATCTGAACCCTTTATGTTTCCATGAATATATTTGTGTTCTTGATCCGATCTTGCAAGTTGTAGACACATATTACGAGTTATGATCCGCATACCCCAAGGTGACCATAATTGGGATTCTTTCCGGTGATTACCGTAGTCTGAGGAGTTCAAGTATTCACTAAGTGCTAATGCTTTGTTCCGGTTCTCTATTAAAAGGAGGCCTTAATATCCCTTAGTTTCCATTAGGACCCCGCTGCCACGGAGGGTAGGACAAAAGATGTCATGCAAGTTCTTTTCCATAAGCACGTATGACTATATTCGGAATACATGCCTACATTATATTGATGAATTGGAACTAGTTCTGTGTCACCCTAGGTTATAACTGTTGCATGATGAATTCCATCCAACATAATTATCCATCATTGATCCATTGCCTACGAGCTTTTTCTACATATTGATCTTTTGCTAAGTTATTTTTCCGTTACTCAGCATAATCACTACAAAACTGCTACTATTACTTTTTGCCAACCGCTATCGCTACTTCCATATTACTTTGCTACTAAATACTTTGCTGGAGATATTAAGTCTTTCAGGTGTGGTTGAATTGACAACTCAACTGCTAATACTTGAGAATAGTCTCTGGCTCCCCTTGTGTCGAATCAATAAATTTGGGTTGAATACTCTACCCTCGAAAACTGCTATGATCCCCTATACTTGTGGGTTATCAAGACCTTTTTCTAGCGCCGTTGTCGGGGAGCATAGCTCTATTCTCTGAGTCACTTGAGATTTATATCTTTGATCACTATGAGGAATTTGAAAGATACTATAACCAAGATTTTTCCCTCTACTACGAGGGGAGGTAAGGAACTGCCATCTAGCTCTGCACTTGATTCACCTTCTGCTTTGAGTAAGCTTGTGACACCTACACCTGCTACTGATTCCGATATGTCGCATGTTATTGATGATGCTACTTCTGCTATGAATGATGCTTATGATGCTACTACTTTGCTTGATAAAACTATGCGATCGGGTGAATTACTTGATGAACATCTTGCTAGAGTTAGAACTATTGATTATCTTTGAAAGAAGATGATATTTCTGAAACTGATGAAATTATTGAAACTGAAAACTTTGAAACACCTGTTAGACCTAGCTCTCCTAGATATGAACTTCATGTTATGCCTGAGGCTTATGTTATGGAAGGAGAGGTAGCTAGGTACTTTCTTGGTTGTAAGGATAGAGATGATCTTAAGAAATTATTATGCAAGTGGAAAGAAAAGCCTTTGAATGCTAAAATGCAATATGATCCTAAGTTTGCTACTTCACCTATCTGTGTTACTGATAAGGATTATGAATTCTCTATCGATCCTGAGTTAATTACTTCCTTGCTGAATCCGATCCTTTCCATGGTTATGAATCTGAAACTATTGTGACATATCTTACTAAATTGAATGATATAGCCACCCTATTTGCTCATGAGGAAAAAAATCGCTATTACTATATTCTTAAGTTGTTTCCTTTCTCATTAAAGGGTGATGCTAAGATATAGTTTAATTCTCTTGCTCCTGATTGTGTGCGTAGTCCCCAGGATATGATTTACTACTTCTCTACAAATATTTTTCTGCTCATAAGAAACAAGCTGCCTTACAGGAAATATTTAACTTTGTGCAAATTGAAGAAGATAGTCTCCCACAAGCTTGGGGGAGGCTTCTCCAATTACTTAATGCTTTGCCGACGCTTCTTATAATGGACTAACCGACGCTTCTAGGGACCACCTAGATAGTTGTGCTTTGGTTGTGTTTTCGGGGAAGGAACCGCTGAAAGGTGCTGAATTGCTCTTGAATAATATATTGAGTAATGATAACGATTGGACACTTCACTGAACCAATTCCGTGCCAACTTCAAGAAAAGAGGTATTCTATTTCTCAGTCCCGAAGATATGCTAGAGGCAAAGAAATCTATGAAAGAAAAAGGTATTAAAGTTGAAGATGTTAAGAATTTAACACCAATTGAAGAAATGCATGGTCTTGATAACCCGACACAGGTAGAAGAGGTAAATTCCCTCTATAGATTTGATGAAGGTGATATTCCTCATAATAAGTCCGCTAGTCAATGCTTGGATGAGTTTGATAATTTCATTGTTAAACAAGAAAATTTCAATGCTTATGTTAGTAGACAATTGAAACGTAATGCTTACATGCTTGACTACTTGGGTGACTATATGAGTAGAACTTTTAGTGATCTTAAGATTATTAGTAAGCATGCTTCCGTGGTTAAAACTCAAGTAGAACAAGTTCTTAAGGCCCAGGATGATTTGCTAATTGAGTTGAATAGTAAGAACAATGATAATGCTGTTAGGGTTATGACTAGAGGTGGTAAGATGACCCAGGAACCTTTGTATCCTGAAGGCCACCCTAAGAGAGTTGAGCAAGATTCTCAGAGAATTAATACTGATGCACCTAGTCCTAGTAATAAAAAGAATAAGAAAACTAATAGGACTTTGCATGCTTCTAGTGAACCTACTATAGACACACCTGAGAATTCAAATGATATTTCTATTTCTGAGGCTGAGACACAATCTGGTGATGAACATGAACCTAGTGATAATGTTAATGATGATGTTCATGTTGATGCTCAACCTAGTAATGATAATGATGTAGAGATTGAACCTGTTGTTGCTCTTGATACCCACAATTGAAGAATCAACGTTATGATAAGGGAGACTCCGTTGCTAGGAAGCATGGTAAATAAAGAGAACCATGGGTTCAGAAACCCATGCCCTTTCCTCCTAAGCCATCCAAGAAAAAGGATGATGAGGATTTTGAGCGCTTTTGTGAAATGCTTAGACCTGTCTTTTTGCGTATGCGTTTGACTGATATTCTTAAAATGTCTCCTTATGTTAAGTATATGAAAGATATTGTTACAAATAAAAGAAAGATACCGGAAGCTTAAATTTCCACCATGCTTGCCAATTATACTTTTAGGGGTGGAATGCCTAAGAAACTTGGAGATCTAGGAATACCAACTATACCATGCTCCATTAAAATAAACTATGTTAAAACTACTTTATGTGATCTTGGAGACGGTGTTAGTGTTATGCCTTTCTCTTTATATCGTAGACTTGAATTGAATAAGTTGACACCTACTGAAATCTCTTTGCAAATGACTGATAAATCAACTGCTATACCCATCGGTATTTGTGAGGATGAGCCTGTTGTGGTTGCGAACGTTACTATCTTAACGGATTTTGTTATTCTTGATATCCCCGAGGACGACAGTATGTCGATCATCCTTGGTAGACCCTTTTTGAATATTGCAGGGGCTGTTATTGACTGCAACAAAGGCAATGTCACTTTTCATGTTAATGGTAATGAGTATATGGTACACTTCCCGAAGAAACAACCTCAAGTTCATAGTATCAATTCTATTGGAAAAATTTCAACTATTACTATTGGAGGTTTTGAGTTCCCTCTCCCTACTGTCAAAAAGAAATATGATATTCTTATTGTTGGGGACATGCATATCCCTGTTGAGGTAACTTAGTGTTATTCGAGAATTCTCTGGTTTCATGTTATTCGAAAGATGTTTGTTAATAAGACTTGATCAACCTTGTTAATGGATTCCTTTTGATGAGCATGAGATGTATGAATTTAGAAAGCACAACTTTCTGTACCCACCTTTTACTTTCTATTATTTAGAATAAATAAAGAAAAAATAGTATTATCTGCCTGTTTTCTGAATTATTCGTGCAATAAAAAAATGTCCCGTAAATAAAAGTTCTTCAGATGCCCTGAAAATTTAGTATGATTTTTTATAGAATATTTTAGAACTTCTGGCACTGAGAATGCACCAGGGGGTGCACCAGTGGACCACCACTAGTGCAGAACCGGGCAATAGCACTGTTCGTAAAGGTTTTTAGTGCTTGGGATTCGATGCTTAGAAGCACTAAAGTGTGAACCTAAGCCCCCCTTTAGTACCTTGCTCAGACGAACCGGTGCTAAAGGGCAACCACGTGGTACCAAACCCGACTCCCAAGGCGAGGAGCCCTTTAGTACCAGTTGGTGAAACCAACCGGTATTAAAAGGTTGGGGGTTTTGGGTTTATGATTTCTTTTTCATTTAATTTTGTGTTTTCCATTTAATTCTTTTTCGTTTCTTTGGTATTTTACGATGCTACATATTGTACATGTTATGCATATATATATATATATATATATATATATATATATATATATATATATATATATATATATATATATATATATATATATATATATCATCGAATGTCTCACAACCACCATTAATTCACACATGTATACAATTAGCTAGCTATATATATACAATGTCTCCTAATTGGTGCCTTCGAGCCAGTGGCATTAGCCTAATTGGTGCCTTCTTGAGCACGATGACAATTAGAAGTGGTTCATGGGGGCGGTGGCGGGTAATAGTATTCTCCTTTGGGATCTATTTTGGCACCGTCGAGCAAAATCCCGCTACTTCCTCTTGAATTGCTTCTATGCGCCTCCTCGCTAGGAGCTTCTCCGCACCTCTACAGGCTGATAAGAAGGAGATCAATATGCATGTGTATTAGTTGTGTGACTAGATATATCGATAATGGTGTAAAAATTGTGAATAGTGTTCGACAAACGCATCCAGTCCTATCTTTCGTGATCTGCTTCCTTTCGGACGTCATCATGCGAATGTTCTCGCAAACGTAGTATGCACACAGATCATTCCCGGCGCGCTTCGTGGCTTTTACGAGAATGGAATTTGATCAGATAGTAATTAATCAAGCATGATAATTAAAGAGATGGCAGCTAGCTAGTACTACTTAATTACTTACCTTGGGTCGATACCATTTCAGATTTTGTTTCCATTGGCCCGGAGGAGTGACGATGAACTTTGCCCAAGCCCCGCCTTGCTACAAAGAAAATGAATAAATGGGTTATTAAATAGTTGTTACTGTCGAGGGGAAATGATGAACTAATTAAATAGGCCGAGATATAGTTAATAATGATTGAAATTACCCGCCGACTATCCCCTTCACGATGGTGTAGTCACTTGCTTTCTTAAGTAGTGAGTCTAGTACTTCAACCTGCTCCTTCATCAACTTTAATGATTAACAAGATCCAAAGAAATCTGCATGCACACACGCTTGCATGTCTTAATTAAGCGGGTATATGTAAGCAAAAACATGTAGCTAACTAGTAGGCAAAAACAGAGAATTTGTAGTATAAGACAAGCATGTGACTCACCGAAGTTGTAAGGAAGTAGTATATCTTCATTGGTATTGAGGCGAGGCGCTTCAAGAACTCTAGCATGCTTTCCTCTACACTTTTTCATGATATGCATCTAAGTTCCATGTGTATTCATTAACGGTATTTGGGTCAATGAACCCAATGCCATAGCGCCCACCTTTTTTCATTTCATACATCTTCATCCCGCATAATACCACGTAAAAGAATATAGTGATGATAATTACAGTAATGATTGATCAAAAGGATCACTACAGCTAGCTTGAGACTTAAATTACAGAAAAGAAATCGCCATGCATAATAGCAATCGACGATAGATTTGTCGAGTGCGTCTTGATTGTATAACTGAAATAGTTCTAAATACTCAATCGGACACAACTTTCTCATGGTAGTAATGATCCTTCTTGACATTCACCATGAGAGACACTCGATTGGAAATCTTGGTAATGTCCATGTACCATTGATGCAATTCATACATTCTCGTTGGGAGCTTCTTGACCTTGTCTGGCTTGACCAAAGGTTGGCCCTGCATATATTTCCGCTTTTATTTCCTCCTCTCTAAGCGGAGGCATGGGCTCGATCTCGAGGAGTTGTCCAACAAAGCTGATCTTGAGGATTTCAGCCTGCCTTATATGCTCCTCGGTTATTACCACATCGCCCAGCTGGGGAACGTTAACGGTTTGCCCACAATAATATTGGGCGCGCGTACTCTCATGTGTTGTTGGCACAACAAGCGGGGGGATTGATTATGCCACTGTTCTCCCAAATTGGGAACGGTTTTACCGCATTTTTGCCACTGATTTGTTTCGAGCTCGAGCTCGCCTCTTTCTCAGAGACGCAGTGCTCGATTTAACTTCCCGAGGTGGCGCTCATAGTCTGTAGGTCAATGTGCTTGGGAGCTGTGGTCTAGCCATATGAATGAAGTGGTCAATCTTTTCCTCGTGCACTTTCTCCCTTGGGGCGGTGGCGGTTTCTGCAAAATGGGCTTCCACCTCGGCCTTCGATATGGCTGCGGTTTCCTCCTCGGACCTGTCGTAAGGCCTCTGCGGAAGAGGCGCGAGGCTTGGACCATATTGAAATCGCTGCCTCACTGCACCTCCTGTGACTACCTCGACTTGTACCGCTACGCACCATAGCTGCGGCGGCTCTCTTCCGTGATTGCTGAGGCGGCGGAGACGGCCGACGTGGCTTAGTTGGAGGAGGAGGAGTGGCCTAAAGCTGTGCCGGACTTGAAGCAGGAGGAGTGGACTCACGCTGTGCCGGACTTGAAGTAGGAGGAGTGGCCTCACGCAGTGTCGGACTTGAAGCAGGAGGAGTGGCCTCACGCTGTGCCGGACTTGAAGCAGGAGGAGTGGCTCATTGCCGTGCCGGACTTGGAGGAGCGGAGTCTGGCGACTGGTGGCGGACTTCGACGAGGAGTCGGGCCGACGTGGTGTTTGTGGGCCTTCAAAGACGATGCAATCCTTTCTATATAGGATGATACGATGTATGGCCTCTCCCAATGTGTGCTCGCCGTCACCTCCAGAATGTCAAGTCAGAGTCTCCAATATGGGTCCACTACCTCATCAACCAACACACAAGCATAGCCCATTGAATCGGGTTGCAACCGGAAGGTTGCCTCGGGGGATTTGTAAAAGCAACTGCATCCGCCACCTTCATGGATATGTTCTTCATTTTGAAGTGTAGCTCGCAGCTAGTGTTCTCCATGATGTCATCCACGGGTATCTATCCAAAGATTACGTCGCCGGGCGGAACCCACGCTGCTTCTCGGCATGGATGGGGCGGTGCTATCCAATGCCGGATCATCCGCTAGGCTGCCGCAATTCAGCCGAGACCCCCTTTGTCGGCTAAGTGAGTCGATCTGCTCCTGCCGCTACTGGAATTTGATCGCCAAGTCCACAAGGCGCTGTGATTCTAGGCCTTGAAGGCATTCATAGTCCAAATTTTCCTCCGCTCCTCCTCCATCTTCCTCTTCTTCTCCTCCGCAATCTTCTTTCTCGCACGGGTTACGTAGTCGGCGTTCCATCTGAAAACCCTCATACCACGGAATAGCCGCCCTTGCCTCGTGTTCTTCCCGGTGTTCAGGATTTCCTGTGGCACGCTGTAAGCTCGTTGTTCTCTCTGTTGGGCTGGAACACCCCGATCGATCCTCTTCTATTGCAACAAGTAGCTTATCGTCGGCTCCGCTCAGACATGCCTTCGTCGAAACTTTGCCTGCCTTCGTCCAACTCCCCCATGCCCATAGAACCAAGTCCTGCACTGGGGGCCAGCTCCTAGTAACCGGAGTGACACCTGCATCCTCCATCTCTTTCTCGGACTTATCCCACTTAGGCATTGCCACCGCGTGAGCCACCAGGCCCCAAATTTTATGGAACTTATCCTTTTTCGGCATTCTTCTTGTTTATTCTCGACCGCTTCCTTAGCTAATTCCGAATCCTTGAATTTCACGAAATCGTCTCCAATGAGCACTTTGCTTCTCTAGTGTTCCCTCGAATCGGAGTCTTCCTTCCTCCCTTGACGTACTTGTCCCATACACACGATTCTTGTGGTTCTTGAATGCAAACCGCCATCTTCCTAAGAGCAGCATCCTTGACTTTCTCCACATCTCGCATCTCGTGAAATGATCCGGTAGGGTGAAATGTTCCATGAGAGTTTCCCAAAGGCATTCTTTTGTCTCGCCGTCGACAAAAGTAAGATCTGGACGTGGCTTTGCTTGGCTCTCTCCATTCTTGAAGGGAGATCGAGTTGGTCCTTCACAAGAACTCCGTGACCCATCGAATGAACTTGTCCGCAATCTTCTTAGGGCGCTTAATGGTTCGCCATTAGGTTTGATGGCCTCGATATTGTACTTTACGCCTCCTTCAACTTTTGTTCGGGCCTCGCTTCCTGTTGCTCAAGATTTGCTCGATCCGGATGGCTGAAAGAAGAAAGATCGATTCGTTATATATCTTCAAGTCATTTAAAACATGTGATGATCACCAGATGCCTGCTTATATAAATATATATACCTCGCCGGTCTTTGTTGTTTCAAGATCAACATTTTCTTCGTCATCATCATAATCATAGTTCATGACTTCATCAATTCGGTCGCCTGCGATCGAATATCATATCACCCTCCCCGTGTTGTTTAGAAATTCGAGCCGTCATAATCTTCTTCATTCCGATCATCATCCGGCCCGCGAGGATGGCGTATGATATCGAATGGTCTCTTCTCCCTCTCTCGCCGGTATTGTCCGCCATAGCTTTTATTTAACTAATCCAAAAGAAATATAAAACAATTTAGTATTCAAATTACAATGCATGGAAGCAATCAATTAATAAGGAAAAACTAAATCAATCATAGTACATAATAAGCACCATCGAATATAATCTCGAATACATCGTCTCGAATAATAGATATAATCTCAAATACATCGTCTCGAATAATATATATAATCTCGAATAAATCATCTTGAATATTATATATCGAATACATCACTAGCTAGCTAGCTATCTAGCGCCTAATAAAGATCGAATACTAAAGAGTAATCTAGGCCACTCATGGGTTCTCGAGGCGCGGGCGGTGGACAACCAAAGTGAAGGAACCATCAACTCGATCATAGCTCGGGTGATCTCCCTAAAGAACTCCGCTGCAGTATTGGAGAACTCGACATCCATAGCAGCCATGTAGCGATGGACGTGCTCGTCCTCCTCCCGACACGGACGGCTGACAACCTCCCGCGGGCCGGCTCCCTCCGCACCGAAAGTGGGCCCACGCGAACGCCACCAAAAGGAGATGAGGGTCGACGACGGACCCGGGCCGGGTTCTCACTGCCGTCGCGCCCCTCAAGGTAGCACCTCCCTGCACAACTGGCGGAGCCTGGGCCCGACATGGGTCCTCTGAAGTAGGACGTCATTGCGAACGGGTCGACGGCGAGGATGCGGGCCGAGCATCGCCGACAACAAATACTATATGCCGCAAAAGTAAAGTAACATTTTTTAAATGATGGATTGTGATTTCATATATGCAAATTCTAAATTTTATAACTAAAATATAAGAAACTAAAAAACATTGGTCATCGCTTCAACAATTTGAAATTAATCTAATTC
Organism: Aegilops bicornis; assembly: GCA_021605145.1. Taxonomy (NCBI): domain Eukaryota; kingdom Viridiplantae; phylum Streptophyta; class Magnoliopsida; order Poales; family Poaceae; genus Aegilops; species Aegilops bicornis. The sequence continues at coordinate 494,750,251 of CM038674.1, forward strand.
ATCTAGCTAGCTAAAACTAACATTTCCAAAATTTCTAAAATTTCTATATAACTAACATTTCTATAACATTTGTATAAAAAACAGAAAAACCTTTTGACATTATATATATTATAACTAATTAACATTTCTATATACTATTTGACATTAATCTAATCTAATTAATTAATTAATCTAAAACTTTGTATGAAAAACAAAAAAAACTAAAAGCTAAAAACAGAAAAATTTCTATAACTAAATTTATAACTAAAAAACTAATGTGTGTGTGTGTGTGTGTGTGTGTGTGTGTGTGTGTGTGTGTGGACATGGCGGTCGGGCACAGGAGGCTCACTCCACAGGCGCGGGCGACTTGGGCCGCGACGAGGACCTGAGACGGGCGGTGATTTAAGGATGGGGATTGGGCGGCGACGGGACGGGCCAAGGGACGGCGATTTAATCTATGCATTAGACGGCGATTTAGGCGGCGACGGTGATTTGACGAGGGATTTGGACGGCGATTTAGCGGTACGGCGACGGACGGCATTTAACGGCGCACGGGCGGCGACGAGGGCTCAAGCGACAAGGTGAGGAGAAAGAAGCAAGAGGAGAGATGAGAAAATGAATTTTTTGAAGTGCTTTCTTATATAGAACACCCCTTTAGTACCTGGTTGGTGCCACGACCTTTAAGGCTTGGCCTGGTTAAACAGACCTTTAATGCCGGGTCGTGGCACCAACCGGTACTAAAGGGGGTCTTTAGTACCGGTTTGAGCCACGACTGTGTACTAAAGGGGGTGTACTGCTCCAGGCGGTGCGCAGTTTAGTGCCACCTCGCTAGCCGAGGGGCTACCATGACCGGGTTTATAAGCCCCAAGCAGTAGCTCTCGAGCTCTCTCCCAAGCACGCCTCACTGGCCTACTCTGCTCTCTTTCTCGCTTTTATATTTATCAAGTTTATGGCCCTGCATCCCGCCCAATAAAAGGTTGGGTTCCTAGTCGATGCAGCCGCTTTGGCCCAAAGAGGGGTTTTTTATTTTCTTAATTTTTTTCGCTTTATTCAATTTGTTTTATTTATTTTTAGTTGTTTTTTTGTCAGTATTTAGAGTTTCTTTGTGAATATTTTTGCTTTAGGTACAAAATTAGAAACTTTGTGTTAGTGCCAGAAGTTTTCAAATTTGAATAGTTTAAATTTTGAATTATTTGAAATTTGTGTGAATCACTAGTTTGTGAATAACTTAACTTTAAAAATCAAAGAAGGCATGAAAGAATTTGTTTGCACATAAAATTTCTTCGCTTCAAATCCCAAAACACATAACTACCCTAACTATTACAGATTCCTCCTCGGTGTGAAACACGTAAGAAAGTCGATCACATCCCATATCTTTGGGTGTGAAACTTTTTCTTCGCGTGTGTCCATTTCATATACCAGTAACCATGGAAAATCTTCATCATTTAACGGGATGCTCGGGTCAATATTCACTGTGAATGGAGCAATTTCATCAAACTTTTCATAATCTCCTGACATGTCTGTCTTGTCATCCACTCCCATGATGTTTCTCTTCCTTGAAAGAACTATGTGCCGCTTTGGCTCATCGTATGATGCATTCGCTTCCTTATCTTTTCTTTTTCTCGGCTTGCTAGACATGTCCTTCACATAGAAAACCTGTGCCACATCATTGGCTAGGACGAATGGTTCGTCTGCATACGCAAGGTTGTTGAGATCCACTGTTGTCATTCCGCATCGCTGGTCTTCCGCCACGCCGCCTCGTATCATATCGACCCATTTGCAATCAAACAAAGGGACCTTCAAACCACGCTGATAGTCAAGTTCCCATATGTCCTGTATATAACCATAATATGTTTCCTTTCCGCCTTGGTTTCGTGCATCAAAGCGGACACCACCGTTTTGGTCGGTGCTCTTCTTATCTTGGGCGGTCGTGTAAAATGTATTACCATTTATCTCGTACCCTTTGAAAGTCATTATATTCGAAGATGGTAACTGGGACAGCAAGTACATGTCATCTTCAATAGAGGCGTCATGCATGGTACGTGCGGTTCCGCAACTGTGTGGCTAAACTCCCCTGGTTTGTTCACACGTGTAATCCAGTCATCGACCGCCTGGGTGTTTGGAGCGTAGCAAATTCTTGTGTTCATCCATATACGGAGCCACCAAGGCGGAATTCTATAGAACCGTGTTGTGTGCTTCAAAGGAGAGAATGTCCGTCCATACATATTATTTGTTCCCTCCTAGCGTGCCTTTTTCCATCCAAATCTGCCCTTATGCCGCGATTCAGAACACCAATCGCTTAAGGTCGTGAATAAAGTCAATACAAAACTCAATGACCTCCTCATTTTCATGGCCCTTGGAGATGCTTCCTTCCGCCTAGCACGGTTATGAACATATTTCTTTAAGACTCCATGAACCTCTCAAAGGGGAACATATTGTGTAGAAATACAGGACCCAAAACGTTAATCTCTTCAAGCATAGGTGAACTAGGACGCAAGGCCATGATGTTGAAGAAGGATGGTGGAAACACCAACTCGAAACCCGACAAGACATTGCACCAAATCATTCTCTAACCTTGGTATGATTTCTCTGGATCGACATCTTCTCGAGAGATTGCATTGAGAAATGCACATAGTTTCACAATGGCTAATCGAACATTTTCCTAAGAGAAGCCCCTCAATGCAACCGGAAGTGCTTGCATCATAATCACGTGGCCTATGAGACTTTAGGGTTCGGAACTTTTTCTCTCGCCATGTTTATTATTCCCTTTATATTCGATTTGAAGCCGACGGTACCTTAATATCGAAAGTGCATTCAAAGAAGATTTCCTTCTCTTCTTTGGTAAGAGTGTAGCTTGCATGACCTCGATGTATGTCGCCTTTTCCGTGCATACGCTGCTGGTCCTCCTGCTCTCAGTGTATCTTTTGTCTTCCCATACACGCCCAAGAAGCCAAGCGAGGTCACATTAAAGATTCTTCATCACGTGCATCACGTGATTGCGGAACGGACCTCTAGGTCTTTCCAATAGGGCAGGTCCCAAAATATAGATTTCTTCTTCCACATGGGTGTGCGTCCGCGTCATTCGAACAAAGTTGTCCACCGTGACCCTTTCCAAAGACCACCTTCAAATCCTTGACCATATCATGTACATCAAAGACCAAGATAAAGTGGCGAGGTTTCGTCTCCGTGATCCGCCTCACCTTTGAAATGCTTGCCTTTCTTTCTTACGGGATGCCTGCTGGAAGAAATCGACGATGTCCTGTGTACACATTCTTCTTACAATTAGCCAAATATATACCGCTTGTGACGTCTAAATAGTGCGTGCATGCGCGGTATCTCTTGTTTGTCCTGGCCCCGGAAGGTTACCGAGCAGGCTAATCATTGATGGTCGCGAACAGCAACGCCTTTTAGGTCAAATTCTTCCCCATGTGCTCATCCCACGCACGCATACCTGCTCCATTCCACGCTTGTAAGAGTTCTTCAACTAATGGCCTTAGGCACACATCAATGTCGCTGCCGGGTTGCTTAGGGCCTTGGATGAGCACCGGCATCATAATGAACTTCCGCTTCATGCACAACCAAGGAGGAAGGTTATACAAACATAGAGTCACAGTGCCAAGTGCTATGGTTGCTCGCTTCCCCAAAAGGATTAATGCCATCTCGCGCTTAGACCAAAACCATACGCTCTTGCGCTATCTCGCAAACTCCTTCCCGTGCTTTCTTTCAATTTTTTCTCCATCGCGACCCGTCAGTGGTACTCTCAACTTTCCGCCTTTTCTTACGGTCTTCTTCAGGCTATCGCATCGTGACGCTTTTGGCATGCTCTTTGTTTTGGAACAACGTTTCAATCGTGGTATTATAGGAGCATACCACATCACCTTGGCAGGAATCTTCTTCCTGGGCGCCGCCGACATCACCAGGTCATCGTGGCTGATCTTATAGCGCAATGCACCGCATACCGGCAAGCGTTCAAATCCTCGTACTCACCGCGGTAGAGGATGCAATCATTAGGGCATGCATGTATCTTCTCGCACCTCTAACCCTAGAGGGCGACAGCCTTCTTTGCTTCATACGTATTTCCGGGCAATTCGTTGTCCTTTGGAAGCATATTCTTTAACATTACCAAGCAACTTTCCAAATACCTTTGTCGATACACCATTCTATGCCTTCCATTGCAGCAATTCTAGTGTGGTGCCCAGCTTTTCTTGTCACCCTACGCAATTCGGGTACAACAATTTTTTGTGATCCTCTAACATGCGCTGCAACTTCTTCTTCTCCAAATCACTTGCGCAGTTTCTCTTTGCATCGGCAATGGCCCGACTGTGACACCCCAAATATTTTAACCTTGTTTTGTTAATAAAAATCTAGCCAGGAAATTTAACTTTCCTTTTTCTTGATTTTCTTGATTTCAGAACCTTTCTTTTCTTGGTTATCTGGGAGTTGTTCCCTAAGATGAAAAACCTTTCACTTATGATTTTGGATTTGTTTACACTCTCAAGAAAATCTTTTCTTTTATCAGAAGAATTAATTATATAATATTCTTCCTGATCTTTATTTTCTTGAAAAATAGTATTCCATGATTTTATGGTCCTGTTTGAACTGCAACCCTTTTATAGATTCATTCAAAAATCCTACCAAAATTTGGAGATGACATATGGAGTATTTGAACCACTTTTGTACAAAAATATCTTCTATCATTTGAATATTTTGAGCTCTACACTAAATTTTAAAATCTGTTCCAGTGAGCAGTATTACACTACAAACCATCTAAATATTTCTTTCTAGCTTCCACCAAAATTTTGGGATGTCAAGAATAACATACAATTCAACTTTTGCAAAAACCTAGTGGTGTTCCTTGGGAAAATTGAGTGAAACAACCTCTTTTCTATTCTGGTCCAACATGATGGTTTGTACAACATCCATATTTTTGCTTGCTCTTTGGCCCTTGATTCTTTCCCCTGCTTGTAGACCACCCTACTAAACCCCTAAGTCCGTGGAGCATGCAACCCATTAGATCATTTTTGGTTGAAGAAGTGATGCCATTTGTCTCCTGTCTGCATTGAGTTTTTGCAAATCTTGCACTAACTAGTTTCTGATTTGGCCACCTAACCTCACCACCCTTTTATTCACCTAATGGGACCACCATCCGAGTTTTTGACCCCTCCAAGATCTGCCTAGATGCCTCTCGGCATTTTGTCAAACACCCTTTGGGCATGAACAGATTTGGCATGATTGTAAGTTTGTGTTGTGAACTTTCCCATCCTGTCCAAACCAAGTTGTCAAGTAGCCTCGCTAACGGTCTCTAGCCCAGCCTGTGGATTTGCATTAGCTCTCTAGCAGTTTTGCCATCCCGGCATTTCGGCCGAGCAGTCGCTGCAGACGATCGAGCGCGAGCAAGTAGCACGCCAGCTTTTGCACGTGTCGCGCGCCCGAGCCAAGCAAGACTTCCCCGGATAAGCTTCCCCGAGCTCATCCTGATCCTTTCCCTCTCGCCGTGTCACGCCAAAGGCCCCGACCGCCACCTCGCCCCCTGCAGCGTTGCCGGCAAGCTCTTGGCGGCACGCCCGCAGCCGCATCCGCCACCACCCTGGGCAGCACCGCCCAAACCACCACAACGCGCCAGCTCGCCTCCTTCGATAGTGGAGTGGTTGTCGTTAGCCCCTAGAGCTAGCCAGCCACCGCCACGTCCGCCTGCAGAAGACAGGAGGCGGTTCACCGCCGTTCTTATCTCCGGCCACCTTGACCTGACCCAACTGCGCTTATAAAGGAAGCCCCGAGCTCCTCCCGAGCTCTCAGCCCCACACCATCCTTCTCGTGCCCCCTTAGTCGTCAATCGAAGCGAGGAGGTCATCTTCAACCTCTCCGGTCAACTAGGCTGCCGCCTCGTCCCGGTCAGTTCTGGCGCACCAAGACCTCCCCTGCCCTCCCAAACGCCACCATACGACTCCACTTGAACCCGCGGAGCTACCTAGCCTCTCGAGACACAAATAGGAACCACCATGGCTTAATCCCCAAATCCACCAAGCCTCCCTCCGTCACTTGTGAGCTCGCCGGCGACTCCTCCACCTCGGCGACCCTCGACCACCGGGAGGACCGCCCAGGAGTGGCGGATCCATCCTGCACTGGATGCCCGCTGGAAGAATCGCCTGTCACGGCCGGCGATCGCCGGACGTCCGCCTCAGCTTTCTGGCGCAGAGAAGAGGAGGGAGGGGACTCGTCAAACCTCGACTCGGCCCCTGACCCACCTGTCAGAGACCCAGCCCCGCCTCCACGTGTTTAAGTGGAAGCAGAAACCCCGAGTACGCCTCCTTTTCAAGACGTATTCTGCCTCAACGTTTTCTTTTCTGTTTTATTTTTAAAAACAGATTTTTGACTAAACTTTGACTGTCTGTAACTTTGTAAATACAACTCCAAATGAATTGATTCTTTTTCCTACCTTCCCCAAATTTGATCTAGTTTATTTTAAGATTTATTTGAAAAATTTCCAAAACAACTTTTTGTGCCGTTTTGAGTTTGTGCGTTAATTCAAATTTATTTTAAATAGGACTTTTGGAGAAGAAGAAAACTTTCAAAAGTTTTGGAGTGCACCTTGCCTCTCCACACCTTGAAGGCAAGCATTCTCAACCCCGGCATGATATATTTTTTTGGTGTGTTAGTTGACATGTTTATGACACCGCTTTATTTCGGAGTACTTATTATTTCATGTGATAGGATCATTTGCATGGATGCATATTAGTGATTTCCTTGCTATTGGAAATGAATATAGTTGTGATGGTAATCATCCCCATGTGCCTTGCATGCATGCCGGGAAGGAATCCGGGAGAACCTCTGCCTTGGGTAGGCATGAGTTCGTCGCCGGCCTCCGCTGTGACGGTTATGTCCCAGTATGGTATGGTCGTGTATAATGGGTGTGAATTTGTTGGTTGATATACATTTGTGATACATGTCATGGGTGGAATTCATAAACCTCCCTGAGTCAATCAGAGATCAAGTACTGCTCTAGCAACTCCCATACTTGCCTTGTACTTCCACTTGTCCCCCGCCACAGTAGGGTACGGTTCAAGAAGTCGTCAACCCCTTTCAGTGCACACACCGTACATGTGAGAGGCCATGATGGAAGATACCGTTGTAATCCGGTAGGCATGCCATCTGTTCGGGGGCATGGGTGTTTCCTTGTTGAGACCGAGAGGGAGGCCACCCCTTAGAGCGCTGGATATAAATTTGATCCCATGCTACGCGAGGTTGTAGCCTCCCCACTTTAGAGTTTTGCTTAACAAGTGTCGTGGGTGATTCCCTCGACACCGTAAGTTAAGTCGGTGTGTGCAAGTTAGGTGTGTTTTCAATTAAAAGACCGTAGACGTAAATTAGTCCCGATGGACTAAAGAAATTCGTTGCCGTGGGTAAGAAGTACATCCTCTGCAGAGTTTAAACCTATTCGTATAGCCGTGTCCGTGGTTTCAGACATAAATCTGGGATGGGTCGGAGTTGGTCCTAGTATCGGTCCGCGAGGAGACGCGGTTAAAATGAGCCCGGTACCGACGAAAGTGACTTGTGAGGACCATGGTTATCATTTTCTGTTATGGACTAATCCCATGATCATTATTTCTGTTATGGACTAACCGTTGCATCACTTGAATTTAACAACTATCTCTGGGATGGTTCTACCTCCGGGATAATCATTGTTTCATTTTATTCTTATAAGCCCTTTATGTGGCGTCGCTAAGACGCCCGACTGTGGCATTTTATTTTTATAAGCCCTTTTATGTGGTGTCGCTGAGACGCCCGACTGTGGCATTTTATTTTCATAAGCCCTTTATGTGGTGTCGCTGAGACGCCCGACTGTGGCATTTTATTTTTATAAGCCCTTTATGTGGTGTCCCTGAGACACCCGACTGTGGCATTTTATTTTCATAAGCCCTTTATGTGGTGTCGCTGAGACGACCGACTGTGGATTTTTATTTTTATAAGCCCTTTATGTGGTGTCACGAGACGCCTGATCGTGGCATTTTTATTTTTATAAGCCCTTTATGTGGTGTCGCTAAGACGCCTCGATCGTGGCATTTTATTTTCATAAGCCCTTTATGTGGTGTCGCCGAGACGCCCTGACTATGGCATTTTATTTTTATAAGCCCTTTATGTGGTGTCGCTGAGACGCCTGGATCGTGGCATTTTATTTTCATAAGCCCTTTATGTGGTGTCGCTGAGACGCCCGACTGTGGCATTTTATTTTTATAAGCCCTTTAGGTGGTGTCGCCGAGACGCCCGACTGAGGCATTTCTTTTGCTTACCAACCTTTCAAGGTGTCACATCAGACGCCCGATCGGTGCATTGTATTCATTTATTTATGTCATTGCATATTCATAAATAACCTGCTTGCATGCATGAGAGTTTTTATTAACTTTTGTGACTGGCGCCATGAGCATTGGTATTTGTTTTAGCATATCATTGTTATGTTATGCCCGTGTTCCTAATGTTTGCAGTACATTCAAAGTACTCACTAGCTTGTCCCCTGCTATTGTCTTGGCCAGATTTCTTGCATCTAAGAGGAGCGACGCGATGACGGCCCCGAACCTAAGCAACTGTGGATAGCAGCCTGTGAAGATAGGAGTTAACCTGGTCACCGTTCCGTGGGAAATGGAGTTCCATGCATAATCGATGATTCACAAACCGCCTCGCCATAAAACAACTAGAACCCATTTGATGTACTCACAGGCCGTAACGGTCTTGTGCTACATAGTTTGTATGTTTGCTTGGAATTTCAGATCAAGTTGATGCCTCATCACCTAACAAGAATCCTCGGGCTGGTGAGCACGACGGCCATTTTCCTCGAAATTAATACCTCGAAAACCGGTCGCCACAATCGACCTAGATCATCAATCTGCTCATCCGATGCCTCTTCTTCACCTTCTTCCCGCATTGCCGCTCAGCTTCTTCCCCATTACCGGCTCACCTTCTTCCCCCATTGTTGTATCATCGTATTCTCGGGAACCCATGGCCGTGATAGTCGCCGTCATTCCTATTCTTCTTCATTGTCTTCCATCATAACCCCTCTTTCTCCGTGCTTGGTCCAAACATTATAGTGGGGCATGAAACCGACTCAAACAGTGGACGTGAATGGTTCTTGACGAGAGTAATTGCGACCATTCTGCTTACAAAAGACATGGACAAGGCATAAAACCATCCGCCGCTTGTTTGCCTCACACCTAAGAAGCGTAAAAGTATGCACGCCTTTAATGAAATCGGGAGATCATATGTCATCATACATCCATTGTCGGCTCATCTTCATTACACAACAACGAATAGACCAAATTAATACAAGTTCATACATAAAGTTCATATACAACACTTAATTTAATGCAACATACAAATAACTCTCTAGCTAAAGAATTTAAATGCAACAACAAATGCGATCAAGATCAGAACTAAAGTAACAATTGATCCAACAAGATAATGATACCAAGCCACACTATCAATGGCATATTTTCTAATCTTTCTAATCTTCAACTGCATTTTCTCCATCTTGATCTTGTGATCATCGATTTACACTCCAAGAACATGCAACTCCAATTCCATCTTCTCCCCTCAATTCTTTTCAATTTTTCTTTCAAATACTCGCTTCTCTTTCAACTAAATTTAACCTCTCGACAATCGGGTCGGTTGGAATTTCCTGTTCACATACCTCCTAGATAAAAATATCTATGTCAACTTGATGGGCATAATTTGTCATAAACACGAAATGCAACAACTACTTTTAAAAGAGAATATACCACATCCGAATCATAACAAGGACGAGGGCCGACGGGACGGATATCAAAAACCATGGCACTATGTATAACAAACAACGTATGTGTAAGATAATTATACGAGTAACTATATATCCAAATCACACAAACATCAATTTGGTAATGTAAAACATTCATGAACAAGAGCCTCACCACAAGGTGGTGCCGGCGACGGATCTGAAGTGCAACGAATCGGTGGTTACGACGGAGATTTAGAAGGCACTAAGTAAACCACACCTACATATGCAAACTAAGTGTTATTTTTGACCTCAAATTGCATATAAATCAAATACTAGCACATATAATTCCTCCCAAATTACTAAACTCACAAATTAATCACTATACAAAGCATTGCAAGAGCTAATCTAGCAATGAGAGATGAAAGTACAAAGTTTCTAACCTTTGTGATCATAGGAATGGATGGGGGCCTTCAAATCTTGACAAAATATGGGCAAAATGTGTGATGAGCTCGAGGAAGAGAGGGAAGAACAGAGGAAGTGAGGGGAAAGTGGAAGTACAGAGTGAGCTCGGTGGGCCAGAAGGGTTTATGTCTGACGACCTTTAGTACCGGGTTCGTGCCACGAACCCAGCATTAAAGGTGGCCGGAGGGGCCCCAGACCGACAACATCCTGCCACCACTCTCATTAGTACCGGTTTGTGGCACGAACCGGTGCTAAAGGTTCGCCACAAACCGGTACTAAAGGTCTCCTCCCGCTCAGCCGTTGGAACTGTAAGACTAATGGACACATTAGTGCCGGTTCTGTTACAAACCGGGACTAATGTGTCTCACATTTGACCCTTTTTCTGCTAGTGCACAAGGGTGGAGGGCGCGCCCTACCCCCTGGGCACGCCCCCTTTCCTTGTGGGTCCCACATGGGTCCCCCTCACTTATTCCAGCACCCATCCACTTCTGCCTTCCTCCGTAAAAAATCATCCCGTAGCTCAAACCTGTGTTCTTGCTCATCTTGCTGCCATATTCGACCTCCTTGTGCAAAGCTCCATTTGCAAAACTGTTTTGGGGGATTGTTCTTCGGTATGTGACTCCCCCAATGGTCCAATTAGTTTTTGTTCTAGGGCTTTATTTATTGCAAATTTTTGCTGCTGCGGTGACCTTGTTCTTGAGCTTGCATGTCAAATTTATATGTCCCAAAGTAGTTTTGATGCATGATTTAGCCTCTAGGCACTTGTAGGAGTAGTTGCTGTCAATCTTGTTGAGTTTGGTTCACTTTTTTTTTGAGTCACTAAAAATTTCAGAATTTTTCAGAGGAAGAAAAATGTTTAGGAAGATTTACCAAGGTGGTTCCTCGAGGAAGCAAGACCCAAGGCTCGCGATACGTGAGCCGGACCTTGAACCACCAAGAGAAGCTCCAGTATGGCCTTGCGAATGACTGTTGGATGAATTCATGGTTCATGCAGGTTTCAAGGATGAGTTTGATGCATACATACAAAATGCTGGCCTTGAGAATTTCGTGTCAGATAAGTGCCGACAATGCTATCACCTCACTGGTTCATTTGTGCGAAGATTTAAATTTACATCCCAGCGCAATACTCATACTGTCCTGTTTGATCTTTATGGTAAACATACCATGGACCTAGAAGATTTTAGTGATGCATGCAAAATCCCACAATGGGGTATTCTTAGTGAGCCTCGCAAAACTGAATACAATGATTTCCTTGCTAGCATCACTGTGGGAGAAACTAGAGATATCACACAAGCCTCCATGGGAGCATTCATTTTCCTGCCATACATTATTTTGCTCTCTTCATAGGTAGATGCATTAAGGGTAAACATGATCATAGCCACCTTTGTGCATCGGGCCTTAGTGTCCTCAAGTGTGCAGTGTTGGGTGATAAGCGATATAACTTGGGGGCAATTATTACAGGAGGTTACATCTTAATGCTAAGGGCGTAGATTTCTTTGGTGGAATTTATGCCACTCGTATAGCTAATTATCTTGGGGTGCCCGTAAAGGGGAATGACACTGAATTACCACATGCTTTTCTTGATTATAATGCTTTGGTACGACACCAGTCTCTTGTAAGGAATGAGTAGTCCCTCCTGTACCAACTAATCTTTGGACCGCAAATAGCGTCATCCATATTAATTTTCTTGCTCCCCGCCTTCTTTAACTTTCAGTCGAGGGAGATATTTTATAACCAGAGAGCGTGCAAATGAGTATGAGAGAGAGAGGTGGAAGTAGCACGCATGCCTCCATCTTTGTAGGCCTTGAGCGATGGCTGCTTTGATCTCAAGACGACCCGACTACAACTTTGGATATCCGCCAGGCCAGCCGTGGCCCTAGACCAACTTAGGCCAAAAGCCTAAGCTTGGGGGAGTACATATTTCTCACCAACATTACATTCATGTTCACACACTCATTCCAGTTGTTGGTGTTCATACATTTTCATTGTATTATCCATGCTAGTTTATTTTCTTTTTCCCGCTTTATTGTTGTGTGTTTGAAATTTTTTGAGAAAAAAATAGTTGTCGCTTCTGTTTAGTTACCTTTCCATGTTTATGTAGTAGTACTATTAAAGAAAAACCAAAAAGATTTCTCGTTCTTCTTTTGCTTGTTGGGAGCTTTCTCGTGTAAATAGTTTTTCTCGTTCTTGTTTTACTTTCTTCAGAAAAACAAAAACTCCAAAAACATTTCAGCGTGTTTCCTTGAAATTCTTTTTCTTTTCTTTGGGGGTCGAGAGGAGAAGACCATGATGAAAATGATGAGTGGCTCTCATATGCATTATTGTTGATCTAACAAAGAGCCCATATTACCTTGTATTCTCCTTTGAATAAATGTTTGCAGATTCCAGCTTAGTCCAATGCACGTGCATTATTATTATTATTCACACCGTTCGGTCGTGCAAGTGAAAGGCAATAATGACGATATATGATGAAATGATTGAGATGAGGAAAAGCTGGTATGAGCTCGACCTATCTTGTTTTTATAAATATTATTAGTTAATCGTTCCTGATTCAGCCCATTATGAATGAAACATGTTTGCAATGATAATTAGAGATTATAGTTACTCATGCCATGCTTAATTAGCTAGGAGTTTATAATGGTTTACCTTGCATGCCAACATGCTTTTAAAATGGTTGTGATGTAGTATGATAGGATGGTATCCTTCTTTGAATGATTCGAGTGGCTTGACTTGGCACATGCTCACGCATGTAGTTGAAACAAAACCAACATAGCCTCCATGATATTTATGTTGATGGTGATTTATATCCTACTCATGCTTGCACTCAATGTTGGTTAATCCCAATGCATGTTTCTGACTGTTTTAGCTCTCTAGTTGGTCGCTTCCCAGTCTCTTGCTAGCCTTCACTTGTACTAAGCGGGAATACTGCTTGTGCATCCACATCCATAAACCCAAAGTTGTTCCATATAAGTCCACCATACCTACCTATACGCGGTATTTACCTGCCGTTCCAAGTAAATTTGCATGTGCCAAACTCTAAACCTTCAAATTATAATCTGTTTTGTATGCTGAATCGCTCATGTAGCGACTGGGGACTGTTAGTATCTTCCATGCTAGGTGGGTTATTCTCACGATGAGTGGACTCCGCTCGTCATTCACGAGAAAATAGCTGGTAATTGGGATGCCCAGTTCCATGCTCAAATAAAATCAAAATATAACTTCAAACAAAACTCCCCCAGGATTGTTGTTAGTTGGACGGTACCCGTTGTTTCGGACCAGCCGTGGAGTGTGCTTGTTGGTGGTTGGGGAGTAAAAACTTTACCATTATGTTTGGGAACCGCCTATAATGTATCTAGTATGGAAGATACCGAGATCTCTTGGTTGTTACATTGACAATGAAAGCATACCGCTTAAAATATTATTTATCTCTGTTTGAAAAACTCGAGCTCGCACCTCGCAAATCCCTACTTCCCTCTACTTAAGGGCCTATCTATTTACTTTTGTTGTTGAGTCATCATCCTCTTATAAAAAGCACCAGCTAGAGAGCACCAATCGCCTATTTTGTATGCGTAATCAGTTATTAATTGATATCGAGTATGACCCGGGTGGATCGATCTCTTTACCATGAATTACAATGTCTAGTCACCCTTGATCTTCGTGGGTGCTCTCGCATTTATGTTTTGTGGTCTCGAGAAAGGGCTAGCGAGATACCATCTTGTTATATCGTATCATGATTGTTTTGGAAAAGTGTTGTCATCCAAGATTTATTATTATTACTCGCTAGTTGATTATGCCATTGATATGAGTAAATCTGAGACCTAAGTGTTATTGTGAATATGGTTAGTTCATGATCTTTGCAGAAAACCTGAATGCTGGCTATACATATTTGCAACAACAAGATCAAATAGAGTTTGTAAAAGTTTTTGTTTATCACTTTCAGTTTATCAACTGAACTGCTTGAGGACAAGCAATGGGTTAAGCTTGGGGGAGTTGATACGTCTCCATCGTATCTACTTTTCCAAACTCTTTTGCCCTTTCTTTCGACTGTAATTTGCTTGTTTTGAATGGAACTAACCTGGACTGACGCTGTTTTCAGCAGAATTGCCTTGGTGTTATTTTTATGTAGAAACAAAAGTTCTCGGAATGACCCAAATATCCATGGAGAATATATTTGAAATTAATAAAAAATATTGGCGGAAGAATCAACCGAGGGGGACCCACCTGCTGTCCACAAGGGTGGAGGGCGCGCCCCCTGCCTTGTGGGTCCCCTAGGCCTCCACCAACCTCAACTCCAACTCCATATATTCACGTTCGGGGAGAAAAAAATCAGAGAGAAGGATTCATCGCGTTTTACGATTAACGCGAGCCGCCGCCACCTCCCTGCTCTTCATCGGGAGGGCATATCCGAGTCCGCTCAACGCCCCCAGAGGGGAATCCGCTGCCATCGTCATCATCAACCATCCTCCATCACCAATTTCATGATGCTCACCGCAAAGGCGTGAGTAATTCCATCGTAGGGCTTGCCGGATTTGGGCCGGTGATGGGTTGGATGAGATTTATCATGTAATCGAGTTAGTTTTGTTAGGGTTTGATCCCTTGTATCCACTATGTTCTGAGATTGACGTTGCTATGACTTTGCTATGCTTAATGCTTGTCACTAGGGCCCGAGTGACATGAATTCAGATCTGAACCCTTTATGTTTCCATGAATATATTTGTGTTCTTGATCCGATCTTGCAATTTGTAGACACCTATTACGAAAGTTATGATCCGTGATACCCCAAGGTGACAATAATTGGGATTCTTTCCGGTGATTACCGTAGTTTGAGCAGTTCATGTATTCACTAAGTGCTAATGCTTTGTTCCGGTTCTCTATTAAAAGGAGGCCTTAATATCCCTTAGTTTCCATTAGGACCCCGCTGCCACGGGAGGGTGGGACAAAAGATGGCATGCAAGTTCTTTTCCATAAGCACGTATGACTATATTCGGAATACATGCCTACATTATGTTGATGAACTGGAGCTAGCTCTGTGTCACCCTAGGTTATAACTGTTGCATGATGAATGCCATCCAACATAATTATCAATCATTGATCCATTGCCTATGAGCTTTTCACATATTGATCTTTGCTAAGTTATTTTTTCCGCTACATCGCTATAATCACTATAAAACTGCTATTATTACTTTTGCCACCGCAATCAAGCATTTCCATATTACTTTGCTACTAAATACTTTGCTGCAGATATTAAGTCTTTCGTGTGGTTGAATTGACAACTCAAGCTGCTAATTCTTGAGAATTTTCTTTGGATCCCTTGTGTCGAATCAATAAATTTGGGTTGAATACTCTACCCTCAAAAACTGTTGCGATTTCCTATACTTGTGGGTTATCAGCTAGCTGTGGAGTTGCTAATATGTTCAAAGTGCACACAACTCATGAACAGGCCATGTTGGTTGTGGCATGTCCCCTCTTTAGCTTCCAGAGCCGTACAACCCTTCTGCCCACACTTAATGCCCACGCATGCCATAGATTTCCATTTAGATTAAACATCAAACTAAGCGGTGGTAGCAAAAAAGTTTATTACTCGCTCCGATCCATAATAACTAAAACCACGACACTTATTATGGATCAGAGGGAGTAGCAAATAAGGTCATGGAAAAGCATGAATGTACGATATTTGTAACAACCAACAAAGTCTTAATTTATAACCAAGAAAGATAAGATTTATAAAAACAACATAAAGCAAGGAGAAAATAATAAGTCTCCAACCCGTAGAAGGACTTTAACAATGACCAAAATAGGAGCATCCCTGTTCAATATGGGCAGATCGATTCCACATCTCCTCAAAAGAGCAACCTATACAAAAAGATCAGGATAGTCAAGGAATCATTAGAAAACTAAATTCAAGAAATCATACAAAGATTAGATGGAAAAGGACACTCCAATTACAATAGGTCTTTTGAGTCTGTCAACCCAACAACATGTATTTGTTACAAAGGAAATTTAGCTATTGAGTGATGAGGTGTTGCCAACAGATGGCAGTAGGGAAGAAATGAGAAATCCAAAGGGAAGTGTCGTATGCTTCGGGAGCAGGGGAACGAGAAGACACAGGGGGAGAAGAAACGGTGGCCACCGGTGTGGAGTAGCATTGTCAGCTGGTGGCTCGATCAAAGTACCCTCACATTCACATAAGCTAGCTGATCAACCTATGGGCTTCAAGGCCTTCTCGTAGTTACCTGCTTCTTCTTCTTGGACCGTCCATTTAAACAAGCAAACAAACATTTGCCTATGGGCCTTGATATTTGTGTTCCTACCCTCAAAGCCAAAGATGTCTACCCCTAGACAAACTAAGAGCGAATTTTGTGAGGCTATGGGCCTCAATATTTGTGTTCCTACCCTCAAAGATGAACGAGCAAGACTGAAACCCAACGGCAACTTAATTAATTTCCTTGATAATTGTTCCATGCACACCACCAGATTTATTCAAAATGTCATTCACTATTTCCTTATAGCCAGATGCAATTTCCACCCTTGTAATATTTAGATCCATAGCTAGGGTAGTAGCTTCTCAAGACACGTGATTGCTTCCAAAATAGCAAGGTCACTAATTCCTCCAACTTTAGAGCTAAAGCACTAATATAAAGCCTCCGAGCATCCCTACAGATAGTTGATGAAGAACCTTCAGAAGGTGTCACAACACTCCACCATCTACTCAAGCAGCTTTGCTACACCAGTGAAGGATCCACCTAGCGTACCACAAAGAGCCGCCACTTGTCTCGCCTCTTATCAGATTGTTGATTGAGGTTTGCATACCTCAATCTTATCAATATACCTCAAGATAAAATGGTGAGTGGCCTGAGGACTCTGAATTTTTTCTCGTGAATATCTTTTCTCCTAACTTGCCATAATGCCAACATGGTAACCAAGATTCTGAAAAAACCTTGTGTGGTAGCTCCTCCACCAAACTGAAGATCCACCTCTTAGTGTCCAGTTCATTAGTGTTCATAAGTACATCAACTAGCTCTGGATCCTCCAGTGCCTATACATAGCATGACATATTACATTCAAGAAGTTAGTGCCTCCACAAGTCATTGCTTCCGCATAATCTACAACTACTAGCTTGAGACATTTTTGGATGATGTAAAACATCTGCTGTAGGAATTGACTGCTGGGCAAGTCTCTAAAGAAAGATTTTTATTTTTGCATGCACATGCGCCTTCCACATATTTGTCCACTCAGGGTTCGGCTAGTACGTAAAAATTATGCACAAGGTCAGAGACCCTATCAGGGTTGGCCCTCAGGCCGTCAGCCTTCTTCTTGCCCCTGTACGACCTCGCATGGAGAGACATCAACATGACCGAATTGTTAGTAAGGGTTATTCCCGTGCCAACGCATGAAGATAGGTTAGTCAACAATATTAACTTTTGTTTTTGTATTTCATTATTAATACGAGTCATGTTGCTAACAGAATTAAATGTTGCAATTTTTCTTATGCATTCTACATGTTGAGGAACATCAAATTATTTACAGGAGAAGAGTTGACACTAGAGTATAACCAAGTATGTAAAATAACACCAATGTGTTTGTTAGTTTCCTATAACAAGAGAACAATACTAACATATGCTGTCATGCATGACTACATCGACAAGTATAGAAGGCAACTGTCGATTGTCCTTGCGAATTCACCTCACAACAAATTGAAATCCATGGAAAGGCTCAAAATGTACCATCCAAGCCTAGAGGAGTCGGCAAAGCAATGACATGTTGTCAAGTATGAAGATGATGCGTATGAATGCACTTAGTCCAGCTATGGGTGAGGAGTGTTGATACGTCTCCAACGTATCTATAATTTATGAAGTATTCGTGCCATGTTTACAACAATTTTATATGGTTTTGGTATGATTTGAATGGAACTAACCCGGACTGACGTTGTTTTCAACAGATCTACCGTGGTGTTGTTTTTGTGAAGAAATAGAAGTTCTCGGAATTGGCTGGAAATTTACAGTGATTTTTAGGGACAAAAAGAGACCCCCGAAGCTTCAAGGAAAGGCTGGAAGAGCCACGAGGGCACGACAAGAGTGGGGGTTCCCCCTAGGGCGCACCCCGCGAGCTTGTTGCTCCCTTGTGGCCCCACTGACGTGAAACCGATGCCCAAACTTCTTATAAATACTAAAACCTCCAAAACTTGACCTAGATGAGTTGTTCCGTCAACAAGAAGCCTCTGCACTCAAAGTGATCACCATCGAAGCCCTGTTGCGGCACCTTGCCGGAGGGTGAAATCATCATCGGATGCCATCTTCATCATCCTGGCGGTCTCCATGATGAGGAGGGAGTAGTTCACCCTCGAGGCTGAGGGTATGTACCAGTAGCTATATGGATCTCTCTCTCTCTCTCTCTCTCTCTCTCTCCCGTGTTCTTGATTTGGCACGATCTTGATGTACCGCAAGCTTTGTTAATATAGTTGGATCATATGGTGTTCTCCCTCTTTATCTTGTTGTGATGACTTGAGTTTTTACCTTTGAGGTTTCACTATTATCGGATTGAATACTTTTTGGATTTGAGAACAGTTGAGGTATGTCTTGGTATATGGATACCCTTGGTGAAAATAGGGTGTTCTATTGATTCACTTTATATATGTTTTGGTATTCAACTTGCGGAATATCGTGACACTGGGGTAATCTATGCATAGGAGTTGATGCATGTTTTTGTCCTACTTTCTCCGGTAGAAACCTTGGGGCACTCTTTGAAGTTCTTTGTGTTGGATTGAATATTATGAATCTGAAATTGTTTGATGCATATTGAATAATCAACTCACGGATACTTGTGGTTACATTAGAGTTGGTTGATGCGTATCGTATGGTGTTATTTTAGTATGAACTCTAGGGATGTTTGTGACACTTATAGGGATGGCTCAATATATTGATAGGAAAAGATAACTTTGAGGTGGTTTCGTAGCCTACAAAAATTTCATATTATGTTCTCCGCTAGATAATAACTTTGGAGTGATTCTTTGTCGCACATAGAGGTATTGTTATATGATTCAGTTATTTTAGCATTGTTGAGAGATTACACTAGTGAAAGCATGAAACCTAGGCCTTGTCTCCAAGCATTGCAATACCGGTTGTGCTCCGTTTTGTCACTTGCTACCTTGCTATCTTTATATTTTCAGATTACGAAAACCTATATCTACTAACCATACTACACTTTTATCACCATCTCTTCGCCGAACTAGTGCACCTATACAATTTACCATTGTATTGTGTGTGTTGGGGACACAAGAGATTTCTTTGTATTTGATTGCACCTGCTGTTTGAGAGAGACCATCAACAGTGCAATATTTGCCCTCTTGTATTTTGGAGATTATTGATGTAAACAGTGCATGGACTAATTTGTTTGCTAGTGCACACACGTAGAAATACTCCATGCGTAACCAAAGAGAATGTTGTCTCCGTGTCAAGTTAGAGGAACTTCACCAAAGAATATCTGCGTTGCAGAGAAGAATATCTTGCCCTTGTTTTGGACTCTAACTTGCATGGTTTGAATGGAACTAGTGACGCTGTTTTCAGCAGAACTGCCATGGTGTTATTCTTGTGCAGAAATAAAAGTTCTCGGAATGACCAGAAAATCCATGGAGACACGTTTTGGAATTAATGAAAAATATTCATGAAAGAATCAAAGATCAGGGGCCCCCACCGTCCACGAGGGCAGTAGGGCGCTACTTCTGCGCACCGCCTCATGGCCCCCGACTCCACCCCACTCTCAAACCCAACTCCATATATTCACTTTCGGGAGAAAAACCAGAGAGAAGGATTCATCGCTGCTTTTACGACACGGAGCCACCGCCAAGCCCTAATCTTCCTCTGGAGGGCTGATCTCGAGTCCGCTCGAGGCTCCTTAGGGGAATCCGTCGCCATCATCATCATCAACCATCCTCCATCACCAATTTCATGATGCTCACCGCCGCGGCGTGAGTAATCCCATCGTAGGCTTGCCGGACGGTGATGGGTTGATGAGATTTACCATGTAATCGAAAGTTAGTTTTGTTAGGGTTTGATCCCTAGTATCCATTATCTTCTAAGATCGATGTTGCTATGACTTTGCTATGCTTAATGCTTGTCACTAGGGCTCGAAAGTGCCATGATTTCAGATCTGAACCTATTATGTTTTCATAAATATATGTGAGTTACAGATCCTATTCTTGCAAGTCAACAAATACCTACTATGTGTTATGATCCAAAGAACCCAAGTGACAATAATCGGGACCACCCTAAGGATGACCGTAGTTTGAGGAGTTCATGTATTCACTAAGTGTTAATGCTTTGGTCCCAGATTCTATTAAAAGGAGGCCTTAATATCCCTTAGTTTCCAATAGGACCCCGCTGCCATGGGAGGGTAGGACAAAAGATGTCATGCATGTTCTTTTCCATAAGCACGTAAGACTATATTCGGAATACATTCCTAAATTACATTGATCAACTCGAGCTAGTTCTGTGTCACCATATGTTATAACTGCTGCATGAGGAATCGTGATCCCATATAATTATCCATCATTGATCCATTGCCTACGAAGTTTTTCACATATTGACCTTTGCTTAGTTACTTTTCCGCTATAATCGTTATTTATTGCTATGAAAACTGCCATCAAGTTACTTTTGCCACCATTACCAAGCATTTCCATACTAGTTTGCTACTAAATACTTTGCTGCAGATATAAAGTCTTTCAGGTGTGGTTGAATTGACAACTCCCCTGCTAATACTTGAGAATATTATTTGGCTTCCCTTGTGTCAAATCAATAAATTTGGGTTGAATACTCTACCCTCGAAAACTGTTGCGATCCCCTATACTTGTGGATTATCACGGTTCGAAGGACTCCAAGTACTATCTACGCGACACGTTCTTATTTTCTGGCGCCGTTGCCGGGGAGCATAGCTCTATTCTTTGAGTCACTTGGGATTTATATCTGTTGATCACTATAAGGAACTTGAAAGATGAAAGAACCAAGATTTTTCCCTCAACTACGAGGGAGGTAAGGAACCGCCATCTAGCTCGCACTTGATTCACCTTCTCGTTATGAGTAAATTTTATACACCTAGACCTGTTATGGATCCCGATATGTCGTGATGTTATTGATGATGCCACTTCGCTATGCATGATTCTTGTGATGAAACTACTTCTATGCTTGATAATACTGCGCCATTAGGTGAATTTCTTGATGAACAACTTGCTAGGGTTAGAGAGAATGAAATTATTGAAATGTATAATATTGATGAAAGTGATGATGAAGATTCTCCCTAGATATGAATTGCCCTGGATGTGCCCGAGGGTTATGTTATGGATGAAGAAACCGCTGAGACCTTTTGCTTGCAAAGATAGATATGATCTTAAGAAACGTTAGCTAAGTCGAAGAAAAGTATTTGAATGCTAGGAATGAAATATGACCCTCGCTTTTGCTACTTCACCTATCTCGTATTTCTCGATAAGGGTTATGATTTCTCCGTCGATCTTGAGTTAATTACTTTGGTTGAATCGGATCCTTTTATGGCTATGAATCAAACTGCTAGGCACATCTTACTAAATTGAATGATATAGCCACCCTATTCACTCATGAGGAAAAAATTCACATTACTATATCCTTGTTATTTCCGCTCTCATTAAAGGATGATGCTAAAACATGGTTTAATTCTCTTGCTCTTGGTTGTGCGCAGAGTCCCCTGTGATATGGTTTATTACTTCTCGCCTAAATATTTCCCCGCCATAAGAAACAAGCTGCCTTAAGGGAAATATATAATTTTGTGCAAATTGAAGAAGAGAGTCTCCGACAAGCTTGGGGAGGCTTCTGATTACTTAATGCTTTGCCTGATCATCCTCTCAAGAAGAATGAAATACTTGATATCTTTTATAATGGACTAACCGATGCTTCCAGAGACCACCTGGATAGTTGTGCTGGTTGTGTTTTCAGGGAAAGAACTGCTGAGCAAGCTGAATTGCTATTGAATAATATATTGAGCAATGATAATGATTGAACACTTCCTAACCAACTCCTAAGCCAACTCCAAGAAAAGGGGTATTCTATTTCTCACCTCAAGATATGCAAGAGGCAAAGAAATCTATGAAAGAAAAGGGTATTAAAGTCGAAGATGTTAAGAATTTACCACCTATTGAAGAAATACATGGTCTTAATAACCCACAGTAGTAAAGGTAAATTCTCTCTATAGATCCGATGTAGGTGATATTCCTCGTAATAAGTCTGCTAGCCAATGCTTGGATGAGTTTGATAATTTTATTGTTAAACAAGAAAACTTCAATGCTTACTTCAATGCTTATGTTGGTAGACAATTGAAAAGTAATGCTTATATGGTTGAACACTTGAGTGATTATATGTCTAGAGTTAAAGGTGACCTTAAACTTATTAGTAAACATGCTTCTATGGTTACCACTCAGGTAGAACAAGTGCTTAAAGCACATGATGATTTGCTCAATGAATTAAATAATAAGAAAAATGATAATGTTGTTAGAGTTATGACTAGAGGGGGTAGAACGACTCAGGAACCTTTGTATCCTAAGGGCCACCGTGAAGAGAGTTGAGCAAGATTCTCCTCGAGAACTAATGTTGATGCACCTAGTCCTTCTAAGAAGAAGAAAAGAAAAATGATAGGACTTTGCATGCTTCTAGTGAACCCGCGTTTATTGACACAATCGAGAATCCCAATGATATTTCTATTTCTCGATGTCAAACACAACTGCAATGAACATGAACCTAGTGATAATGATGATGTTCATGTTGATGCTCAACATAGCAATAACAATGATGTAGAGATTCAACCTGCTGTTGATCTTGATAACCCACAAGCAAAGAATCAACGTTATGGTAAGAGAGACTTCGTTGCTAGGAAGCACGGTAAAGAAAGAGAACCATGAGTTCAGAAACCCATGCCTTTTCCTCCTAAACCATCCAAGAAAAAGGATGATGAGGATTTTGAGCGCTTCACGTAAATGATTAGGACCTATCTTTTTATGTATGCGTTTGATCGATATGCTTAAAATGAAACCATATGCTAAGTATATGAAAGATATTGTTACAAATAAAAAGAAAGATACCTAAGCTGAAATTTCCACCATGCTTGCCAATTAAACTTTTAAAGGTGGAATACCAAAGAAACTAGGAGATCCAGAGTACCAACTATACCATGCTCCATTAAAAGAAACTATGTCAAAACCGCTTTATGTGATCTTGGAGCCGGTGTTAGTGTTATGCTTCTCTTTATATCGTAGACTTGATTTGAATAAGTTGACACCTCATCAAATATCTTTTGCAAATGGCCGATAAATCAACTGCTATACCTTCGGTCTTTGTGAGGATGTGCCTGCTGTGGTTGCAAACGCTACTATTTTAACGGACTTTGTTATTCTTGATATTCCCGAGGACTATAGTATGTTGATTATCCTTGGTAGACCCTTTTGAATACTCGTAGGGCAATCGATTGCAAACAAAGGCAAAGGTCACTTTTTATGTTAATGGTAATGAGCATACGGTACACTTCTCTCCGAGGAAACAACCTCAAGTCCATAGTATCAATTCTATTGGAAAAATTTCAACGACATTATTGGAGGTTTTGAGTTCCCTCTTCCTATCACAAGAAGAAATATGATATTCTTATTGTTGGGGACATGCATATCCCCGCTTGAGGTAAGCTAGTGTTATTCAAAATTCTCGTGTTTCATGTTATTCTTGAAGAGTTTGTTAACAAGACTTGATCAACCTTGTTAGTGGATTCCTTTTGATGAGCACGAGATGGATGAAGTTAGAAAGCACAACTCGCTGTACCCTCCTTTTACTTTCTGTTATTTAGATTAAATAAAGCAAAAATAGTATTTTCTGTCTGTTTTCTGAATTATCCTTGCAATAAAAATACCCCGAAAATATAAGTTCTCTAAATGTCCTGAAAATGAAATATGATTTTTTGTAGAATATTTAAGAATTTTTGGCACTGAGAACACACCAGGGGGCCCACCATTTGGCCACGAGGGCACAGGGTGCGCCCACCCCCTGGGGCGCCCGCCTCATGGGCCCCACGTGGGACCCCCTCCACTTATTCCAAAGACCCACTCACTTCTGCCTTCCTCTAGAAAAATCCTCCCATAGCTCAAACCCGTGTTCTAGCTCATCTTGCTACTGCTGATCTCTTTGCTAAGCTCCATTCACAAAACTGCTTTTGGGGATTGTTCTTCTAAGATGTGACTCCTCCAATGGTCCAATTAGTTTTTGTTCTAGTGCTTTTATTTATTGCAAATTTTGCCGCAAAGATTACCCTGTTCTTGAGCTTGCATGTCAAATTTATATGGTCAAAAGTAGTTTTAATGCATGATATAGCCTCTAGGCACCTGTGGGAGTAGTTGCTATCAATCTTGTTGATTTTGGCTCACTTTTATTTTGAGTCACTAAAATTTCAGAAATTTTTCAGACAAAGGAAAATGCATAGGAAAATGTACCAAGGTGGTTCCTCAAGGAAGGAAGGACCAAGGCTCATGACACGCGGAGCCGGATTTACGAACCACCGAGGGAAGTTTCGGCGCGGCCTTGTGAATGGTCATTTCGCCGAGGAGTTTATGGTCCACACAAGCATCAAGGATGAATTTGACGCATGTGTGCATAATGCTGATCTTGAGGACTTCGTGTCAGATAAGTGCCTATAGTACCACTACCTAACTGATTCCTTTGTGAGGAGGTTTAAATTTACATCCTCGTGCAATTCTCACACTATTTTATTTGATCTTTATGATAAATCATATACCATGGACGTAGAAGATTTTAATACTGCTTGTAAACTCCTGCAGTGGGGCAATGTTAGTGAACCTCGCAAATCTAAATCTAGAGAAATCACACAAGCTACCATAGGGAGCATTCATTTCCCTTCCATACATTATTTTGCTCTCTTTATAGGTAGATGCACTAACGGTAAATTGTCACATGTGCGTTCCAGATGTTAGTGTCCTCAAGAGTGCGGTATTAGGTGATAATCAATATAACTTGGGGGCCATTGTTGCATGAAGGTTGCATCTTAACTACAAGTGGAGATTTGTTTGGTGGAATTTATGCAACCTGTAGTAGCTAATTATCTTGGTGTACCCATACATGGAAATGATATGGAGTTGCCTCCCGCTTATCTAGATTATAGTGCTATGGTTCGCCATCAATTTCTTGAGAGGAATGAACAGCCTCCAAAGACTGACTAATCTTTTGATGTACATCGTGACTGGCCCATGTTGCCCTCCCCGCTCCTACTTTCTTTAACTTTCGTGCAAAAAGGAGATATGTTATAACTGTGGAGGAGGTGAATCGAGCATTTAGAGGAGGACGAGGCAGCTCGCTCTCCAAGCCGCAGCTCTTCAGCAAAGAGTCGATGCATCTTAGTACAACCTCACCATTTACTTTGATATCCGCTGTGCCAAGAAGGGCTATAGACCGACTTAGGACAAAAGCCTAAGCTTGGGGGAGTACATATTTCTCACCGACATTACATTCATGTTCACACACTCATTCTAGTTGTCGGTGCTCATACTTTTTCATTGTACTATCCATGCTAGTTTATTTTCTTTTCTAAGCCTTCTTCTTGTGTGTGTGTCCTAAAACCTTAAGAAAACCAAAAAATTAGTTGTAGCTTTTAGCTAGTTTACTTTCCACATGCCCTGGTATCAAGAGGTAATTAAAAGAAAACCCAAAAGGTTTTCTCTGCTCTTCTTTTGCTTGGCCGAGCTTTCCCATGTAAATAGTTTTATTTATTTTCTTTTTCTTTGGGGGTTTAGAGGAGAAGACCATGATGAAAATGTTGAGTGGCTCTCATATGCATTATTGTTGATTTAACCAAGAGCCCATATTACCTTGTCTTCTCCCTTGTATTAAATGCTTGCAGACTCTAGCTTAGTCCAATGCACGTGCACTATTATTATCCACACCGTTCGGTCGTGTGAGTGAAAGGCAATAATGACGATATATGATGGACTGAGTGAGATGAGAGAAGCTGGTATGAACTCGACCTATCTTGTTTTTTAAATATGATTAATTCATCGTTCCTGATTCAGCCTATTATGAATGAAGCATGTTTGCAATGACAACTAGAGATTATAGTTGCTCATGCCATGCTTAATTAGCTAGGAGTTTATAATGGTTTACCTTGCATGCCAACATGCTATTAAAATGGTTGTGATGTGGTATGATAGGGGTGGTATCCTCCTTGAATGATTCGAGTGGCTTGACTCTGGCACATGTTCACGCATGTAGTTGAAACAAAATCAACATAGCCTCCACGATATTTATGTTCATGGTGATTTATATCCTATTCATGCTTGCACTCATTGTTGATTAATCTTAATGCGTGTTCATGACTATTGTCGCCTCTAGTTGGTCTCTTCCCGCCTCTTTCTAGCCTTCACTTGTACTAAGCGGAATACCGCTTGTGCATCCACTTCCATAAACCCCAAAGTTATTCCATATGAGTCCAACATACCTTCCTATATGCAGTATTTACCTGCCATTCCAAGTAAATTTGTATGTGCCAAACTCTAAACCTTCAAATGAAATTCTATTTTGTATGCTCGAATAGCTCATGTATCAACTAGGGTTGTCTATATCTTCCATGCTAGGTGGGTTATTCTCACGGTGAGTGGACTCTGCTCATCACTCACGAGAAAATGGCCGGTAACCGATGCCCGGCCCCATGCTCAAATCAAATCAATAGAATTGCAAACAAAACTCCCCCAGGATTGTTGTTAGTTGGACGGCACCCGTTGTTTCGGACAAGCCATGGATTGATGTTTTTTGGTGGTGGGGGAGTATAAACTTTACCATTCTGTTTGGGAACTGCCTATAATGTATGTAGCATGGAAGATATCGAGATCTCTTGGTTGTTATGTAGACAATGAAAGTATGCCACTCAAAATATTTTTTATCTCTGTTTCAAAACTCGAGCCTCGAACCTCTCAAGAATCCCTCGCTTCCCTCAATGTAGGGCCTATCTATTTACTTTTATGTTGAGTCATCATCCTCTTATTAAAAAACACTAGTTGGAGAGAACCGCTGTCATTCGCATGCATTGCTATTAATTTACATTGAGTATGACTGTGACTGGATCTCTTTTACCATGAATTACAATGTCTAGTCAGTCCTTGATCTTCAGGGGTGCTCAGATTTATGTTTTATGTCTCGTAAAGGGCTAGCGAGATACCATCTTGTTATATCATGTTATGACTGTTTTGAGAAAGTGTTGTCATCCGAGATTTATTATTATTGCTCGCTAGTTGATTATGCCATTGATATGAGTAAACATGAGACCTAAATGTTATTGTGAATATGGTTATTTCATAATCTTTGCTGAAAACTTGAATGTTGGCTTTACATATTTGCAACAACAAGATCAAACAGAGTTTGTAAAAGTTTTTCTTTATCACTTTTAGTTTGCCAACTGAATTGCTTGAGGACAAGCAAAGGTTTAAGCTTGGGGGAGTTGATACGTCTCCAACGTATCTACTTTTCCAAACACTTTTGCCCTTGTTTTGGACTCTAACTCGCATGATTTGAATGGAACTAACCCGACCGACGCCGCTTTTCAGCAGAACTACCATGGTGTTATTTTAGTGCGTAAATAAAAGTTCTCGAATGACCTAAAAATCCACGGAAACACGCTTTTGGAATTAATGAAAAATATTAGCGAAAAGAATCAGCATCAAGGGGCCCACACCTCGTCTGACGAGGGTGCAGGCGCTGCTCTCGCCTCGTGGGTCCCCCTCGACTCCACCGCCCTCAACCCCAACTCCATATATTCACTTTCGGGGAGAAAAATCGAGAGAAGGATTCATCACGCTTACGACACGGAGCCGCCGCCAATCCCTAATCTTCCTCGGGAGGGCTGATCTGGAGTCCGTTCGGGGCTCCGAGAGGGGAATCCGTCGCCATCGTCATCATCAACCATCCTCCATCACCAATTTCATGACGCTTACCGCCGTGCGTGAGTAATCCCATCGTAGGCTTGCCGGATGATGATGGGTTGGATGAGATTTACCATGTAATTGAGTTAGTTTTGTTAGGGTTTGATCCCTAGTATCCATTATGTTCTAAGATTGATGTTGCTATGACTTTGCTATGCTTAATGCTTGTCACTAGGGCTCGAATGCCATGATTTCAGATCTGAACCTATTATGTTTTCATGAATATATGTGAGTTCTTGATCCTATCTTGCAAGTCAATGGTCACCTACTATGTGTTATGATCCGGCAAGAACCTCAAGTGACAATAATCAGATCGCTCCCGTGATGACCATAGTTTGAGGAGTTCATGTATTCACTAAGTGGGAATGCTTTGGTCCCAGACTCTATTAAAACGAGGCCTTAATATTCCTTAGTTTCAATAGGACCTCACGCCACGGGAGGGTAGGACAAAGATGTCATGCAAGTTCTTTTCCATAAGCACGTATGACTATATTCGGAATACATGCCTACATTACATTGATGAACTGGAGCTAGTTCTGTGTCACCCTATGTTATAACTGCTGCATGAGGAATCACATCCGACATAATTATCCATCATTGATCCATTGCCTACGAGCTTTTCACATATTGATCTTTGCTTAGTTACTTTTCCGTTGCCATCATACGATTGCTACGAGAGAACTGCCATCACATTTTGCCACCATTACTGTTATTTCCATACTACTTTGCTACTAAATAGTTTGCTGCAGATATTAATTCTTTCGTGTGTGGTTGAATTGACAACTCAACTGCTAATACTTGAGAATATTCTTTGGCTCCCTTGTGTCGTAATCAATAAATTTGGGCTGAATATCAGACTCGAAAACTGCTATATCCCCTATATTGAGGGTTATCAGCTACATCTGTTAAAAGCATGTAGGCGAGAAGATTTATGTGAAGGAGTTAACCCCTCCAAAATTTATTCCTGATGTGAAGCAATTGGTTCGGAGATTCTGTCTGAAATTTTTTGACTACAGCGACTGGAAGTCGAAGACCATGTGAAGACGTAGTATTCATTTCGTTGTTCCTCTTTCATTCATTTGAGTCATAGGACCTCCGTACTATGAAGAGGGGTATACGTTCTCGAAGCTTAGATCCGCTATGATGCTTAGCCCAAAACCTATGCAAGACTGAGAGAAATCTCTTTATGTTTCAAATGATCACCTGCCACCAGTAGACATTGTTCTTCGTGTTGCAGGAGATATCTTTTGAACTGAGGAGTTAGCGTTACTTGCTCCACAAGGAATGTTAACGTTGTGCTCAAATTCCGACCGTTGGACTCGTGTCGTTCGGCCATTGGCTGCTTCACATGTCCAATTTGGTATTTTCCCTTCAGGGAAGGCTGCAGCTATATATAGCCACCTCGCTCCAATGTTGCCCGTTGGCTGCTTCACTTAAGATTTCTGAGAAGATTGATTAGCATCCCCTCTCCGAATGATTTGAGTTCAAGATCCATCGAGAGAAGAAACAAGAGCCAAAACTTAGACAGTGGTTGAGCATCACAAAGAGTTCTGAAGTTTAGAGTTCTTATACCTATTAGTCTTGAGAGTCACAAGACTCTCTAGACTGGATAGGGTGGTTTGCTTGAGTGTTGAAGAGTTATTGTCTTCACCGAGCAAGATCTTCAAAGAACCAAGATTCATTGTGGTTCGCCAAGAGGTCTGTCGAAGGTTTGGAGATCGCCGGCAAGTATCTACCACGAGTGAAATCAACTAGAGTCTAATCAGCTCTGAGTTGAAGGAGAATAGGGCGAAGAGAGTTTATCTTCTTTGTTAAATCGCAACCCCTCCAACCAGACGTAGTCGTTTGGCAGAAGGGCAAACTGATCTACCAAATCCATCTGACGCCATCAAGCACCATTGGTTCACTCTACCTTACTGCATTACCTTTAGCAATTTATATTCATTCTCTATGATGATAGTTTATCTGATCAATCATTGACTGTTGCATATCATTCATTTCTATCATCCCCATCTGTTATAGTTCGTTGCTCACCATTTTACATTCTCTTCATTCAGCTTTAGTTATCCCAGCTTTATAAATTTCTCTTTGCACTTACCTTATTAAGACTCAAGTGATTTCCTGTGTCCCTTTAATTCACCTTGTCATAGTTCTTTCTCGTGTTTTTCCTTCGTAGTTCACATCCTGATTTCTCTCATGCTACTGCATCTGTTAGCATATTGCATTACCATCATTATTGTCAAACCTGTGATATCCTATGCTTGAACTATTATTGCTTCCTACTTTGATAGATATGTTCCTCTATAGTGTGCGTGATTAAGTTCATTTCTACCGAACCTTATTTCCGCTGCTGTGTTTGGGGTCAGTTCAAAACATTCGCAATAATTTTTGAATCTCCGATTCACCGCCCTTTGGTCGATATACTCTCGGTCCTAATAATTGGTACCAGAGCAGGTACTCCCTGTCTCTATTTATTAAAGGTCCAACAACCTTGGAGTTTTGAGTATGTCGTATGCAGGTAGATCCTCGCACTCTGAAAGGTTTCCTATCTTTGGTGGAAATTACTAGGTCTACTGGAAAGAGAGAATGAGAATCAGACTTCAAGCCATCAACATAGAACTTTGGCAGATTGCGGAAAATGGATATACCATTCGGCACCCCGATGCTCCTAATTCTAATGACAAAGCTATACTGCAGTTGAATGCACAAGCTAAAGATATTATCTGTGGCAGTATCTCGAAAGACATTTTCATTCGGTTCCGAGAGATTGACACTGCAAAGCAACTCTGGGATGCCACAGAAAATGCTCATGAAGAATTCATTACCAGAACAGATCCTCACACTACAATGCTTCATGCCATGTTTGCTGGTTTCGTAAGTCTTCGCAAGGAAAGTGCTATGGAACTCACCGGGTCGGTCGATTTTAATATTGTTGAAAGACTTCATCAATGAGGAGTAATAGATACCACCGATAGAGATGTGGTCAACAAGCTACCGAAAGTGCTCTTGATGCAACCTTCGATCCAATAGTAGCTGAAATCAAGCAAAGACTAGACTATGAAGAACTTCACTACGTCGAGGTCATGAAGTTGTTGTCTATTCACGAAGTAAAGATGGAACTTGAAAATGGCTATCAAGAATCTTCTTTGGAAAGTGAAGGGGAAATTCTTTCACACTATGGCAGCTCACAAGAAGAAGATGTCAAGAATCATCACACTATCACAAGGGAACTAGAAATGCTCACAGAAAGGCTAAGTGATCTTAGAAGACAGAATATGTGTCTCACAAATGATGACGAATTTGACTTGCCTGAATCTTCAAGGAAGTTACCTTTGAAAGAAATGAAGTGCTTTAAGTGCAAACAATTCGGTCACCTCATAGCAAGATCGTCTTGCCGGGATAGAAAACCTAGCAACAGATGGATGTATCTTCACCGCAATGGATTCACTCGAATGGATCGTCACACTAAGCTCTCAAAGAAAAATGAATCCTTCTCATCTTCTTCGATGAGTCCAGTCACTGGCGTGCAAGCCAGAGCAACCATCAAATCTAATATGAAGAGGATATCGTAGCCGAACAGAGCATGTGCTGATATGACTCTGGAATCTCAAGATCGTACATCCTAATCGTAATCAAGATGAGAGCTTCACAGAAGGATAGGAAGAAGCAATACTTTCATTGCTCTTGAATCATTTGAGAAAGCACTCGAATCAGACACTGATTACAATGCTTCAAGTGATGATGAACCAATTGCATTCTGTCTCATGGCAAAGACCTCTAAGGATCAGGTATTAGCAAAACACCAAAAACCTATGACTGAATATTCTCCTGAATACATTGCCTATGCTAAACTGGTGAAGATTGCAAAATCTCAACAAGATGAGCTTGAAAAACTTGAGAAGAATCTTAGGAAAGTGAAGGATTACTGGTCGAAGAGATGGAGAAGAATCAAAAGTTGATCGAAGAGCATGATGCTTTTTCTTCAACTATTGATGATCTTTCCAACCGATATTATTCCCTTACAATGACACGAGAGTTTATCGATGAATTCCTTAATAGGAACCAAGAACTCGAGTAACTAAAAGAATCTCATAACGTGCTTGCAAAAGAAAAAGCTTCTCTCTTCGCCGAGCAATCTAAACAACTTCCTGATGATTTTGTCCCTCCTTTCGCACAATTCCTAGAACATAGCAATGCTGATATATCTAATGTTGTCATCGAGAATATTGCAACAACTACAAATGGTATTTCTAACCCCTCTTGTGAGGAATTTGTTGCTATCTTTGATGAAAATTGCAGGTTAAAGAACTTGCTTGAGATAGGAATGCTAAAGAGTCTCAAAGGGCATAAAACTCTCTATGATGCACTTAGGAAGTCAGTATTGCACAAAAACCCATGAAAGTAAGGATTAGGTTTCGAAAGAAAACTCAATGTTGATGGAACCTGTTGGACTCCCGAGCAATATTCTCAAACGAGTTGGGTTCTTGCTAAAAGTAAATCTCTCGAACCTGCAATTCTGTCTGGGACACTCCCATTTCTATTGTTTCTGATGAGTCTGATGACTCAAACTACAAATTCTTCAAACAACAGAATGGTAAGGTTTTCGCTTTGTATGTTGGGACTAACTGCAGGTCTTGTTCACCCAAGAAGCAAATCTGGGAGAAGAAGTGCATCATTGAAATTTTATCTGTCACCACTAACCTGAACATGCAGAGTGATTCTCTTCGAGGAAATGATTATCATTCACAGATTGGCGCTTGAACTTCCTTGAATGGATATCGATCAAACCTTCGATAGAAGGAGTACATGCGTGCCTCGTCGAATCGTTATGCTCATATCTCAGGAAACAATTTCAATGCATATTCATATGATTACTCTCGAAATGCATAGGCAAACTACAGAGCTCATCGAAGGAATATCCCTGCTCAGACAAGACAAATGAGATTCTCGCTGCCCACGCAAGTGTGGGTTGCGAAAAAGAACTAACCCTTCTTGCATGAACTCTCTTAGGGATTCTACTCGTTTATTCTTAGCCCTGAGATCTATATTGTTGGTGTTTGTTCTTTGTGTTTATTTGCTCTCGTTCGTTTGTTTGTCTTCGCTTCATCGTTTGTGTTTTGTCCGATGAAAAACTCACTCATAGCTCCGTGTTTTTTGTGTTTCCTCTCTTCTAGATGAGTGTTTTGTTTTGGACCCTTTATCCCTCTATTCTTTCTCATCCAAATCTATGTTGTCCGTCATAAGCATGATTTGATCTGAAGAAAATTTCTATCTGACGTTCTTGGTCGCGAAAGAAATCAACTTCGAACTTTTAATCACTTTTGGCGTTTGCCCTTCTTGAAACCTTTCGGTCACCCGCCCTCTTCCCGAGTTTCTCGCAGAAAATGGTTGCCACATACCCTCAATCCCCACAATTGTGATCGTGTTCGTCGAATGCGAGACATCCCACAACCGTGGGCCATAGATTTCAGAGGGGAGGTTTAGCTCGCCGGCTATAAATATCCCTCACCATGTCTTCCTCCTTCTAGTTCCTCAAACCCTCGTCCACCTCCACCCGAGCCCTTGCTCGAAGCAACTCCGGCGAGGAGCCTCGCTGCTAATCCAAAGTGAAACTTCATCGCGGTTGATCACGCCGGTGCGGTAATCTTTCTTTCCGCATTGCCGTAGCTAATACAAGTTGCCAAGTTAGGGCGCTTGGATCCGGAACTGCTCCTGTCCATTTCTCTATTCTTAGGGCAGTTCTTACCGACGCTATTTTCCTTGATTTAGTTCACCGCGGTAGATCTTTAGGAGTCACTAGGATTGATTGGTACGATTTGTAGAATTTCCTCGTACTTGTTCTTCTCGACCTAGGGTTCATGTGTGCATATCCGAAAGATTAGATAGTCTTTATTCAGCTTTGAACATTCAATGGCTAGTTTAAAATCTATCAAGGATATCTTCTCTAAGACTACCATGAATTCCTATGTTTCTTCTGAAAACATTCATTTTCGTTCAATATATCTTCTGTGCATGTTTATGACCCTACCCCGTTTTCCCTCATATCTATTCTTTTCACAGGTTGGTCATGGCACAGAGTTCGGAAGAGTATTCGGATTCTAAAGGAGAATTGCCTCAGTTTCCACCAAGGTCTGACTGAATGAGATTAACAGGAGGAGGAAAATCTTCAAAGCCTCCCAAAGCACCGAAAAATAAACAGGCTAAATCCAAAGAAGATAATGAGGAGATTCCCTCTACTCACAGTCAGCCCGAAGATGAATTGGTCACAGATGCCCTAACCATCTTCTCAGGTAATCCCAAAAAAGGTGGTCGTGGTAGGGAAAAGAATACCACGGCTGAAATGACTGATCCAGATAGTTATAAAACTCCACCTGGGGGATCAACGACTGAACGCAACAATAGGCTTCAAAGGATTCGCCACCACTGGGCAAGAAAATGTACAATTATGAAAATGTTCGCAAGAAGTACCAGATCCTGTTTGCCTTCACACCACCGTGGAATGACTGCATTGCTGAAAATTGCATTGGCCCCGATGATGAAAAAGTTAGACCACCACAACCTTCAAATGCTCATCCTGACTCCCTCAGAACCATTGCTGATTTTCTCGAGGAAGTGGCTAAGAGGGCGAAGGCCAAAGCAAAGTGTGATGCTAGGGAAGCAAAGAAAAACCAAGTTGAAGCAAAAATTGTCGCGCTGACTCAGCAAGACGTCCAGAAGAAGAAGGATCGTGCTTCTGCCTCCAAGGGAAGCATGTCCAGGAAATCTGTTTCCCCTTGTGGTCCCTGAAAGAAAACCGTCACCAGGAAATCAAAGAAGGTCGTTTCTAACTCGTCTGATGAGTCATCCAGCGAAGATGCTCCTGAGGAAATTCCAATGTATGACCAACGTGCCATTCTCAACAAGCCATCCAAGAGACCCTCACCAGTGAAAGTTTTACCCTCTCCAAGAAGATCACCAAGGGTTGCACCCATTCCCTTCACTGAAAAACCTTTGGGTTCTGCAACTCCGAGATCTTGACTAATCCTGCAGCAAAGAGAAAGCTGTAGTCTAAAGGAAAAGCTGATGCATCTGCTAAGAAGGCCAG
The DNA here is from genome assembly GCA_021605145.1 of Aegilops bicornis. Classification (NCBI taxonomy): domain Eukaryota; kingdom Viridiplantae; phylum Streptophyta; class Magnoliopsida; order Poales; family Poaceae; genus Aegilops; species Aegilops bicornis. The sequence goes on from CM038674.1 coordinate 494,785,498, forward strand.
GTCCAATGTTCCTTCTTTCACAAAGGAACAGAAGTATGATTTCAATTTCATGATCGATGTGATTGACAAAGGCTGCATATGATGCAAAATCGATGATATAAGCGATGCAGGACTTCACGATGATGTTACCAAAATGGTAACGAAGAATTTCATTGAGTTGAGAAAAATCTCCAAGAAGTTGAATCAAGCTATCAAAGACAAGCAAGACATCGAGCAAATGAGGAGAGAGGCCAACTCTGAATACGAAACAAATAATCTGAACAAAGAGATTGTTGAACTCATCAAGGCTCTTAGTCTCATGCGGAACGACAAAATTGATTGGCACTCGCGGTTGCACATGTAAGTATCTTAGTTGTGTGACAGAAGAAACGAGGAGATTGACCGCAAGGCAGATCTTGCTCGAAGAAGAATCAAACAAGGAAAACGTCAGAAGGCTAAAGCGAGAGCTAGCAAACCGAAAGTGAAAAAAGATTGCTGCCTTCAGACTGTTGTTGCTGATGCTCCACTTGATTCCAGTACTCCCTTGCAGCAGATTCCACCATCTGCACCTCACGAGGATCAACCGATGCGGCAAGCTGACCATGCGGAGGTTATCATTCCTACTCCAGCAGCCCAAGAAAAACCTGATGTTGTTGATATCTTCTCGAAAAGATCGATGAAGAGAATGCTTTGCCTAAGCAAAGCAGCCCCAGCTTGATGATGTCGATGAGGAAATTGAAGTCGAGAAGGAAAATCCATCGCCTCCGAGACAATTGCAAGCTGAGCCCTTAGAACCAAACAAGGAGGAGATTGACAAGATTGAGGGGGACCTAAATGCTTCCCGAGACAAATCCACCCTGATTGCATCATCAGGTGCCCCTACCTAGATAGATGTTGATCCTGCTCCTCATTCCACTGCACCACAATTGGAAGAGGAAGGAAAGAACTGATGAGCCGATGGCTCAAGAAGTAATTGATCGACCCGCCAGCCCCAAGCGTCGAGAAAGAGGTTGTTGTGCCTCCAACCAAAGGAAATACACTAGAAGAAAAGGCCCTAGTGCCCGAAAGCCGGTTGCCGAGGAGTTCCAATGAGCAAAATGACAAACAGTCAAGTTCCTCAAAGCAATCTATACAAGACAAATCAAGGAAGCATCGTGCTCCTCTCAAGCCTGTTGAGGAAGGTGTGCACACCGATGACATTCGAACCCAGACACGGGAGAAGAGGAACATCCGAGAAACCCATTGGAAACCTTTCCTTTGTTTCCTATCAAAGATGGCCCAATTGGTCCCGCCTTTAACGAAAGCAGTTTGATCTTTCGAAACTTGCATTCTTTGGAACCAGCCCATATGATGGATAAAGAACTTCCTTATCACCAAGATTCTGGACAAAGGAACATGCTATGTATTATGCTTGTATTCTGTATGAGAAAAATCACATTTTCAAGCACAAGATTCTGGACTTCACAGAGCTCGAAAGTTTACCCTGCTTCCATCATACCATCGAGAAGATTGAACTAGTCTTCTTGAAGAGCTTCCTTCATTTCAATCAGGGCTGGAATCGTGAAGTGATTCTTCAGTTCTATGCCACTCTTTATATCTCAGGGGACCTTGCAGATAGCAGTACTTGGATCCTCAAATGGATGATAGGAGAAGAAAAGATCAAATGTTCGGCGGACCGGTTATTAGCACTGTTGAATCTTCCTCGATGCAAATTTGATGCTACTCGTGCACATAGACTGCACTATTGGGATGTATCCGAAGCTCAACTTCATTTGCTGATGGACCCCAAACTTGTTGGTGATGAATGTACAAAACCAAATCGAAATAATCTGGCTTATGAGAACAGGGTGCTATTCTATATCCTCTGCAACTCCCTCACGCCAACAAATAGGCCAGAAACCATTCATGGCATCATGGCAAATGCTCTTCTAGCCATAGCTCAGGGTATTCGTTTTGACATTCCGGATGATTTCATTCGCAACCTGGCTCAAGGTGGTTGATAGCCCACAAGCTTTGAAGCCTATTCACCTTGGGTCATGTTTGCCATTGAGCAGCATCTTGAGGAAAAGTTTTTCTGCCCACATGTCCTGAAAGTTTATATGCCACCAGTCCACGACACACTCCGGATTGTGAAGGACATCGGCAAAGGGAAGATACCGATTGATGCTACTATTTCTGCTTCTTTGTCTGATTCTGCTAAAGCTCCAAAGGTCAAGAAGGCAAAAGTTGAAATCCCTCGTGAAGAGAATCCTTCACTATACGAGATTTGTCTTCGCACTTAGCAAGCCCTAGAAAGTCATATCAAGATTGACTGGAAAGTGAAGCTGGAAATGATGACTAAGATAAATCTGCTTCACAATTATACTCGCCAAGCTCTCCCGTATGAGAAGGAACAAAAGAAGCGCTCCTGGACCCTTCTGCGCAAGCACTATTCTCGCAAACAACTATCTGCCAAGGCTATCGAGAAAGAATACGATCATCTGGAGGTGTTTGAAGTTCCTCGCATCCGAAGGCAAACCCTAGTGCTTCCATCAGTGTTCCACCTCCACCGACCTGCTGTTTGTTGAACCAGATGATGATCTCGAAGACACAACAGGCACATTTATCTTCAAGCCAGATGCACCTCGTGTTGCTACCCCCCGAAGCTGATCCCGAAGCCCATGCTGCGTCTCCAACTCCTGTTTTCGCTTCAACCATCGTTCGTTCTGCTTCGCCAAACAGTTCGTGTTCTGATTCTGAGGATTCTTCGGACGAGTATTCCTCGCATGCTTTCTCTTTCCTTTTGACACTTGTTGACAAAAAGGGTGAGAAGACATCGAGTGATAGATAAGCAGGGTGTTTCCATTCGCTATTTGCTTTTCTGTCAAACTATTTGGTTTTCATCGAACTATTTGCTTTTGGAAACTTGGAGCACCACCTGTGGTGTTGGAATACATGGTCGACCGTCAATAAACCCCCTGCAATACTATTCGCTTCGGTTATCTGCTTGCGAGTGCAATCGAAAAGCTTACTTCCTTGCAATAATTATCCTCGATACTAACCTATCGTGCAGGAAAGTAAAAGCATTTCAAGGAGGATTGAAATGATGCTTCTCCAAGAGATATTTCTCTCCTTGAAACTATGAGTGTCTTATGTTTAGATATGCTATAATGATTATCTTTCCCTATCTAACTTTGCAGGAGAAGAAAGTTATCTTCAGATTAAATTTCTTGAGATTCGAAAGCAAACTCTCTCTATCTGTCTTATAAGCTATTTTTCCTCGCACATTTCCATCATATCATCCTAGTTGCAGGAAAACTTCGTCTGAAGCATATCAACTCCAAGCAATATACGCCTGATTCCCTTGCTGTCGGATTCCGGGCTCCGTAGACCCTGGATAGATTCGAACTCTGGGGTGCATGCAAAGAACTAAACCTCCCCAGTCTGCCAACTCGTTGATCCCACAGCTTAGTTCGATGAACTGGAAGGAAATGAGACACAACAGTTTACCCAGGTTCGGGCCACCTTGCGGTGTAAAACCCTACTCCTACTTTGTGGTGGATTAGCCTCGAGGTGGGCTGAAGATGAACTAGTACAGTGGGAGAACAACCTCAGGAGGTGTGTAATTGTGCTCGCATGAGCTGGTGAGGGTGTGGATGGAATGGATTTTTGGGTCCGGTCCCTTTCTACGGTGGTGGCTAGGCTCTATTTATAGTAGCCTTGGTCCTCTTCCCAAATGAAGGCGGGAAGGGATCCCACAACGACCAGATTTGAAGGGAGACAACTAGTACTTCTTATCCAGACGAAAGGTGGTCTTCGCCTGCAAAGCTTCTGGTCGTGACGCCATGGTGGGCTCGGCGATGACCTCCATCCTGCCGTCCTGGCGGTCTTGGTCTTGTAGCACGGAAACGGAAACCATTGGTTGATTCCATGGGACTCCGCGGCTTCGCTTGCCTCCTTAACACCAATGAGGAAACATGTTGTACTGTGCCCGCTGGCGCCCGCCTGGCCTTGGTCGTCATGGCTTGTGTCATCCGAACCTCACGAGGTGAGGGCTTGCATAAAAATATCCGCTCCTCAGGAGCCAGCCTGAGGAGGCCGCTCCTTTTGGAGGTCTTGTCGTCGTTCCCCTCGCGAGGGTCTTGAGTTGTTGGTGCTGAAGGTGGGCGCATCAGCCGTAGATGGAGCCACGTCAAGCGGGTCAGAGGTAGGCAAGTCTGGGTACCTCGGTTCCCAGAATACCGATAGTAGCCCCCTGATACGTCTCCAACGTATCTATAATTTTTGATTGCTCCATGCTACTTTATCTATTGTTTTGGACTATAATGGGCTTTATTTTCCACTTTTATATTATTTTTGGGACTAACCTATTAACCGGAGGCCCAGCCCAGAATTGCTGTTTTTTTTTGCCTATTTCAGTGTTTTGAAGAAACGGAATATAAAACGGAGTCCAAACGGAATGAAACCTTCGGGAACGTGATCTTCTCACGGAACGTGATCCAGGAGACTTGAACCCTACTCCAAGAAGTGCCAGAGGCGCTCACGAGGGTGGGGGGCGCGCCCTTCCCCCCTGGGCGCGCCCCCTGCCTCGTGGGCCCCCTGACGCTCCACCGACGTACTCCTTCCTCCTATATATACCTATGTACCCTCGACAGATCGTGAGGAGGAGCCAAAACCTAATTCCACCGCCAGAACTTTCTCAGATCCACGAGATCCCATCTTGGGGCCTGTTAGGACTCACGCCGAGAGGGCCGTCATCACGGGGCTTTACATCATCATAGCCCTCCGATAAAGTGTGAGTAGTTCACTTCGGACCTTCGGGTCCATAGCTAGTAGCTAGATGGCTTCTTCTCTCTTTTTGGATCTCAATACAATGTTCTCCCCCTCTCTCGTGGAGATCTATTCGATGTAATCTTGTTTTTGCGGTGTGTTTGTTGAGACCGATGAATTGTGGGTTTATGATCCAACTTATCTATGGAAAAAATTTGATTATTCTCTGAATTCTTTTATGTATGATTGAGTTATCTTTGCAAGTCTCTTCGTATTATCCGTTTGGTTTGGCCAACTAGATTGGTAGTTCTTGCAATGGGAGAAGTGCTTAGCTTTGGGTTCAATCTTATGTGTCCTTACCTAGTGATGTATAGGGGTTTGCAAGGCACGTATTGTATTGTTGCCATCGAGGATAACAAGATGGGGTATTTATCATATTGCATGAATTTATTCCTCTACATCATGTCATCTTGCTTAAGGCGCATGCTACTGCTTTTTAACTTAATACTCTAGATGCATGCTTTGGATAGCGGTCGATGAGTGGAGTAATAGTAGTAGATGCGTAATCGCTTTCGGTTCACTTGTTTTGGACGTGATGCCTATATACATGATCATCGCCTAGATATACTCATAACTATGCTCAATTCTGCCGCTCAACAAGTAATTTGTTCACCCAATCGTAGAATACTTATGCTCTTGAGAGAAGCCACTAGTGAAACCTATGGCCCCGGGTCTATGCTCATCATATCAATCTATATCACTTTATTTACTTGCTTTGTTTTACTTTTGCCTTTTACTTTTTTACTTTGCATCTATCTATATCAAAAATACCAAAATATTATTTATTATCTCTATTAGATCTCACTCTCGTAAGTGACCGTGAAAGGATTGACAACCCTAAGCGTTGGTTGCGAGTTGCTATCGCTTTTGTGCAGGTACGAGGGACTTGCGTGGCCTCCTACTGGATTGATACGTTGGTTCTCAAAAACTGAGGGAAATACTTACGCTACTTTACTGGATCATCCCTTCCTCTTCGAGGAAAAACCAACGCAGTGCTCAAGAGGTAGCAAGAAGGATTTCTGGCGTCGTTGCCGGGGAGGTCTACGCAAAAAAGTCAACATACCAAGTACCCATCGCAATCCCTATCTCTCGCGTTACATTATTTGTCATTTGCCTCTCGTTTTCCTCTCCCCCACTTCACCTTTGCCGTTTTATTTGCCCTCTCTTTCCCAATCTCCTTCTCATTTTTCCTTTGCCTTTTGTTTGCCCGTGTGTTAGTTTGCTTGTTCGTCGCGATGGCTCAAGATGCTACCAAATTGTGTGACTTCACCAATACCAATAATAATGATTTCCTTAGCACCGATTGCTCCTCTTGCCAATACTGAATCTTGTGAAATCAATACCGCTTTGTTGAATCTTGTTATGAAAGATCAATTCACGGACTTCCTAGTGAAGATGCCGCTACTCATCCTAATAGCTTCGTTGATTTATGTGATATGCAAAAGAAAAAGATGTCGATAATGATGTCGTTAAATTAAAGCTATTTCCTTTTTCGCTTAGAGATCGTGCTAAAGCGTGGTTTTCATCTTTGCCTAAAAATAGTATTGATTCTTGGAACAAGTGCAAAGATGCTTTTATCTCTAAGTATTTTCCTCCCGCTAAGATTATCTCTCTTAGGAACGATATTATGAATTTCAAGCAACTTGATCATGAACATGTTACACAAGCTTGGGAGAGAATGAAATTAATGATACGTAATTGTCCTACTCATGGTTTGAACTTGTGGATGATTATACAAAAAATTTATGCTGGATTGAATTTTGCTTCTAGAAATCTTTTAGATTCGACCGCGGGAGGCACTTTTATGGAAATCACTTTAGGAGATGCTACTAAACTCTTAGATAATATTATGGTTAATTATTCTCAACGGCATACCGAAAGATCTTCTATTAATAAAGTGCATGCTTTAGATGAATTTAATGTTTTGAGTGGAAAGATGGATGAACTTATGAATTTATTTGCTAAGAGTGTTTCTTCTGATCCCAATGATATGCCTTTATCTACTTTCCTTGAGAATAATAATGAATCTATGGATGTGAATTTTGTTGGTAGGAATAATTTTGGTAACAACGCATATAGAGGGAATTTTAATCCTAGGCCTTATCCTAGTAATCCTTCTAATAATTATCGAAATTCCTACAACAACTCTCATGGAAATTTTAATAAGATGCCCTCTGAATTTGAGAGTAGTATTAAAGAGTTTATGAATTCACAAAAGAATTTTAATGCTTTGCTTGAAGAGAAATTGCTTAAAATAGATGATTTGGCTAGGAACGTTGATAGAATTTCTCTCGAGTTTGATTCTTTAAAACGTAGATCTATTCCTCCTAAGCATGATATCAATGAGTCTCTCAAAGCTATGAGAATTTCCATTGATGAGTGCAAAGAAAGAACCGCTAGGATGCGTGCTTCCAAAGATGCCTTTATTAAAGCGTGTTCTTCTAATTCCTATGGTAATCAAGATGAAGATCTAAAAGTTATTGATGTGTCCCCTATTAAATCTTTGATTTGCAATATGAATCTTGAAGAAACTGAATATGATCTTCCTTTACCTAGAAGGTGTTCTAAAAATTCGGAGTTTTTAGATCTTGATGATGAAATTGATAAAAGTGGGATTGAAAGAAATAAAAATCTAGATGCTGCTAAACCCACTATTTTTAATCTCAAGGAATTTAATTATGAAAATTGCTCTTTAATTGATTGTATTTCCTTGTTGCAATCCATGCTAAATTCTCCTCATGCTGATAGTCAAAATAAGGCCTTTACCGAACATATTGTTGATGCTTTGATGCAATCTTATGAAGAAAAACTTGAGTTAAAAGTTTCTATCCCTAGAAAACTCTATGATGAGTGGGAACCTACTATCAAAATTAAAATAAAAAATTACAAGTTTCATGCTTTGTGTGATTTGGGTGCTAGTGTCTCTACTATTCCTAAAACTTTGTGTGATTTGCTAGATTTCCGTGATTTTGATGATTTCTCTCTAAACTTGCATCTTGCGGATTCCACCATTAAAAAGCCTATGGGAAGAATTAATGATGTTTTTATTTTTGCAAATAGGAATTATGTGCCCATAGATTTTATCGTTCTTGATATAGATTGCAATCCTTCATGTCCTATTATTCTTGGTAGACCTTTCCTTAGAACGATTGGTGCAATTGTCGATATGAAGGAAGGAAATATTAGATTTCAATTCCCTTTAAAGAAGGGCATGGAACACTTTCCTAGAAATAAAATAAAATTACCATATGAATCTATCATGAGAGCCACTTATGGATTGCCCACCAAAGACGGCAATACCTAGATCTATCCTCGCTTTTATGCCTAGCTAGGGGCGTTAAACGATAGCGCTTGTTGGGAGGCAACCCAATTTTATTTTTATTTTTTTGTTTTTGCTTCTGTTTAGGAATAAAAAAATCCATCTAGCCTCTGTTTAGATGTGGTTTTACCTTTTAATTAGTGTTTGTGCCAAGTTGGACCTATTGGATCTTCTTGGATGATAGTTATTTGATCTTGCTGTAATTTCCAGAATCTTTGTGCTTAGTGCCCGAATTGTTAAAAATCACCAGAACGTGATAAAATACTGATTCCAAATGCTGCTGATCAATAAACAAAATTTCCAGGTCTTCTAATTATGGTAGAATTGTTTGGGTTCCAGAAGTTTGCATTAGTAACATATTGCTACAGACTTTTCTGTTTTTGACAGATTCTGTTTTTCGTGTGTTGTTTGCTTATTTTGATGAATCTATGGCTAGTAAATTAGTTTATAAACCATATAGAAGTTGGAATAAAGTAGGTTTAACACCAATATAAATAAAGAATGAGTTCATTACAGTACCTTGAAGTAGTCTTTTGTTTTCTTTCTCTAACGGAGCTCACGAGATCTCTATTGAGTTTTGTGTTGTGAAGTTTTCAAGTTTTGGGGTGAATTCTTTTGATGGATTATGGAATAAGGAGTGGCAAAGCCTCAAGCTTGGGATGCCCAAGGCACCCCAAGGTAATATTCAAGGATAAATCTGTTGTCAAAGCTTGGGGATGCCCCGGAAGGCATCCCCTCTTTCATCCACTTCCATCGGTAATTTACTTGGAGCTATATTTTTATTCACCAACATGATATGTGTTTTGCTTGGAGCGTCTTGTATTATTTGAGTCTTTGCTTGTTAGTTTACCACAATAATCCTTGCTGTACACACCTTTTGAGAGAGCCATATATGATTTGAAATTTGATAGAATACTCTATGTGCTTCACTTATATCTTCTGAGCTTGAAAGTTTCTTCGTAGTGCTTCACTTATATCTTTTTTGAGCGTGATAATTTTTTGCTCTAGTGCTTTACTTAGATCTTTTAGAGCACGGTGGTGGATTTGTTTTAAAGAAACTTGATCTCTCATGCTTCACTTAGATTATTTTGAGAGTCGTTAATAGCATGGTAATTTGCTTAATGTTAATATACTTGGTATTCAAGATATGTGAAACTTTCTTTTGAGTGCGTTGAATACTAAGATAAGTTTGATGCTTGATAATTGTTTTGAGATATGAAGATGGTGATATTAGAGTCATGCTAGTTGAGTAGTTGTGAATTTAAAGAATACTTGTGTTGAAGTTTGTGATTCCGTAGCATGCACGTATGGTGAACCGTTATGTGATGAACTTGAAGCATGATTTATTTATTGATTGTCTTCCTTATGAGTGGCGGTCGAGGACGAGCGATGGTCTTTTTCCTACCAATCTATCCCCTAGGAGCATGCGCGTAATAGTTTGCTTTGATAACTTCTAGATTTTTGCAATAAGTATATGAGTTCTTTATGACTAATGTTGAGTCCATGGATTATACGCATTTTTTCCCATTCTTCCACCATTGCTAGCCTCTCTAATACCGCAAGACTTTTCGCCGGTATCATACACCCACCATATATCTTCCTCAAAACAGCAAACCATACCTACCTATTATGGCATTTCCATAGCCATTCCGAGATATATTTCCATGCAACTTTCCAATTGCTCCGCTTATTATGACACGCTCCATTATTGTCATATTGCTAGCATGATCATGTAGTTGACATCGTATTTGTGGCAAAGCCACCTTTCATAATTCTTTCATACATGTCACTCATGAATCATTGCATATCCCGATACATCACGGAGGCATTCATATAGAGTCATATTATGTTCTAAGTATCGAGTTGTAATTGTTGAGTTGTAAGAAAAATAAAAGTGTGATGATCATCATTATTAGAGCATTGTCCCAAGTGAGGAAAGGATGATGGAGACTATGATTCCCCCACAAGTCGGGATCAGACTCCGGACGAAAAAAAATATATAAAAAAAGAGGCCATAAAAAAAGAGAAAAGTCCCAAATAAAAAAATGAGAGAAAAAAGAGAGAAGGGACAATGTTACTATCCTTTTACCACACTTGTGCTTCAAAGTAGCACCATGATCCTCATGATAGAGAGTCTCTCATTTTGTCACTTTCATATACTAGTGGGAATTTTTCATTATAGAACTTGGCTTGTATATTCCAATGATGGGCTTCCTCAAATGCCCTAGGTCTTCGTGAGCAAGCGAGTTGGATGCACACCCACTTAGTTTATTTTGTTGAGCTTTCATATACTTATAGCTCTAGTGCATCCGCTGCATGGCAATCCCTACTCACTCACATTGATATCTATTGATGGGCATCTCCATAGCCCGTTGATACGCCTAGTTGATGTGAGACTATCTTCTCCTTTTGTCTTCTCCACAACCACCATTCTATTCCACATATAGTGCTATATCCATGGCTCACGCCATGTATTGCGTGAAGATTGAAAAGTTTTGAAAATGTTAAAGTATGAAACAATTGCTTGGCTTGTCGTCGGGTTGTGCATGATTTAAATACTTTGTGTGGGGAAGATGGAGCATAGCCGCACCATATGATTTTTGTAGGGATAACTTTCTTTGGCCATGTTATTTTGAGAAGACATAATTGCTTAGTTAGTATGCTTGAAGTATTATTATTTTATGTCAATATGAACTTTTGTCTTGAATCTTTCGGATCTGAATATTCATACCACAATTAAGAGGATTCACATTGAAATTATGCCAAAGTATCACTCCGCATCAAAAATTCTCTTTTTATCATGTACCTACTCGAGGACGAAAGCAGGAATTAAGCTTGGGGATGCCTCGATACGCTCCAACGTATCTATAATTTTTGATTGCTCCATGCTATATTATCTACTGTTTTGGACTATATTAGGCTTTATTTTCCACTTTTATATTATTTTTGGGACTAACCTATTAACCGGCGGCTCAACCTAGAATTGCTGTTTTTTTGCCTATTTCAGTGTTTCGAAGAAACGGAATATCAAACGGAGTCCAAACGGAATGAAACCTTCGAACGTGATCTTCTCACCGAACGTGATCCAGAGACTTGGACCCTACTCCAAGAAGTGCGAGGCGGTCATGAGGGTGGGGGCGCCTCGCCTCGTGGGGCCCCCGACGCTCCACCGACGCACTCCTTCCTCCTATATATACCTCGCATTCTCGACAGATCGTGAGGAGGAGCCAAAACCTAATTCCACCGCCGCAACATTTTGTATCCACGAGATCCCATCTTGGGGCCTGTTCCGGAGCTCCGCCGGAAGAGGGCCGTCATCACGGAGGGCTTCTACATCATCATAGCCCCTCCGATGAAGTGTGAGTAGTTTACTTCAGACCTTCGGGTCCATAGCTAGTAGCTAGATGGCTTCTTCTCTCTTTTGGATCTCAATACAATGTTCTCCCCTCTCTCTCGTGGAGATCTATTCGATGTAATCTTCTTTTGCGGTGTGTGTTTGTTGAGACCGATGAATTGTGGGTTTATGATCCAACTTATCTATGGAAAATATTTGATTCTTCTCTGAATTCTTTTATGTATGATTGAGTTATCTTTGCAAGTCTCTTCAAATTATCTGTTTGGTTTGGCCAACTAGATTGGTAGTTCTTGCAATGGGAGAAGTGCTTAGCTTTGGGTTCAATCTTATGTGTCCTTACCTAGTGACGTAAGGGTTGCAAGGCACGTATTGTATTGTTGCCATCGAGGATAACAAGATGGGGTATTTATCATATTGCATGAATTTATTCATCTACATCATGTCATCTTGCTTAAGGCGTTACTGCTTTTTTAACTTAATACTCTAGATGCATGCCGGATAGTGGTCGATGAGTGGAGTAATAGTAGTAGATGCGTAATCGCTTCGGTCTACTTGTTTCGACGTGATGCCTATATACATGATCATCGCCTAGATATACTCATAACTATGCTCAATTTCATCAATTGCTCAACAACAATTTGTTCACCCACCGTAGAATACTTATGCTCTTGAGAGAAGCCACTAGTGAAACCTATGGCCCCCGGGTCTATTCTCATCATATCAATCTATATCACTTTATTTACTTGCTTTGTTTTACTTTGCCTTTTACTTTTTACTTTGCATCTATCTATATCAAAAATACCAAAAATATTATTTATTATCTCTATTAGATCTCACTCTCGTAAGTGACCGTGAAGGGATTGACAACCCCTAAGGTTGGTTGCGAGTTGCTATCGTTTTGTGCAAGTACGAGGGACTTGCGCGTGGCCTCCTACTGGATTGATACGTTGGTTCTCAAAAACTGAGGGAAATACTTACGCTACTTTACTACATCATCCCTTCCTCTTCAGGGAAAAACCAACGCAGTGCTCAAGAGGTAGCACCCCACCCAAGGCGCTCGGACCGCTTCGAGGCAAAGCCAAAGGGCAAGGGCGGCCATCGCTGGGCCCCAACTGCTCATGCGGCCTTGGTCGACGATGGCTCTTTATGGGACGTATGCCATCGCTTCCCCACGCGGCCTAGGCAACCGTTCGACTTGACAAGAGCCTGCTGCATGCAGAAAAATCATCATTACCGGGGATTGTGGAGGCCGGCGGTTGGCCTCCCTCTGGCTATAAATGAGGGGAGGGACAGAGCCCCTTGCTCATCTCCATCTTCTTGCTGCCCGCTCGTCCTTCTTCTTCTTTGTCTCTCCATCTTGCTGAAGCATCCAAAGTGCCGATCAGGAGGTTTTCCGCGGCGGAGAAGGGCGAAACTCCTCGCGAGGAGCCTGGGCTTCTTCCGCCGAGGAAAAGGCTTGGCCACTCCCGCGACATCTACGAAGAGATGACACGGCCTTGGTACGAGCGGCCTCCGCCTGGCTTCTCGATCCCCATGTTCGCCTACGCTACAGACCCTGGCGTGGCGGCAGGCGGGCCAGCCGCTGCCAGCCTCGGTCGCGGAGGACAGGCCGAAGCTGCACAGCCAGCTGGCCCGTGAACTCACGCCGAAGGTACTTCGCGCGAGTTCATGGTGTGGGCGTCAATGCCGCCGTGCACGTGGATCCGATTCCCGAGGTTCTTCGCTGAGGAGATACCATCGAGGGGGCCCGCCGAGCTGTGGCTACAACACGCCGGGTGCTGCAACCAAGCTACAGAGGCAGAGGTCGAGGTCGTCCCCCTAGGTGATGTCTTCATGACTCGAGGATGGGGCGAGGTCGCCATACTGGCTGCCCGGAGGGAGCCCTCGCCATCCACTTTGAGTACGACGGAGCCTCGACGCTTTTCTTCAAAGTCTTCAGCAAGGATGGCCGGCGCCTGGAGTGCTGCCCCGGAACAGGCAGTCTACGCGGCGCGGCCACGGGCGCTGAACTTGCCCTTGGCCTTGCCAGCAGCTCCTGCAGCAGCAGCGGCGACTCCCCAGAATTTAGCGGTTCTCCAGAGTCCAGAGATGAGGAAAGCTACGAGCCGCCGAGCTCTCGCCACGCCCCGAGCGCAGCAGCGGCGTCCGCCTGGCGTCGTCGGTGACGCCCAGTAATCGGGGTTCTTCAAGGTCCTCTTCTTTTGTTTTCCCTGCGCGGAATTGTGACGAGCCCCGTGGGGGCGTGTAAGCAAAAACTATAATGCTTTTGCCTTAACGTTGTTATTCCCGCTTTGGTGTCGTGATTGCGTATCTTGCTTAGGCACGGTGCTCCTTTTCATTATCGCGGTAGCTTAGTGCTCTACGCCGACAGGACCCGGTCCCCAGGCAGGCTTCGGCCATCGCTGGTATGCCAGGTCGCGATGCCGTGGTCAAGGCTAGGAGGTGAGCGGCCCTAGGTCCGGTAAGAGCCCCTGAGATGCGATCCTCAGGAGGTCCCCTTTAGCGTGCAAGCAGCTCCCTGAAGGCCGAAAAGGAAAGCAACATTGCCCAATCGAGATCGTGAGGGTTGAAATACTGGGTCATGAGGTTCATGCAAATGGGTATAGGGTGACTTATCTTGGCGAGCTCGCGGTGAACCCCTTGCACGGCGCCTGACCGTGCCCTGGTGGCGGCACCTCTAGGCGGAGCTCTTACCGGTTCCCCCTTTTCTCGCTCTTCTAGATGCTCTACGTCCTTGGGTCCTAGCCCTCGAGCGAAGGTCACGGCCGTTATGCTATGCTGTGTCGTGATGACGTGGTCAAGGACAGGGGGTGAGGGCTAAAGAGCCTGTAGGAGCTCCTGAAGCGTGATGCTCAGGAGCCCCCCTTTAACATGCAAGCGAATTACGAGAAAAGGGAGTGGCCAACGGGGGCAGCTCGCAGTCGAGCTCCGGAGGTTTCTGCGAGTTAGTCTGAGGAGGAGAACATGACACATAACCACGCTTGCTGTCCTGCCGCTGATCTTTCCGCAAGAGATGAAGGCGGTGAGGATCTGGTGAGGTGACGTGCGCGGGGCAGGCCGCGAGCCAGAGCTGGATCTCTCAGATTTATCAAGCTTGTGGAGGGGACCCGAGCACAAGCGCCGTGCGGCAAGATGTGTAGCCCCTGCTATGGATGAGCAAGTGGTGATAATCCCCAAGTGCGAGGAATCATCGTAGCAATTCCCAAAGGTGGAAGTGATAAGTATGGAGTGTCGAACCCACAAGGAGCTAAAGGTAATATCAATATTCTCTCAAGCCCTATCTGCCATCGATACGACTCACGTGCACCGAACGTTTGCTTCCAACTAGAAGCAAGAAATAAAATTGTGTTGTGGGTATGAAGAGGATAACTTTGCATGATATCGGAGAGCTAAAATATAAAAGTAGGTGCTGTTATCATAAAGTTAGAATATAATACTAAATAATATAAATAGCGAGTGTGGAATAATGGTGGATCGAAAAGCGGAATTGTCCTAGGCAATTGTTAACAAGACCGGTAATCACTATTGCAGCTTCATATGAGGGAGAGGCATAAGCTAACATACATTCTCTACTTGCATCATATGCACTTATGATTGGAACTCTAGCAAGCATTCGCAAATACTAAAGATTCATTAAGGTAAAACCCAACCATAGCATTAAAGCATCAAGTCCTCTGTTATCCCATACGCAAAAAACCCCGTACTCGGGTTTGTGTTTCATCCACTCACGCAACCCACTATAAGTGAATCATGCACGTGTGCAACACCCTACAACGGAACCCCTCATGCTTGCGCGACATACGTAGAGGGCACCATAGGACAAAGACCAAGTAAAACATACAACTCATACCAATCTAGATCATCAATCAACCCAAAGACAAAAAGATATCTACTCAAAACATCATAGGATGGCAACACATCATTGGATCATAACATGTGGCATAAAGCACCATGTTCAAGTAGGGATTACAGCGGTGCGAGAGAGTGGACCACGTAAAGAGATGAGGGTAGTGATGATGATGGTGATGTTGATGAAGACGATCACCATGGTGATGATTCCTCCCGATGGCACTCCGGTGCCACCAAGAGAGAGCAGGAGAGGTTCTCCCCCTTGTGCTTCCTCCTCCATGGCTTTCCCCCTCTGATCCTTGGCCTTCATGGCGACGATGGCCCCTCCGAGATCCTCCTCCATGGCCTCCGGTGATGATGGCCCCCTCCGGCAGCCTGCCGGAGAGGGCCTAGATTGATTTCTCGTGGCTAAAGAGGCTTGCGGCGGCGGAACTTCAGATCTAGGTTAATTCCCGAAGGTTTCAGTATTTATAGGAATTTTTGGCATTGGTTTCACGTCAAGAGGGCCTCCGGGCTGTCCACGAGATAGGAGGGCACTTCGGGGCGCCTGTCTCGAGGGCAGCCGGACTCTCGGGCGCAACTCCGATGCTCGTGGTCTTCTTTTGGTCCAGAAAAATCCTCAAAAAATTGGCACGTCATTTGGACTCCGCTTTGGTATCCCTTTTACGTAAAACACTAAAACAAGGAGAAAAAGCGAACTGCACTTTGGGCTCTAGGTTAATAGGTTAGTCCCAAAAATCATATAAAATGACATATAAATGCTTATAAAACATCATAGATGGATCTAATAATAGCATGAATACTTCATAAATTATAGATACGTTGGAGACGTATCAGCATCCCCAAGCTTAATTCATGCTCATCCTCAAGTAGGTAAATGATAAAAGAAATAATTTATGAAGTGTGAATGCTAGCAGGTGCACAACTTTGATCAAAGATAATTTCAATCACCTTTTCTAGCATCAATATGTGTCATAATAGTAGCTTATCTCATAAAACTTTTCATGATCAAGTAACAATCTATTCACAATGTCAAGTATGGTTCAGAAACTTCATTGAGAACTAACAAGCTATAATCTCAGTCATTGAAGCAATTGCAATTTATCATAACATCAGAAAGAGTCAAAGATAGAGCTTTTGAGCAAGTCCACATACTCAACTATCATATAGTCCTCTACAATTGCTAACACTCACGCAATACTTGTGGTTATGGAATTTTAGCCGGACACTGAGAAAGATAGGGGCTTATTGTGTTGCCTCCCAACGTATTCACCTTTAGGTGATGTCAACAATAATAGCCCATGCTAACTTACATCCAATTGGATATATATATCATGATCTTTCAAACACGAAGAGCTTGCCAAAGGATAAAATGAAAAAGGGAAAGGTGAGGATCACCTTGACTCAAGCATAAAGTAAAAACATAAAGTAAAGGATAGGCCCTTCGCAGAGGGAAGCAGAGGTTGTCATGCGCATTTAGGGTTGATGCACAAAATCTTAATGCAAAAGAACGTCACTTTATATTGCCCCTTGTATGTGGACCTTTATTATGCAGTCCGTCGCTTTTATTACTTCCACAACAAGATCGCATAAAGCTTATTTTCTCTGCACTAATAAGTCATACATATTTAGAGAGCAATTTTTATTGTTTGCACCGATGACAACTTACTTGAAGGATCTTACTCAATCCATAGGTAGGTATGGTGGACTCTCATGGCAAAACTGGGTTTACGGGTATTTGGAAGCACAAGTAGTATCTCTACTTGGTGCAAGGAACTTTGGCTAGCATGAGGGGGAAAGGCAAGCTCAACATGTTTGGAAGGTCAATGACAATATACTTTAACTGAGGTGTCGGAAAACATAAACCATTACGTTGTCTTCCTTGTCCAACGTCAACTCTTTTAGCATGTCATACTTAATGAGTGCTTCACAATCATAAAAGATGTCCAAGATAATATATCTGTATGTGAACCTCTCTTTCCTTATTACTTCCTATTAATTGCAACGATGACCAAAACTACGTTTGCCAACTCTCAATAACTTTTATGCCTCATACTTTCTATGTGTGAAGTAATCACTAACCATGTTATAAGCATATGAAACATATAAAAATTCAGATTTATGACATTCAATTCATTCCCCCATTTACTCATAGGATATACATGAAGCACATGAGTAAATGACAAACTACTCCAAAAGATATAAGTGAAGGACACTGAGTAGGCAAATAATTAGCTAGCCATGGGAGGGTCCCTTTTCTATTAAAAATTTCAGATCCAATGATTTTATTCAAACAGCAAGTAAAACAAAATAAAATGACATTGCAAGGATAGCACAACTCATGTGAAGAAGCAAAAACTTAGGCTCAACCGATACTAACCGATAGTTGTTGAAGAACAAAGGCGGGATGCCTAACGGGGCATCCCCAAGCTTAGATGCTTGAGACTTCTTGGAATATTATCTTGCGGTGCCTTGGGCATCCCCAAGCTTGAACTTTTGTGTCTCCTTAATTCTTCTCATATGATGGTTTCTCTTTTATCAAAAGCTTCATCCACACCAAACTCAACAAGAACTTCGTGAGATAGGTTAGTATAAACCAAAGCAAAACCTTATCATTTTCTACTGTAACAACTCACTAGAATTATTATTCAACATTGCATACTAAATGCCTCTGCATATTTAATACTCCTATCCTCAAATAGAATCATTAAACAAGCAAACATATGCAAACAATGCAAACATAGCAGTAATCTGTCAAAACAGTACAGCCTGTAAAGAATGCAAGAGTATCAATACTTCCCTAACTCCAAAAATTATGAGAGAAAATTCCCACTTTAGAATATTTATCAGATCTCATTATGCAAAAAATTTCAACATTATATCATGCTCTGACTTTTCTAGGGAATTTTTGCAACAGCGGAAAACTTTCTGTTTTCAAACAGCAACATGTATACTAGCAAAATAAGCATGGTAAAGGCTATCCTTGACATTTTTATTGAAACTAAAGATGCAAAACACTATTCTAAATAACAGCAAGCTAATACTAACAAAATAAAATGACGCTCGAGTAAAACACATATCATGTGACGAATAAAAATATAGCTCCGAGTAAGGTGTACCGATAGTTTTGAAGATTTAAAGAGGGGATGCCTTCCGGGGCATCCCCAAGCTTAGGCGCTTGAGTATTCCTTGAATATTACCTTGGGGTGCCTTGGGCATCCCCAAGCTTAGGGTCTTTCCACTCCTTATTCTCCTCATATTGATATCTCACCCAAAACTTCAAAACTTCAATCACACAAAACTTAATGGAACTTCGTGAGATAGGTTAGTATGATAAAGAGTAAAACATGCACTTTGGTACTGTAAAAGACAAGGTGCATAATTATTTTCACATAATTCCTACTGTACCATATCATTTCTACAACTTATATTGCGAAATATAAGCCATAGAAACTAGAAAACAAGCAAACTATGCAATGAAAACAGAATCTGTCAGAAACAGAACAGTCTGTAATGATCTGAACAATAACAATACTTCTACTACTCCAAAAATTATGAAATAAATTGGTGGACGTGAGGAATTTGTCTATTAATCTTCTGCAAAAATAATCAACTCAAAAGCACTCTTCTGTAAAAAATGACAGCTAATCTCGTGAGTGCAAAGTTTCTGTTTTTTACAGCAAGATCACATTAACTTTCACCCAAGTCCTCCCAAAGGTCTTACTTGGCACTTTATTGAAACAAAAATCATAAAACATGATTAATACAGTAGCTTAATCAAGTGGACACACACAAAACAGTAAGGATAAATATTGGGTTGTCTCCCAACAAGCGTTTTTCTTTAATGCCTTTTAGCTAGGCATGATGATTTCAATGATGCTCGCATAAAAGAAAAGAGTTTAAACACAAGAGAGCATCATGAAGAATATGAATAGCACATTTAAATCTAACTCACTTCCTATGCCTAGGGATTTTGTGAGCACACAAATTATAGGAACAAAAGTCAACTAGCATAGGAAGGCAAAACAAGTATAACTTCAAAACTTTAAGCACATAGAGAGAAAACTTGATATTATTGCAACTCCTTCAAGCACATATTCCTCCCTCATAATAATTTTCAGTAGCATCATAGATAGCAACTTGTTCTCATACTCAATTGGAACCTCTTCCGAAATAGTGTAATACTAACTAAAGTTGACACTCTTCCAAATCCACTTTCATAAGTATCGTACGAAGGTTCAACACCCTCCAAGATAGTGGGATCACTAATTCCTAAAGTTGACACTCTTCCAAACCCACTTTAAATTATAGTGTTATTCATACTCCAAAAAATATAAGTGAAGTTCATGGAGCATTCTACAATTAATATGGACTAACCAATGTCCAAGCTCAAAATATATAAGTGAAGCGCACGAAGCATTCTATAAAACCATAATCAAATGATTTAAGTGAAGCACATAGAGCAATTCTATAAGATCATACTTAAAAGATATAAGTGAAGCACATGAAGTATTCTCTAAATCAATGAAGAGCTATCTCATACTAGCATGATTCTTAAAGAAAAATAAAGACACAAAGGACACAAATCATCTGAACAAAACAAAAACCGAGGTATACCGATATTTGTTGAAGAAGAAAGATGGGATGCCAACCGGGGCATCCCCAAGCTTAGATTCTTGAGTATCCTTTGAAATATTTACTTGGGGTGCCTTGGGCATCCCCAAGCTTGAACTCTTGTCTCTCTTTATTCTTCTCACATCAGTAACTCCTCGTTCTTCAAACACTTCATTCACAGAAACTTAAACAAAAGCTTGTGAGATCCGTTAGTGTAATAAAGCAAACTACCACTTTAAGGTACTGTAATTAACTCATTATTTGTTTATATTGGTGTTAAACCTACTGTATTCCAACTTCTCCATGGTTCATACCCTGCATACTAACCATAGATGCATCAAAATAATCAAACAACACATGAAAAACACAATCTGTCAAGAACAGGATAGTCTGTAGTAATCTGGAAGTTTAGTAAACTTCGGTAACTCCTAAAATTATCAAATAAATTTGACAATTTGAAAAATTTTCACAGAAGTAATGTGCAAAAAGTTTCAGACCCATTTGACTTTCCAGTAAACAATGTAAATTCATGCACTACAGCCAATGTTTCTGTTTATGTTCTGCACATAGTAAGCAAGCAATCTTATCATACTAAAACCTAAGCTAGGCACATTATTTTTATAATACAATGAATATATACAAGGGGATAATTATTTACATAGAAACTTCCATGAAAAATTCTACATTGTTTCCGTGAGCATGAACACAAGTGCTCAAGGTCGACCCTCACTTCTTCAATGCATAACTTTCCAATCACTTCTCTTTTTGAAAAAACCTTTTTTAGGCATGAGAGGCAAGTAAATATTTTTTGGTATTTTCATTCTTTTTAAATTTTTTTGTATGTTTCACCCACAACTAAACAGAAACAAAAAGGAAAAACAAAATCTACTTGGTAAAGAAAGCAAACAAGCACACACGAGAATATCAACCCCACGCTATTGCTCCCCGGCAACGGCGCCAGAAAAGAGCTTGATAATCCCCAAGTGCAGGGAATCATCGTAGCAATTCCCAAAGATGGAAGTGATAAGTATGGAGTGTCTAACCCACAAGGAGCTAAAGGTAAGATCAATATTATCTCAAGCCCTATCTGCCACTGATACGACTCTACGTGCACCGAACGTTTGCTTCCAACTAGAAGCAATAAAACTGTGTTGTGGGTATGAAGAGGATAACTTTGCATGATATCGGAGAGCTAAAATATAAAAGTAGGTGCTGTTATCATAAAATTAGAATATAATACTAAATAATATAAATAGCGAGTGTGGAATAATGGTGGATCGGTAAAGTGGAATTGTCCTAGGCAATTGTTAACAAGACCGGTAATCACTATTGCAGTTTCATATGAGGGAGAGGCATAAGCTAACATACTTTATCTACTTGCATCATATGCACTTATGATTGGAACTCTAGCAAGCATCCGCAAATACTAAAGATTCATTAAAGTAAAAACCAACCATAGCATTAAAGCATCAAGTCCTCTTTTATCCCATACGCAACAACCCCCTTACTCGGGTTTGTGTTTCAGCCACCACGCAACCCACTATAAGTGAATCATGCACGTGTTGCAACACCCTACAGCTGAATCCCTCACGCTATGCCGACACGGAGGGCACCATAGGACATCACCAAGTAAAACATACAACTCATACCAATCTAGATCATCAATCAACCCAAAGACAAAAGATATCTACTCAAAACATCATAGGATGGCAACACATCATTGGATCATAATATGTGGCATAAAGCACCATGTTCAAGTAGGGATTACAGCAGGGTGCGGGAGAGTGGACCGCGTAAAAGAGATGAGGGTAGTGATGATGATGGTGATGTTGATGAAGACAATCACCGCGGTGATGATTCCCCTCCCGATGGCACTCCGGTGCCACCAAGAGAGAGGAGGAGAGGTTCTCCCCCTTGTGCTTCCTCCTCCATGGATTTCCCCCTCTGGTCCTTGGCCTTCATGGCGACGATGGCCCCTCCGAGATCCTCATCCATGGCCTCCGGTGATGATGGTCCCCTCTGGCAGCCTGCCGGAGAGGGCCTAGATTGATTTCTAGTGGCTACAGAGGCTTGCGGCATGAACTTCAGATCTAGGTTAATTCCAAGGTTTCAGATTTATAGGAATTTTGGCGTTGGTTTCACGTCAAGAGGGCCTCCGCTGGGGGCGCCCCTGTCTCGTGGGCAGCCCGGGACTCCTCTCCGCCCAACTCCGATGCTCCATGGTCTTCTTTTGGTCCGAAAAAATCCTCAAAATTGGCACCTCATTTGGACTCCGTTTGGTATCCTTTTCTCAGAAACACTAAAACAAGGAGAAAATGTAAAACCGCACCGGGCTCTAGGTTAATAGGTTAGTCCCAAAAATCATATAAAATGACATATAAATGCTTATAAAACATCATAGATGGATGAAATAATAGCATGAATACTTCATAAATTATAGATACGTTGGTCACGTATCAGTGGCCGGTTAGCAACGCACGGAGGCCGCGAAGGGCGACGGAGCATCAAACAGACAAGTGAAAATCATAAAGCAGCTCATGGAAGAGATAAAGCCAGTTCTTATAGATGCAAAGAATGATACACGCCGCAGGACCCACACGGCTTGGGGATAATGCAGCCCGAGGGGCGCCCCCAACTGGACAAACCGAAAAATATAACCTGGCACCATTGCTGAAGAAGTGTTGAAGTAGCTGAAGATGCGTGCTGCAAAAGTTGTTCCTCATGAGTTGTCCGGGTCCTGAACCTCGTGGGGCTCCGGAGGCCCGGGAGGCTCGCGAGGATCCATCGCCACCTCAATCTGGATCGCCCTGCGCCTGGCCTCACGAGCCTCCTGGACGGCCCGCATGTGGTGCTGGAACGTAGCAGCCGCGTTCGTCAGGCCAAAAGGCATGCGAACGTAGTTGTCAAGGTGGCCATCGCACCGGCCGACGTGGGATGGCCAGAAGAGCTCCCGAGACGCGGTTCTATTGAGCCCTGGGATGTTGACATAGACGCGCAGCTCGCAGCCCTCGTTAGGGGCAGTAGCTGCACTGGGGGGTCGGCGACGGCGCTCACCACGCATGGCTTACCTCGTGAAGCTCCTTGATCGCCTTGGTGATGAACTCCTGAGCACCTGGCACCTCGCGCCATGTGCCCTCTTTGCGGAAGCGCGCGTTGAAGCACGCCTTCATAAGGTGCCTGAGCGCCTCCCTCGTGACGTTGGCAAGGTCTGAGGCCCTCCAGAGGAGAGCCCCCGAGCCCAGCCTGAGAGGGGCGCCGGGCGCTGATGTCTACTACACAACCTTCTTCTTGTAGATGTTATTGGGCCTCTAAGTGCAGAGGTTTGTAGGACAGTAGCAAATTTCCCTCAAGTGGATGACCTAAGGTTTATCAATCCGTGGGAGGCGTGGGATGAAGATGGTCTCTCTCAAACAACCCTCGCAACCAAATAACAAAGACTCTCTTGTGTCCCCAACACACCCAATACAATGGTAAATTGTATAGGTGCACTAGTTCGGCGAAGAGATGGTGATACAAGTGCAATACGGATGGTAGATATAGGTTTTTGTAATCTGAAAATATAAAAACAGCAAGGTAGCACGTAACAAAAGTGAGCGAAAACGGTATTGCAATGCTTGGAAACAAGGCCTAGGGTTCATACTTTCACTAGTGCAAGTTCTCTCAACAAGGATAACATAATTGGATCATATAACTATCCCTCAAGATGCAATAAAGAGTCACTCCAAAGTCACTAATAGCGGAGAACAAACGAAGAGATTATTGTAGGGTACGAAACCACCTCAAAGTTATTCTTTCCGATCAATCCATTGGGCTATTCCTATAAGTGTCACAAACTGCCCTAGAGTTCGTAGTAAAATAACACCTTAAGACACAAATCAACCAAAACCCTAATGTCACCTAGATACTCCAATGTCACCTCAAGTATCAGCGGGTATGATTATATGATATGCATCACTCAATCTCAGATTCATCTATTCAACCAACACAAAGAAGTTCAAAGAGTGCCCCAAAGTTTCTACCGGAGAATCAAGAAGAAAACGTGTGCCTACTCCTATGCTTAGATTCCCAAGGTCACGGAACCCGCAAGTTGATCACCAAAACATACATCAAGTGAATCAATAGAATACCCCATTGTCACCACAGGTATCCCATGAAAGACATACATCAAGTGTTCTCAAATCCTTAAAGGCTCAATCCGATAAGATAACTTCAAAGGGAAAACTCAATCCATTACAAGAAGAGTAGAGGGGGAGAAACATCATAAGATCCAACTATAATAGCAAAGCTCACGGTACATCAAGATCGTGCCATATCAAGAACATGAGAGAGAGAGAGAGATCAAACACATAGCTACTGGTACATACCCTCAACCCCGAGGGTGAACTACTCCCTCCTCGTCATGGAGAGCGCCGGGAAGATGAAGATGGCCACCGGTGTTGATTCCCCCCCTCCGGCAGGGTGCCGGAACAGGGTCCCAATTGGTTTTTGGTGGCTACGGAGGCTTGCGGTGACGGAACTCCCGATCTAGGTTTCTTTCTAGGGGTTTCTGTATTTATAGGAATTTTTGGTGTCGGTCTCATGTCAGGGGGTCTCCGAGTCGTCCACGAGGCAGGGGGGGCGTGCCCAGGGGGTAGGGCGCGCCCTCCACCCTCGTGGATGGCTCGGGACTCTTCCGGCCCAACTCTTTTACTCCGGTGGCTTCTTTTGGTCCATAAAAATCGTCAAAAATTGGCACGTCAATTGGACTCTGTTTGGTATTCCTTTTCAGAAACTCAAAAGCAAGGAAAAAAACAAAAACTGGCACCGGGCTCTAGGTTAATAGGTTAGTCCCAAAAATCATATAAAACAACATATAAATGCATATAAAACATCCTAGATGGATAATATAATAGCATGGAACAATCAAAAATTATAGATACGTTGGAGACGTATCAAGCATCCCCAAGCTTAATTCCTGCTCGTCCTCGAGTAGGTAAATGATAAAAACAGATTTTTTTTATGTGCAATGCTACCTAACATAATTATCAATGTAATTTCCGTTATTATGGCATGAATGTTCAGATCCGAAAGATTCAAGACAAAAGTTTAATATTGACCTAAAAATTATAATACTTCAAGCATACTAACAAAGTAATCATGTCTTCTCAAAACAACATGGCCAAAGAAAGTTCATCCCTACAAAATCATATAGTTTGGCTATGCTCCATCTTCGTCACACAAGATATTCAAATCACGCACAACCCCGGTTTCAGCCAAGCAATTGTTTCATACTTTAGTATTCTCAAACTTTTCCAACTTTCACGCAATACATGAGCGTGAGCCATGGACATAGCACTATCGGTGGAATAGAGTGGTGGTTGTGGACAAGACAAAAGAGGAAGATGGTCTCACATCAACTAGGCAGGGCTATGGAGATGCCCATCAATAGATATCAATGTGAGTGAGTAGGGATTGCCATGCAATGGATGCACTAGAGCTATAAATCTATGAAAGCTCAACAAAAGAAACTAAGTGGGTGTGCATCCAACTTGCTTGCTCACAAATACCTAGGGCATTTCGAGGAAGCCCATCGTTGGAATATACAAGCCAAGTTCTATAACGAAAATTCCCACTAGTATATGAAAGTGACAAAATAAGAGACTCTCTATCATGAAGATCATGGTGCTACTTTGAAGCACAAGTGTGGAAAAAATAGTAGCATTGTCCCTTGTCTCTTTTTCTCTCTTTTTTGGGCCTTTCTCCTTTTTTATGGCCTTTCTCCTTTTTATGGCCTTTCTCTTTTTTGATGGCCTATCTTTTTTTTCTCACACGGGACAATGCTCTAATAATAAAGATCATCACACTTCTATTTATTTACAACTCAAGGATTATGACTCAATACTTAGAACAAAAGATGACTCTATATGAATGCCTCCGGCGGTGTACCAGGATGTGTAATGAATCAAGAGTGAATTGTATGAAAAAATTATGAATGGTGGCTTTTCCACAAATACGATGTCAACTACATGATCATGCAAGGCAATATGACAATGATGGAGCGTGTCATAATAAACGGAACGGTGGAAAGTTGCATGTCAATATATCTCGGAATGGCTATGGAAATGCCATAATAGGTAGGTATGGTGGCTGCTTTGAGGAAGGTAAATGGTGGGTTTATGGACCGGTGAAAGTTGCGCAGTACTAAAGAGGCTAGCAATGGTGGAAGGGTGAGAGTGCGTATAATCCATGGACTCAACATTAGTCATAAAGAACTCACATACTTATTGCAAAAATCTATTAGTCATCGAAACAAAGTACTGTGTGCATGCTCCTAGGGGAAGGGTTGGTAGGAGTTAACCATCGCGCGATCTCGACCTCCACTCATAAGGAAGACAATAAATAAATAAATCATGCTCCAACTTCATCACATAACGGTTCACCATACGTGCATGCTACGGGAATCACAAACTTTAACACAAGTATCTCTCAAATTCACAACTACTCAACTAGCATGACTCTAATATCACCATCATCATATCTCAAAACAATCATAAGGAATCCAACTTCTCATAGTATTCAATGCACTTTATATGAAAGTTTTTATTATATCCCTCTTGGATGCCCATCATATTAGGACTAAATTCATAACCTAAGCAAATTACCATGCTGTTCTAAAAGACTCTCAAAATAATATAAGTGAAGCACGGAGAGTTCTTCAATTTCTTCAAAATAAAACCACCGCTGTGCTCTAAAAAGATATAAGTGAAGCACTAGAGCAAACGACAAACTACTCCAAAAGATATAAGTGAAGATCAATGAGTAGTTGAATAATTATGTAACTATGTGAAGACTCTCTAACATTTAAGAATTTCAGATGTTGGGATTTTATTCAAATAGCAAGCAAAACAAAATAAAATAAAATGACGCTCCAAACAAAATACATATCATGTGGTGAATAAAAATATAGCTCCAAGTAAAGTTACCGATGAACTAAGACGAAAGAGGGGATGCCACCCGGGGCATCCCCAAGCTTAGGCTCTTGGTTGTCCTTGAATATTACCTTGGGGTGCCTTGGGCATCCCCAAGCTTAGGCTCTTTTCACTCCTTATTCCATAGTCCATCGAATCTTTACCCAAAACTTGAAAACTTCACAACACATAACTTAATGTAAAACTCGTAAGTCTGCTAGTATAAGAAAATAAATCACCACTTAGGTACTGTTGTGAACTCATTCTAAATTCATATTAGCGTAATGTCTACTGTATTCCAACTTCACTATGGTTCATACCTTCCGATACTACTCATAGATTCATCAAAATAAGCAAACAACACATAGAAAACAGAATCTGTCAAAAACAGAATAGTCCAGAGTAACTCAGAACTCCGAATACTTATGTAACTCCAAAAATTCTGAAATAAATTGGTGGACATGAGGAATTTGTCTATTAATCTTCTACAAAAATAATCAACTTAAAAGAACTCTTCTGTAAAAAAAATGACAACTAATCTCGTGAGCGCAAAGTTTCTATTTTTTACAGCGAGATCGCATTAACTTTCACCCAAGTCTTCGCAAAGGTTCTACTTGGCACAAACACTAGTTAAAACATAAAACCACATCTAACCAGAGGCAAGATAGATTATTTATTACTAAACAGGAGCAAAAGGCAAAGAACAAAAATAAAATTGGGTTGCCTCCCAACAAGCGCTAACGTTTAACGCCCCTAGCTAGGCATGATGATTTCAATGATGCTCACATAAAAGATAAGAATTGAAACATAAAGCGAGCATCATGAAGAATATGACTAGCACATTTAAGTCTAACCCACTTCCTATGCATAGGGATTTTGTGAGCAAAAAATTTATGGGAACAATAATCAACTAGCATAGGAAGGCAAAACAAGCATAACTTCAAGAGTTTCAACACATAGAGAGGAAACTTGATATTATTGCAATTCCTACAAGCATATATTCCTGCCTCATAGTAATTTTCAGTAATCATGAATGAATTCAACAATATAACCATCACATAAAGCATTCTTTTCATGATATACAAGCATATAATTTTTATTACTCTCCACATAAGCAAATTTCTTCTCATGAATAGTAGTGGGAGCAAACTCAACAAAATAACTATCATGTGAGGCACAATCCAATTGAAAACTAAAATCATGATGACAAGTTTCATGGTTATCATTATTCTTTATAGCATACATGTCATCACAATAATCATCATAGATAGCAACTTTGTTCTCATAATCAATTGGAACCTCTTCTGAAATAGTGGATCCAACACTAAGTAAAGTCATGACATCTCCAAATCCACTTCCATAATTATCACAATAAGATTCAACACCCTCCAAAATAGTGGGATCATTACTTCCTAAAGTTGACACTCTTCCAAACCCACTTTCATCAATATAATCATCATAAATAGGAGGCATGCTATCATCATAATAAATTTGCTCATCAAAACTTGGGGACAAAAATATCATCTTCATCAAACATAGCTTCCCCAAGATTGTGGCTTTGCATATCATTAGCATCATGGATTTTCAAGGAATTCATACTAACAACATTGCAATCATGCTCATCATTCAAATATTTAGTGCCAAACATTCTAATGCATTCTTCTTTTAGCACTTGAGCACAATTATCGGAATCCTTATTTTCATGAAAGATACTAAAAAGATGAAGCATATGAGGCACCCTCAATTCCGTTTTTTATAGACAAAACTAGTGATAAAAAAGAAACAAAAAGATTCGATTGCAAGATCTAAAGATATACCTTCAAGCACTAACCTCCGGGGCAAGAGTTCAATCTTGGAATTAAAGAGACACAAGAGTTCAATCTTTTTTGATTTTTTTTCTTGAATTAAGGAGACACAAGAGCATATGAGCCACCAATTTTTTCTTGAATTTTTTGATTTTTTTAGATTTTACTGTTCATGGTGGTATGATAAGAGCTAAAACTCGAATGGCCACTTACCAACACTTTTGCCATGAATGCAAGTAACATTGACATATAGGTGATGTTTTTCGGAACATTTTGGCATCTTATTTGTATTTTTCTGATTTAGTATTTATTAGTTATGAAGTTTACAAAGTGACGGTCAAATGGTCAAAGGGCAAAAGCACAAGACGACAAAGTGGGTTGGGCAAGACCACGTGTTTTAAAAACTAGGGGCAATTCGGTTGAGGGGGACACAGCTAAGGGTATGAATACAATTATCCCCTCCAAGAACATCGAGGCGAACATTGTATTGAAGATCAAAGAGAGAGAAGAAGCCATCTAGCTACTAGCTATGTACCCGTAGGTCTGTGGTAAACTACTCATGCATCATTGGAAGGGCAGCAAATTGATGTAGAAGCCCTCCGTGGTCGATTCCTGATACATCTCCAACGTATCTATAATTTTTTATTGTTCCTTGCTATCTGTTTTGGATGTTTTATATACATTAATATACTATTTTATATCATTTTTTGGGACTAACCTATTGACCTAAATCCCAGTGCCAGTTGATGTTTTTTTTTCCTTGTTTTTGGCTTTTTCAGAAAGGAATATCAAACGGAGTCCAAACGGAATAAAACTTTGGCGATGATTTTTCTTGGACCAGAAGACACCCGTAAGACTTGGAGAGGGGGGCCAGGAGCTTCCCGAGGAAGCCACAAGCCAGGGGCGTGCCCCAGGGGGCGCCCTGAGGGTCTAATGTAGAACAAATCAGCTCTTATTACAAAGGATAATGGTACAAGGGTCTGATGTTACAAGAGATCACATCAACACGGCGACACTACGCCTGCTAAGGTAGCTCTATGCTAGCAGCGGAAAAACTTCTCGAAGCGGAACAACGATGACCGTGGTGAACTCCATTCCGCAGGGACTCTGGCTAGGACACGATCTAGCTCGCACGATAGGTAACCTCGACAAGCAATTAACCACGGCATCACCTGCAATCTGGCATGACACGCCAAGTCAGTGCATTGAATGTACTTGCAAGCTCACAACAACCAAAAGCATCAAGGCAAGACAATAACATATCATTAACAGGTTAAGATATTAACAACTACTATGATGAGGAAATAATTATTAGCATGATATGGTACTACTAAAATTACTTCGAACCAACATCTCAAGAACTGCCTCACTCTTGGCTATCCGCCAAGTAATAAATCATCTCGATCACCTCAATCACTCTTGGTTATTGTCGGTGTCAAAACCGGCGGATCTCGGGTAGGGGGTCCCGAACTATGCGTCTAAGGAGGATGGTAACAGGAGGCGGGGGACACAATGTTTACCCAGGTTCGGGCCCTCTCGATGGAGGTAATACCCTACTTCCTGCTTGATTGATCTTGATGATATGAGTATTACAAGATTTGATCTACCACGAGATCGTAGAGGCTAAACCCTAGAACCTAGCCTATGATTATGATTGTCCTTGTCCTATGGACTAAACCCTCCGGTTTATATAGACACCGGAGGGGGCTAGGGTTACACAGAGTCGGTTACAAGGGAGGAGATCTACATATCCGAATTGCCAAGCTTGCCTTCCACGCCAAGGAGAGTCCCATCCGGACACAGGACGAAGTCTTCAATCTTGTATCTTCATAGTCCAACAATCTGGCCAAAGCATATAGTCCGGTTGTCCGAGGACCCCTAATCCAGGACTCCCTGAACCAGGCTTCAATGACGATGAGTCCGGCGCGCGGATTGTCTTTGGCATTGCACGGCGGGTTCCTCCTCCGAATACTCCATAGAAGCAAAAACCAAATAAATCAAAAAGAAAAAGAAAGGGCCAAAAACCAGGGTGTTACAATGAGTCTTTGCCTTTTAGTCTGTCACAATCATCCTTGCTGTACACACCTTTTGAGAGGGACATGCATTAATCGTGAATTTATTAGAATACTCTATGTGGTTCACTTATATCTTTTGAGCTAGGCAGTTTTTGCTCCGGTGCTTCACTTATATCTTTTTAGAGCACGATGGTGGCTTTATTTTATAGAAATTGATGAACTCTGATGCTTCACTTATATTATTTTAAGAGTCTTAAACAGCATGGTAATTTACTTAGGTTATGAATTTAGTCCTAATATGATGGGCATCCAAGAGGGATATAATAAAAAAAATCATATATAGTGCCTTGAATATATGAGAAGTTTGATTCCTTGCATTTGTTTTGAGATATAAAGATGGTGATATTAGAGTCATGCTAGTGAGTAATTGTGGATTTGTACAAATACTTGTGTTAAAGTTTGTGATTCTTGTAGCATGCACGTAAGGTGACCCGTTATGTGATGAAGTCGGAGCATCATTTTTTAATGCCATCCTTTGTGTGGAGGTCGGGATCGCGCGATGGTTAACTCCTACCAACCCTTCCCCTAGGAACATGCGTGTAGTACTTTGTTTCGATAACTAATATACTTTTGTAATAAATATGTGAGTTCTTTATGACTAATGTTGAGTCCATGGATTATACACACTCTCACCCTTCCACAATTGCTAGCCTCTCTAGTACCGCGCAAATTTCGCTGGTGCATTAAGCCCACCATATATCATTCCTAAAAACAGCCACCATACCTACCTATTATGGCACTTCCATAGCCATTCCGAGATATATTGCGATGCAACTTCCACCATTCTGTTTATTATGACACACATGATTGTCATATTGTTCTCATATGCATGAGGCATTCATATAGAGTCATATTCTGTTCTAGTATTGAGTTGTAAGTAAATAAAAGTGTGACGATTATCATTATTAGAGCATTGTCCTGTGTGAGGAAATGATGATGGAAGCTATGATTCCCTCAAAAGTTGGGATGAGTCTCTGGACTTTAAAGAAAATAAAAGAGGCCAAAGAAGCACAAATAAAAAAAGAGGCCAAAGAAGCCCAAACAAAAAGAAAAAAAGAAAAAAAGAAAAAAGGAA